>JARKNS010000007.1:56237500-57437500 GCA_029990575.1 Petunia axillaris subsp. axillaris
TTAGAGCAAGTTCTAGCCAAGTTTAGTGATTCTACCTGTTTTTGTGAACATAACTTTTCTCAATTCCAATGATTTCCAGAGTTGAAGATATATTCTCTTGCTTTCACAAAATCAAAATTATCAACACGAAAAAATATATGGTGAAAATAAAAAGAAATAATATTGAAAACAATGCAAAGAATTTATTTGTTAATTAGTATACCTCATAAAAATATTTTATAAACATATATAAATCGGAACAATCCTCCCCCACACTTGAACATTTCATTCTCCTGGATGAAAATGCATTTCAGGACGAGTTTAAAGGGAACTAAAAGAAAGAGTTTGTTTTTTTAAAAAATACAATAATTAAAGTAGAAAATACTGCTTAAATACCTTAACAGTGATGGGGTCCTAGTTTAAATATAAACCAGAAAATTACTTGCGCCATCATTAGATTTGCACAATTAAACGATTTGCACAAAATTTGTTCAAAGCCCCAGTATTTTATACTGGGGTTAGTTTACTGAAGCTTCACAGTATAAATACTGGGACTTTGAACAAGTTTTGTTCAAGGCCCCAGTATTTATACTGGGATTTGTCCGGAGGTGGCTATTTCTCAGCGAATTTATTTTTGGCGGCTACAAATCAATTAACGCGCGCCAAACAGGCCCCTGCGCGAAATTTTACGTCTTTTTTGTAGTGTAGTATTGGTTGACCCATCAACCAAAAGAAAACTCGAAAAGGCCTAATTAATTCGCGTGGGCCAGAAGTCAACTCAGCCAAAATCAAAACATTGCCCACTCTCAGCGAGTGGAAGTGAGAGTTGGAAGCCCAAGTGCATTTAGGACTTTTCGCATATGGGTCATGTCGGATGGTGGCAATTTAGGCGGCAAAATGGTATGGTGTATATCATTACCCTTCATTTTTACTCCTATCTGTTACTAATTCTTGTGTTTGATTTTTCTTAGCAAAAGGATATAGACCTTCCTTAAAAAAAATAGATGCATGTTAGTTTGCCCTAAATCGTCTGAGCTTGTGGATCGATCCTTGCTTCTATTGTGTGATCCACCCATTTACACCAAAAGGTTAGTTTTCTTCTATTTCTCTATTTTGCACCAAATTTAACTTCTTTAACTCACGTACTCTGCGGTCCTCATATTTAGAGCAGAGGAAAAAATGGTTGAATTTTTTGTTAAACATCAAATTTCTTTGTCTAGGATTTTAATTCATTTTCCAATTCGGGTAAGTTTACACAACAAAAGGTGTCCTCATTTATTTAAGCTACTGAATATATTACCATTCCATAGTTTAAAACTTCTTGGGTCGTGCATTGATTATATCACATACGATGGAGTTAATGTTTAAGGTGTCAATCTCTATTTCTAATAGCATCAAATTGAGGTGCATTTGTTGGGCAAGGGTATGGGGTGAAAATAAGGAAGAAAAAAAAAGGATTCATTTTATATTGCTTATTTGTAATTCGATTTGATTCGTTGCGGTGGACATAAGTCCAAGTTGGTAAGTTGACAAATTAGAGGGCTAAGCTCCCATATATATAAGATATTACCGGATTACAAACTAACAACATAACATGCAAATTATAAGCAAAGCTTCGGCGTAGTAAGACGCCTTATCGGCAGCTACGCACGTGAAGAATACCTGCGTAGGACATCCAGGTAGGCCAAAGGCCGTCAAAGAAAGGATCTAACCACTTACCTTTTAGTCTCGGACCGAATCAACTATCGAACAAACTCCTTTCCTTCCCCACGCCTCTCAAAACCACTTCCTTTAAGTCAAAGAAGAGAATTTGCATAATTAAGAGCTCACAATTCGATTCCTTAGCTATTAGCAATGGTTCGAAGGAAATTATGAAAATGACCCTTGGCCGGGCTTAGCGGAACGCCTATAATTTTATACTTTCGGACTTCTTATACTCTCACGAGTCAAAATATACTATTAGATTATATTTTCAAATTCAAATTTGATAATTTTCCCCAATTCCATAAGTCTAGGGTACTAACCCACTTGCTTTTCCAAGCTAAATCCAACAATTCATGATCTAAATCAATGAATTAACATAATAGAAGAGATTATAATAATTATCTAACAATATAGATTGATTTGGTACCTTAATTTAACAGTGGAACAGCTTGGCACTGCTTGGAATTGAGAGAGATAAAAGCAACCAATAAGGATATTTTATACCCTTGAAACAGCGCGTTCGCACCACCAAGAGTGTTGTCACGCCACCCCTTCATCGTGATCGGGTTGCCAAGGACGCGGTCGTGCTTTAGGGCTGCCGAAAGAAGTGCACACACACCCTCACGCGTGCTATCACGCAGGTTGCACCAGAAGGTGCAGAATTCTGCACCTTCACCTGCTGGAGCTGCGATTTTGGTCCAAATGTGACCTTAGAAGGCCCGGAATGACCTCAAATTTTGTATACAAGTCATACAACACTTGTGTGAAATGCTCGCAAAGACAGATCCTAAATCAGATCTCTGGAACTCAAGATGTGGGTCCCACAGAAAGTGGTCGATGTACGAGACTTTAGTGAAAACTATCCGAATGACCTTGAATTTCACTTCCGAAAGTTCCCACAGGTCACAAATGACCATATGAATCTAATGGAATCATCTAATTATGAATCAGAGCTCATTTACTCACATAGAGCTCGAAAATTTTTTTTTAGGCTTTACCGACAATTGAAACGGAAACCTTCTCAGAAAACCTACCAAATAAGGTCTGAATCAGCTTAAATTTTGCAGTCATGTCCTAATGGATCTTATGGAGCTTTTATGATTATCGGCACGCTAATCGGAGTCTTAACTCTCAAAATGACTGATCGAGTTCGTTTCACCCATACTGAAATCACTAAATTCTGCTCCACTTTTTGCAGCGCGTTCAAAACCGGAAAGGTCCCCCAGGTTCTAGAAAAATGTGAGGGTAGAAAGAGTATATTTGTAAATTTTTTATGTAACTAATATCCATTAAAAGGAGAAGGTATAAGCTTCCTACTTAAATACCAAAACACATGCCCTAAATGTAGTATAAGAATTGTCTCTATCTGTATCTTCAGAGTTATTCCAACTCTCAATTATCTATCAAAGTACCAATTTAGGGCATGGATTTATTTATAAAATCATAGTATAGACACTCAAGCTATCTTACCATCTAAAAAATCATGTGTAAATCCACTACGGTGTAGATTCATATCTCTTTCTCCAGTATGTTGATGAGCTGCAAAACAGTTAAACATTTTTTTATCTTTCATGTTAAAGAAAATGGACATTGAACCAAACTCAATCCCAAAAGCTAGCTCAAGAGGTGAGGATTGCCCAAGATAACATAAAGAGTCCGAGGACGCTCTTCCTAATTACCGATATGCGAATGTCGACACCCATTTTTTCCGAATCAGTTAGAGTTCGAAATAGCGTTTGACTTATTGGAACTCACGGGTAATGCTTGGAGCCGCCACCTAATATATTTTTTAACTAGGCGTATTAAGGCACCTACTTTTGTTTCTAGCCAACTTTTATAGTTAACTCCGAAATATGGTCTTGCAAACTAAAAATTCTAGGTAAGGGTTCAAGTTAACCCGAGTGGGAGGTGTTAGGCACCCCTCAAGTTCCAGCAAATATGGTTCCTGGCCAGACTAAATAATTGGGATTCGAATAGAATAATTTAAACCAAATCTAACTAAACAATGTCTACTTAGATACATAATCAAAATTAATAAAAGGATCATATTCGTTAATTTCTTCTTCCTTAGAAATCTTCAACAAAAGATACCTCGCAAAATAAAAACAAATTAGTTAGTACGGAAAAAATGATTAATAAATAATAAGACAAAAATTGAATAACGTAATAATAAGTTGAATTAGAGTAGTCTCTGGAGCGTCCTGTTTTTGCAAATGTACCTTGCAAAAAATAAGAAAATGAATTAGCACAATAATTAATAAAGTAAAAAGTAAAATAAAATAATAATAATAATAATAATATTAATATTAATAAAGGAAAAAATGAATGTTGTAAAATTTTAGGCTCGAACCTGTGTATTGCATCAAGTAGAGGCTAGGGATATCGGTACGGCTGCAAACACGGAGCCGGTACCAGTTTGCCATGCCAGGTACCTCCAATCCCACCACTCTACTATCGCTTACTTTGCAATGTGATATTCATTGTCATCGCCTATTTTGTTTTCGAAGGGACACATAAGTACATTGTATACGTGTCGACGCCCATTTTTTCCCGAACCCCTTATTAGTTCGAAACATGGCTCGACTTATTGGGACTCGCGGGTAAAGACTTGGAGTCGCCACCTAACATATTTTTTAACTAGGCGTATTAGGGCACCTATTTTATTTCTAGCCAATTTTATAATTAATTTTGAAACTTAGTCTACAAACCAGAATTTCTAGGTAAGAGGTTCAGGTTAACTCGAGAGGAAGGAATTAGGCACCTCTCGAGCCCCACCAAATGTGGTTACCGGCCATACTTAAAATTGGGATTCTAGGAATTATGAAATAATAAATAACTAACTAAGAATAGGCGAATAATCAAGGATATAATAATAAAAAATATTCGAATTCACTAATTGGTTTTTCCTTAAAGAATTGCACCTCGCAAAAGACAAACAAAGTTAAGTCAGCAAACAATAATGATAATAATAATGATGCAATAATAATGAATAATAAAATGAAGGAGAAAATGAATTTTTTATGAAATTCTCGTCTTTTCATAATTCCAACCCGATGTACCTCGTAAAAAATTGTAAAATATGAATTAGTATGATAATTAGTAATAATAATAAATACTAGCAAATAATAATGAAGTCAACAAAAATGGTCCTCCTCCAAAATAATTCATCGTATTTCATTTAATTTCACCTCGCAAAAAAAATACGAAGAAAATAAGTTAGTGAGTAATAATAATAATAAAATAATAATAATAGTAATAATAATGATTAAAAAAATAAGAATGATAATAATAATAATAACGATAATAGTAATAATAATGAATAATGATAATAATAATAATAAAGAAAAGTCCTTTTCTTCTAAGTATTTTCTTCAAAGCTAGGCCTTCTTCCATCCGAATTTACCTCGCAAAATATAAGTGAAAGAATTAGTAAATAATAAGTAATGTTGATAATAGTAAAAATACAATAATAATGATAATAATAATAATAATATTAGTAGGTAATAATAATAATGAAAATAATGATAATAATAATAATAGTTTTAAAGTAAAGGGTAATGGGATTTTTAAAAGTGTCGGCTCAGGTGTGTATGAATTGGGTGGAGGTTAGAGACGTCGGTACGGCTGCGAACACGCCGGCCGCTCGTGTTGCCATGCCAAGTATCGGTCTCGTTACTCCATCACCGGTTCGTTTGTAATAAACGGCTTACACACGTCATCATAGCCTTTTTGTTTTGTTTCAGGGACACGGGAATGGGTCGTTCAAGTGTGGTATCATGTTCAAACTAATCGAATAGGCCTCAAATAATTTATTTTCCTTGGCCGTAATTGATTTAACATCCGTCAATTCATTGTCCGTCAATTCCATGTGTAGGCCTCCATATATGTAAAAATATATTTTTTCATTGGCCTAAATGCTAAATCGGTATATAATGTCCCTGGAAGCTGCAAAATCTCAAAAATACAGTCAGTGATATCTCATCCATAACAACAGATACAGTAGTCTTGTATATCCAATACAGGAAAATAACTCCAGACACTGCACACATAACAATGAACAACATCAAATAAACCCAGCTCAAAACTTTAAAATTCTCAAGCAGGCCGTGCACAATTGGAAAAGATAACGCCAGATTCAAAAGCCAACGGCGACAGAAAACTACAGCGCAGCCGACAAAAGTCACCATCGGCGATGTCCAGGAGGAGCGACACCAGCACACAGCGGCGCCGCTACAACCCCCATTATCAACGATTCAGACCCAGCCATGAAATGATCAAGGTTCAAGGCCGTTCAAATCTCGGACCAACCGCCGTTTCCTAATCTCCCTTTCTATGATATTGACTCTCTCACCCCTGATTTTCCCTTGCTCTGTTTGATTTAATGTGGGTATGTTGTGTGGTGCTCTGTTCTGGATGTATGGGTATGTATATCTGTACATTGACGGTACAAAAAGGAGGAAAGCGGAGGAAATGAGGGAGTAGGTGATGTGTTGATGATGATGATAAAGTGAAGGAGAAGATTCCAAAATCGGGGTCCTCTGTATGTAATTGTATTGATCTTTATATTGTATTTTGTTCAATGGGTTTTTGTGTGTGAGTGATGAAGAGGACCAGTGGGATCCTCGTGGGATCTGCTCGTGTGTGGGGTGTGTATTTTTTTTTTGTGTGGAGAAGAAGATGGGCGGAGAAGATGATGGGTGTTTCTGATCTGAAATTCTTGTTTTCCGTTTGCATTTTGTATGGGTGTGTGTGTATATATTGAGCGTGCATTGGGGTAATGGGATCTGTGGGTGTGTGTAACGGTGAGAGAGGAGAGGATATGGGGACTTGGAGATGGTGAGTAGAGCTCTGTCTAGGGAGACCCCATCTGTCCTTCAAATGCATTAACACACTAGTATTTGTAGGTAAAAAAAATGGTACTAAGGTCTCAAATTGAAGAAGGAAATTTTTTTGAAGTATACTGATTTGTCAAATCAGTGGAGGAATTAAAGTGATTGGAATCTTGAAAATGAGTTAAAGGAAAGAAACAAAGTTTATATTTGATAATAAAAGGAATAGAGTAGACAAAAGGGGACCAGTTCAAAATTTCAAATTCTAAGTTCTATAAATAATAATGAACGAATGAGGAAAAGAGGGCAAAATTCAAGCCCTTTAGCTCATAATCTGTCTAGATTCTTTTAAAAGAGAAAAAGAATTGTCCTAATGCGTGATGCCTTGCCCGGATCTAACAGGAATTAAGAGCGGATTAGAGCATTTTGCTTAGAGAGAGGTTGGGAGAACTTTTTTTTTTTTTTTTTTTTTTTGTAAAATGTTGGGATTTTGCCAAATAAGAGGATAGATACGTTGAGCAAATTTCTTGTTTGAAATTCAAATGAGGATCTATTTGAAATTCTGACTTAGAATGAATAGGTTCGGGATTGAGAAATGTGTGTATAGTGTGAAATAATGGTGTATTAAAGATTAATTGGCTAATAATTAACTTAAAAATATGTTAATAAATTAGTATAGGAAATAATGCAGATGACTTAGTAAAATACAATTAAAATAACAGTAATAATAATTTTAAATAATATTAATTAGCTATAAATAGTCACAAATAGACACTTGATTGAATTATCGTGCAAATACTCACACATTTTGCATGTATTTAGAAAATAACATAAATGATGCAATTATATAATATATTCACAGTTAAAAATATATAAAGTATAAATAAGAGATAACACATGTAAATGCATGTTTCTAAGGCACATTTTGTCAAACAGTCAATATTGCACCTTTAAATTAAATATAGCCAATTTTAGAAAATGAAGGGACAAAATTGGGTGTCAACAGCTGCCCCTCTTTGCCCGGGGATGATGAAAAGAATCTTCGGGCAAAGATAGTTGACGGAGTAGCCAATTTTGTCACGACGTGTGGGAAAAAAATACTGGGAAGGAAAATGGGGGTTTTGGAGTATTTTCGGCCGAACCCCGGTCTCTGAGTTGCCTACATATCTCGGGTTTCACGAGAATCAGGCCGTGTGTAGTTCTGGAATGGCAGGTTGCCTGTGTGAGATGTTTATGACGCACGATTGAGATGTCAAAAGTAAACTTGTCAGAGTATGTAAAGTTTACATTTGAATGTAACAGCCTTTTGCCGAGTTAAATGAGGGATGAAACAGAGACACTATCGAAGATGAGATAACATCAATAGATAGAGCGTGGGAAAAGAGGCTTGCAATCATCCTAGTTATGAAAATGTGGTGCACGACACACCCATAAAGAGGAGTTTACACGTACGTAATTTCCACTTCATCTCGATAATCGAGTCATCTTGTCTTTAATATTGTCTTTGAATGAGCTGGGGAATACTGAAGAGTAAAGCACAATAAGTATGCACGATTCACACAGATGGGCACGATTAGGAAAGAATACGAAACCGACATCCAATCAATAAGGAAAGATCAGGTAGGTTACTTGTGCGAGTATGGAAATATAGATTCAAGTGCCGATAGCTTGCGGGTATAACAAAAACATTGTTTGTAGGGTTAAGCTTTTTGAGTGGTGTTCCAGAATGATGCATAATATGTATTTGAGGTTTTGCAGATCACACAATTTCATGTGTGGTAGTGACTTTCGGGGCAAGTATGGAAATATAGGAATTAGCTCAAGGGTCTGTCAAGGGGTCGAAGAGTGTCCTGCAACAAAAGTAGGATAAGTGCAACCAAAGATAATGATAAAGTAAACTCCCTGTAAAGTTGAGCTCTCCTTTGTCATGTAGTTGTCTAGTCTGTTTCCAGGTGCTTTGAGTGTTAGGAAATATATGCTTCTCCTCTGGGGATATTCATTTATGTGCATTTTGTCAGGAGATAATTGTTTGTCGTCTCGGGTTGTATACCTTGGAACACAGTCCCGCTGTTTCCTGCAATAAAATGTGAGTTTTTGCAGAAAATATTTGTAAATATAAAATGGACTTTCCTGTCGTTGGATTGTCAACTGTAAATATGTCGTGGTCTCTCGTTATGAGATATTTGTGTATCATAAGTGCCTGCTCGTCAAGAGCTATTTTGCATGCTCGTCAAAGCTACTTTGCCTGCTCGTCATGAGCTATTTTGCCTTCTTGCCGGAGCTGTTGCCTGCTCGTCAAGAGCTATTTTGCCTCCGCGTCAAGAGCTATTTTGCCTGCTCGTCACGAGCTATTTTGCCTTCTTGTCAGGAGCTTTTGCCTGCTCGTCAAGAGCTATTTTGCCTCCTTGTCAAGAGCTATTTTGCCTTCTTGTCAGGAGCTTTTGCCTGCTCGTCAAGAGCTATTTTGCCTCCTTGTCAAGAGCTATTTTGCCTTCTTGTTAGGAGCTTTTGCCTGCTCGTCAAGAGCTATTTTGCCTCCTTGTCAAGAGCTATTTTGTCTATCGTGCCGGGCTGTGTACCCTGCAAACAGAAAGTAAAGTGCCTGTCGCCGGGGTGTGTACCCTGCGAACAGAAAGTAAAGTGCCTATCGCCGGGGTGTGTACCCTGCGAACAAAAGTAAAGTGAAGTGCTAAAAATAAAATGTCATTATCATGTCTGCAACACTGCTAGGAAAGTCGTCGTTTCTTCTGCTTTTATAATGCTTTTGTGAATGTTGGGCCTTTGGTCAAATTTTCTTCGGGGAACTCCCAGTTTCTGCACTTCGTCTCTCTTGAAATTTTTGAGGGGACCTCAAAAATTTCTGCCCCAGTATCAGCTTGCGTCTTTTGGGAATTTTTGAGGGGATCCTCAAAAATTCTGCCCCAGTTTATTGCCTTTGATAGATCATCATATCATGGCAGTGCCTGCAAAACAAAAAATACGTGTGTATGTCCAATTTTAAGGCGAACGAGCCTATTAGTCATATTCTAAGCCTGACGAGGCTCATCGTCATTTTTTAAGCCTGACGTGGCTAAAGTGCTATCATGTCTGTTGTGATTGTCTGTGAATCTTGTGTTTTTGCTGAAAGATCTGCTGTCAAAGAAAGATTTGTTAGTTGAAACAAAGCGGTTGCATTGCATTGAACACCAATGTATTGGCTTGAATCTGCATTCGTCCTTTAGTGTGATGATTGATAACTCTGATTACGTGGGTACTTGCATTCTCAGATTGAGGTTGGATTTGTCAGATGTGGAGGTTGTCCCCAGTATTGTATTTGTCTTGGGTTGTGCTGGGTATTTTGCGGTGTCACGGTATTGAATGTTTGAGTGATAGGTGAAGATCTTTGTTGGATCAAAATCCCGAACAGGTCTCTAAGGAGTACTTCGTTTGTTGGTCGCAATATCTTTTGTTTGCGCTAAAGGAGTAAGGGTGTGAGGTTTTGTCTGTTTGTCTGTCCTTGATTGTGTTTGATAAGATTGTTGTTGAAAGTTTCGACAGAGGAGAGGTTGTTTATTGTGTAAGTCGGGTGTAGGGTGAGGTTGTGAGTTTTGCCAGTTTCGGTTACATAGTGATTTGATTTGTTTCTTGCAGCTCTTGTGTGGGTATAATGCCAACTGATTCTGGTTCATTCATACTAGAAGTTGTACTTAAGTGGGATTGGGCTTATCTGAGTTTTGTTGGTGTCCTATGCTGGTGGTTTGAAAGACTTTATTTCGGAAATAAATGTTATCAGCTTGGCTTGCCATTTCGGCTTTTCTGAATGCAGGTTCTTGACCGATTTCAGTGTTCAGATGCAAAGCGACCGTAATAGAGTGATAAAATGCGCAAAACTGTGTTAGGACATTTAGCAAATATTTGATGCAAAACAACACATATAGCTTAACAGAATGCCTAGCCCGCGGATGATAAATTAGCACTTGAATTTTAGAGACTGACAGATTGCATAGTGGTTGAAAGATTGCTTGGGTGCTTTATGTAGCAGTGAAGACAAGGATTCTTTTGTTAAATGACTGATGCTCGCTTGAGTAGAAGATGGGTCTGGTTAGATCTCAATCAAAAGTTGACAAGGATTTCGGGTAAGGGGTATATATATGACGGAAAAGGAAGGCGGCTTTTGTCGAACACCAAGAACTCAGTGTATTTGTCACCCTTTCTTGCAAATTTGTGTGTCATGATGCCTATGTGTCTTTAAGAGAGATACTCAATGTCTCTCATACTTGTCAACCGACTGCTGCAATTCAATCTTTGCCTTAGCTTTTGCTTGTCAGGTAGATTTTGTTGCCAAGAGACCAATCTCGGTGTATCATGTATATTCTTAAATCACTGCTTCAGTCAAGACTGTTATAAAATTAATTCATGGTTTTGTAAGTGTCTCAAATAGCTTCATCTTGAGATCATCGTCTCGTCCCACACTTGCTAGTTGATAGGGATATGTTTCCAATACTCGGCAAAAGCTTCTAGCTCAATGGAAATCTTTGTCACTGCGCCTTTACATTTTTTCCAAATTGAATCAGCCTGCTAATTTGGTTGTTATGCATAAACCTTTGTTTCATCAAGCGGGTTCTGATCATTTCTCACTTTCTTATTACCTTGTGATAACACTTTGAACGTCTTTTTGGCCATGAAAAGGTGCAAGTTTGGAAATACTTTGGATTGCCTTAAATGTATTACAATATGGACTAGACCGACAAAATAATCCTCAGACATTGTGTCAAAACGAAGTATTTCGCTAAGTCATGTGTGCCCTTGAGTTTGACCAACAAATCTCTTGTCCTGTCAATTTTCTGCTTTGTGTGTATAGTGCATGCTATTACAAGCTCTTCTTGCTTTGAAAAATCCTTGATAAGTGCACTTTTCTTAACCAAATGTTTTGCCTTGGTATTCAACTTAAGCCAACCTTTTGGATAATCAAGACATGCGAAAGATTTATGATATCAGGATTTGGGCATAGAGTAGGGAGATGAAGTGTCTTGGTAGGAGATTGGATTTGGGAAAGGATTGACTTAGGCAGAAAGAGACCTAGAGCTAACAAGCAAATTCACGTAATGCACATCTAGCAAATGAAAATGTATCCTATGACCGCTTTATGCATGATGATTTGGGAAACATTTCGTGCCACATGTATCATTTCATTTGCTACAAAATGCGGAGTCTAAAAGAAAATATTGCATTTATTGAATATTGGTCTTTATTACATTGGCTGATATTGAAACAGTGTAAGAGAAGGAAAGGACTAAACATTGCTAGAAAATCAGATCATGGCCTGGGCGAACATTCTTCATGTTGATCCATCCCCAGAAGATTCATCTTCTTCCTCTTCGGACGAATCCTCACTAGTCGAACTTGTCCCTGACGAGTCTCCTTGGAAGATGATGTGGTCTGCATCTGTTAAGAGCCGGGATATGTCGAATGTGAAGTTTTTCAACATTTCCCAAGCCTTCGCTCCTTTCTCCTCTATTCCTTTATTTGCCATAGAGTTCATTCCTTCGCTAGCCCATACACCGATAGACTCTATGCGTTTTGTCAGAAGTTCCGCCTTATTGCGCCACTTGTCTTTTTCTTTGTCCTTTGCTTCGACCAAACTTTGCTTCTTCGTTATTTTCTCTCGTGCCTTTGCCAGTTGTTTGTGTAGCCTCTTGCACTCAGATTCCAATTCATCGGCATTTCTTTTCCTTTTCTTTGTTGCTCTTAGTCGAACTGCCTTTGCTATGTCTTTCTTTAGCCAGTCTGGATAGTCTTCATCATAGCCAGCGTCAAACCTGTCTCGTCCAATAGTCTCGATTCCCCTTCGTTGCCTTTCTTTCCAAAGTTTTATTATCCTATCTTTGAACGGTATCACTCCTCCGAAGATATCTGCTTTGAAACTTCCGATGTCTGCAATTTGGGGTACAATTTGTTTTCTCCCCGCTTGTCTAAGTGCCCTTAAAGGAGTGTATGGGTAAACTCCTCTAAAGCCCACTAAGATGAGAAACGAGTCCCTTTCCGACCGTGTGATCACTGTAGTGCTGGGAAAGTAATCAAACATCCATTGTATGTTTTCAGATGTCAACTGAGAAAGCCTGTGGTGCCAGCCTTCGGCGGTTGTTGGTCGGTCCCATTTTTCAAGAGCACTGTCCATGCGGGCGATATGCGTTAAGATGTAGTTTTCTCTTGGTATGGAATGGAAGCCTTGGTCTGTGCTATTCACCTTTTGCAAATGTTCCATCAACCAAGTTTGCAAAAGCAAATTGCAACCTTCGAAAAAGCTAGCGCCCTTCTTGCATCTTTCTAAAGCTCGATACATCTCTGCAACAATCATCGGTACCAAAATATATTTCTTGCTAGAGTCTTTGAGTAAAGCGTCGGCAATTGATACCATGCCAACATCAACTCGTCCTTTGTGTTCTGGAAAAACGACAGTTCCTAAAAAGCTGGTGACAAATGCAAGTACCCTCCGCTCTTGCCAATCTGCCTGGTTAATGTTGAAATAGTCTTCGGCTTCTTGAAATGCTTCTCCATACCCAAATTTGATGTAGAGGGAAGTCAGAGAAATTCCCGACTGCCTTATACTGTCTGTGCATAACTCGGGCTTAAACCCTACCATTTCGAAGAACTCCTCGGGTGCAATGTTCTTAGGCATCAAGACTTCTTCACTTTCAAATGGTAATTGGGTTAACCCGCCTATTTCTTCCAGTAATGGTGTCAACTCTACGCTCCCAAAGTGAAAAATTGCTCGATCCGCATCCCAATAGTGTACTGCTGCTTCTACTATCCCTTTTACTGCAGTGTGATCCATTAGTGAAACCAGGTTCCCCAACACTGTCTTAACTCGGTCTTGTTGATCTATACTTAGGTTTTCCCACCAATCTCTGAGCAATTGAGGGACTTCAACGATCATATCAAATGTTCTAGTGGCCATGATCTTTTGGAAAAGGTGAAGGACGATAGGAAAAGAAAGAAGAAAATGCCTAAAATTTGCTTTATTGCAAACAAATGATCAACGTGTGGCACAAGCTTTTGGAAACAAAGCAACAGAAGATATGAGGAGATGTGTCGTTGCGAGTTGAGAACCCTTTAGACACTTTAGAAGGAAATTGCTAATGGACTTGTGACATGCCAAGGATGTCAAGTCTTTATATAATGCTTAAAGGATAAATGTGCGTTATGCGTCATCCCGTCTATCAAGCGGTTATTTCTGCGTCAAATTGGGCCTTTAATGCCTTTTCGGTTACCTTTTGTGCCTTTGAATGACATTGAACACAGAATGATTTTAACCGCTTAGGAATAAATAGTCGTTTCTGATTCAATTTCGGCTTTGATGCCTCTTCGGTTACCATTTGTGCCTTTGAATGGCATTGAATGCAGAATAATTCCCATAAACGGTCTACATTTGCACGTTCAATCCTTTAAGTATATGCCAATAAATCATGTTTAACAGTTTTTAAGGCCAGAAACCCGTTCATATTGTTTGAACAAGTTGGCCCATTAGACTTGAGAACAAGTCGACTAATGATATGTCATGATGCATGATTCTTAGCGCCGCTACTAAAGAGTAGGTTTAGCTAGACCCGGTTTTATTATCCTCCCGAGCGGACGGCTCGGGAGTGGGAATGTCTCAGACCAAATAGATTCCAAGTCGTTCCCCCTAAAGGAATTTTGTGAGGGGAGAAGTGGTTGTAACCACCGCACGATTTAGAAACTTGCCAGGAGCGGCGGAAGGTATGCATGATATGTACAATTTTAAAAAAAATGCACAAGTTTTGAAAGAAATGCATATGTCTTGCAAAACGATGCACACATATTGAAGTATTTCGTAAAATGATTTTAGAAGGATAAGAACAAAACAAATGTGTTAGTTTTAAAAGATATGATTAATATAAACTAGACGATATTAAAAATCATAAAAAAGAATAAATGCACATATTAATATTTTACAAAATAAGTTTTTAAAAAGGGATAACAAAACGAACGCACATTAGTTTTGAAAAATAGAGTTAATAGAAACTAGACAATATTAAAATGAAAAAAGAATTAAATCAAGTGAAATTATTTTTTAAAAAGATTTATCAATTTTATAGAAAGGGTGCACATATTGAATCATTTCAAAAATGATTTTAAAAAATGAGTAAAAAGAGAAAACGAAACAAACAAGTTAGTTTTAAAAAATAGGATCATGGAAACTAGACAAAAAGAATTATGAAGTGAAATTGTATAAAAGAAAAAGATTTTGCAAAATTTATGAAAGATTAGAAAATAGTAGAAGTGTTGGACGCTTTGTAAGAACCTTCCAAGAGTGGGTTTACTAGACAAGAACATGGTTCCCCCAGGCGGACAACCAAGGGGTGGGAACGTTTAGAATTGTTGGTTGTACCACGGACCAACTTATCCCAACCGTCCCCCTAAAGGGTTTTTTTGAGAGTGAAACGGCCGTGAGATCCACGTAACCGTTTATGGTGTGTGCAAGTGTAAAAAATTCCAGGAGTGGAGGAAATAAAATAACAATTACAGTTAGTAAAGAAAACACAAATAGAAAACTAAACTTCAGACCTGCAAAAGGAAAAGAAAGAAATATTAGTTTTGAGAAATAACGAAAACAAGAAAATAAATGCAAAGAATCCCAATTAAAAGTCCATTATGGTTAGAACCTTGAAATCCCCAGCGGAGTCGCCATTCTGTCGACGCCCATTTTTTCCCGAACCCCTTATTAGTTCGAAACATGGCTCGACTTATTGGGACTCGCGGGTAAAGACTTGGAGTCGCCACCTAACATATTTTTTAACTAGGCGTATTAGGGCACCTATTTTATTTCTAGCCAATTTTATAATTAATTTTGAAACTTAGTCTACAAACCAGAATTTCTAGGTAAGAGGTTCAGGTTAACTCGAGAGGAAGGAATTAGGCACCTCTCGAGCCCCACCAAATGTGGTTACAGGCCATACTTAAAATTGGGATTCTAGGAATTATGAAATAATAAATAACTAACTAAGAATAGGCGAATAATCAAGGATATAATAATAAAAAATATTCGAATTCACTAATTGGTTTTTCCTTAAAGAATTGCACCTCGCAAAAGACAAACAAAGTTAAGTCAGCAAACAATAATGATAATAATAATGATGCAATAATAATGAATAATAAAATGAAGGAGAAAATGAATTTTTTATGAAATTCTCGTCTTTTCATAATTCCAACCCGATGTACCTCGTAAAAAATTGTAAAATATGAATTAGTATGATAATTAGTAATAATAATAAATACTAGCAAATAATAATGAAGTCAACAAAAATGGTCCTCCTCCAAAATAATTCATCGTATTTCATTTAATTTCACCTCGCAAAAAAAATACGAAGAAAATAAGTTAGTGAGTAATAATAATAATAAAATAATAATAATAGTAATAATAATGATTAAAAAAATAAGAATGATAATAATAATAATAACGGTAATAGTAATAATAATGAATAATGATAATAATAATAATAAAGAAAAGTCCTTTTCTTCTAAGTATTTTCTTCAAAGCTAGGCCTTCTTCCATCCGAATTTACCTCGCAAAATATAAGTGAAAGAATTAGTAAATAATAAGTAATGTTGATAATAGTAAAAATACAATAATAATGATAATAATAATAATAATATTAGTAGGTAATAATAATAATGAAAATAATGATAATAATAATAATAGTTTTAAAGTAAAGGGTAATGGGATTTTTAAAAGTGTCGGCTCAGGTGTGTATGAATTGGGTGGAGGTTAGAGACGTCGGTACGGCTGCGAACACGCCGGCCGCTCGTGTTGCCATGCCAAGTATCGGTCTCGTTACTCCATCACCGGTTCGTTTGTAATAAACGGCTTACACACATCATCATAGCCTTTTTGTTTTGTTTCAGGGACACGGGAATGGGTCGTTCAAGTGTGGTATCATGTTCAAACTAATCGAATAGGCCTCAAATAATTTATTTTCCTTGGCCGTAATTGATTTAACATCCGTCAATTCATTGTCCGTCAATTCCATGTGTAGGCCTCCATATATGTAAAAATATATTTTTTCATTGGCCTAAATGCTAAATCGGTATATAATGTCCCTGGAAGCTGCAAAATCTCAAAAATACAGTCAGTGATATCTCATCCATAACAACAGATACAGTAGTCTTGTATATCCAATACAGGAAAATAACTCCAGACACTGCACACATAACAATGAACAACATCAAATAAACCCAGCTCAAAACTTTAAAATTCTCAAGCAGGCCGTGCACAATTGGAAAAGATAACGCCAGATTCAAAAGCCAACGGCGACAGAAAACTACAGCGCAGCCGACAAAAGTCACCATCGGCGATGTCCAGGAGGAGCGACACCAGCACACAGCGGCGCCGCTACAACCCCCATTATCAACGATTCAGACCCAGCCATGAAATGATCAAGGTTCAAGGCCGTTCAAATCTCGGACCAACCGCCGTTTCCTAATCTCCCTTTCTATGATATTGACTCTCTCACCCCTGATTTCCCCTTGCTCTGTTTGATTTAATGTGGGTATGTTGTGTGGTGCTCTGTTCTGGATGTATGGGTATGTATATCTGTACATTGACGGTACAAAAAGGAGGAAAGCGGAGGAAATGAGGGAGTAGGTGATGTGTTGATGATGCTGATAAAGTGAAGGAGAAGATTCCAAAATCGGGGTCCTCTGTATGTAATTGTATTGATCTTTATATTGTATTTTGTTCAATGGGTTTTTGTGTGTGAGTGATGAAGAGGACCAGTGGGATCCTCGTGGGATCTGCTCGTGTGTGGGGTGTGTATTTTTTTTTTGTGTGGAGAAGAAGATGGGCGGAGAAGATGATGGGTGTTTCTGATCTGAAATTCTTGTTTTCCGTTTGCATTTTGTATGGGTGTGTGTGTATATATTGAGCGTGTATTGGGGTAATGGGATCTGTGGGTGTGTGTAACGGTGAGAGAGGAGAGGATATGGGGACTTGGAGATGGTGAGTAGAGCTCTGTCTAGGGAGACCCCATCTGTCCTTCAAATGCATTAACACACTAGTATTTGTAGGTAAAAAAAATGGTACTAAGGTCTCAAATTGAAGAAGGAAATTTTTTTGAAGTATACTGATTTGTCAAATCAGTGGAGGAATTAAAGTGATTGGAATCTTGAAAATGAGTTAAAGGAAAGAAACAAAGTTTATATTTGATAATAAAAGGAATAGAGTAGACAAAAGGGGACCAGTTCAAAATTTCAAATTCTAAGTTCTATAAATAATAATGAACGAATGAGGAAAAGAGGGCAAAATTCAAGCCCTTTAGCTCATAATCTGTCTAGATTCTTTTAAAAGAGAAAAAGAATTGTCCTAATGCATGATGCCTTGCCCGGATCTAACAGGAATTAAGAGCGGATTAGAGCATTTTGCTTAGAGAGAGGTTGGGAGATCTTTTTTTTTTTTCTTTTTTTGTAAAATGTTGGGATTTTGCCAAATAAGAGGATAGATACGTTGAGCAAATTTCTTGTTTGAAATTCAAATGAGGATCTATTTGAAATTCTGACTTAGAATGAATAGGTTCGGGATTGAGAAATGTGTGTATAGTGTGAAATAATGGTGTATTAAAGATTAATTGGCTAATAATTAACTTAAAAATATGTTAATAAATTAGTATAGGAAATAATGCAGATGACTTAGTAAAATACAATTAAAATAACAGTAATAATAATTTTAAATAATATTAATTAGCTATAAATAGTCACAAATAGACACTTGATTGAATTATCGTGCAAATACTCACACATTTTGCATGTATTTAGAAAATAACATAAATGATGCAATTATATAATATATTCACAGTTAAAAATATATAAAGTATAAATAAGAGATAACACATGTAAATGCATGTTTCTAAGGCACATTTTGTCAAACAGTCAATATTGCACCTTTAAATTAAATATAGCCAATTTTAGAAAATGAAGGGACAAAATTGGGTGTCAACAATACGTAACGAGACGGGACTTGTGTTAGGCCTCCAAAATGTCATTGGTCGTGTAGTATCCGTTCAAATCAGTGTATAGCCTCAAAATTAATATTTTCATAGGCTTGCAAATAGTGTAATATTTGCTCAAGTATCTGCAGTGTAGTATCTGTTCAACATTAGTAAAATCAATTCGTTGTCAAACCAATTCTCTATGGAACTCGGCAAAATAGATAGTTTGTGGGTATAGCAAAGACATTGTCGAAAGGACTAGGCTTCTTGAATGGTGTTCTAGAATGGTGCATAATATGTATTTGAGGTTTTTTAGTTGAACAAATTCGCGTGCAGTAGAGATTTTTTGGGAGACACTGTGAGAGTATGGGAAATAGAGCAGAGGTTCGTCGAGAGATCAGGGAGTGCCTTGTAGCAAATTAAGATAAATGCAAATAGAGATAAAGATAAAGTAAACTTCCCTGTTGAGCTGAGTCGTTCTTTGTCATGTAGTTGTCTAGTCTGTTTTCATGTGCTTTGAGTGCTAGGGAATATATGCCTCTCCTCTGGGAATATTTATTTGCTTGTCCGGAGATGCTAAGTGCCTCAGGAGATAATTGCTTGTCGCGCTAAGCTGTATACCCTGTAACACTGTCACGCTATTTCCTGCAATAAAGGTGGCTTGTTGCAAATAATATTTGTACATGTAAAATAGAATTTCCTGTCGTTGGATCATCTTGCCAGTGCCTCTCGTAAAGAGACCTATGTGCTCGTCAGCACTGCTACTGCTTCATCGTAAAGAGAACCTACTGCTACTGCCTCTCGTCGTGAGATATTTGCACGTCGCGTCGGGCTGTGTACCCTTGTTGGTAAAGTGAAGCGCTAAAAAAATATAGAACGATTTTACCGTACATGTAGGATTGCCTGGAGCACTGTCACGCTGATTGTCATTTTTATGGCCTCTTTGGGCCTTTGGTGAATTTTAAGATTCAACCTCAAAATTCTGCTCCAGTGTCGGCTTGCGTCTTTTGGAATTTTTGAGGAGGTCCTCAAAATATTCTGCCCCAGTTTATTGCCTTTGATAGATCACCATATTGTAGTAGTTCCTGCGAGTCTTGTGTTTGTATTGAAGGATCTGCTCTCAAAGAAATATTCGTTAGCTAAAACAAAGTGGTTGCATTTCCTGGAACACCAAAGTATTGGCTTGAATCTGCATTTGGCCTTTTAGTGTGACAAATGATCTCAGGGATTCTGATTATGTGGATATTTGCATTCTCAGCCTAAGATTTGGTGTTTGGGTTTTTCCGGATTTGGAGGCTGTCCAAAATTGTATTTGTCTTGGGTTGTACTGGGGTGTTTTCATGTTTCGTGCTTTTCTTTTCAAAAAGTCATGTAGCTAACTTTGATGATTGGTGTATATAGAAAATGTATTTGTGGTTTAGGAGTTGCAGTTTTCATTTGTTGGTCATTGTTGTACCATTGGGTCAATCAGACTTTGAATTTTTGTGTTCCAGTGCTGGTATTTTCTGATGTCATGGTATTGAATGTTTGAGTGATGATTGTAGATCTTTGTTGGATCAAATTTCGGAATGGGTATCTATGGAGTAGTTCATTTTGTCGGGTGCAATATCTTTAGATTAAGCTAAAGGAGTAAAGGTGTGGGGTTTTGCCTTTTTGTCGGTCCTTGATTGTGTTGAGCCTGATAAGATTGTTTTTGAAAGTCTTGACAGAGGGGAGGTTGTTTATTGTGTAAGTTTGGTGCGGTGTGAGGTTGTGAGTTTTTCCAGTTTCAGTTGTATAGCGATTGAATTTCTTTCTTGCAGCTCTTGTGTGGGCATAACGTTGGATGATTTTGTTCGTCCAGACTACAAGTTGTACGGAACTGGAATTGGGATTGTCTGGAGTCTCTCGGTGTCTCATTCAAAAGGCTTCATTTTCAGAAGAAAATTGTTTTCAGCTCGGAATGCCATTTCGGCTTTTTTTTGAATGCAGATTCTCGACAAATTTTGGTGTTCAAACGCAAAGCAACCATGATAAAGTGACAAGATGCGTAAAACCGCGTTAGCATATTTAGCAAAGATTTGATGTAAAAACAACACATAAAGCTTAAGAGAACGCCTAGACCGCGGATGATAGATTAGCACTTGAATTTGGAGATTATGACAAATTGTATAGAAATTATAAAAGATCGCTCGAGTGCTTTATGTAGCAGTCAAGATAAGGTTTTTGGTCGAATGAACGATGCTTGTTTAAGCAGGAGAGGAGAAGTTGAATGCCAATGAAAGGTAGTAAAGATGTTGTGTAAGGAATAGGTTGTGTTGTGCGACGGAAAGGGAGGTTGGCTTTTGTCGAACACCAAGACTTTGAGTGCATTTGTCATCTTTCCTTGCAAACTTATGTGTCATGATGCCTGTGCATCTTTGAATGAGATACTTAACGTCTTTCGTGCTTTTCGATCAATTGCTGCAATTCAATCTTTGCACCAACTTTCCTTGTTGGGTAAGATTTTATTGCTTAGAGACCGTACCTGATGTAGGTGCCCATGTATCATGTATATTCTTAGATTGCTGCTTTAGTCAAGACCATTTTAGAGGTTGGTCATATTGCTTCTTTCCTTTTCAGCAGGTTACTGTATATATGTTGTCGTCATGAGATCCCAAATTGCTTGATAAAATCTTTGGCCCAGAAGTCTAGTTGTTCGGGTCTTGCTCGTATGTACCAAATCAGTGTCTTAACAAATAATTTCACCCATCGTCTTGCCTTATGCTGGCTAGTGGGTAGAGATATGCTTCCAAATGCTTAGAGGGTTTCCAGGTCTGTCACATAATGAGAGCTTGGTCATTTTGTCTTTACCTTCCTTTTCAAGTTGAATCAGCTTGCTAATTTTAGTTGTTGTGCATAGACCTTTATAACATCCAACGGGTTCCTTTTTCCCTAAAACTCCTTATTGCTTTATCATAACCCTTTGAACGCCTTTTTTAACCATGAATAGGTGCAAGTTTAAAATTCTTTGGATTGTCTTCAATGTGTTACAACGTGGGCTAAAGCAACAAAAGGATCCTCGGAGATTGTATCAAAAGGTATTGTGGTAAGTCATGTGTGTCTTTGAGTTTAATCAACATATCTCTTGCTCCGCCAATATTCTGCTCCATGTGCAAAATGTTTTCTATAATAAAATTTCTTTTTTTTTTGGACAAATTATTGAAAAGTGCACTTTGCTTAACCATATTTCCTGCCTTGGTATTCGTCTTGAGCCAATTTTTGGATAATAGGTTTTTGAGCTGGTAAGGGATAGGGAATAATCAGGACATGCGAAAGGTTTTAGATATTAGGATTTGGGCATAGAGTAGGGAGGTGAGGTGCCTTGAGAGGAGATTTGATTTGGAAAAGGATTCACTTAGGTAAAAAGAGACCTAGAGCAGCAAACAAACTCATGTAATGCACACATAGTAAATAAAAAAATGCATCCTATAATACAACGGACAGCTTTATGCACGATGATATGAAAAGAGATTTTTGCCACATCTATCATTTCATTTGCTTAACAAAATGCGGAGCCTAAAAGAGAATATTGCATTTTGGTCTTTGTTACATTGGCTGATATTGAAACAGTGTGAGAGAAGACTAGATTATGGCCAGGTGAACACCTTTCATGTTGATCCATCCCCAGAAAATTCTTCCTCTTCTTCGGATGAGTCTCCCTCGGACAAGCTTGCCTCTGATGTGTCTCTTTGGAAGATGATATTGTCTGCATCAGCTAAGAGTCGAGATATATCGAATGTGAAATTTTTCAACATTTCCCAAGCTTTCTTTCCTTTCTCCTCTATTCATTTGTCAGCCACAACGTTCATTTCTTCGCCAGCCAATACACCTATAGACTCTATGTGTTTTGTCAATAGTTCTGCCTTATTGCGCCATTTGTCTTTTTCTTTGTTCTTTGCCTCGACCAAACTTTGCTTTTTTTCTATTTTCTCTCGAGCCATCTGTTGCTCCCAAACGCACACGCAAGTATACGTGGTCGACAAGTAATAAAGTGATAAGTGAGTATCATTCCCATGAGGACTATTATTCAGACTGAGTCCTAGCAAACAATTTCCTAAAAAGCTATTCAGGGATCTTTTTCAGTTGTGATTGAGTTTTACTAACTAAAGAAGCAACAATTAAAAGCAAGTAATTGAGATCAAGTATTCTAGAGCAATTCGTGAGTTTTTATTAATAAGAGAGAAACGGTCCAGAGTCAGAGCTACAAACAATCCAATTGAGTATTCCAGTTGATTCTACTTCTCGATTTCCTAGATTGCTAACTAACAGGTTAATTATATTCGTGAAATCCTGTCGATTCTTCACGAGTCTATGCAAGCTACTCTAACGCCTATATTTCTATGGAATTAAATCACTTGCATGTATTAAAGAACTCCGTATTTAGCTAGGCAAGACGAATAGGTATATGTCTATCCTACCCGCAAATCGATTCCCTGATGCTCAGGTTCACAATCAAGCCCTATTCTTTCCTATTTGCATTTACAAGTTCCCTCTTTCGAGTTCACCTTGTAAACAGTAGATAGTGCTCAGTTATCAGGCCTCAATAACCAAACAATTAGGCTCAAGAAAGAATAAACAATTTGTAATGGTAAATTAATAGGTAGAAATCATCTTTCAAACATCAACCTTCATGTAATTGCTCTAACCCTAGAACGATATGTTTAGCTACGCATATTCATAATAACCAACACAAGAATTCATGGAAGAATTATGAAAGAAGTAATAGATGATGTAAAAGAATTAAATCCTTGGTTCAATGTGTAGGAACTCCAAAACTTGCTCTCGAAATTCGACCTCCTACTAAAAATGAAATTAATAACTATTTATAGTGTTTATAAAGTCTTCCCATAAGTTAATCCAAAGTCTAAACTAAGTTGGAAAAGTTGGGGTCGCTGATCTAAAAGCCACAGGGTAAGCCTCGCATGTCTCATGGCTTTTGGAAGTCGTGCGCCACAGCCCATTCCGTTCTTTTTAGAAGTTGTGCGCCTCAGCCCATGCGTCCCATGGCTTATGGCTTTTGGATGTCAGAAGCTATGACAGATCCATAGCTTGCTCCATAGCTTGCCTTCTAATGTCATATCCCACAATTAGCTAAGTTCATCAATTCTTGCTCGATTTTATCCATCTTCACTCCGTTTGCACTCGTATTCATCCAAACCATTCCTAAAATCACAAACTCTATAAGTGAGCGCAACAATCACAATTATTTCGTGCAATGGGCGAATAACGTATGAGGGAACTTCCATTCTTTTTGGAAGTCGTGCGCCTCAGCCCATGCGTCGCATGGCGTATGGCTTTTGGAAGTCTGAAGCTATGACAGATCCATAGCTTGCTCCATAGCTTGCGTTCTAATGCCATATCCCACAATTAGCTAAGTTCATCAATTCTTGCTCGATTTTATCCATCTTCACTCTGTTTGCACTCGTATTCATCCAAACCATTCCTAAAATCACAAACACAATAAGTGAGCGCAACAATTATTTCGTGCAATTCGCGGATAATGTATCAAAATGTGAGGAAATATTAAGGTAACATAGGCAAATATTGCCAAACATCACCACCCCACACTTAGACCTTTGCTCGCCCTCGAGAAATCACCAAAAACATCTTCCCAACTAAACCAACACTTGATAGAACAGGTCTACCTATGGTTATGGTTGATACCGACCATTAAACAAGAGCATAAATACATACCATGTGACCCACAACATGCCAAAATTCACCAAGTTTTAAAACACTAGAACAACCAACTCAAGATATCTTAATCTGAAAAACCGACTCAATGAAACCAAGCTTTCACAAAATCACACCCATTCACTCAACCAAGAAGTCAATAACTTTACCTATCTCGCGCAAACCATGTGCCCTCACCAAAAAATCAAGAGAGCGTCCCAAATATCACACAAAGAATAAATTTTAAGAATAAATGAGAGACATAATATAGAAAGAATTCGCTCGCTCTCCAAAAGAAATTCACGTGCCACATACAACGTACCATAGGCTTGCCCGTAGTGTAAGACTCCACTAATGTAAGCTCACTCTAATCGAGATTAACTAGGACTTTACGAGTTGTAATGTAGGCTAAAGGACGGGTATGATAAATATGGATAAATAGTGACTATCTCCCTAAGCACTTTAATACATCACTTTAATTTTTATTTTCACCATTCTTCTCAAAACCAACCAAACAACCACCCCAAACATACACAAGAAATTCTCTCTCAATTTAAGCACTTTGCAACTTTACTTTTGCACAACACTAGTAAGGATTGAGATTTTTCTCTTTCTTTTGTTTTCTTTATTTTTCTCTTTTTCATTTCATTTTTTTTCATTTTCAATATTCTCTCAACCTTGCCAATAATGCTCCTTTTTTTTTTTTTTCAAAATACACCATATTCTTTTTCTTTCATCGGTTCCACTCAAAAGGCACCCAATTTCTCCAATCACAACTCCACAAACAATCAAATATTTCAATTAAAGTGCTCTAAGGAGTACGGGTTCAAAAGGAAGATAATTAAGAACAAAAGGGGTAAGATTTGGAATGTGGGTGCCAACAAAAAGGTCAATAGGCTCAAAAGGGTTTAAGAAGGATAATATTAAAGGGTAGGTTAATCAAGGCTAGAAGGGCTTATCAAAGAAACCCCTGTATCATCTCCCGACTATAGCAAACCTAGGATTTCGCTTTGAACACACACGTGGCAAGTTCTAGACATCAATATGCTAGCACGGAACATAAGAAAGGATACCTCATATCACACATGGCACACAGTTCACTAAAGATGGCTTCATTCCAACTCTCGGTTCAAGCAAACAAGGTGCAATTTTGGAAATTTAAGCACTAAGGCACAATGGTTCACAAAAGAGTTAAGTAGTTGAACCTAAGCGTCTCAAGAATGTCAGTCAAATTTTTCTAGGCATGCATCACAATTTTAAGATCAAAAGGGATTCACAAATAGCACATGCTCAAGTCTAAATTCACTGGTATCAAACAAATCAAAGGCACCTAGCATTCTACCATTTTTCCTAAAAGTACTCTACTAACTAATACTATACTACTCTTAAAAATAAAAATTATCTGGTTCAAAGGTCTACTCATGTAAAAGAACCGAGGCCATAAGAAAAACCACGGAGCGGATGACATATACCAGTAACTAAAATTAAAAAGATCTTTTTAAAATTTTTTAATAGTTTTCTAAAGATACCTAAAGATTGCTAAAAATAAATACCTAAAGATACAATCATCCATAACCTCAAAAAGAACGGAAGTTCTCCCACTCATACCTTAAACTAAGCAATGTCCTCAGTGCGAGAAAAATAGAGTGCTAGAGTAAAAGAAACTTCCCTGAAGGCCAAAAGGCCTAATCCTTTGGCGCTAGCAGTGGCACCATTTCCATCACGAACCAACCAATAAAGCGTCTGTAACATACAGGGTACTCAGACTTCCCCAGACATGTTGTTGATAAGGCATTGAGGGTCCGGGCACCCCACACTTGAGCACGACAAAGCCAAATCCTGCAAAACATGTAACTATACGTGCAAGAATCAACAGGGTATCGTAACGACACCACACTTACTCTAACCCATACTACGACAAAAAAAAACAACTAACGAACCTAAACTAATCAAGTAAAACAGTAGGGCCAGCGGGGAAGGAAAACAGTAGAAACCTCAGCGCATATGGCACACAACAATGTACTATGGCATAGGTGACTGATGATCAAGTCAGCTTGCACCAAAATTCATTAATTCAATCAGTCGGACATCATGTTATTTCAGTTCATGCCTTAATGTAACTTTGCTACTCAAGACTTCACAAAATTTTAAGCTTTAATTCACTGTGGCATTACATCCGGTTGTGTGCATTGTGTTAAAGCTGCAGTTTCACAAGTAATTGGATGGAACGAACCCTCCCAATTTTTCAAAGGAGATCACTTTACAGATACCAGCGCAAATCAACATAAGATCAGCGATTTCACAGAACCCGACAAGGGCTGAACATGACTAAAGCGAGTAGTTAAAGAGAGGGGGAAAGCATGACTGTTTACCAGGCTTGAGCGATCGGACAAGGGACAAAAAGACTAACCTGATTAATTATGAATCAACGAATGAGGAGAATGGGTGAAGAAACGAGTGCTTAAACTGAAGGAAGTATTTGATCTGCTTGTTCCTGAAGTTTAAAACTGAAGGGGAGAGAGAAGGGAGATGTGTTTTTATGTTTTACTTAGCGGGGTAATAGGTCGAAAGTGGGTCGACCCGTTAACGTTTTCAAACTTACCTGAGACTGCTGTGCCATACGCGATGCCTGGTTATAGCGTGCCATGTTTTTGCCCTTACTGTTTGAGTTCCGTTGTGGCGTAGGTGACGCTTGAGCAGTATTTGTCCCTCTTGTTTCTGAATTTTTACACCCGCTATGGAGTATGCATCGCTTGCCTATAGCTTTTCCAATTCTTCACTCAATGTTTGATGTCCCGCTATGGCGTATGCGACGCCTTTACTGTAGCTTTAATGGCTGCTTAGAAAATTTTCACTTCGCGCTATAGACCAAGCGACGCTTGGCTATAGCTTTTCAGTTTCTGCGCATTCTGTTTATGCTATGCCACAGCTCAGGCGACGCCTTGGCTGTCGCTTCTCTGAATTTCTGCAGAAACTTTGCTGCTGAATTTTTGCCTTACGCTATGGGACAGGGGACGCTTGTGTATAGCTTTCAAAAATCTGCACCTTCTGTTTAAGGCGTGCAATAGGAGAAGCGACGCCTTCGCTATGGCGTGTCAAATTTTTCTGAAATTTTTGCTTCATGCTATAGCCCATGCGACGCATGGCTATAGCTTTTCTGTTTTTTGGTTTGCTTCTGTGCCAAGCTATGAGCCAAGCGATGGTTTGAACTTAACTCACCATTCGAAACTCCCGAGCCCTGTAAAAACAACAAGAAACTAAGTAACGCTAATTTAGTGAAATGACTAGAACAATAAAAATTGGGTTGCCTCCCAACAAGCGCTTGATTTAACATCGCGGCACGACTCTTTTTTGTCTTTTTATTCTTTTTCTATTTTTTTTATTTATTTTTGCGTTTACATATAAAGCTCGGGTTGCCTCCCGAGAAGCGCCTTAGTTAACGTCGTGGCACGACAACACTTTTAAGCCCACTTCCAGCTTTTACGTCTCTTCTTCTTACGACGAACTTTTGTTTCTTCCTTCCCTTAAGAGAATTTTCCTTCAACTTGTCAATTATTGTACCGTGGTCACTTTGTTCTACATTCCACTTAAACACCTCTTTCGGTTTACTTTCATGTTCTCGTTTGACACATTCTATCAAAGAACACTCTTCAAACTTAGCCATATAATCCTTTTCATTATAAACCTTGAAAGTAACCTTTTCTCCATGCGCTCTCATAGTCATCTCCCCAAGTTCCATGTCAATAATTGCCTTCGAGGTGACTAGGAATGGTCTTCCCAAAATTATTGGGGCTTCTCGATCCTCTTCATAGTCTAAAGTAATAAAATCGGCAGAGAAGGTAAACTTCCTGACTCTAATCAACACATCATTCATCTTACCATCCGGGCAGGTGAGTGATCTATCCGCCATCTTAAGAGTGACTGAAGTAGGCTTGATTTCTCGTAAGCCTAACCTTTTACAGACAGACAGAGGCATGAGATTTATGCTAGCCCCCAGATCACACAGTGCACCAGAAATATTATGACCACCAATAGTGCAAGGAATAGTAAACCTCCCAGGATCTTGAAGTTTTGGAGATAATTTACTCAGGATTGTACTACACTCCTCCGTCAACTCGATTGTATCAATCTCTTGTGGATTTCTCTTCTTAACTAGAATCTCTTTTAAGAACTTTACAAATGACAGCATCAGTTCAAACACATCAGTCAAAGAAATTTTAACCTGAAGCTCTTTCATCATACTCACAAATTTTTGAAATTGAGCCATATCCTTTGATGGTTGAAGTCTCTATGGGAATGATGGGGGCGGTAGAGGTGCCTCCTTCTTCTCTTCTTTCTTCTTCACTTTCTCCACTTTTTCTACTTCCACTGCTTTAAGTTGCTCCTTCTCCTCAGTTTTGGCCATCAACTCTTCGCCCTTAACTAGAGTTATAGCAAGACAGTGCTCAACTCCCTTTTGATTTGGATTCGATTCAACATTACCAGGAAGTGCTCCATGTGGTCTAGAATTTTGTACTCCAGCTAACTGCCCCATTTGGCGTTCAAGGTCTTTTTGAGCAATAGTAAGATCTTTTATGGCCTGTGCATGAGCTGCATTGTCAGCTATAATTCTCTGCTGGCCTGCTAACATCTGCTTTATCAAATCTTCAACTGAACTGCTGGACTGCTGTGGTTGAGCCTGAGGATGTGAATTCTTGTAGTTATTCTGAGATCTCGTATTACCTCGTGACGCCTGGTTATCACTCCAAGAGAAACCAGGATGATTCCGTGAATTAGGATTGTAGCTATTACCAAACTGGTTCTGATTCTATCCGTGAGATCTATTTTGATTCCCCACGTAATGAACTGACTCTGGATTGGAGCAGCAAACATCAGTAGTACGATCTTGTCCACATACCTCACAAAAACTTTGAAACTGCTGCACTTGTTTAACTGATTGCACTTGGCTCTGAGTTGGTGGCTATGCTAGCTTGCTAATTTGGTTAGCTATAGCATCCATCTTTGCATTCAATGCTGAAACCGCATCCAATTGAAGTACTCCAGCAGCTTTTTGAGTTGGAGCTCTACCATCGCCCTGCCAGTCAGGATTGCTCTGAGAAAATTTATCCAGCAATTCATAAATCTCATTAAAATTCAAGGCCAATACTTGGCCTCCAGCTGCAGCATCCACCACAATCTTGGTATGAGCATTCAAACCTTCAACAAAAGTGTGGGCCAACACCTCATTAGACTGGTTGTGGTGCGGGCAATCTCTTAACAATGACTTGAATCTCTCTCAAACTGAATACAAGGATTCTCCATCTCGTTGTCTGAAAGACATAATCTCACTCCTTATTCTGGCTGTTTTGGCAGATGGATAGAATTTAGCCAAAAATTTCTTAGCTAAAGCATCCCAAGTAGTGATAGACCCAGGCTTTTCAGCCTTTAACCACTTCTTTGCTGCCCCAATCAATGAAAAGGGAAAGAGTATCAATCAAATATAATTAGTTGAGACGCCTGTTGGTGTGTATGTGTCATTAATCTCCAAGAAATTCTAGATATGTTGTTGTGGATCCTCATGTAGTAATCCAGCAAATTGTCCAGTAACATGGAGCAGTTGTATCATGCCGGACTTAATCTCAAAGTGTCCAGTAATTTCTGGCTTAACTATGCTCGAGGCTACTCCCACCAAACTGGAAGAGCAACATCTCGCACAGTTAAAGCTCGATCTTCTGCCATTCCTACAGGTAAGGATTAAGAGAAACCTAATACCTGAAACAACATAAGAAACTCAAAACAAAAATTAAACCTGAATAGAAAATAACAAATCGTCTGAAAAGAAATCAGTCAATTATTTAGTCCCCAGCAACGACACCAAAAACTTGTTGCTCCCAAACGCATATGCAAGTATACGTGGTCGACAAGTAATAAAGTGATAAGTGAGTATCGTTCCCACGAGGATTATTATTCAGACTGAGTCCTAGCAAACAATTTCCTAAAAAGCTATTCAGGGATCTTTTTCAATTGTGATTGATTTTTACTAACTAAAGAAGCAATAAATAAAAGCAAGTAAATGAGATCAAGTATTGTAGAGCGATTAGTGAGTTTTTATTAATAAGATAGAAACGGTCCAGAGTCAGAGCTACAAACAATCCATTTGAGTTTTCCAGTTGATTCTACTTCTCGATTTCCTAGATTGCTAACTAGCAGGTTAATTATATTCGTGAAAACCTGTCGATTCTTCACGAGTCTATGCAAGCTACTCTAACGCCTATATTTCTATGGAATTAAATCACTATGCATTAAAGAACTCTGTATTTAGCCAGACAAGGTGAATAGGTATATGTCTATCCTACCCGCAAATCGATTTCCTGATGCCCAGGTTCACAATCAAGCCCGATTCTTTCTTATTTGCATTTACAAGTTCCCTATTTCGACTTCAACTTATAAACCGTAGATAGTGCTCAGTTATCAGGCCTCAATAACCAAACAATTAGGCTCAAGAAAGAATAAACAATCTGTAATGGTAAATTAATAGGTAGAAATCAACTTTCAAACATAAACCTTCATGTAATTGTATTAGATAAAAGCTAACAGCACCTGAAAGATGACACGTGTCCACTACGTGGCACGGACAGAAGTTCTACCGGGCAGATATCTAACGGATAGACAGTTATCACGAACAGATCCAAAGCAGTTATGAAGAGCTTCCTCAGTCAACACGATCTGGATGAGTAGTTATTAACCTGATCATGTGAAATCATTCAATTAATGGTCATAAAGGCAATCATTATAATCCAGCGGTTACACATCCAACGGATACATGCCCAGCTGTTACATATCCAACGGATACGTGCCCCAGCGGTTATAAAATCCAACGGACGCCTATCAGACCTATAAATAGCATTTGTTCTAAGCCATTGTAACATAACTTTACTTCTTATCTACAATATCAATAAGAATACTCCCACACTCTTGTTCAAATCTTACTGTTTACTTATATTCGCCTGGTACTTTGTTTCTCTAATCTTCTAAGTACGACTAAGTACCGAAGAACTCTCACCGGGGATAAGCGATACAGTACGATTATTTCTGTCTACCTTTATTTACGCTTTATCTTTGCTAATTCTTGTTTGTATCTCGTTCCCGTATCATTTACGAATCTAACGCTGCTTTAGTTCGTCATTTGAACTCTTAATCTAAACTAGTGATCGTGACCCCGCAAATATAAATTTAATTGTTAATTGGCCTAAATCGGATCTAGGTTAAACAATTTGGCGGCCACAGTGGGAGCCGATCAATAGCCATCGTAGGTTAATAGTTTATCTTTTATGATATTATACCTCTTTTCATCGGTCTTTTTGTTCTATAACAAACTTGACAGAAAGCAGTTCACAACGAACTATCGTAGGCGGAAATCAGGTAAATACTCCTCCATCTAGTCCTAATTATTTTCCTGACTATTCGTCCGATGGGCAGCAACAATCTTCCCAAGGACCGGTCAGGCAGCGAAATAGGCGTATGCTCTCTCAGAGCACTACCCCACCCAGGACGCTATAGGAGTCTCTCCTCTGGCCAAGGGAATCTCCAGGAAATACTCTTTGCATTCATGCAGGAACAGGAAGAAGTAAACCGAGGGATAAACGAGGCGCTCACCTCTCTCCGAAGGAGCAACCCTTTGACTACAAGAGCTAATGCTGCAACACCTGGTCATGACGTTCCTTCTTCAGATACTTCAAGGCAAGGTGAAGAACAAAACAATGGTGGGACGGCAGATCCAACGACCCAAGTCAACCAGAATAGGAATGGAGGATCTATAGCGTCTACAAAAATAAGCCTGGTTGTGGAAGCTCTCACCAAACAATTCAAGGAAAGACAGGGAGCACTTCAAAAGTCTCTCCACGAGAGAATTGATCAGATACCAGGCGCTCCGCCCACGCTGAAGAAAGTCGATGTCCAACGGTATTCCCAGCGGCCCTAGAAGAAAGAGGCAGCCCCAAAGGCGATACCTAAGACGTTCAAGATGCCAAACATTCTCAGGTATCGTGGAACATCTGATCCCAACGACCATCTCATGATGTTTAGCAACTTTATAAAGGCTAGCGATCTCACCGACGAGGAGATCGAATCTGTTCAATTGAAGAAGTTCGTGGAAACCCTAGCAGATGGAGCTCTACGATGGTGCTCTACGATGGTACTCAATGTTGCCACCAAACTCCATTGGGTCTTTCGCAGATATGGCTGAGTTGTTCGTGAAAGCACACACAGGCGCTCAGAAAACAGAAACCCGCGTAGAGGATATCTTTGAAATCAAGTAGAGGCCCGACGAGTCCCTTCGCAAATACATGGACCGCTTCTAAAGAGAGCGTATGATGCTTCCCAAAGTACCGGACAGATGGGCAGCGATTGCGTTTACCAACAGCCTGGATATTAGGAGCTCAGAGGCTACACGCAGACTTTACGAGTCTCTTCGCGAGTTCCCAGCAGCCAGCTGGTCGGACGTCTACAACTGTTACAACTCAAAGGTACGTATCGACGAAGATAAGTTGATTGGAACAGGTACTCGAGGAAGGGTTCAGGCACGCAATGGTGGATCCGGCGGAAAGGCAAGGACCGAGAGATCAGACGTACGTTATGAGCCATACCCTGATCAGTCACGCAGGAATTCCAAAGGACGCAACCGCAACAACAGAGGACTGTCCCAGAGAGATGATTCAGAATCAAGCCTCCGTGGAGCCCCAAGCTTGCCGAGCTTCAACGTGGAATGTCTGAAGTAGTGGCAGCACTCAAAGACATGGGAGAGAAGGTCAAGTGGCCGAAAGACATGAAGACCGACCCAAGCAAGCGAAACCTGAACTTGTGGTGCGATTTTCATCGCGACCACGGTAACACCACCGAGGACTGCAAAGCCCTAACGTATGAAATTGCTCATTTTTTGAAATAGGGATCCTTGAAGGAGTTCGTGATCGAGAAGGGGAAGCAGACTCACGCGAAGGCACATCAAAACAAACCTGGCCCTCCACGAACATCCTCTCCAAGGAGGATCGTTAACGCTATTTCAGGTGGAATCGAGGTGGATTCTGTCACCTTCACAGCGAAGAAATATGCAAAGGTCTCCATCTCAAACACCAAACGCCCACGATCAGAAGGAATAATAACATTCGAGGACTCCGATGCAGACGGTTCGCAATACCCATACGCTGATGCATTAGTAATAACGTTACGCGTGGCGGAGTTTGACGTCAAAAGAGTACTCATCGATGTGGGCAGCTCTGCAAACATTATCCAATCACGGGTTGTAAGGGAGATCCAGTTGTCGAATAAGATCGTACCAATATCTCGAGTTCTCTCCGGTTTCAACAACTCGAGTGAGAAGACTCTTGGCGAGATTACCCTGACAACTCTCGTCGAAGGAGTAGCAAAGGAGACAACTTTTCATGTTGTCGATGCGGACCTAGCCTACAACATCATTATGGGGAGACCTTGGATCCATGATATGCAAGCTGTTCCCTCAACTTATCATCAATTATTGAAGTTCCCATCCGAATGGGGGTACATGAGATCCGAGGAGAGCAACGCTTTGCCCGAGATTGCTATTCGGTGGCTCTCAAACTGCCTGAAGAAAGAAAATAGCAATTACAGTGACCGGGACCAGACGTGCCACATGAAGAAACAAAGTACGAGGTCCCGAAGTTCATCACGAAGATGGACGAAAGAGAGAACCACATGCCGACCGTGGAAGTTCTGGAACCCGAAGAATTGTTCGCAGATAAGCCGGAACGGAAAGTATACTTAGGGATCGAATTGAGCAAGCGTCTACGAGGAGATATCCTCCAGTTCATAACCTGCAGAGGTACGTATTGTTATAAAGTTATGCCATCTGGGTTGAAAAATGCAGGTGCGACATATCAACGTCTAGTCAATCGAATGTTCCACGGCCATATTGGAAAGACTATGGAAGTGTACATCGATGACATGTTGATCAAGTCCAAACGAGCAGAGGACCATTTGGCACATCTAAAAGAAGGTTTTTGGATTCTGGATCAGTACAACATGAAGCTGAACCCGGAGAAATATGCATTCGGAGTCGAATCGGGAAAGTTCTTGGGCTTCATCGTTTCTCAACGGGGAGTTGAAGTCAATCCTACTCAGATCAAAGCCATTGAATCAATACCAAACGTACTCCACAACCGGAAGGACGTCATGAAATTGACAGGAAGAGTAGCGGCCCTGCGAAGATTCATCTCCCGATCATCCGACCGATGCAAGAGTTTCTTCGACGTTTTAAAGCAAAACAAGGAGTTTGAGTGGACCCCTGAATGCCAACAGGCATTGAAGGATCTGAAAAAGTACTTGTCCAATCCACATTGCTCTCTCCACCTCAGCAGGGTGAACAACTGCTGATTTATCTGGCAGTCTCAGAATCGTCAGTAAGCGCCGTTCTGGTTAGGGAAGAAAAAGGTAAACAACTTCCTATCTATTACATTAGCAAAGTTCTAATTGATGCAGAAACACGCTATCAACCCTTGGAAAAATTGGCGTTAGCACTAGTAACTGGTACTCGTAAGTTACGCCCTTACTTTCAAAGTCATTCAATAGTCGTAGTAACCACCTTTCCTTTACAAAATGGTTTGCACAAACCTGAATTTTCAGGAAGGTTAGTAAAATGGGCTATAGAATTAAGTGAATTTGATATCACCTACCAGCCTAGGGTAGCAATAAAATCACAAGTTCTAGCAGACTTCGTGGCAGATTTTAGTGCTAACATATACCCTGAGGTAGAAAAGGAAGCTGTTCTTTATGCTGGGCAGGTTCCTGGCGCGTGGACCCTTTACAGTGATAGCTCCTCGAGCGTCAAAGGGTCCGGTCTTGGATTGGTTCTTATCGCTCCTTCCGGGGAGACGGTCATGCAGGCTATCAAGTGCCCATTTATTACTAACAATGAGGCCGAATATGAGGCCATTATTGCAGGATTGGAACTAGCCCGAAGTTATGGAGCGACCATCATCAAACTCAAAAGTGACTCTCCGTTGGTAGTCAATCAGATAACTGGAGGCTTCATTGCACGAGAATCCAGGATGCAAGTGTACCTTGCCCCAGTGAAAGAACTCCTAGCACAGTTTGATGAATGGGAGGCACTTCAGATTCCACGAGAAGAGAACCATGAAGCTGATGCTCTCGCGAATCTAGGGTCGGTGGCAGAGATGGGGGCAGCCAGCTCTTCAGCTGGTGTTCAACTCCTCTACACAACCATAGACCGAGAAAAGTTCGAAGTCAACACCATCAACGCCACTTGGGATTGGTGGAATGAGATAACAAACTATCTTCTCCACGGGACTCTACCCGTTGACACAAAAGCCACTCGCAAACTCCGAATAAAAACTGCTCGGGATACAATCGTCAACGGTGAACTCTACAACAAAATGTTTGCAGGACCTCTCGCAAAGTGTCTCGGACCGAATCAAATCAATTACGTGATGAGAGAAGTCCATGAAGGTTGTTGTGGAAATCATTCCGAGGGCAAGGCGTTAGCCCAAAAGCTGATTCATGCAGTTTATTATTGGGACAAAATGGAGAAAGATACGAACGAATTTGTCAAAAAATGTGACAAATGCCAGAGGTTCACACATCTTCTCCATCAGCCAGTAGAACCGCTCCATTCGATAATCTCTCCATGGCCCTTCATGAAGTGGGGGATGTATATAGTTGGTCCTCTTCCCACAGCGCCGAGAGGAATGCATTTCATATTGATCATCACTGATTACTTCACCAAGTGGGTCGAAGCGGCAGCATACACGAGGATACGACAAACAGAGGTTATCGACTTCCTCTGTCGTTTTGTCGTGTGTCGCTTTGGAGCACCTAAGGAAATAGTCATGGATAACGACCTACAATTCATCGGCCAGAAAATGACTAGATTCCTCGACGATCTACACATCAAGAGGATCACTTCCTCTCCATATCATCCTGATGCTAATGGACAAGCAGAATCTACCAACAAAATCATCGTTGAGTCCCTTAAAAAGCGCCTCGAGCAGGCAAAGGGGTGTTGGGTAGAAGAGTTACCTGGTGTACTATGGGCTTATCGCACAAGGATAAAATTGAGTACTGGAGAGACTCCTTACTCATTGGTGTACGGTGCAGATGCTTTAATCCCGGTCGAAATCGGAGAACCCAGCTTGCGATACGCACATGCCACTAAAGAATCAAACTCAGTCAACCTCTCCGAAGAGCTGGACCTCCTCGAAGAACGAAGAGAGCTAGCCCTTGTACGAGTAATCGCCCAGAAAGAACGAATTGAACAATATTACAATCGGGGACTGGGCGTACGAAGCTTCCAGGTTGGAGATTTTGTACTAAGGAAAGTCTCCCAGAGCACACAAGAAACAAATTCTGGGAAGCTTGGCCCTAACTGGGAAGGCCCCTACAAGGTAATCGCTTCAGTCGGCAAGGGATCCTATCGCTTGGCACGACCAGACGGCTCCACTGTCCCGAACAGTTGGAATGTGATTCACCTCAAAAGATATCACTTTTGAGTGGTAAAACGGTTAGTTATCTTACACTTGCCTTTTTTTTTTACGGAAGTTCTTACTTTTATTATATTTTCTCTAAATGGTACTAACAACCTGAACAAGGTCAGATCTGTTTAGCTCAACTGGTAGAGCTCGAAGTTCTTCAACTTTGTGGCTGTGGGTTCGAATCCCACAACGGACACACTCCTCGCTTGGTTATATGTGTTCTTCTATATGCAACTTGCCTCAACTCTTTTTATGTTATCACTTCCCGTGTTCCAACATAAAAACAAAGAGGGTGGTGAGAGGCCCCTGTAGGCCAGATAAGACCTTCATAAAGGCAAAAGACCTTGACCAAAGGGCAAGTTTTTGAAGTTTTTCAAAATCTTTTACGTAACAAACTTCCACAAAAATAAGAGAAGTCATTCACAAGGCCAGCGACTCAGCCAGAGCCAATCTACGAAGTCCTGCAACAACTTTTGATTATCAAGACAATAAGCAAAGTTATGCGCAAAGGACAACGATTCGACCAAAACTCTAACGTCCACGACTCGGTCAGAATAAAAATATATATGTAGATTATTCACAACTTACGACCTCTTCCCAAGGAAAGGCTAAGTTAAAACATTCGGGCAGATTTTTGGAGACTAGAACTTAATAAAGTTCAAACTTCAAAAAGCTCCTAAACATAAGGCACGAAGGCCACAATACATGCAAACAAAAGATCAAAAATTCAGGCTAAATATAGTCATTGAATAGATCTAAAGTCATATATATAAATTTGTTAAACGATAAGATGCCGAAAATGGCTGACAGAAGTTTACAGAGTGAATAAAGGCCAAATGGAACCGGCCATACAAAGATCAGAGAGTCTTTACACGACCTCTGTCCACAAACAATTAAATTCGGCTCTCACCGGATGAACAAACTCAAGAATTGGGGAAGGGCATCAACTTTTGGGGCTACGATCAGAACCCGACGCACCAACTCCGTCGATTCTGCCATTGTCTCCCGAATTCTCGCCATCGTCTTCATCTTCACCTTCAAACTCCTCAGGAGAAAGATTCAGTGCTTGTCTTATTCTGCGAACAACGCTTTTCGTCATCTGCAGCATCTCTTCAACATTAACCTGCTTAGCTTGAATCTGCCCAAGCAATAAACGTTTAGCTTCGAGCGCAGCAAGCTTGGCCTTAATTTCAGACTGATCGCGCAGGTTTGCCAAGTCTTTGGATAGTGCGGTTTGAGCACTCATCGACTGAGCAACCTGATCCTTGGCAGCCTGAAGTTCAGCGCTGGCTCTAATGGATTCTTCGGTAGCCCTTTGCAGATTCATCTCAAAGAGATGCGCGATCATCAATAGCACTGTTTAGTGAAGCCTGACATTCTTCAAGTGGACTCTCAAGGCCCTGGGCAGAGCGTGCGAACCCTTCTTTTTCTCTAAAAAGAAGGTCCTTCTCCTTGGTGAGTTCGTTAATCTGCTCAAGTCGTTCATTTCTAACATCGGTTAGTCGATTAACTTCACTCCCTAGGAGACCACACTGCTCTGTCAGAATCTTGTTCTCCCTCAGAGCATCCAGCAACTCTTTCTTTACCTCGAGTACTTGATCGACGTTATTGATCCTGGAGCGGAACATGAGTTCAGCAGCCACCATACTTGATTGAAAAAGCAAACTAAGCGAAAGTTAGAAATCTGGGGTCGAATTTATTCCCAACGCAGAGCGGTAAACACTTACCCGAGCAGAATCATCAACAATTTGAAAGGCTAACTCCTCATCACTCAGTTCCCTCATCACCCATTCTTCTCGGGGGCCGATGAGTGAAGAGATAGCCTTGGCTAAGCAACCTGGTCCAGATATGAAGTTAACATTAGGGGATAGTTTCATGGTATGCTTCCTCTCACAGTGCTTGGGTTCCCAAGCCTGTTCAGAAGGATAGTTTGGCCCGAACTTGTAATGCACACCCCTAATATCCTTCAATCCGGTTTGGACGTCGATGACTGACCGCTAAATGAGCCTTATTGCTGATAAGTTGGAGTCACCTTCCACTCCAGGATATATCGTGTCATACTCGTGAAGACCGATAGGCGTCGCCCCCTCAGTGGCCACATTTTCCATGTCCTCGAATCGAAAAATACGAGGACCTCGGCCACTCTCTTGGGAAACTTCTTCCCTTGCCTCTTTTTCTTCTTCTTCTTTTTCTTCTTCTTCTTCTTCTTCTTCTTCTTCTTCTTCTTCTTCACTTATTTTCTTTTTCCCTTTGTCCACACGAGAAGGAGCCGCCTTCACCCCGTCATCAACTCGAGGACTCCTCTCTGGAGAACGGGCAGCTTCCTCCTCAACTTTCCTCTTATCACTTCGAAGATAAGGTTTTGCACAAGGGGTTCATTAGCTTCGATCTCAGTATCTGAAAGATCGATAACCTCCTTGTCGAAACCTTCTCCCCGTGTAGACTCGAGGACTTCGGCAGTAGTCTTGACATTCTCTCCTGCAGACTCTGGTACATTGGCTCTAGGTGAAGGCTCACCCCCAGCGGTTGAGGCTTGCCCGGCAGCAACGGAAGTCTTACGAACAGACTTTTTCCGTGCTCCGCCTTCGTCCTGCCTCTTCTTCTTTCTTTTCAAAGAACCAAGGCCACCAGACAAGAGCTCCTCGCCACCCTCCCTTCCGTTCAGTGCCTCCACCGAAGCTAGTATAGATGTGGCCTCAGTATCTGAATCGGCGACAGGTTCGGAAGGCACGTCTTGGGGAGGAGCAGGAAAGAAGTCCCCTTGAGTACCCAGACCTGCAAAAGGTAAAACAGTCAGACACGGAGAAGTTACAAAGGAGAGGAATAATCACAAAAGCAGAAATACTCTCACCGTGAGTTTTCACGGTCAAACTCGTATGCGCAGCAAAATGCGCCCATTCTCTCCTCTCAGGAGTAAAGTCCTTCAAAATTGCCTCGACCCACGTCGTCAGCTCATCAAAAGATATGAGCTCATCGTAGGGTCGCTTGGCCACTTGGCCGCTACAAAAAGAAGTCAAAAGGGGTAATCAGATAAGAAGAAAAGGAAGAACACGAAAAATCTCAAAAATCGGAGACTTACGCTTCTTGTTCCAAATTTCGGGAAGATAAGTCTTGGAGTCGAAAGTCTAGGCCGAAGAACGCACAAACACATACTGGTGTAACCAACCCCGGTCACCTGTGTCTTCAGAACTGCGCACCAAGCCCTTGCTCCCGTGCATCCTGGTGTTCACATAGCCGTTTTTAAAAATTTGTATGCTATACAAAAAAATAAAATGTTCATATCCAAAAGATTGGTCGGTTTCAGTCGCAAACCAATCCAAAAGTGTAACTATTCTATATATACTGGGGCACAGTTGCCCCGGGCAGAGTAAAAATTCCTTGCAAAGCCTTTCCAGCACAGGATGCAGGGGTAGTTTACATCCCACTGTGAAAGGGTAGGTGCACATAGTTGTCCACCCCGCCCTGTGGGAGGTAATATTCTCCTCTTCAGAGACCGGCAAGAGGGGAATCCTATCATCCCAGTAGCAGACCATCCTAACTCGTGGGATCAGCTACGATGTGATCCCAGATTTAAATCTATACACCGGCTAGTTGCGCGTATCCCCATGATGATTATTGAAGGCCTTGATGTTGCAGTCCGCCTCTAACTCACCCTATTTTTTGGGGATAATCTCCGCAGCGGTAGCCTGAGTAGCCTTGGGCCTAGGAGTGGCCGCTGAAGAACTACCAGTCGCGTCAACATTTTGATTCTTTCTAGTTCTTGAATACATGATTTCAGAAGAGTTAAGAAGTTAGCAAGAAGAGTTGAAAGCTGTTCAAAGATTTTCAAGAGTTAGCAGAAAGGAAATAAAAGCAGGTAAAAGGTTTCTCATTCAGCAAACCCCTATTTATAAGAGTAGAAATTCGGCCCATTAAGTTCCTTCGAAACACGTGGAGGTTATCCAACAAGCCACGATCAGATCCGACCATCAAAAGAAGAAATAGGTTTTGCCAATTTTCATAGTATCATCATTACCCTGAAGTGCAGCGGTCACCTCGCGATCAACAGTCGACGTGTGCACGTGATTGAGGCAGTTAAAATCATTATTTTTACCCTTGGAACGAGCAATAGTCACTTCAGAGTGGACTGCAAATGATAAGGCGTGCCAGCTGCAGTTACTTTTCTATACAGTGCATTTAATGCGCACGTCATAAGGGTTTGTCACATAGCTGATAAGATACATGCGTCACTAAACTTCGTCACACAAAGGTAGGATTCTACAAAGCAGAAATTCCCGCCAAAATTCATATCCACTCCTCGAACAGATACTCTGATCGAGAAGTGCGGGGACTATCTGTATTGGATAAAAGCTAACAGTACCTGAAAGATGACACGTGTCCAGTACGTGGCACGGACAGAAGTTCCACCTGGCAGATATCTAACGGACAGACAGTTATCACGAACAGATCCAAAGCAGTTACGAAGCGCTTCATCAGTCAACACGATCTGGATGAGCAGTTATTAACATGATCATGTGCAATCATTAATGGTCATAAAGGCAATCATTACAATCTAGCGGTTACACATCCAACGGATACATGCCCAGCGGTTACATATCCAATGGATACGTGCCCAGCGGTTACAAAGCCCAACGGACGCCTATCATACCTATAATAGCATTTGTTCTAAGCCATTGTAACATAACTTTACTTCTTATCTACAATATCAATAAGAATACTCCCTCACTCTTGTTCAAATCTTACTGTTTACTTATATTCGCCTGGCACTTTGTTTCTCTAATCTTCTAAGTACGACTAAGTACCGAAGAACTCTCACCGGGGATAAGCGATACATCACGGTTATTTCTGTCTACCTTTATTTACTACTTCACCAAATGGGTCGAAGCGGCAGCGTATGCAAAGATACGACAAACAGAGGTAATTGACTTCCTTTGGTGGTATGTCGTATGTCGCTTTGGAGCACCTAAGGAAATAGTCATGGATATTGGCCCACAATTCATCGGCCAGAGAGTGACCAGGTTCCTCGACGACTTACACATCAAGAGGATTACCTCTTCTCCATACCATCCGGTTGCCAATGGACAAGCAGAGTCAACAAACAAAATAATCATTGAGTATCTCAAGAAGCACCTTGAGCAGGCCAAAGGGTGTTGGGTAGAAGATCTGCCCGGTGTACTATGGGCTTATTGCACGATAATAAAAATGAGAACAGGGGAGACACCTTACTCGTTGGTGTACGGCGCAGATGCTCTAATCCCAGTTGAAATTTGAGAGCCAAGTCTACGGTACGCGCATGCTACCAAAGAATCCAACTCAATCAATCTTTTCGAAGAATTGGATCTCCTCGAAGAACGAAGGGAACTAGCACTTGTACGAGTAGTCGTCCAGAAGGAACGAATCCAACGATACTATAACCGGGGACTACGCATACGGAGTTTCCAAGTTGGAGATTTTGTATTAAGGAAAGTATCCCAAAACACACAGGAAGCAAACTTGGGAAAATTAGGCCCTAATAGGGAAGGCCCCTACAAGGTAGTCGCGTCAGTCGGCAAGGGATCTTACCGTTTGGCACGACCAGATGGCTCAATCGTCCCAAACAGTTGGAATGTGATTCACCTCAAAAGGTATCACTTCTGAATGGTAAAACGGTCAGTTATTCTATTCCTACTTTTTACTTTTATGGCATTCTTACTTTTATTATGTTTCTCCTAAATTGTACTAATGTCCTAAACAAGGCCAGATCCATTTAGCTCAACTGGCAGAGCTCGAAGTTCTTCAACTTCGCGGCTGGGGGTTCGAATCCCCAACGGACACACTCCTCGTTTGGATATATGTGTTCTTTTATCTACGACCAGCCTTAACTCTTTTTATGTTAAAACTTCTCGTATTTCAATATAAAAATAAGGAGGGTGGTAAGAGGCCCTTGTAGGCCGGATAAGACCTTCATAAAGGCAAGAGACCTTGAAAAAGGCGAGTTTTTAAAATTTTTATGTGATAAGCTTCCTCAAAAAATAAGAGAAGTCGTTCACAAGTCCAGCGACTCGGCTAGAGTTAAACTACAAACTTTTTGCGTCGACTTTCAACTATCAAAAATGATAAGCAAAGTTGTTTGCAAGGCCAACGATTCGGCCAGGACCTATTAACCACGACTCGGTCAGAGTGAAACATCTGCGCAGACTACTCACAACTTATGACCTCTTCCTTGGGAAAGGCTAAGTTAAAGAATACGAACAGCCTTTTAAAGACCAGAACTTAGCAAAGTTCAAACTTCTAAAAGCTCTTAAACAAAAGGCACAAAGGCCATAATGCATCCAAACGTAATTACAAGATCAAAGATTCAAGCTATACACAGTCATTGAATTAAATGATCTGAAAAATATACAAATTTTCTTGGCAAAACAGTAAAAGTGCCGAAGCGGCTGACAGAAGTTTTGTTGAGTGACAAGGGCCAATGAAACCGGCCAAACAAGGATCAGAGAGTCCCAAAGAGACCTCTATCCAAAACCAATCATCCGGCTCTCGCCGGATATATAAACCTACAAACTCGATCAATTTGGGGGGGGGGCATTAATTTTTGGAACTTTGACCAGAACCCGATGCACCAGCTCCATCGGCTCCATCATCGTCACCCGAGCTCTCATCAGCATCTTCATCTTCATCAGACTCTTCAGGGGAAAGGTTCAACACTTGCCTCACTTCGCGAACGGCATGCTTTGCTTTCAGTATTGCTTCCTCAACGTTGATCTGACCTGCATGGACCTACTCGAGCAATGTTCGCTTGGTTTCCAGCGCTGTAAGCTTAGCCTTGATCTTGAACTGATCGCGCAAGTTGGCCAAGTCTTTGGATAATGAGTCTTGAATCTTCATGGAGTGGGCAACTTAATCCCTGGCGGCTTGAAGCTGGTCGAGCACTAACAGATTCTTCCTTAGCCTTCCGCAGGACCATCTCTAAAGATCCACGTTCATCGAGTGCCTTGTTCAGCAAAGTGTTGTGTTTTTCAAGTAGAGCCTCCATGTCCTGGGCAGATTGTGCGAACCCCTCTTTCTCTTCAAAAAGAAGGTCCTTTTCCTCGGTGAGCTCGTCAATCTGTTCAACTTGTTTATTGTTGGTCTCAGCCAACCGGTTAACTTCACCATCGAGGAAACCACACCTCTCTGCCAGAGCCTTGTTCTCCTTCAGAGTCTTAATCAATTCTTTCTTCAGTTCAAGCACCTCATCAGGGTTGTTGATCCTGGAGCGAAACATCAACTCGGCAGTCATCAAACTTGACTGAAACAGCAAAAGAAATAAAGTTAGAAGTGTAAATTCAAAATTACTTCCGACTTGAAAAGTGATAAAGAAGCACTTACCCGGGCAGAGTCAGCAGCGATAGCAAAAGCCAGGTCTTCATCACTCATCTCCCTCATTGTCCATTCTTCGCGGGGACCAATGAGCGATGAAACTGCCTTCGCCAAACTACCCGGCCTAGTAACGAAGTTAACATTGGGGGCTAGCTTCATGGTGCATTCCCTCTCGCAGTATTTAGGCTCCCTATCCTCCTCAGAGGGAAAGTTTGGGCCAAATTTATACCGCACGTCCTGAATATCCCTTGGTCCAGTCAGACCGCTGATGGTGGTCCGCCCAGTAAGCCTTGTCCTTGACATATCAGAATCATTCGCCACTCCAGGATCTCTTGTGTCGCATTCGTGCGAACAAACAGGCACCTCCCCCTCAGCAGCCACATTCTCCAAGTTCTCGAAGTAAAAAAACACGGGGACTCTGGCCACCCTCTTGGGGGATCTCTTCTCCTCCTTCTTATTCTTCTACGCCAACTTTTCTTTTACCCTTGTCTGCACAAGAAGAGCCTGCCTTTAGCTCGTCATCAACTCGGGGACTCCCTTCCGGAGCACGGGCAGCCTTCTCCTCGGCCTTCTTCTTGTCGCTTCGGAGATAGGGCTTTCTCATAAGATCTTCAATCATTTCAGTGTCAGAAACGTCGATCACTTCATTGTCAAAGCCCTCTCCCCGTGCAGACTCGGGGACTTCAGCAGAAGTCTTGACACGTTCTTCTTCAGGCCTGGGCACACTAGCCCCGGGTGGAGTCTCCCCTCCAACGGCTGAAGTCTTCTCGGCAGCTACGAAAGCCTTACGAGCAGCCTTCTTCCGTGCTCCGCCCTCACCTTGGCTCTTCTTCTTCCTCTTCAGGGAGCTGATGCCGCTAGACAATAGCTCCTCCCCACCTTCCCTCTTGCGCATTGCCTCTGCCGCAACTCTTATGGCTGCCACCTCATCCTCAGGGTCAACAGCAGGTCCTGAAGGCACAGCCTGAGGGGGAGGGTCAGAGAAGAAGTCTCCTTGTGTGCCTAGACCTGCAAAAAGGCGGAACGGTTAGATACAGCAAATCCACGAAGAGAAGAAATAGCTGCAACAATGAAAAGTTCTCACCGTAAGTCTTTGCGATCAGACCTTTTTGCATGGCGAAGTACGTCCATTCCCTCTGCTCGACAGGGAACTTCTCCAGAATAGCCTCAACCCACGCTGTCAGCTCATCAACCGATATGAGCTTATCGTAGGGCAGCTTGGCAGCTACAAAGCAGAATCAAAAGAATGAATAAATGAAAAGGGGATATATGGAAATTCAAAAGAAAAACTCGAGGACTTACGCCTTTTATTCTAGATCTCGGAGAGAGGAGCCTTGGAGTTAAGAGACAATGCCTGGGTGCGCATAAATATGTACTGGTGCAACCAACCCCGGTCATTGGTGTCCTCAGAACTGCGTATCAAGCCTTTGCTTCCACGCATTCTGGCGTTGACGAACCCATCCTTAAAAATCTGAAGATTGTACAAAGAAATAAAATGTTCATACTCAAAACATTGACTGGTCTCTTCAGCAAACCAGTCCATAAGTTTTACCATTCTATACATGTTGGGGCTCAGTTGCCCCGGGAAGAGAAAATACTCCCTACAAAGCCTGTCGAGTTCAGGATAGAGGGGGTAACGTGCAACCAACTGTGAATGGGTAGGTGGACATGGCCGTTCACCCTGCCCTATGAGAAGTAATGTTCTCATTTTCAGATATCGGCAAAATGGAAACACTCGTGTCCCAGCCGCAGTCCGCTCTAACTCGAGGGATCATCTCCGACGTGATCCCGGATTTGAATCTGTACGCTGGCCATACGCGTACATCACCGTGATTGTTGAAAGCCTTAACGCTGCAGTCCTTCTCCAGTTCACCCCAGTTCTTGGGGATAATTTCTGAAGCAGTGGCCAGAGCGGCCCTAGATCTAGGGGTAGCCGTTGAAGAACTACCGGCAGCAGCGTCCATGTTCAAATTTTTCTTAGCCTTTGGAGACATAGTTGAAGAAGGAATTGAAATTTAGAAGAAAAATTGAAGAAAATTCAAAGGTTTTCAAGATTCAGAAGTTGTAGAATGAAAGCAAGCAAAAGGGGTAAAATTCAACAAACCCCTATTTATAGGAGTAAGCGGGTCTGGTCCATCAAGTTTCTATAGGACACGTGGAGATCATCGAAGAGTTTACGATCAGACCCAACCGTCAAAAGAAAAAGTAGGTTTCGCCGAGTTTCGAAGCAGCATAATCACTCTAAAGTGCAACGGTCACCTCGCGGCTGACGACAGACGTGTGCACGTGACTGAGGCGGTTAAAAATCATTACTTATGCTCTTGGGACGCACAGTAGTCCCTTCGAAACTGACACGGACGTGTGGACGTGTCTGACACAGTTACTTTTTACCTCGCGCATTTAATTCGCACGTCACTGAGATTTGTCATGTTGCAGATGAAGGTTGGACTTTCCAAATAAAATTTCCTGCCAAAATTCACATCCACTCCTCGAGCAAAAACTCTGCTCGAGACATGCGGGGACTATCTGTATTGGATAAAAACCATCGTCACTTAAAAGAGTGACATGTGTTTGCCACGTGGCACGGGAAGAGGTTTCCCCGGACAGACATCTAACGGACAGATGACTGGCTAGGTGGTTACCATGAGCAGGCCTAAGGCAGTTACGTAATGCCTCCCCGAATCGCTGCAATTTAAACGCGACTGCTCAATGAATGGTTACAAGGGCAACGACTACCCAGCGGTTACACACCCAGCGGTTACACACCCAACGGTTACATACCCAGCGGTTACATACCCAACAGATACCTAGTAAATCTATATATAGCGTTTGTTTTCGAATCATTGAAAAGGACATACATTTTCATATCTATCTACAATATCAATAAGATACTCTCTTTGCTCTTGCTCAACATTTTTCATCATTTACGTTATTGCATACTTTGTTCTCAAGTCTTTAATATCAAGGGATCCTCACCGAGATCAAGCGATCTAATACGGTTCCTTCTATTTATTTAATTCACCCTTTAATCTTATTTATCTTCGATTATTTCGTATTATTTTCATATCATCATTAATTATCATCACACCTCCATTGGAAATCGTGCATACACTCGTAATCTCGTAATTAATGCAATCCCGTATTTAAATCGGTTAAACTCTTAATCTAAACTATTGATCGTGACTCCGCAAATACAAATTTAATTGTTAATTGGCCTAAAATTGGATCTAGGTTAAACAATTTCGTGCAATGGGCGAATAACGTATGGGGGAACTTCCGTTCTTTTTGGAAGTCGTGCACCTCAGCCCATGCGTCGCATGGCTTATAGCTTTTGGAAGTCTGGAGCTATGACAGATCCATAGCTTGACAGATCCATAGCTTGCCTTCTAATGCCATATCCCACAATTAGCTAAGTTCATCAATTCTTGCTCAATTTTATCCATCTTCACTCCGTTTGCACTCGTATTCATCCAAACCATTCCTAAATTCACAAACACAATAAGTAAGCGCAACAATCACAATTATATCGTGCAATGGGCGAATAACGTATAAAAATGTGAGGAAATATTAAGGTAACATAGGCAAATATTGCCAAACATCACCACCCCACACTTAGACCTTTGCTCGCCCTCGAGAAATCACCAAAACATCTTCCCAACTAAACCAACACTTGATAGAACGTTCTACCTATGGTTATGGTTGATACCGACCATTAAACAAGAGCATAAATGCATATCATGTGACCCACAACATGCCAGAAATTCACCAAGTTTTAAAACACTAGAACAACCAACTCAAGACATCGTAATCTCAAAAATCGACTCAATGAAACCAAGATTTCACAAAATCACACCCATTCACTCAACCAAGAAGTCAATAACTTTACCTATCTCGTGCAAACCATGTGCCCTCACCAAAAAATCAAGAGAGCATCCCAAATATCACACAAAGAATAAATTTAAGAATAAATGAGGGACATAATATAGAAATAATTCACTCGCTCTCCAAAAAAATTCACGTGCCACACACAACGTACCATAGGCTTGCCCGTAGTGTAGGACTCCATTAATGTAAGCTCACTCCAATCGGTATTAACTAGGACTTTACAGGTTGTATTGTAGGCTAAAGGACGAGTATGATAAATATGGATAAATAGTGACTATCTCCCTAAGCACTTTAATACATCACTTTAATTTTTATTTTCACCATTCTTCTCAAAACCAACCAAACAACCACCCCAAACATACACAAGAAATTCCCTCTCAATTTAAGCACTTTGCAACTTTACTTTTGCACAACACTAGTAAGGATTGAGATTTTTCTCTTTCTTTTGTTTTCTTTATTTTTCTCTTTTTCATTTCATTTTTTTTTCATTTTCAATATTCTTCTCAACCTAGCCAATGATTCTCTTTTTTTTTTTTTTCAAAATGCACCATATTCTTTTTCTTTCATCGGTTCCACTCAAAAGCCACCCAATTTCTCCAATCACAACTCCACAAACAATCAAATATTTCAATTAAAGTGCTCTAAGGAGTACGGGTTCAAAAGGAAGATAATTAAGAACAAAAGGGGTAAGGCTTGAAATGTGGGTGCCAACAAAAAGGTCAATAGGCTCAAAATGGTTTAAGAAGGATAATATTAAAGGGTAGGCTAATCAAGGCTAGAAGGGCTTATCAAAGAAACGCCTGTATCATCTCCTGGCTAGAGCGAACCTAGGATTTCGCTTTGAACACACACGCGGCAAGTTCTAGACATCAATATGCAAGCACGGAACATAAGAAAGGATACCTCACATCATACATGGCACACAGTTCACTAAAGACGGCTTCATTCCAACTCTCGGTTCAAGCAAACAAGGTGCAATTTTGGAAATTTAAGCACTAAGGCACAATGGTTCACAAAAGAGTCAAGTAGTTGAACCTAAGCGTCTCAAGAATAACATTCAAATTTTTCTAGGCATGCATCACAATTTTAAGATCAAAAGGGATTCACAAATAAGATCTAGGCATGCATCACAATTTTAAGATCAAAAGGCATCACAATCTGCTTTCTCCCTGCTTGTCTAAGCGCCCTTAAAGGAGTGTATGGGTAAACTTTTCTAAACCCAACTAAGATAATAAATGAAGCTCCTTCCGACCGTGTGATCACTGTGGTACTGGGAAAGTAGTCAAACATCCATTGTATATTTTCTGATGTCAACTGAGAAAGCACGTGGTGCCAGCCTTTGGCAGTTGTTGGCTGGTCCCGCTTCTCAAGAGCAATGTCCATGCGGGTAGTGTGAGTTAAGATGTAATCTTCCCTTCGTATAGAATGGAAAGCTTGCTCTGTGTTATTTATCTTTTGCAAATGCTCCATCATCCAAATTTGTAAAAGCAATTTGCAACCTTCGAAAAGGTCAGCGCCCTTCTTACATCTTTCTAAAGCTTGGTAAAGTTCTTGAATAGGGCATCAAAAATTGATACCATGTAAACGTCAACCCGTCCTTTGTGTCCTGGAAATACGAAAGTCCCTAAAAAGCTAGTGAAAAATGTTAGTACCCTCCGTTCTTGCCAATCTTCTTGGTTATTGCTGAAATTATCTTTGATTTCTTGAAATGCTTCTCCGTATTCAAATTTGTTGTAGAGAGAAGTCAAATTTGGAAAAGTTTAGGCTTGGATCAGTGTATTGCATCAAGTAGAGGCTAGGGATGTCAGTAAGGCTACAAACACGGAGCTCGGGCCGGTTTGCCATGCCAGGTAACTCCAATCCCACCACTCTACTATCGCTTACTTTGCAAAGTGATATGCATCGTCATTGCCTATTTTGTTTTCGGAGGGACACGTAGGGACATTGTATACGTAACGGGACGGAACTTGTGTTAGGCCTCCAAAATACATAGTATCCATTCATATCGGTGTATAGCCTCAAAATTAATATTTTCATTGGCTTGCAAATAGTTTAATATTTGCTCAACCATCTATTGTATAGTATCTGTTCAACGTTAGTAAAATCAATTCACTATCAAAGCTTAGAGGCCAGTGTAGTATTATGTTCTTCTGTTAGTCCCAAATAAACAATAAGAAAGTCAACCAAAAAGTAAAGACCAAACAATGTCTCCTTTTCCAACAATATCAACTCTAAGCTGCATCAATAGGCAAATAATCAAATCATATAACAAAACCAACTATAAAAAGATCAGAGAGACAGAGGATAATGGAAGCAAAGGAACAAGTATCCAGAAACAGTCAGATACTCCGGTGCGAGCAAACAAACGGAGCAGCAGTAATGGGGGAGAGAGGAGCGATCGCCTGCGAATAGCAGCGTCGCTGCCACTCCTCTCCCTTCCCACTCTGATTTTGTTTCTCCGATGGAAAAATATGGTGGTGAAACACCGAGCGGAGCGACACCCGAAACAGATCTCCGGTGAAACTAGAACGAACAATAAATCAAGTAGAATGGGACGACTGCCGGTGGAGTTTCTGCTAGGGAATCGGGCGTCGCCACTGCCTTCAGCCTCTTCCATCTTTCTCTTTTCCACTGTGGGTCCCCTATCCCTGATCTTCCTCTGTTCCCCTTACCCTACTCTGTTAAAGGTGTGTGTGTGTGTGCGCGTGTGTTCTAGGTATGGAATAGAAAAAGGGGGAAGGGTTGATGGTGATGGCGTGTGTGCGGATCACTGTTGGTGCGTGTGGATCACTGTTGGTGCGTGTGGAAAAGATGAGAAGGTGTGGGGTGCGTGATCTTGTTTGGTGCACTGTTTATGTGTGATGGTTTGTATATGGCGGTGAAGGTGGTGTATTGGATCTGCTCTTGTAGTGTGCATGTATGGTGGATGATGGTGTGTGTGTATGACATTTTGTGATGAAGAAGGAGAGGTAATGGTTACTATAGGGTTCTCAGTAGTGTGTACCTTGTCCCTATCAAAGGTTTAAAGCAAGAATTATATAACACAAAATTTCCAACAGAGTCGTTGGTAACTGAGAGAGATTTTGGGGATTATCTTGAGAATCTTGTCCAAATGGGAAAGATGAAGGAGATATCAAAGAGAGATTAAGGGGATTTAAATTTTATCCAAAAATGGATTGATTAGGAGAAATTAGGAGGAAATTTGGAGCTTAATATAAGGGATGAAGAGAGATTGAGGGTGATTAAGACCTGATTTGGAAAGAGCTAATAAGGGTGAGCAATTCAAGGACGATGGAATTGATTTAGGAATCAAGACAAAGATTGTGCCATGTTTTAAGAGGAGAAGTGATTTTTGGATTTCAACTAATTTAATAGTGAATGTATTTGGTTGGATATTTGGTCTAGGTTCAAAGAGAATTTAAAAGAATTCAATTATCATGAAATAAAGTGAATATGCGGAAAGAAAAAATGTATAGTGCAAAATGCATGTATCTGGTCAAACTTTTGTCCAGGTTCAAAGGAGATTTTGAAATTTTGAATCCAAATAAATTAGCCAAAATTATGAAATAAAATGGGTGGTATATTATGAATGACTTTTGAATTGGATATGTTTAATTGGACTAATATTTCACTAAATGTGCCAAATAAATGAAAAAATATAAATATATATTATATAAGAAAATAAGATGCACACGTAAAAGATAATCACGGTCAAATTAAATCACATAAGCACAAATAGTCACAAGTAAATATTTAAATATTATAAATACAGTAAATTGCACAAATAGTCAGAGCTTATCATGTAGTTAACACATAGCCTAAATGATGATATGACCACAATTAAATATATAATGTATAAATAGGGAATAACGCACGTAAATGCATGACTTCTAATGCAAATTCGCTCAAACAGTCATTGCACCTTTAAATTAAATATAGTCAATTATAGAGAAAAGGAGGGACAAAATTGGGTGTCAACAGCAAACTCAACATCCCCTTCCCATGTCCACGCCTTTGGCAATTGGTGTGTTGACAACATAAGATTGGGTCCCAACACCGGTGAACAAAAAATTAGGATGAGTCTGGTTCTGATACAATGTTAAAAAAAATGGACGTTGGGCCAATTTCGACCTAGCTCAAGAGGTAAGTATTGCCCAAGACCATATAAAGAGTCCAAGGACCCTCTTCCCAACCGATGTGGGAACTCAACTTTTCGTTGTTTTAATTATATGTGCTTATAATTAAAAAAATTAATTATAGCTAGCTATTTGGTCGTTCCCACTAAGTTCTAATACATTAAGTAACTTTTTGTGACACACTTAATATTGATGAGATAATGATAGACTATATACTTACTCCATTTACATATTCTCTGCTATATTTAAACCTAACGCGAGAAATCATGTTTCTAAATTGAAAAAAAATAGTTTTGAACTTGTTTTGGGATTGATATTTTCATTTGACAGTTAATAGTATTACTTCAGTGCTACTGATATTAAGCCTATTAATGTAGAAAATTAAAACCTGAAATAATCTCATTGATTTGATTATATAAAAAAATTATTCACGTTTATTTAAAAAATTTATTCCATTATCGTATACTTAGTTCATCTTACTTTTATTATTAAATTACCTTTTTGTGATAAAAATATCTTATATTGTTTTTAAAGTATAAGTATAGTCTTTATTAAAAGAAGTATACATGTGAGGAATGACAAAACTAAAGACAAATATCCAAATACCATTACGTTTTGGATGAACTTACAATCTCTAAATGTCATGAGTTCAAGCAATCATTCGGGAGAGGCAACAAGTTCTTGTTTAAGCCATCAACAGATATTCCTCGCTTCACATAAAATTAGCAAATATGATTAAAAAAAATAAATTATAACGCCAGTTCATGTGCAACTATAAATTAGTGATGCGAAACAAAAAATAATCCATTGCTTCTTGGCTTTTACGGACTTGTAGCTAACGCTGTTTAATTGACAACTGATCATTTATCTGGTCATTATAGAACTCCATGTACGACATTCACACAAAAAATTCTCTATCCATTTTCTTAATCTTATGGGGACTAAATCATGCACCGGAGAAACTAAACATATATGACGAAGTCAAATAGATATGATGGAAATGCCAAACCTCTTCAATAAACTTAAAGAGATCTTGTACAGCCATATGGATGACTCCAGGTTAAGTCGATGATCCTGCCATAGTATGTATTTTTCTACTACTTGTCTGACCATATGCATAAACTGCAGAGGTGGTTCAATAAAATCGAAGGCCTAAAACCAACACCTAATAAAGATGTCATAAATTTTTCTAATAGTATATTTTAATTTAAAGTATTCTCTTTTAATTCTTCGAGTTGAAAGCTACAAACTGATCTTTGTAAGAATTAATTTTTAATAATTAAATAGACAAAACTGATTAAAATAAATTAGTTAAATTGTATAGTGGTAACATTAGTTGTAGTATTAAATATTCATTCCAAGATTTTAAGATTATTTTTTTAATAATAATTCAAGTTTTTAGTAGTTGAATATTGTCGATATTTTAGAACTTCTAATTAAACTACTCAAATCTTCAATTCGTTAATATAATTTTTTACAATATATTGAAACATATGGTTAGCATTTTGTTAAATTTAAAGTAAAATTATCGATATAAATAAATAAATAAATAAACTAATAACAAAGTTTTGGGGGCCCAAAGCGAAAGCTTTATGGCCTTACCTTTGAGCTATCATTGAAAAACTGTCCCTAAAATAGAAGATAAATATGCAAGCATTTAGCTTAAAAGAGGAATATCGAGTTTATTGTTACCAACACCAAATAACAAACTTGATCATCTTGTTGTCGTGGACTTCAAATCATACCATTAATTCCTTGAACTGCTGGTGATACTATACTTTTAATTGTAGCTTCATAAATATCCACTGTTTTGGACTCCTCCCCAAGAACTTTATCTGCAAATAGAGTTACGCAGTACTAAGAGGAAAAAGAAGAAGAAAAAGACAGACCCTATTGAGTGAGAGGATGAAAAACAGTACCAAATTCAAACTCGGTTGGTTTGTTAGGAATGTAGACAGAGTGTCCACTAGGGGCTGAACTTTGCATCTACCGGCAAAAGAGGCATCAATCTCTCTGATACGTGAATATTAAGGCTTCACATTTCTCCGTAGCAACCAAAGGAATTAATAAAAAACTAAACAAGAAATTCAAACTTACATTAACAAGTTTGCTAGATTCAAAGAGAGCCAACAACTAAACTATCATGTTTTCAAGTTAGGGTTTATTTTTTATAAAACTCCTTTCCTAAATTAGTACAATACTTCTTAGTAGCTTGGACAAAGAATATTAATTCAAACAAATAACATTCAACAAGCCAAAGCTGATTTCAAACTTTCACTGATAGATTTGCAACCTTCAAAGAGACCCAACAACTAAACTATAGTGTTTTCAAGAATTCAGAAAGTGAAATTTCTAAAGCATGCTATTAAAGATAATCTCTATTACTTTAAACTTATTTACCGGGCATAAATAAGTTACTGAATGTTATTTATGACTTACAAATGACGGAATTTATGAAACCCTAGTTTCACCCTAGATGCAATGAATAATCTTCTCATATACTTGCAATTCCAAAATTTCATCAATCAAACAAACACCAAAGATTTCAGCCCCAATCAGGGTCATAATATAATATAAAGAAATGCAAAACCATGAAGACAATTCAATCAATCCTTTATTTTGAATTTTTGAAAGAAGTATTTCATTTTTTAGAGCCCATCAATTTGGGCTTTGGCCCGTGGGCCGGGCCGAACGAACCCTATATTTTATAGGGTTGAGCTACGATATTTCAAGCCAAATGAAGACCGAAGCCCAAGTAGGCCCGCTAGCCTATGAGACTTGACCGAGGCTGGGCCACGCTGGCCCGTGGGCTTTATGATAAAAATTAATTTGAATTACTTCCTTCTACTTCATATCTAGTATCTTGTTATTTCATGAAAAAATTATAATTTTGATTCAAAATTATAATTTTTTCATGAAATAACAAGATACTAGATATAAAGTAGAAGGAAATCCAAACCCATTGCATTTAATATTTTATACGCAAATAATCCTGAAGTGAAACGACCTTAGGCAATTGTTTCGGGAGTTAGAATTTCGATTAACATGCCGACAGTCTTAAAAACTCCGTAAAGTCCATTAGAATCTGTCTTTAAAATTTGAACTGATTCGAACCTCATTTAGTAGGATTTTTTAGAAGGTTTCCGTTTCAGTTGTCGGTAAAGCTTAAAAGAGGTTTTCGAGCTCGATTTAAGTAAATGAGCTCCGATTTGAAATTCGAAAGTTGTGTTAGGTTCGTATGGTTATTTATGTCCTTTTGAAACTTTCAGAAGTGAATTCTAAGATCGCTTCGTTTTCGCTAAATTCCGAGAGTTAAGAAATCGACCTCTTTCCGTGGGAGCCGTATCTTGAGTTCTAGAGATCCAGTTCGAGTTCCGTCTTCGCGAGCATGTCACAGAAGTCTTGTATAAATTTGTGAAAAATTTAGGGTTATTTCGAGATTTGTAGGATCCCGTTTAGACCCAAAACCAGCATATCAGTTGCTGGAGTGAAAGTTGCCTAATAAGCTACTTAATTTCAGTATAAAAGCTGATTTTTCAGCTCATTTCGGAAAAATTCATTTTCAGATCATTGAGTCGGTTCCAACGCAGATTTTAAGCGTCAGGTGGTTAGAAAGCATCAGGTATCAATCCTATAACATTCAATCACGTTAATTCATGATTCTTGCGCTAGAATCTCTTGAAATTGAATTGGAAAATTGGGTTAGGACTCTAAAATTATGAAATTAAGAAATTTGAGGAAATTGAATTCAGATATAAAAACTAATGATACCATTAGACTCGTGAGATTATGAGGAGTCCGAAAATATATATTTTATGGGTTTTCGGCTAACCTGACCCATGGGTACTTTGGTAATTTTTCTTCTTTCATTGTCTAAAAGCTAAATACTCTTTCTTCGAGCACTTATAAGTGTGAATATATGATTTTGGCTCAGAAAGGAGTTATTCTGAGGGACATCAGGTCGGAAAAGAAGTTATTCAGTAGCTATCCTGATCCATACCTCGAGGTAGGTAATTTTATCCACTTCATTGATGGCTTTTGGCCTTTGAATGATCTATTCACGCGTTCTTTATGTGAATAGCTGCCGACAGGACATACTTATTACGTCATAGAATTGTTATGTATTTTCTAGTTATTTTTCTTAATTTCTGGGCTGTTATGTCATCTGAGGGCAGGAGGATTCCGTCCTAAGATTAGGAGGATTATGCTCCTTGCTTCATATTGAGGGTAGGAGGATTCCACCCTGGAGTAGAAGGATTCTGCTCCATTCATTGGGCACATGTAACCCCTTATATTATGATTGCATTCATTTCATTTCCTTATGAATGTTGTATACGACTGCTACTTGCCTATCTGTACATTTTTATCAATTATATACCATTACCATTTCCCTAGCTAACTTAATTATTTTAAGGTTAACTAGTTATTTCTCGCCTACTGAGTCCTTATGACTCACTCCCTACCTATTTCTTGTTTGTATTTTCGTTTTGGCAGATTCCGCTCCAGGACCCAACCAGCGTCATGAGTGAGGAGCGAGGCGATAGCAGCAATCTGTGGTGAACCAGCTTGTTCGTTGAGGCCACCAGCTATAGATGGTATTTTGATGACTTATTTTTGTTCCCTTCGGGAAATGATATATTTTTGGACTTCATAGATGTCTGAACTGGATGGCTCTAGACCTATGTGTCGGATAGTTAGCTGCAATCCTTCTGGCAGCCAATATATATGTATGTTATGCGTATTTATACATAATGTATGTGTCCATTCCTCTTTTCTTATATTGCTGAAGTTAATTTCATACTATTACTTAGTGGAGTTCTCATCGTTTGTGTAAGTTTAGTCTATAGAGTTCGCCCGACGGGTCTAGAGGAGGTTGTCGGGTGCCTGCGCGGCCTAGCCGAAAATACGGATCGTGTCATTAAGCTACACAACTACTCTACAAGACACAACTCTGTAACTCATAAATTAAAAATGATACATCAAAGAATCTTACAAATAAAAACTACAGTGGAGTATCGTGCCCCAACACATAATGATACATTAAAGAGTCTTACAAACGTATTGTTGAATACTTTAATTATGAACTTAAAGCTTGATTACTATCTAATATTTGTAAAGTTTCACTTTTAGTTAAAACATTAGAGTAGAAAAGAATTACAGAAAAAAAATTTAAAAGTTAGGGCAGGCTCAACCCAGCCCGGGGCCCTAGTTGGGCTGGGTTGGGCTCATCATTTGGTGGCCCGTCTAAATGTCGGACCGGCCCGCCCCAACCCGTCCAACCTCAAGGCCCGCGTGGTAGTCGAACCGATGCGCGTACTGATAAGCATAATGATCTCAGTATATCGGTATATTAGCTTGGTAATGGTATTAATTTTTGCCACCGATAAGATATCGATACAGTAACTGTATTTATATATGTTTATTGATACTACACCAATATACAGATCCTTATTTTCTTTTAATTTGTATATACTTTATTTTACCTTTTGTTAATTTCGTATAAACTTATTAACTTCATTCTATCAAGCTTTGCACCTTTCATAATTCATTATTTCTTTTCCTTTGTCCATTGCACAAATTTAGAGAAACTCATCAGCTCCATCACCAATAGTTCCATCTAATAAAATCCCTTGTGCATAACCATAGCTTTGATTGCTGCTTTCAGTAGAGTTATAACTAATAACTTGTGTCTTGATAGGTGTTTTTCTTACTAACTGGTTGCTTAGTTACTACTTATTGATTTATCCATTATCTTGGCATACAAATTACAAAGTGTTTATTCATTTTAGTTAACTACTGAACCATTTAAGTACCGATGCTGATAAATCGATAGCTTATCAGTACAGTAACAGTTTGATATTATTACATACCAAAAGTAAATATATCAATAAGGCTAATACGGTACTGTACCGACCATGAACACACCTAGATGCAGCAACCATTTAGTGAGAAGTAGTTGGACTCCAAACCAACAGTTATGAAGCGCCATTAACCTAAATAATTCTTTTTTTTTTTTTTGGTAATACGAATGAAACTGCATTAATTAGTTAAAAGAGCATTACATAGTCCAGATTGAATAACAGAGAGGTTACCTAATCTGGCTAACTTATTACATAACATAGTAGATACAGGTTTACTAGATAAGACTAGACTCCTTTTATCATTGTGAACCAGAGTTCTCAGGGATAAAGGAGGATCAACAAAAGTAGTAAGATAACGATTTGACACTGTAATAGCTCCTTTCTTAGCCAAAGCATTGGCTAATTTGTTCCCATCTCTGTAGCTATGTTGTACCACTGGATTTCCCAGATTCTTCAACAATGACCTGCAGTCCAAGAGCAAATTCTTATAAATAGATGTAGGTTTATTAAGCAAATTTCAAATGTCTGTTGAGTCAGTCTCAACTTCCAAAGGTTGTAAATTATTTTCCAGTGCCAGTAGAAGCCCTTGATGCAAGGCCAATATTTCCATATGTAGAGGATTCAAACCTGTCAAATGATGGCAAAACCCTAATATCCAGTTACCTGCATTATCCCTAAATACACCACTAATTCCTCCTTTATAGTTAGAACTGGAGAAAGAGCCATCAGTGTTAAGCTTATAAAAGCCAGTGGGGGGAGGAAACCATTTAATATTAATAGGAATAGATGCATAGGAACTATGACGAGAGGATGTTAAAAATTTAAATTCTAAACATCGCATATGAACCTCAGAAGGAGAAAGGTAAACTAGTGAAGTATTATGAATATTGTGATTTCTAGTTAACCATAAATGCCAAAGAGCAAAGGGCCAAAATTCATCCCAAGAAAGGTTTGGATGATTTGTTGCATGCTAAGCATCCCGCAATTGAAGGAGCCAATGCGAGTCAGGTTGGGTGGAAAAAGTTAATCCAAGGGAATTCCAAAAAGCTATAGCTAGAGGGCAAGAGGTAAAGATATGAGATATGGTTTCTTCTTGCACATGACAATGGTAACAAAAAGCATCGGAGGCAATATTTAAATGATGGAGATATGCCGTACAAGCAAGACGATTATGAAGACATTGCCAAAGAAAAAACTTTACTTTGTGAAAAGTTTTTAACCGCCAAATCCATGCAAAATCTTGGGTAGGAGGAATTAGGATAGGGTAGATTAGATCATAAGTAGAAGCCATAAAGAATTCTCCATTAGCAGATTTTGACCAATAAGGAGAGTCAGATATATTGGGGGAAAGAGGCCAAAAGGTGGAATTAATATTAGAACAAATAGAGGTTGGAATGGGGTAGGACACTCGCTGCAAATCCCAACCTTGAGCAGTTTTGATATCTTTAACAGTTAACTTAGAGTCAATAGGGGATAAGGGACCCATAAGCAAAGAGTATAAAGGAGGGGGTATTAGGGATCCATTGATCATGCCAGACAGAAATAGTAGAGCCATCTCCTATCGTCCAGGATAAACCGTGTCTACAAATTTCGTTGCCTTTTAAAATATTACTCCAGATGAACGAGTAGGTGGAGGAACTCGATTTGTTCCTATATTTATTCCTGAGAAGGGAGACCCAAAGGCTAGAAGGATTAGTATGGAAACGCCAAGAGAGGGAAGTAAGATGCGCAGCATTTTTATGTTTAGCCTTACGCAGACCAAAACCACCCTGAGAAGTGGGGAGAGCTACAGTGTCCCATCCTAAATAATGGACCTTCCTGATTTGAGTAGTAGATCCCCAAAGAAAATCGCGTTGAAGTTTATCAATGAGACTTAGGGTTTTCGAAGGAAGAGAGATATATTGCATGTCATGAGATGGGATTGAATTCAAAGTGGATTTTATAAGAGTAGTGCGTCCAGCAATAGATAAGAATTTGGTTTTCCAAGCTGCTAAACGCGAAGTCATGTTATTAATAATAAAGTTAAAATCAAGAGGGCGAGGTTTACGATTTAAAATAGGAAAACCTAAATAAGTACCAAAACTTTTAGTAGGAGCAAATTGTAAGATATCAAGAATAGCATGCTGGGTCTCAGGAGTACAATTTTTGGAAAACATGATTTTAGATTTATTGCGATTTATCTTTTGCCCCGACAAATTACAATGTAAATCTAAACAATGGTTAATAGACGTAGCAGATTTAATGTTAACATTGGCCATTAAAGTCAAATCGTCAGCAAAAAAGAGATGAGACAACTCTGGGCTGCTAGGGCAAAGCTTAATGGGATCCCAAAGAGTAAGATCAACATGATGAGAAATATAATTTGACAACATTTCTATGCAAAGAATAAATAGATAAGGGGATAGATGATCCCTCTGTCTAATCCCTCTTGAAGGAGAGAAAAAAGTTGTGTGAGTATCATTTACGAGAATTGCAATTGAACTAGTAGTAACACAGTTCATTATGAGTTTAATAATATTAGGAGGAAACTTAAAATATAAAAGTGTGCGATAAATAAACGACCACTCTAAACGATCAAAAGCTTTTTCTAAATCAATTTTAAGGAGCGTTTTGCTTTTATGGCCTTTGATTTTCTGAAAATGATGCACTAGCTCTTGAATAATAATGGCATTGTCACAAGCACGACGACCTGTAAGAAAAGCACTTTGAAAAGGACCAATAAGATTATTTAAAAAAGGCTTAAGTCTGTTAACTATAATCTTAGTGATAACTTTATAAATAGTGTTACATAATCCTATAGGCCGAAATTTTTTAAGATTGTTGGCATTATGAAATTTTGGGATCAAACATAGGTATGTTTGGTTAATAGAATCATCAATATGCCAATTACGAAAAATATTATGATAATAATTTAAAACAGAAGACCCAACTGATGCCCATTGTTGTTGGAAAAAATTTGGATGAAGGCCATCAGGACCTGGTGCCTTAAAAGGCTTGAAAGCAAATAGAGTAGAAATAACCTCTTTATCTAATAATGGTTTGTCCAAAGTGGACAGATCAATATTATGAAAACTGGTACAACTCTTAGTAATATCTTTCCAATCAGTGTAAATATGGGATGTTGTGAAAATATCTTTAAAATAAGCATGAGTATAATTCACAAGGTCTTGGTGATTTGAAATCCAATTACCAGCTTCATCTTGGAAAAAGGAGATTTTATTTTTACGACATCTATTAAGCACAGATAAGTGGAAAATTTTTGTATTAGCATCCCCATCATTCACCCATTGAATGCGAGATCTAATCTTCCAATATTCCTCCTCTTGTTTTAGAATATCATTATAATCTAAAATAAGAGAATGCTCTAGATCATGTAAAAAATTGCTAATAGGGTAATTGGAGGATTTTTGGATACCATCCAGACGAGCCAAAAGATGCTTCTTACGTTTAAAGATTTCACCAAAAGTATCCTTACTCCAAACAGAAGTATTATTTTGGAAATTAGGAATATTACCAAGCAAGTCCAAATTAATCCAGTTCTTCCTAACAATATTAGTAAAATCAGAATAGGAATACCAATAACTTTCTAATCGAAAAGGCTTATCCACAATTAAAGGAATATGTTTGTTAACAGTTATGAGTAAAGGATTATGATCGGAATGAGTCCTAGGGAGATGGGTTATTTGAGCATCAGGGTATAAATCTAGCCAGTTACTATTAGAGAAACCACGATCAAGAATAAGACTTTTGGTTTTTTTCCTACAATTCGACCAAGTATATCTACTACCTTTAAACCCTAAGTCAATGAAGTTACAATAATTAAGGCAAGTGGCAAACTTAGAGGCTCGACTACTACTAATATTACAACCCCCCCCCCCCCCCCCACTTATCATTAGAGTCTAAAACCTCATTAAAATCCCCACCCATAAACCAAGGACCAGAAAATTAATCATGGATCTGAGTTAAACAATGCCAAAGAGCTAACCTAATAGGGAGGGAGGTACTAGCATAGATAACACTAAAAAGCCAAGGGGAGTGGTTGGGGCTTACCCTAACCACAACATGCATAGCTTGAGATGTAATTTCAGGATCATACACAACCACCTTAGAGCTATTCCACATGATAATTATTCCCCCAGATCTACCCTCAGCCGGCTGCTCCAAATATTCATCAAAGGGAAGACCATGGAGAAGAGACTTATGATCAGTCATTTTAGTTTCAACTAGCGCAGCAAGGAAGGGAGAATGAGAAGTAACCAACTCCTTAAAGTTTCTACGAAATTCTTCACCATTACCACCCCTAATGTTCCAAATCAGAAAGCTATTAGGTTTGTTCATCATCAGGGAATTGCGAATGGGTAAGGTCTTCTCCAGAGCAGTGTCCTCGTTCCTGTGAATCGATGGATACAATACTACAGCCACTTTGCCTACTGATGAGTTTTGAGTTGGCCTTATGTTTATTGAGCACTTGTAAAGTGCTAGGGGGCATGTCAGAATATATCTTTTGTCCTCCATCTCCGGGAAGAGCATAATTTTGGCTTCTCGCAGCTTTGAAAGCTCGGTGAACGATCCCATGTCCTGAGTTGGTAGAATGTCGACCTCTACTGGATTGTTTAATTCTGGTGCGGGAGCATTGAGATTTGGGATCATAACTGGGGGATCCTCCATTGGAAAGAGTGGGGGATTCATAAGCTGTTGTTGCATGTCCTGAGGGAGAGGATCTAGTGGCATCCAAGAGTAAAAGAGAGGCTTCTGATTCTGATCCTGAGGCGGGAAGAAAGGCGTGGCACTGAGCTGTTCCGGCTGGATCAGAGGATTGAAATGATGAGGAAGATTCCAATGACTTTGCATGTCGTGAAAGAGGGATGGGGGCCATGGTTGGAGCTAGTGGGTTCAGAATGTTCCACATCCATACATGATTCATGTAACTGTCCATGGCTAGCTTCATCCCTTCTGTGATGAGTTGAGCTAGAATGTTTAGGTCCTGAAGGACCACAGTCGCTTCCCTCCCGTTCCAATCCATCGAAAAGACCACCCCCTGACCCATTAGACCCATTTCCACCCATGACTGAGGTTGGTGATTTGGTGGCAGAGGCTGAGTGGAAATTAGGGGTGGAGATTGTTCCATGTGAGGGGGAAGAGTTGGAAGGAAGGATGGAAATTGATGTTGATTCATTGGGTTTGAAGACATTGTCACAAGTTTTGTCTTTCCGCGTGATGTGGGAGATGAGCTTGTTGACATGATTAATAGGAGCTTCACTTGAAGAAGTAGAATTAGTAGAGTGATAAGGAGGAGAAGAAATATGCAAATATTTTAGAGAAGATGTAGTTTGCATGCTGTTGGTGGAGGCAGATTGAGAGGATTTAATAGGAGCAATAGCGTCGACTTGCATTGACACTTGGAGAGAGGGTTGTGCCACTTGGCTAACAGTGTTGCTATTACTTGGGAAGTTGGTAACTTGAACAGTGTTATTGGATGCATGCAGTGACGTGTCTTCAGACAAGTAAGGAAGTTGATTAGAAGAAGTATCTCTGTCAACTAATGATTGAGAAAATATTTTAGGCGAATGAGGTAAACCCACATGGGCTTCTCTAAGCAGATGATCAAAAGACGACAAACTCAGATGTGAAGAAGATGGAATGGACAGAGATTTTGTTTGTATGTTGTCGTTTGAATTATTATTGTCAAGTAACACAAAAAATTGGTTATTTAGATTAACCCAATTATTTTTAACAGGAGTATTAACAATAGGAATATGTTGATGCTTAATATTACTTTTAGGAATATAAGTTAATTTTTGAGTATTAATGAACTTATCTGAGGATGCATTAAAAATCTTAACGTTTATACCTGGGGGAGAATCAGGATTGACTTGAACATGCTTCTCTTTCTTACGTTGATATTCAGCTTTCTTTTTTGGGAATGTGACAATTTCCCATCCCTCATAGATTGCTTCCTTTGGCATATTGGAGGAGTTGGTTGCAGTATTCGCTGAAGGAGAAGGTTGAAATTCTTGAGTAGTTGGTGCAGCTTGAACGGCACATTGTTTATACGTATGACCTAATCTTCCACAGTTCGTGCATAACAGCCCTTCCCCTCATAAATAATACGTTGCTTATGGGATCCAATCTGAATAAACGATTTAACCGGAAAATCTATTGGAACCTCGACACATAATCTAGCATAACGACCCCGAAGTGTAGCACTCGTACAGGCATCGATCTTTAATAGTTTGCCAATGGTATTCCCAATTTTCCTTAGAATGCCTCCATCATAGAACTCAGTTGGAAGATTAAGAAGACGAACCCAAACAGCCGGTTGAATGATTTTTTCCGAAGTTGCTACAAAATTGGGTCTCCATCGGGTTACTGATAAATAACAACCATTCACAAACCACGGTCCATTAGCAAGAGCCTTTGCCATGTTTTCTTCCTTAGTGAATTTAACAACATGGAAATCAGAGCCCAGATCAATCAAGGGAAAAGTCTCAGTTGGTTTCCAAAGTTCAAAAGTTCAATGATCTTGGCTTTCAAATAGTGATGAACAATCCGTTTGCCTAATAATTTGATAATAACGGAGTATTTCCAAGGGAGATAGATGCGTTGTTTGTCATCTTAAGAAAGTTCAACTAATATATCAGACGTAGCATTAGGGATTCCTCCTGTAGGAAAGGTGTGAGGTTGTAAGAAGGAGGAAGAAGGGATATCAGACGTTTGAATAGCAGGAGAGAAGTTTGAGCAAGTATTAGTGATGAGAGTTTCGAAGCCAATTAATTTCTCGTTAAAAGTGGGCGGTGAAGAGTCAGGTTCCTCGAATGTGTGTATATATGGGGGTTTAGGAGGAATTTGATCAGTTATAATAATACAGAATTATCCGTCGAGAATGAAGTAAATAATCCATTACTATAATTTTAACAAATTTCGGAGCCAATAAGATTACGAACTTCAAACATATGGGCATGTTAGATCATCAAAAATTTAATACAATGAAAACCATTATCATTTTATCATGTAGATGGACTTGAAAGGAAAAAGTGCATTTGTCCCGTATTTACTTTGGCTAGAAACATTTAATTTACGAAAAAATTTTGACGGATTAATTATTTGTTAAAGTTTCAATTACTTTTTCAAAAGCTGAAGGTTTTTTATTTTTAGAAAACTTCCAATGAAAATTTTGCCAAACGCGGACGAAAAAATAAAAAAACAATAATTACTAAAAACACAATTGTAAAAATAACAACAATTTAATTTAGTTTTAAATTATTAAATTTCTTGACAAATTCAGTTGAAAATTAAATATATTTAATAAAAATAATTGATAAGTTATCGACCAAATACGTTCAAATAATAAACACAAATATTCAGCTCGATAATTCAAAGCAAAATAGCATTGATCCGTCGAGGCAATGATGTATATTTGATATAATAAATATGCTTCTCACACATCAGTGTTGCACGTGAAACTCACTCCTCTTTTTTCTCGCACTCACTTTCTGACTTTGACCGTAAAAGCTTGTGGTCCGTAGTCATATTGGTACCCATATGTAATTCTTCCTTTCTTCCCCTCACCCACCTCCATCAAATTCATTTTATATTCATCTTCTTACTTCGCCCAAAATATTAGCTGCTCTTTGTAATTTTCATGATTAGAATAACAACAGTTAATAACTTAAATGATCATTCATGTTTGGATAATTATCTATCAAAGTCAGTTTATGTTTGTTTTGTACCAATAAAATCACTCAACTTACACCTATTTATCCTACAAAGTCATTCTAACTAGAAAACTAAAGGGATAATTTCATATACCTCCTCTTAAGTTTAGTTTTATAACAGTATTGTCCTTCTGTTTTATGATATTACACGTACCTCATATTTTAATTATTCTCTTTGTAATAGTTCTTTTCACCTGTGTATCATTAATATAAAAAATTATTAATTTACCTTTTCTTATATATTCTTTTGTTTAATTGAATTTGTAAGCAAGCTTATGTCATAAATAAATTTCTTACATATATTTGAAATGACCTTAGCTAGTCGTTTCGGGAGTAAGGATTCTGATTGGCGTGTCGAAACTCTTAAAAATTTCATAAGATCCATAGGACATGTCCACAAAGTTTGAACTGAATCGGACCTCGTTTGGTAGATCTTAGAAGAAGGTTTCAGTTTCGGTTGTCGGTAAAGTTTAAAAGAGATTTTCGAGCATGATTTGAATAAATTAGCTCCAATTCGAAATCCGGAAGCGCCGTTAGATTCATACAGTCATTTGTAACTTGTTTGACCTTTCAGAAGTGAAATTCGAAGTTGTTTGGATAGTTTTTTCTATTGTTCTGAAAGTTGAAAATTTGACGTCTTTCTATTTAGTTCGCATCTTGAGTTTCGAGGATCCAATTCGAGATTCGTCTTTGCGATTATATTTAATAAGCTTTGTATAACTTACATACAAAATTTGAGGTCATTTCGAACTTTGTAGGGTCCCGTTTGGACCTAAAATGCGGCACCTGCTTGTATTCCCCAAAAATGTATCAGGTTTTACAATTAAATTTATATTTAGTTGAGTCTAAGGCGACCATTTTATATCTTAATTCGATCGATTGATGAGCAATTTACGTAAATGGGACAGTCAATCTCAAACGTTTCAATTCGGAAGCAATTCTAATATCGATGTCAAGGATGTAGATTCGATGTCAGATATCACTTAACGATGTCAAGTTCAGGTAAACAGTTCGAATGCAAGTATCAACAGACAAATTCGAAGTAGATCACAGACTAGTAATTTACGATGGGATGACTTCGTCTCAGCTAGATGCACAGTTTTAATTAAATACGATGACAATAACGGGCTCAACGATGATGATGGATATGATAACGACTATGATGAATCCGTTGATAATAGCAGACACGATGATAAGCAAATGCAATACGATAGTAGATGAATACACTCGATCGAGTAATATGACAGTGAAGCAACAACAATGTATCCGATGTAACTTATCGATGTGCAAATTGATAAATCGTATTATGCAGATAGAATAGCGATGTCAAGTTGCCAAGACTGAATGCAATAATTAATGAACAATATATGCTATGAATAATACAAGTATTGATTTAAACGAGCAAACGGAAAATAAATAATTTAAGCGATAAAGGCTTATTGTATTTGATGAATCGATTGATGGTGTTTCAATGGAAGAAACAGATCTCCTTCCACGTTTGAACCAAGCCGCGATCGAAACTTGAATACAGTGATTGTCTTTAGTGCAATAAGTTGACAATGCAATGAGACTAATGACTACAGCTTTGTGATAAGAAAGTAATAGCTTTGGAGGATGAATAATGTTTCTCAGATCAACGTACTTCAATCTAGAGTATGAGGTCCTATTTATAGGTTGAAATAGTTGAGAACCTTAAACCCTAGTAGACTTCCACTTCCTCACGTTTCTCTTCCAACAGCCGCACGTCTTCATCCATTACCACTAAATCCGCTAAATCTGTTCCGATATTCTTGGGATGGGGATCAGCTAAGTTATCCATTACGATATTGTCTTCGAGTTTATCCGATCAAAACATTGCACAACCGATCTAAACCAGACCGAAGCAGCTTCTTTCCGATCTCAACGCCTTCGAAATCGATCAATGCCTTGTTGTACGATCAAGTCAGTTTCTCTTTTGATCGAACAGAAATCGACCAATACAGATAGTCCCCCCGCTTGAATTTTTAGCGGGAAAACACGTGGCGCGTTTGTGTCCCTTCATTTTGAAATGTCAAAACGTCGCCTCAACTTCCCATCGCCACATGTGTCAGAGATCGTGTGGGCAGCAGTTTTTCGACTGTTCCCGAGGCAATGATGACTCTTGCCTTATAAATACCAACTTCAAAACCGTATTACGAACTTTACAACTTCTAAATCTCTTGAAATTCCCCAACATTTTAAGCGAATCTCTGCAAATTGCTGTTGAATTTTGTTGATCTTACTCCAGGTTTCTCAACTTTGTTTATCCAGACTGTTGATTTTGCGCTTTGATCTTGTGTTGCAACAATGTCTTCTTCTTCTCGACCCATAGTTGATGCTGAAACTACTCCTGCTACGGCAGTCACCGCCACAGCCCCACCGCAGTCCGGCGCAGTGGTGGAGCAAACTTCCACCAATGTTGGCCCTTCAGCAGATAAGAAGGGAAAAAAGCGGAAAGAAAGGAAGGTGAAGGACTATGGTCCCAAGAAGTTGTGGTTGGAAATTCTTCCAAAGAAATTCACTTATGAGAACGATTGCAAAATCAGTGTTCAAAGTGAAGCGGAGCAAGGGAAGAAGAAGAATATTTCGATCGATTCAGTATACTGTGCGATCACGCCAGAATCGATTCCACGGGTTCGAGAGGAGTGTGGTTGGAAAGTGGGTGACATCGACGTGATGTGTCCTCCAAGAAAATCAACGTTGGCGACTCACATCGAGGATCACTCAGTGGTGCTAACTTATCCTTTCACGATCGGGTTTTCTCTCCCGGTCGATAACGTGATCGAGGAGTTCTGCAAGATGTACAATGTCTGCCTTGGGCAACTTTCTCCGATGATATGGAGAACGATAGTAATTATGCGATATATCGCAGAGGTGGCGGAAGTGGAGCTGACACTTCGCCACATTCTTAACATATACTCTCCTCGAGTTTACAAAGTAGAGGTGATAAATTTAGCCAAACGAGGCCAACGGGCCTTGATATCTGACAATGATGACGATCTTCGGGGATGGGATCAACGCTTTGTCTTTATTCCAACGAAGCAGCTAACTGACCCTGAGACGAGGATGCTGCCAAGCGTTTGGAATCGAACCCGTAAGTACTTTGTTTGTTCATTTTTTCCTTTTTGAGTGAATTTAAGATTTCTGAATCTCAAAATTACCCAAATTTTTCAGCCGATGTGGTTGAGTTCGATGAAGTAGCCGATATCATACCGTGGCTAATAAGGGTGCTCGACAAAACGACCAACGATAAACGAGCATGGAAACCAGTCGCGGCTTTGAAAAAACTCAAAGGCAAGAACCATGGTAATCTTGAATTCAACTTATGCTCAATTTATAGTTCTTTTCTCCTGATGCTTTTGACACTTCAAATTTCTTAACAGGCATCACTGGCGCTGGAGGCGAGCCAAGTGACTAGGAGGTTGAACCCGAAGGCGGAGAGAAGGTCGATAGCGTTCCCCCTCCGAAAAAGAAAAAGAAATCTTTTCAGGAGCTGAAGAACAAATACTTGCCCAAGATAGTGTGGCAGAAAAGGCGCAAGGGGGCAGTTCATCAGCTGCACCTCAAACCATAGAGGATGTGATCGCTGGAACGAGTTCGGCAATCGCAGCGGCGAAAGCCACCGAAGGAACGACCTCGGTTATTGATATCGAGGGGGAAGAGACCGGGGACGAATCGGGGTCTGACCGATTAGTGAAGCGTCCCAAGAAGCCAGTTAAGGAAAGACTTCAGGAAACGGCCATTCAGCTCAAGGTGGCCGAACAAGGAGATCTTTCCGTTGACGATTACCATCTTTCTCCTGTCGCCGAGGACGTCAATTCGGGTTCAGGGGGCTTGCCTAGTAAGGAAGGCGCTCTTGTTTCTTTAGGCGTTGCCCCTGAAAACAGAGGGGAAATGATTGAGGTCTTCGACCGCGAACTCGAGGAGAGGGATCCAGCAAAAGGGAAAGCGCCAGCTTTGGATCGGTCGATTGCGACGACGAAGTCCAAATACGATGAGGAGACGGGGTCATCGTTTTTTGGTGTGGACCATGCCGATCCAATTGTACCTCTACCTCGGGGCGAAGAAGCCGCTGCTTTTGCTGCCTTGGGTGAATCTGAAAAGAGGGGTGTTAGATCGCTCACGATAGAAGTGCCACCCAACGTCGATTTGCTTAGATGCCCAAGGCGGTTGGCGAATTATTTATTCGTCGTCATGGGCCCGATGGAGCAAGCTCGGCTGAATACGCACGAGGATCTGAGTTTGCCTTCTCAGATTTCCTTTGGTGCCTTCAGGGTAAACTATACTTTTAAAACTTCTTTACTTTGCATAGATTTCATGCATAGATTTCATGATCTTCAACCGTAACTTGTCTTCAGAATTGCATAATGGCGATCGAGACTGCCGATCAAATTCGCCAACTTCAAGATGGGGCCAAAGTTTTGAACGAGCAGATTGTTCATCTTACTTCGGCTGGAGAGGAGTTATATCGGAAGCTTAAAGCTGCGGAAGCATAGTACGCTGAACTTTTGGCCAGCTTCGACAAGAGTTCGAATGAGCATGCTCTTCGTCAATCGGAGTTGGAATCTCAGGTTCGGGCTTTGAACGTACGGCTGAGCGATCACGAAGCCAACTCTGATCTAAAAATAGTCGAACTCAACTCTATTCTGGAGAGCAAAGACAGAGAGCTGGCTGATCAGTTCGAAGAGTTGAATGCTCTTTGTAAAAGCAATGACGAGCTAAAGGCTCAAGCTGACAGCCTAACGGAAAGGAACTTGTTGCTTCACAAGGAGTCCACCATCCTAAGGCGCGACTTGAGGAAGAGTTTGACAAGAAGAAGGATCTTATTCTTGCCGAATCAAGGCGTGATGTTCTTAGGGAAATGCTGGACCAAAATGTCGATGTTCCTACCGAATTGAGCGAAGCTGTTGCTATTGTGCGGTTGGCTCGTGAAGAACTTGGTCTCCCAGCAAGCTCCTTCGATGAAGGTTCTGACGGAGATGCTGATGAATGAATTGTTCTTTTTGACTTTGATTGTACTTAGTTGTTTTCTGAAACTTGATGCAATGTGGTCGTGTGACCATTCATGTACATATACCTTTTTCATGAATGAAATCATTTTCATTGCTGTATTATTTTTCGAAGATGATTTAACCGTTTCGAAAATTTTGATGTTTTGACGATAATCGTTGAAAGAAATGATTGGGGCCCAATGTCTTAGTGCGTAGTGAGAAATGACGTCTCATTTTCACGTAATGCACTCTTCGAATATTTTCATGAGTTCGGAATGAAAAATTTAACACTTGGTGAAAAACTTGGAATTGTAAAATCCGCTTAATATTTGGAACGATCGCATAAATCGAACAAATGTAAAAAATGAGGATATAACCAAAGTGTTGCATATTATTGAAGTAAGCCGCTAATGGGCCTTTGATACATTTTGGATCGTATGATTCGATCGGTTACAAGGTGCGGCCGTTTTGGGGGCACAGGTTTTTTATCACTATCGGATCGTTTACATAACCCAGTTCGAGTGAACGCTGCAACTTTTGTCGCTTTATGAACGAGTCCCCAGTTCGAGTGAACGTTGGAACTTTTGTCGATTTTGAACGAGTCCCCAGTTCGAGTGAACGTTGGAACTTTTGTCGATTTTGAACGAGTCCCCGGTGTTGTCTTCAATCGATTCCGTTTCACCTTTCGATGGAGTCCCCGGTTCCAGGGCAGTCCCCAGTATCTGCCGATGACCCTCATGCTAACTTCATCCCCCCCAGTGTTTGGGTGCGAAGAATGAGTAGTCGAACACTGGTCCTCGACTCCGATACCTGAAACGGAGTTATTGGAGGGCAAAAACCAAGGAAACCGTTATAGATGAAGACCACGTTAGAATATTCGTCAGACTTATCGACCCCGATAGGAGCGTTTTGAGCTCGAATGTTCGTGGGTGATGTTTGTCATCATTCGATTCCAACTATGCCTATCATCTAAAAGTGTTAGTATCAAATAATCAAAATAATCGAATAAACAGCTTCTTCCGATGGAGAGAAAATGAAAATTACGAAAATTGCAAAGTAAAAGTAAAGGGTGAAGGTTGACGATACCGCATAACCTCAAAAGTAATACTTCTTCAACTGTGTGATATTCCAATTGAACTCGACCGGCTTGGAATCCATTGTTTCGAGTTGGTATGAGCCTTTTCCGACCACTGCTTTGACCCGGAAGGGTCCCTCCCAATTTGCTCCTAATTTACCTTCGTTGGGCTCATCCTTTTTCGGTCTTTTGATCTTCAGCACATAGTCACCTACATTAAAAGATCGATACCTGATTTTCTTGTTGAGGTAGTTTTCTGCCCTTTGTTTCTGTGCTTGTATTCGGACAAATGCCATGTCCCTTTTTGCTTCGACCAAGTTCAGATCTATCAGCATGGCCTCTTTGTTAGTTTCTTCGGTGGAGTGGGCAAACCGAAGACTGGGCTCTCCCACTACCACCGGTATCAGTGCTTCTGCTCCGTAGACAAGTGAGAACGGTGTCTCCCCGGTACTGTGTTTCACCGTCGTCCGATGAGCCCACAGTGCTCCGGGGAGTTCGTTCGGCCAATTGCCCTTTGAATCATCCATCCATTTCTTCAAGTATTCAAGTATTGTCTTGTTGGAAGACTCAGCCTGTCCATTTGCACTGGGGTGATAAGGTGTGGACGCAATTCGCTTGATCCCCCACTTCTCGAAGAAGGCTGTGATTCGTCTCCCCACGAACTGCTTACCACTGTAGCATGTGATCTCTTTCGGGATCCCAAAACGACAAATGATATTTTGGTGAATGAACTTGATAATTTCCTGCTCACGAATTTTAGACAAGGCAATGGCTTCCACCCATTTAGAAAAATAATCTATAAGAATTAAGATAAATTTTACCCCACCGGGCGCTGTCGGAAGCGGCCCGACCAAATCAATTCCCCACTTCATGAATGGCCACGGTGACGTGACCAAATGAAGTGGCTCTGCTTGTTGATGTATGAGGTTGCCAAATCGTTGACACTTGTCACATTTGCGGACGAATTCCTTGGCGTCATCCGCGATCGTTGGCCAATAGTATCCAGCTCTTATGATCTTCTGAACCAATGATTTGCTGCTGGAGTGATTGCCGCACTCGCCTTCGTGAACCTCTTTCAGCACATAGTTTGTTCCATCTGGCCCGACACATTTTGCCAAAGGACCGCCAAACATTCGCCTGTAGAGTTGGTTTTCGAGGAGGCAGTATCTTGCCGCTTTGGCTTTAAGTGATCGGGCAGACTTTTATCGCTGGGAAGGGTACCTGCCTACAAATAAGACAAATATTTGTTTCTCTAATCCCAAGTATGATTAACGTTGTTTACCTCTTTGATGCTCCGACAAAGTGGGGATTCGAACAAATGAACCACTGTCTCATCGAGTTTTTCATCGATGGCTGCTGCAGAACCAAGGTTTGCTAAAGCGTCTGCTTCAATGTTTTCTTCCCTCGGTATCTGAGCTATTTTCCACTCCTGAAAAGAAGTCAGAAAGTTTTGTACCTTTTCGAGCAATTACTGCATCCTCGGATCTCGAACGCAGAAATCGCCTTGGATTTGATTTACCACCAACTGAGAATCACTTTTGATATCTATTCGTTCGACTTTCAAGTCCCTTGCGATCTTTAAACCTGCAGCGAGGGCCTCATATTCGGCCTCGTTGTTAGTCTTTGCATGTAATTTGATCGCGTACCTGAGTTTCTCACCGGTAGGTGCTATTAGTAGGATTCCGAGGCCAGTTCCTTTTACGTTCGAAGCTCCATCGGTATACATTACCCAGACTCCGGGGTCTGGATCTCTCATCATCAGCTCTTCCTTCTTTGCTTCCGGTAAGATGTTAGCGCTAAAGTCTGCTACAAAATCAGCTAAAACTTGAGATTTTATGGCGGTACTAGGCTGGTAAGTGATTTCGTACTCACTCAGCTCGACCGCCCATTTCATTAATCGACCAGAGAGATCTGGCTGATGTAAAATATTTCGCAATGGGAATGTAGTTATAATGGATATTGCATGACATTGGAAATAAGGTCTTACCTTTCGCGCAGCAGTGACTAGTGCAAGTGCTAGTTTCTCTAGGTGTGGCTACCTTGTTTCTGCACCTAGCAATGTTTTACTAACATAATAGATAGGAAATTGGTTACCTCCATCCTCGCGAACGAGGACAGCGCTTACAGCGACATCGGAAACAACCAAGTAGACCAGCAGCATCTCTCCTTCGATCGGTTTTGATAGAAGCGGTGGATTGGAAAGGTATTGATTTAATTCCCTGAGAGCTTTTTTGCATTCTGGTGTCCACTCGAAGCTTTTGCTCTTCCTCAACACTGAAAAAGAACTTGTGACATCGTTCAGATGACCTCGAGATGAACCTGCTGAGATAGGCTACTCGACCAGTCAGCTGTTGAACTTCTTTTTCCGTTGTCAGGTTCTCTGGGATGCTTTCGATCGCCTTGATTTTGTCTGGATTGGCCTCGATTCCTCTTTGCGATATGATGAATCCCAAGAACTTACCGGATCCAACCCCGAACGCACATTTCTCCGGGTTCAATCTCATGTTGAACCGCCTTAATATCGTAAAAGTCTCCTCCAAGTGACTCAGGTGGCTTCCCTTCTCAAGAGATTTGACCAACATGTCATAGATATACACCTCCATTGTTTTCCCGATCAAATCTTTGAACATAGTAGTGACTAAACGCTGATAAGTAGTGCCAGCATTCTTGAGACCGAAGGGCATGACTGTATAGCAATAAGTCCCCATGTCTGTGATGAACTACGTCTTCTCCTGATCCAATGGGTCCATCGAAATTTGATTATAACCTGAGTAGGCGTCCAAGAAACTCAACATTTCGTGCCCTGCCGTCGAATCGATAAATCTATCGATGTGAGGCAACGGGAACGAATCTTTTGGGAAAGCTTTGTTGAGGTCGGTATAATCGACGCATACCCTCCATTTGCCGTTTTTCTTTGGCACTACAACAGTATTTGCAAGCCATTGTGGATACTTCACCTCCTTAATGAACCCATTTGCTAGCAGCTTTTCTACTTCGTCGTTGATCACCTTCCTTCGGAACCCTCCATTCGGCCGTTTCTTTTGCTTCACCGGCCGATGTTTTAGATTGACATTTAGTTTGTGTGTGACGACCTTTGGATCGATTCCCACCATATCTGAGTGGGACCACGCAAAGCAATCAGAGTTACCCTTGAGGAAGGATGTGATTTTTGCTTTTACTTCGGTGTCCAGCTCTGCTCCCACATAAACTTTTCAATCAGGCTTGTCATCGAATAACATTACTTCTTCTAATTCCTCAATCGTAGAGTCTCCAGCTTTTTGTTTATACGGTTCTCTCACACATGGTGGAACCTGTGCGAGACTTCAGATTCCGGTAGCTGCGTTAAGGCGTACGACGGAACCGAAGTGAAGCTTCCGACCACGGGTCCCACTAGCTTACATGGTGAAACCTGTGCGAAGTCGCCTTCGACTTCGGATTCCGGTAGCTGCGTTAAGGCGCACAACGGAACCGAAGTGAAGCTTCCAGCCATGGGTTCCACTAGCTGTGATTGCTACAATCGAAAGCCTTCCTTGATAGCTACTGAGTAACATTCTCGTGAAGCCTGTTGCTCGCCTCTGATTTCACGAATTCCCCATGGGGTAGGGAATTTCACAACTTGATGCGGGGTAGATGGGACTGCTTCCATAGCGTGGATCCACGGTCGACCCAAGATCACGTTGTATGCCATTTCGCTTTTCATCACCTGAAACGATGTTTCACTTTCCACACCTTCTGCATAGGTCTTAATCGTAATTTCTCCAACGGTCACTTCACTCGAGTTGTTGAAACCCGATAATACTGTCGAGCGAGGCACAATCTTATCACTCAACTGCAATTGTTCAACCACCCTTGCATGTATGATATTAACCGAACTGCCGGCATCGATTAATACTCTTTTCACATCGGCATCGTCGAACCTCATCGTGACAACAAGTGCATCGTGATGGGGATGAATCCTTCCATCGAAGTCGGAATCCCCGAAAATGATCTCATCGGTCATGTCGTCTCGTGTTCGCTTGTCTCGTATGAACGAGACTTTTGCATATTTCTTTGTAGTGTAGGTTACCCCACAGACACCATCTCCTCCGGTAATGACATTTACCGTTTTCCTGGGAGAAAGAGGCTTTGGCGGCTCATCGACTTTCTTCTTATTAAAATTGTTTCGTCCTCTCTCAGTCAAAAGTTCGACCAAGTGACCCTTTTCCAGCAGGCTGGCCACTTCGTATCTCAAAGCTTTGCATTCTTCCGTTGTATGGCCGAAGTCATGGTGAAATGCGCACCATAAGTTTTCATCCCTTGTATTTGGATTTGATATTATGCGGCCTGGAAACTTCACAACCTTATCACCCATCCCCCTCAAGTGATTCACCAAGTTCGGTGTTGATATGCAAAAATTGTACTCCGTCACTTTTGGAGGCAGTGGTCGATCTTTCAGAGCCGAAGATGTGTTCGATTGCCCTTTCTTCGATTGATTCTTCGAACTACCAGCATCGTGGTTGTTGTTCCCCATTCGAGGGAAACTGTAGGGCTCCCATCATTGGTCCCTGTAGTTCCGCCTGTCGTTCTCGACTCTCCTTGTGGGCCGATCATAGTAATAATTATTTCGGGCTAACTGCAATTCCTCCTCTTCAGCCGTAATCCTTGGTTTGCATTCACGATACAATGCGTCGAAAGTCCATGCATCGATTTCCCTGAGACGATCCTTCAACTTCCATGCCTCTATCGAATCAGTGCGCAAGTTATTAGGAAAAGTCAAACAAGCCCACCTTTCTTCGAGATTCGGGATATGAATCTTTTCATCATTGAATCGTTTCACAAATTGTTTGATAGTTTCCCCGGGCCGCTGCCTAACGTTCAAGATGTCTTCCACCCTTGGTGCTATCTTTTTTCTCCAGTATGTGATCGAATGAATTTTGCCGACATGTCATCAAAACTTAGTATTTCGTTTTCGGGCAGTTGTAGATACCACTTCAACGCCGCTCCTTTCAGTGTTTCACAAAACTTCTTAAGGCTGACCGAATTGATTTCCTCCGAAGTCAAGTCGTTTGCCTGAACTGCGACTGAAAACATATCAATGTGATCTCTTGGATCTGTGGTTCCATCGTATCTTAAACTTTCTGGTAATTTAAACGGTTTAGGTATATGCAGTGGGGCTGCGCTTGCTGGGAATGGACGTTTTGAAATCGATTTTTTAGCGACTTCGTCTGTTAACTTCGGGACACCTGGCAGCTTCTCCATAAATGACTTTATCTCACTGAACTTCTTATCTACTGTGTCATTCAATAAGGTCTGCATCGTAGCCATCATCCTTACTTCTGTCGTGACCGAGGCCGGAGCTCCCATAGCTTCGGCGGCCGTACCCGATCCTCCAGATCCGACCCCCGCTGCAAGTCCCCCTGTTACGGTGCCCTGAGGAACCGAAGTCGGAATGCTTGCTGGGGGTGTGATCGGCGAGGTGGGTGCTCTATTTCCGATAGAGTTAGATAGGGCTTTCAGCTGTTCTTGTATCATTTCGAACTGAGCATCATGCCTTCTCAAATACTCCATTAGTGTTGCATTTGCATCTCCTGACTCAGTTTCGACTGCGGGTTCCTTACCCGATCGCCGCCTTTGGGGCGCGTTCAACTGTGAACCAGTAGGGATGTCGTCAAGAGTTGGATCCTGTTCGTGGTTGGTAGACTCATCGACCGCCTCAACATTGGTCGGATCATGAACCCCGTCATTGGGATTGAGCTGTTGTTGACCGTTCAGAGCGGTGGTGCTGTCGATGTTGCGTTCATCTGCCATTTTAAGAGAAGAAAGCAAACGTAAGTAGTATCAAACGATTCAAATTTCGGAACAAATCGATTGCCTAGACCCCACGGTGGGCGCCAAACTGTATTCCCCAAAAATGTATCAGGTTTTAAAATTAAATTTATATTTAGTTGAGTCTAAGGCGACCGTTTTATATCTTAATTCGATCGATTGATGAGCAATTTACGTAAATGGGACAGTCAATCTCAACGTTTTAATTCGGAAGCAATTATAATATCGATGTCAAGGATGTAGATTCGATGTCAGATATCACTTAACGATGTCAAGTTCAGGTAAACAGTTAGAATGCAAGTATCAACAGACAAATTCGAAGTAGATCACAGGCTAGTAATTTACGATGGGATGACTTCGTCTCAGCTAGATGCACAGTTTTAATTAAATACGATGACAATAACGGGCTCAACGATGATGATGGATATGATAACGACTATGATGAATCCGTTGATGATAGCAGACACGATGATAAGCAAATGCAATACGATAGTAGATGAATACACTCGATCGAATAATATGACAGTGAAGCAACAACAATGTATCCGATGTAACTTATCGATGGGCAAATTGATAAATCGTATTATGCAGATAGAATAGCGATGTCAAGTTGCCAAGACTGAATGCAATAATTAACGAACAATATATGCTATGAATAATACAAGTATTGATTTAAACGAGCAAACGGCAAATAAATAATTAAAGCGATAAAGGCTTATTGTATTTGATGAATCGATGGATGGTGTTTCAATGGAAGAAACAGATCTCCTTCCACGTTTGAACCAAGCAGCGATCGAAACTTGAATACAGTGATTGTCTTGAGTGCAATAAGTTGACAATGCCATGAGACTAATGACTACAGCTTTGTGATAAGAAAGTAATAGCTTTGGAGGATGAATAATGTTGCTCAGATCAACGTACTTCAATCTAGAATATGAGGTCCTATTTATAGGTTGAAATAGTTGAGAACCTTAAACCCTAGTAGACTTCCACTTCCTCACGTTTCTCTTCCAACAGCCGCACGTCTTCATCCATTACGATGTTGTCTTCGAGTTTATCCGATCAGAACATTGCACAATCGATCGAAACCAGACCGAAGCAGCTTCTTTCCGATCTCAACGCTTTCGAAATCGATCAATGCCTTGTTGTACGATCAAGTCTGTTTCTCTTTTGATCGAACAGAAATCGACCAATACACTGCTGTTGCCGGTACATTCTTCGGTGGTATTATATCATGTTTCAGAATGGTATAAAAGTGTTGGTCGGTTATTTTCATTTCACATTCAATCCTAACAAGCTTCAGTCGGTTCTAAGACAATTTTCAAGTACCAAATCGTGAGTTTTGATCAAGTATCAATTATATATCATTCAATTATGTTAATTCATGATTCTTAAATTTGAATTTCTTGAAATTAACTTGGGTACTTAGGTTAGGACCCTAAAATTAATGAAATTAGAGAATTTGATAAAAGTGAACTCAATCACGGAAATTAATGGTATGATTGGATTCATGGGACTATTGTGAGTTCGGAAAAATGTAATATATGAATTTTTAGCTAGTCCGGCCCAAGGGTACTTTGGTAATTTCTATATATTCTTCGTCTAATAGTTAACCCTCCTTCTATAAGCACTTATATGTGGGATTGAACTATTTTGGCTTATATAAGGTTAGTTCTAAGAGACTCTAGAAAGAAATACGATTGTTCAGTGAAGTACGCATAATATCATAAATTACAAGGACGTTGGTGTTATGACGTTAAACTTAAGGGGAGACAATGAAATTATCTATTAAAAGCTATGATGGCTTTGTATGATAAATGGTGTAAGTTGAGGGACTTTATTGGTACAAAACAAACACAAATGACTTTGATGGGTAATTAACCAAACTTAGATGACCAATTAAGTTATTAACTCAAATAACAACCATATATTTGCTTCCTAATAATTTGGCAACCTATAATTATAGCAGATTTTTCCATCCATAAATATATTTAAACGTTTTTTTCTCTCTTCCTTACCTCCACTATAGTTTTCTACTCAATAATTGCCCCAACAAGTAATGAACAAACAATTAGTACTGTATTTGATTACTAAAACGTTCAGAATGCATAATGAAAAAGCACTACGAGAAGGATGATCGCAAATGAACTATGAGGAAAGCTTTGGAGTAATAATCTAAATTACAATAGTAATACTCAATAATGATTACAAAAATAATTTGATAACATTTTGACTTATATTTTCATTATAAGATATTTAAGATATTTCGGTCGATCTGCATTGTATGACAACTTTAATACGATTCCTTGTATATATCTTCAGAATACATATTCAAAAATATTTAAAGCTATATATATATATGTTGTGAAAAAAAGAAATAAATAGTATCCCAAAAAGAAATTTAACTATTAACTCTTTTGTCCAGGTTCATACCATAGAGCTTGAATTGGTCAAAACCTCATTTATTGCCACAAATGTAGCCTTTTTCTCTCATTAAGAAATCTTTTTATGGCATTTATATTATTCCTTGTTAATTGACATTAATGGTTAAAAATATCATCTGTTATGATACCAAATTGGCATTTTTATTATTTTTCTCTCAATTTAAGTTCTTCTTCAAAGATAGAACTTAACACAAAAACAAACATCAAATCATTCCTTCTTCTTTTTACTGCTATCAAATATTTTCGTGTTTCATCCAATTTTTACAACAATCTTAAGGATATTTCATATTTTATTATTGGAAATACATCTTTCAACTTTTCTGAAATCTCGTCCAATAATATACTCAGAAGAGAGTGTCGCTAAGCAGCCACAACACAAATAGAAAAGAAATTTCCATTTCAATCTATTCACTGCATTCAAGATTGTCATTAGTTGATTCATTATTTAATTTAGAGTGCAAAAGAGAATTTTGGAAGAAGAATTACTCGGCGAGACAATGGCTCTGGTTTCTCTATTTATTATCAAAAATAAAAACATTCGACAGCCATGGAAGCAATAGTTAGTATGGAATACTTGGTGTTGGGATGAAGGGAAGAGAACTTTTAATCAATGTTTATATTGTTGTTAGAATAGCAGACTGCATGTAGGAGGACCAAGAACTCTTTCAAAGTGTACTATGTGTTTCGAGCACGCACTGGGATGATATGTGATTTGCGCGGCCCTTGTTCATGTGTAAGTACCATTGACTGTGCAATGAATGACAAATTTGCAGTGATGCTGTTAACGTCTTTTTCTCTCAAATTAAAGTAGCCAGGTTAGTATCCATATTACTTCCTCTGGTTGAAATTATAGCATAGTTAGTATCTTTATTTTATTATTATGATAAATATATAGTATGTGCGTGTTACTGTGTCTTCAAACTAAAGCTAATAGTCAAATCTTCAAACTAAATTATTTTCTGGGTGACAAATTAGGCAATCTTGCGCCTCTACGTTGATAAAGATTCTAAAAAATGACAATCGCGTTAAGCCAAAAACAAATTTGGTTGAAACGAATGACATAATTTTAGTGGTCATTTCGCGAGTGAATCTGTTGGCCAATGTGAGAGTTGGGTGTTAGAACGTTGTATTATTGCACATATTTGTGCGATTAAAGTAATTGTCTTACACCCAAGTTAAAGAGAAGAATTTGTTGTATTTTTGTGATTCAAGAACTGATTAATAAGCTCTTGAAAAGGAGACTTCTTCTCAAATTCGCGTATGAAAAATATTGGCATAAACTGAGGATGCATACTCCTAAAATTCGAACCAACTTTGGTTATAAGGAATTATTAAAAGATATTGAAGTGACGGTTTGATTTGATTCTTATAAGATGGTATTAACCACAAATAATAATTGTGTGATGAATATAACCACGAGTTATTTGTGCTTAATAATTTGAACATATGAGCCAAAGTTTTGGTGTTTTTGCTAATTATTTGATTGTTCATTTGACTGATATGACATGCTTAATTTGTATTAAGAAAATGCAATTGAATGTGTGAATATTATGGCTTGACTAGTATGAGATTTGTGTTGAAGCTAAGCTCTAGGAAGTCATATATATGTAAAATCGGTTGTATAAAAAGATCAAATGAGTTATATCTTACAGAGTGGCAAATATATTTTTGCTTAATTATTATTATGAAGAGGAATGAATAAATTTTGAGGTTGAATAAATAAATAAATTTTGATGTTATCTTCCTATTGTGAAATATTAAAAGTGTGGGAGTACCTTACTAAGGTTATATGTTACTTGATCCTAAATGAATATATAAGGTATAAAATAATTGATGATACGTTCATTGAATATCTTGATAATATTATTTTATATGAATTTCTTGTGATTAATAGTGGTATTGAGTAAATACTATTATTGATAAAAGACAAAAAAAAAGTTATTGAATTTTGAGAATATCTTTTCTCTAACAGCAATAATATTTCTCATGCTTTTATTCAAAATGAAAATATTTCTCGTGGCCTCATTGTTCAAATGATTATGGAAATGATTATTGAGGGGAAGTAAGAGAAGAAAAATTAAACTTTTGGTGATAGTTTCAAGGAACTTATCTTGATGATTATGATTCTAAAAATATTTTATATGTTATTTCTTCTCATATTTTGGAAAAATGCTATTGATGTTGGATTAATTTACTTTTATATAAAATAGTATTTGAGAGTTTGTTGATTTATCCCGGGACCTGAAACTATTAGTTTAAATTGAGTTTTATTCATGACATGACCCGAAATCCAGCTAAGCCATGCGGGCACCCGATATCCTTCCATAGACCCGTCGGGCGAATCCTTACCAATTAAATTAGGAAAATAAATATAATTCAATTTATAAATAAGAACCAGACTTAGAAAAAGTACAGACATACTGATACATCTAAGTTGTACAAAAGAAATTACAGCTGACTACCCAACATACTACGTTTAGGTCTATCCAGACTAGACATCTACGAGTACAAAAGAAGACAGATACCTCCTGAAGGGAGCAAAATACAACTGAAATAATAAACATAAAACTGGTGGTCATCCTGAATAAAAGCTGGCTCAGCCCGACAGTTGAAGTCGTCTTAGCTCCTTAACAACGTGGTAAACTCAATCCTAGAGCGAACATGCCGAAACGAAATAGATAGACAAGAAATAAACAACAGATAAGGGCGAGTCAAAAGGACTCAATAAGTAGGGCAGACTAGCCACCTCAAAGAATAGGATAGCTAGCCAGGGAGGAGAAACAGATAAACCAAGTTCCTCTTATTTAAATTATAAAAAGGCAGAGCCAGATAATAAATGAAAACACGTATGGAACCATAAACTCATTAACAACTAGGGACATAAGATAGGCAGAACATATAGGTATTCTGAACATATCACCAATCAGAAATACATGAAACATACACAAAATATTGCACTATAATCACACAATACACAGCAACCGGTGCAATGAAATGGAATGAATGCAATATGATGCAATGTGGTCGTATGTGCCCGTAATCCCGTCCTGAAGCAGCATACTCCTGCATTCGAGGGGAATACATATAGTAACCAGCTGGAGCGGAATACTCCTGCACCAGATATAATATAACCAGAGGCGGAACTCTCCTGCACACTCTTGGGGTGGAATACTCGTGCACCCAATATGATATAAATCAGAGGCAGAATACTCCTGCACCTGATATGATCTAGCAACCCATAATCAGAAGGTATAATGCATATGAATGCAATATGATGCAATAATAACCCTTCACCGGCGTGGCACTCTCATCGACAGCCGGAAAGTATATGCCAACTCACAGTCAGAGTACAATGCTCAGATCCTCAATGCAATACCGACAACAGGACATAACATATAATATACAATATAAATCCAAAACTAAGGCGCAATGAGTATGCCTATCGGCAGCTACACACGTAAGGAACACGTGGTAGATTATCCACAAGGCCAAGGGCCTCCAAAGAAATGGATACAAACACTTACCTTATTTCAAATTGCTACTCAACAACCTCTTTATCTTTTGGATTCACTGCCAAACGATCTTGCTTATTCAATAAGCAGAAAATATATCAAATTAGGCTACAGGCTTCATTCCCTACATTTTAGGGTTATCCGGTTAGGAACCTGATACCCTATTCGAATACGAAATACGTATGCCAGGCCTATGTACAGGGTTCAAAGTCACATAACCAAATCCTAAATAAATTACATTTATGGGTTGCCCATAATTCCCTGAGTATCAATATATAATCAATTCCATTATCGGGGTCCAATTAAGCCTTTAAACTATCAATTAAACTTGTAAGAATGATGTCTAATATCCCAATTTCTACCGTTAAAATATATTTAAACATATGTAATAAACTGAAATAATGAACTAACATCATTACCTGAATGTTTTGGTGTGAAAATTCTATTTTTTTTCCTCTCCTTTTTCTTTTCTTTCTCATTTTTTCTGTCATTTTTTCTTCGCTACCTACTCTGTTTCGTTTTTGTTCGATTCTGGAGCTCTTATGAGTTAATCCCATAACTCACGCTACCACCTTACTCTTTTTTATTTTTTTATTTCCCTCTTTTTTTCTTCTTTTTTTTTTTTGAAAACTTTCTATCGTGACAAAAATCAAAACAGAACCCTACGAAATTTGAAATAATTCCAAATTTCTCAAGCAAGTTATACAAAATATATGTAACATACTTGCTAAGACAGATCTCAAATCGGACTCCCAAAACTCAAGATGCGAAATAAACTACTTATTTACCATATAAATATTAAAATTATAATTTTAATGGTGTTTTTGAGGAGGAAATTGATGGAGAAACTTGAGGTTTGTATAGTGTAGAGTGAGAAAATAAAGGTTTTAAATCGATAAGTCACTATATGAGTTAAAACATGTGCTTAAGAAATGGTATGAGAAGTTAGATCAAGTTTTGTTTAGTGATGATTTTATATCTATTGAAATAAATAAGTGAGTTTACACAAAACTTGAAAAATGAGTTTACACAAAACTTGTTGATGGTGATTGAGTGATTGTATACATCTTTGTAGATGACATACTTATATTTAATTATTGTCTTAATATTGTTCCTGAACTAAAAGTTTGTGTCTTCTAAATTCAATATAGAAGACTTGAGAGGAACTAGCATCATCCTATGCATAAAAATCATAAGAGGTAATTTGGCCTTATTTTAACTAAAGAGATTCTATAGAATTCTTATGAATTTTAATTATTTGGATGTGGTACAAGTGAGCACCTTTTTATGCTAATTGGAAGTTAAGGAAGAATCGTGATATTATTTCCCAAAATCATATTTGTGCTCAGATAATTTGTAGTCTAATGCATTTGACGACTTTTACTAGATCTGATTATGTGTGAAGGTCGAGTAAATATACTCATAATCCTAAAAATGGTCAGTGGAATGCATTGACATGAGTCTGATGAAATATTCTAGAAGTACCATGAACTATAGTATTGAATATAGTGGATTTACATTATATTAGAAAGATACAATGATGATAACTGAAACTTTGATTCAGGTGAGATGAAATCCACTAGTTGCTACGTGTTTACCCATTGTAGAGGTGCAATATTATGGAGATCACCCAAATAAGTCAATATGAATTTGTGAATTTGGAGTTGGTTGATAATGAGGCTAAGAGGTTAAGAAACTTCTTAGCATATATTCCTATTAGAATAAATCAATCATTTTTGTGTCTATACTTCGGGGTTGCCAAACAGCGATAGTTGTAGTGAAAATAAATATTTGTTGGCAAAAGTAGACACGTTTGTTTGAAATATAATGTGATAAAACAGTTGTTTTGAAATGGAGTTATTTCCATAAATTATGTGATGTCAGAGGTGAATTTGGCTGATTCACTGACTAATTAAAAACATCGAGGGGAAGAAGACTTATAAATGTTACCTAGAGAAATATCAACAATGATGGTAACCCAACCTATGTAATTGGAGATCCCATGAAGTAGGTTCATATGGGTAATAATAAGTAATTAGTTGACTCACTATGCACTATAAAGTTATGTTTATTGCTATGATGTGTGAAAATAGTGCAATTTCTGCAAGGCAAAGTGAGGCTGAGTATCAACTCTTAACCAAATCATATCCTTTGTAGATGGTGTATTGCTCTGCAGAATACACTTGATGATTGGACATATATGAGTGTGGAGTGGGGCCGCTCTGCAGAAAAGTAGATTGGTTAGCAAGATTTCTCCAATTGCATTGGATGGTCTCCACTTTAAACACCACATGTGTTGTACTTTTGCCCACCTTTTGGCCTTCCTTCCCTGAAACTACTATTTTCAGTTCACCGCTTCCTTTGTCTCTCTACAATAAGTGGTTCTTCTTCTGCTTTCTCTTACTTTTAATACCTGCATTATTAATATCTATATTATTAATACCACCTCCTACCCCGCATAAAATAATACATAGATTCCCACATTAATAACGCGGATATTAATAATGCGGAATATACAAAAACACAACCAAACGTTGAACTAATTTTATGCGGGTATTAAAATTTCACAAAAACCAACCGAACGCGGGTATTAATATTTAATACCCTCAACCGAACAACCCCTTATTACCTAAATCTCACAAGCTTCACTCTAGCTTACGAGATTTTTAACCCTACAAGCTTCACTCTAGCTTACAAGGTCGAAACTTTTCTCCTCTAAGCTAACTTTAGCTCAAAAGAATAAATTTTTTTCTCAAAAGAATACCTAAAAACGCTTCTTTAATAAGCAAACTAGGTTACGATTTAATACCCTAAACACAGAGATCTAGACAAAACAAAACTAATAAGAAACTCGTCTTCAGCCTGGTTCTGCTTCGCAAATTCTGCAAATTCACTCCAAGGCTTTTCTCAATATATTTGTCTTTGCTTTGCTCACGAAGCTTGTGAATGAGTAAATGATTTTTGCAGCCTCAACATGTTGTATATATAGAGATCAAGAGACCAAATTATTTTAGTAGAGTAAAAGCTCTTTCCCAAGTAAATAAGGTAACCTCCTTGAACTTTTTCTTGTCCAATTCTAACTCCTACAGCCTTGAACTCTTTCCATAAATAGAATAACATGTTGGTTTCTTGTACTCCAAGTTTCCAATCCTTCACCGCCTTGAAAAAACTTCTATGGTTGAGTTTTCCTCGCATTCCTTATCCAGTTCGGATTGAAAGACTGCTTCTCCAAGTTCTTTCCTTTTCCAGTTCAACCTGGAAATATATTTGTCCATCTTTTCCGCATAAAATGAATCTGTCTGTGAACCAGGTCCATCATCAGTTTCTTCCCATTTGTCAATCGTCAAAACTCAAACTTCTAACTTCAACATTTTCACCTCCAGCCCCTCATAATTTTTAGCATGTTATGTAAGTGTTAAAACGATAAAATTACACTATTTGTTTATCGGAAGAAAGGCCATAATGCTGAAATATGTCTAAATTTGATTATGTTTAGCCTTAATATTTTAAAATTGGGTGCAAGAATTGCCACTACTGTTATTTTATTGATTATGCTTCTAACAATACAATCTATATAATCTTATCTCATAAATAAAAATATGCATGTTATTAACTATATAACTACGCGATGCAAAATTTAGTAGGGTCAAAAAGAAATGATAAACTTGTTTGATCCTATCTGTTTCTTTAGTAGTCAAAGGCTGAGGTATCATTATTAAAGTGAACAACTTATCTTATTGGTTATGTTACTATCTAGGCAATGAATATTTCTCATTGTTGGCCACAATATGTATGGTAATATTCTTTATATCTGGACGGTGCTAATTCGTGAACACGCGAGATAAGATGGAATCCAAGAATAGGTCCAGTATGTTGCATGAGAAATTTATGGATTATTCTTGCAGAAGAAGCCCCTTTATTTGATACATAATGAAAAAAGTTGCCATCAAACACAAGGTGTGGCTGTGTGGGCCATATCGGTCTATATTTCTCTGAAAATGTGCTACTTCTTGCAGCATCTTGGATGGACATTAGCTCTAGTATTTCGTGTATTATATCTGTTGGTAAGTCACCAAATGTAGCCATAGTAACTTTTCTCAGAAGATCTATTTGTTGTACTATGTTGAGGATCTATATACAGCTGCCTCTAAGTAGTAGAAGTGAGCATTAAACTATGCAGACCTCGTCTACAAAAACTGAAAGAACAAGACCATAGGTGACCTCATTTTTGCATATACAAACAAAATCAATTCTATAATCTCAAAAATTGGAGAAATGCAAGGAAAAAGTACATGAAAAAGAGACCGGAGAGACTTACAAGAGCTATGCAGATCTGGAGATCAAGCTGTTCTGCGCGTGGTTTCTCCGTTGGTATGGTGATACTTTTAGGGTTTTGACCATGAGAGAAAAGGAAGTAGTGGATCTGAATAGTGTTTAGGGTTTGCTCTCTTAGATGCACCCAAATCCTATATCATCATCGTCATCAATAATCATAGATGTAGTTATGGGTTTCATTCCCAGAAATACATTTTTCCAATTTGATTGCTAAACTTCACCAAGAGTGCCGAGAATAGGGATTTGTGGGAGCTTTAACATGGGAGATATTGGTGGTTCTGGATTTCCGTTCAAATTTTCTCCACTTTACGTTCGATTTTTCTTTAGTGTCTGCAATATGTATGAGAGTGTTAGAACTAGATTGCAGATTAAACTACAATTACCCCAGGATCTATCATGTCAAATCATCAAGAATTAAAATACTAGATGCGGAAGCGTACCTGAAATCATAGCAATGGTTGTGACTCTTCAGTCTCACGGTCTTTGATCTTCCAAACCATTACGTGGGTCACTGTCTCTTTCACTGATGATGGGATATCAATAAAGAAAAATCCTACGTCTGATTTGGGGACCATAACCCTTTTATAGTAGAATATATATAGTTTATGTAATTCTAGTTCAGCCCATCATTAAACTAGAATTACATCCGGGTATCTACACATTAGCCACATACTTTATGAGGTATCTAATTAGGCCCAACTTTAGCAGATCACTTTAATTGGGTCAACCTTTAATGATAGTAGTCAACATACAATTATTATTGATACATATGTATGTGTAAGTCCATAAGTTCTTACAATCTCCCACTTGGACTACGCATATATACACATAGCCTTATAATTGTATATCACCTTATGAGCTCCAAATATTTGCTAGCTACTGTAATGGAAACAACATCCTCTCGCAACTCATTTGTAATGACCATAGCCTCTCATGTCTCAAAGAAAATTGAGAAAAAAAAAATTTTAAAAAAACAAAAAACAAAAAAATATTCAACCAAGAGCTAACGATGATTACATTTCTTCTTTTCTCATTAGGAAGCTTAGTCCATTTCATTTACACGTGATATGTTGATTAAACATAGCAGTAGACAAAAAGACCAGTTATGATTAAATGTCAACATTTAACATCATCTCCATATGATCAATGTTCTCTACATATCATAAAGGCATTGATCAACAAATTTGTATATATAAGATTTTCATATTCAACATAGAGAATTAGTGCCCGCCGTTGCTTAGGATATATGTCACACCTCTAAACAAATTACACCATTATACATTAGAAGAAGATATTCATGGTTACATTGGCCAACATAACTTATTTAGCAACCTGTAATATGGATCCAACTTACAAGAAAACAAAAATAACTTCGTACTTCGAGCCTTTGTTCATTGTAGCTAAGAAAGCAAGCAATAATAGTAATCCAAGATAGAAACAATAGAATAAAGAAAGTAGCATTGACCCAAACAAAGTTTTCCAGTACAGCTTTTGAACATTGAAGTAAGCCGCAACTTCACTAATCTAGACTTTTCTAAAAGAGAACCTACCTCTAAATTGATGTTGCACATCACGTGTTTGGGTGGAAGCTTGAAGTTAGACCAAGTGCTTCGGTAATGCAAATATTGTAATACAAGGAATTGTTAAGAACCTTCACAGGCACAATCATTTGACACTAATTAATAGAAGAGCACGTGGGAACAGATATTCATATTGGAATTCCATCCGTCCACAGAATGTACGATACTCAACGATACTGCACATCATCAGAACTCTAGTACTATGTTTATGGGGCGATAGCAGATGCAACAACATGTGAACACCTCAATATTCAAGGTATCCAACAGTAACATTAATAGTAACAAAATTTAAGCACATATTGACACTAAGCAAAAAGATCGTGACGCAGTAATAAAAATAAATGGAGCGATTACATACTTGAAAGAGTAGGCCAACAATATAGAACCGATCTTTTTTTTATAAGAAAAAAAAAAAGCTCAAAGTTTATCGTCAATTAACATCTCATTATTTCGACACAATCAAGTCTAATCCTTCCAAAAAGCCATCAAATGCACCATTACGACCAAATTAACCTAGTCATAGCAAAAGACGAAATTAAGAACTGCTATAGTGGTTAAACCAAAACCTTTTTTTTTTGGTCAAAATACGATATATTATATATATTAAGGGAGGCTAGCAACAGGTATAACTGCCTGTTGTGCATCATAGTTGCCAAGAGAGGCCAAAATATTACATGCTTCTAAAGAGAGATGTCTAGGGTACAGGCACCCTTCATAGTCATTTGAATACATAGATATAAGATTAGTAGTAGTAGGTTCAACAAGAACTATTTGAGAGGTAGCCTGGCTATGATCACGTCCCATTTTTGCTAGTTGGTCAGCCACCTTGTTTCCCTCTCTAAAACAGTGCCTAAGCTCCACCGATTCCATTGATTCCATCAACTTTCTGCAGTCACAAAGTAAAGCACAAGTATTAGTGTTAGTTTCTTTTAAATTAGCAACAACCTCTGTGGAATCAGTTTCTATTATAATGGGGTTCAAATGGCGTTCTTTAATAATATTAAGACCATGCCACAGAGCCAAAAGTTCCACATTGGTAGATTGGATTGAGAAAATATGGTTAAAGAAACCCAATACCCAATCCCCTTTATAATTGCGAATAACACCACCCGTACCACCCTTGTTCCCTTTACTAGCTCCATCTATGTTTAATTTAAGGAAGCCTCTAGGAGGGGGATGCCATTAGATATTTAAGGTGATGGGAAGGGGTTGGCCAGAGTGTTTGTGAGTTATGAGGTTATATTCCATTGTGCGTTTATGAATTTGATTGAAAGACACCTCATTGGAAAGGTTATTGTGATGATTATTGTTGCGATTGATCCAAATATTCCAAAGTAGGAAAGGGAAGAAGGAGGACCAGGAATATTGGTTGTGAGTAAAAACGATATTGTAATTATAGATCCAGTCTAGCCAGTGGGACGATTGGATAGGGAGGTGATGAGGATTAATGTGGAGTTTCGTCCAAACGTCTTTAACTTGTTTGCAGAAGAAAAAGATATGAGGGATGTTTTCATCTTCATTGGGGCATGAGGGACATTTGGGATTTATACTGATACCAATATGGTGAAGATAGGCTCTCGATGGGAGTCTGTCATGATAGCATAGCCAGAGAAAATATTTGATTTTATTTAGGGTTTTGAGGGTCCAGATCCAAGTGAAATCTTTGTGAGGACCTGAATGATTATTGTCAATAATAGCTCTAACGGATTTTGTAGAGAATAAACCATTACTGGAAAGATTCCAGTAGGGTTGATCGTTGGAAGTAGAGAGGGTGGGAAGGTGTGTACTTTCGATAGTTCTTCTAATGTCTTCCGGAAAGTTGAAAGATATTTGGGTTAGATTCCAGTTACCTCTAAGGTTTAAGTCGCTAATAGAGACGGTCTCTTCTTCTCTTGTGAGGGGGCCATGAATTAGAGATCGAATAGGAGTATCTTTAATCCATTGCGAATGCCAGAAGTTTATAGACTTGCCATTGCCTATCTGCCAAGAGATAGCAGATTTACAAAGGTCGAGGCCCGTAATGATGTTTTTCCAGGTACCTTTGTAGGAGGCTTTAGTAGTCAATGAGTTTGTATGGGCGTTAAATGTTGTATATTTTGCAATGAGCAGTTTGGTCCATAGAGAGTTAGGATCAGATAGGAGGCGCCAAGCTAGACTTGATAGAAAGGCTAAGTTTTTTGATTCTGCCTTGATAATACCCAAACCTCCTTTGGATTTTGGGAGGGATATGGTCGTCCAATTCAACAGATGGAATCTAGATTTCTCATTTGTTGCACCCCATATAAAATTTCTTTGAATGCGGTCAATAGAGTGGCAAACTTTTTTTGGAAGTTTGTAGATTTGCATAATATGATTTGGAAGGAAATTGAGAGTTGCTTTTGCGAGGGTGGTTCTCCCGGCCATGTTGAGAAGCTTTGTTTTCCAATTTGTTAAGCGGTTATTCATAGAGTCAATGATAAACTGGAAATCTTGTGCATTAGGGGTTTTGTCCAGGATTGGAAATCCTAAGTATTTGCCAAAAGAGAGAGATGGGTTGATGTTGAGCTTTGTGGAAATGATTTCTCTAATTGTAGGGTCACAATTGTTAGAGAAAATGATTCTCGACTTGGCGTAATTTATCCTTTGGCCTGATTGTTTGCAAAAAGATTTCAAAGTATGGGCTACAGAGTCACAATTTTTGCTATCAGCTCTGCAGAAAAAAGTGAGATCATCTGCAAAGAAGAGGTGGGACAAAAAAGGCCCATTTCTCGAAATCTTAATGGGATCCCAATTTCCTTGTGTCACTTCGCTATTGATATTTCTAGTGAGCATTTCAAGGCAGAGAATAAAAATGTAAGGAGATATGGGATCACCTTGACGAATACCTCTCGAGGGATAGAAAAAATTTGTTTTTTTTAGGATGGAGATGGAAGAGGATGAAAGACAAGATATTATGAGCTTAATGATGTTTGTAGGAAACTGAAAAAATTTCAAAGTTTTGAGGATGAAGCTCCATTCAAGCCGATCAAAGACCTCTTATAAAGGAAAAGCACCAAATTATCTCATGCCAGTTTCTAATATCCGATGTTTCTGAAAAAATATGCTAACATTATAAGAAATTATAAAGAAGAAAAAAGTTAAAAAAGAAATAGATAATCCTCTTAAAATTACAGATTATTATGAAGCTACGGATATGAATGTTTCTGACCTTCAGATTTCAGTCAGGCGAGTATATAATAGGTGTTGCCTATCCTTCACTAGTAAAAAATTACATTAGACAGGTAATACCCAATGCTCAAGAAAGGCATATCTTAAACAAAATCACTTATTGTTTTTTTATCAACTTTAACAAATTAAATTAAAAAGCCACAAGAAAGTACAAGCACATAGAGAATCAAAATATCGGAATTGCATGCCTAGCCATCAATGTTACCTGAGTACAACATGATGGAGAAACAAAGAAGAAAATAGAGAACAGGAAGTAAACCGAACAAATCAAGGAAAAACATTGAGCGCTACAAAAAATAGAAACGAAGAACAAACAAAATCAAAGAGCAAAGATAATAGTACTAACCTTAACATTGTACGGATCAGCTATCAAACAGCAGAAGCTACAAAAGAAAATTTTAGATGTGTAGAGAATTGTAGAATTACGGTGACTACTCTACTTTAAATGACACGCAATTTTCCCTCAATTTTAATGATCAAAATTATTACATTTAAAAACTCAAAAGTTGGTACCACATCAAAAACCAGAAAAATTGAATCACAAAGATTTAAGCGAAAATGCGAATAAAAATGTTACCATGCCGAAAATTGTAGGGTCAACATAGAAGGAGTATTCCCTTTTCCTTTTTCTCTTGTATTCGTAGTTTGAGAATGCTCTGGAATGAGCCAAAATGAGGAAAGGTTCAGAAAATGGCAACGTGGCAGTCTTGGTTAGTGAAATTACAGATTTACCCCTGGTCGACCATCTTCAGCTTTCTATATAGTAGTAATATATATAAAAAAACCAGGCCCGGCTCTAGTATAAAGCTGGTAAGGCAATTGTTTGGGGCCCCAACTTTTTGGGGCACTTTTCATGTACTTTTGTGTATTAATTAAAAAAAAGTCAGATGTCCTGTATGAAAGCCTAGCTTTTACCGTGGCAAGAAAGAGAAAGTATAATAAAAGTGGGGACCGTTGCTATTATTGGGAAGTGAAAGAGTTTTTTCCTTTTAGGTAATTGTGGTAGTATATTATTTTTGTGGATACCTATTTTTTGGAGCATTTATACTACAACTACCCTACACGATTTTTACTTTATACTTGCCTTTTCCATTCTTCCTTTCATGTTTCACCATTATTTTTCTCTTACTAACAAAGTATTCTGAAGTCTCCAAACAAAAAACACTTTGGAAAACTACCACTTACACAATCAAAGTTTGCTTTTTATATTTTATTCAAGATTTCAAGCATTGCAATAAGTAATTATTTTATTGAAGCAGGGAACATTATTTTATATCGACTTATCAAATCCCTGAGCCAGGTTTTATTGTTCTAACTTTATAATTTACTTTTTTTTCATTGAGAATTTGTCCTTGTTGATATTCATGTTTCTTGAGTATATATTCTTGTTTTAGTTATTATTAGAATTTATTCGATCTAAATATGTCAACTATAAAATATGAATCTGGTTGTGCAAAAAAAAAAAAAAAAAAAAAAAAGGAGAAAAGTTGAAGAATTGATAAAATCCCAAAAAGGAGCCTTTGATAGATTTTTAACAACTAATAAAAATTCTGAGTCGGGAGGATATTCTTCAACTGAACAAGTCCGTGATCGAGTTGAGCTAGATGATAATAACATCCAAGAAGAAAATCTAGAAGTTATTGAGAATTCTGACATAGTTGCAGAAAATAAAGAACTTCTAAATGATTTAAGTAACTGTATCCCAAAAAATATATATGATCCAAGTCAATGGAATATTGTAGATACAAAATTGATGGATCTATTAGTAGAAAAAGGACCAATAAAAATAACTGACATTGATTTTCCAAAGGATAAATTCTTAAGACATTTTTCTACAACACATTATATTCAAATATTGGCAAATGGGGAAAGACATGAAAGAAGATGGTTACTTTACTCTAGTATGATTTGATAAGCTTGTTAGCAGATGAAATCAAGAATAAAATTATTGAGAAAATTAAAGAAGCAAAGTACTTCTCAATTATACTTGATTGCACTCCAGATGTAAGTCATCAAGAACAAATGTCTTTTATATTGCGGAGTGGAGATATTTCAGCTTCTCCAATCAAAATTAATGAATATTTTTTTAGAATTTTTAAAAGTAGATGATACAAGTGGAAAAGGTCTTTTTGAAGTTATGATAGATGAGATAAATAATATTGGACTTGATGTTGATAATTTAATAGGACAAGGATATGATAATGGTTCGAATATGAAAGGAAAACATCAAGGAATGCAAAAGAGACTTCTCAATGCAAATCCTAGAGCGTTTTATACACCTTGTAGTTGTCATAATTTAAATTTGGTACTTTGTGACATGGCTAATTCTTGTACGAAAGCTATATAATTTTTTGGGGTGATACAACGTATATATATATGCTATTTTCTTCTTCTACTAACCGATGGAAAGTTTTAAAAGATTTTGTACCCAACCTAACCCTTAAATCATTGTCACAGATACGTTCGAAAAGTCGTATTGAAAGTATTAAAGCAATAAGATTTCAAGCACCACAAATAAGAGGTGCTCTATTGAAACTAGTAAAAGTTAGTGAGCATCCAAAAACAAAAAGTGAAGCTACATGTTTAGCATCATATGAGCTTGAGAATTTTAAATTTTTATTGGATATGACTATTTGGTATGATATATTGTTTGCAGTTAATTCAATTAGCAAAAGCTTACAATCTAAAGATATGCATATTGATGTTGCCATGGATCAGCTAAAAGGTCTAATTTCTTTTTTTCAAAAATACAGAGAAGAAGGATTTGGTACTGCTATGATTTCTGCTAAGGAAATAATATGTGAGATGAATATAGAACCTGAATTTTCTAAGAAACGTGTAATAATTAGAAAGAAACGATTTGATGAAAACGATGATAACAAAATCACAAAGTCTCCTGAAGAATCTTTTAGAGTTGATTACTTTTTATACATAGTAGACCAAGCCATTTTGTCGCTTTAAAATAGATTTGAACAATTTAAAGCGTATGAAAATACTTTTGGTTTCCTATTTAGTGGTAAAAAATTGAGATCATTAGATGATGAGAGTTTGAAATAACATTGTCTCGGCCTTGAACTTTCTTTAACACATAATAGTTACTCTGATATTGATGGTTTAGATTTAATTTTTGAATTAAAAGTTTTGAGAGAAATAATACAAGTAGAAAAATAATGATCTAATCGAAATACTCAATCAAATAAAAAGACTTAATTCTTTTTCCAAATACATATATTGCTTATAGAATAATGTTAACAGTTCCTGTAACTGTTGCCTCAGTTGAAAGAAGTGTTTCAAAATTAAAATTCATAAAATCTTATTTAAGATCAACAATATCTTAAGAGAGATTAAATGGATTGGCTATATTTGTAATCACCTAATTTTGGCACCCAATTCAAGATAAGTGCTAAAATTGATGTGCTAATTTGTCAAAAAGTTTTGCCTATTTTCTTAGATTTTTGTCAATTTGTTCGGCCATTTAGTCATTTAATTATGGGAAATTATCGAAAAAATATCAAAAACAATATTTGTTGTTGTTCAATTTTTATTTGATTAATTAACTATCTATCTTAATTTTATGCGATATTTTTTGACTAAGTTAAAAAAAAAAATTGAGTTTGTGCTAGGCAATTAATTTGAAGGTTGGACTAATTTTGAAAAGCTGCCATTGGGCTGGCTAAAATTGAAAGGGAAATGCAGCCCATTGAAGAACCGACCCGGCCCATCTTCCCTTTTAACCCATGATTTTCCCTAATTCCCCTCCTACACACAAAAACATCGGACAAAAGGGAAACATGGCCAAATCTCCACCTCCGCCTGAGCTCCTCGGCGACGGCCGGCGAGCTCCAATCACCTCCTTCGGACCAAAAAATTTGCATATTCTGAATCACTCCGTCGTCCTCTCTCCAAATACAAGGTCGATTTCAGCGAAGTCCTTTTCCTCCGCCGTAAATCAGGACTCAAAGTATCATCGGGACCCTAGTTTCGGCGACGGCTTATCTTCTCCGGTGGCTTTTACCTCCTTGAATTCCCTCGTGTCTCTTCCTATCACCCCCTCTGCTCTATTTTCATAGTAAGACTCCTCCTAGTTTCAAAAATCCTATCTATAGCTTTTACAAGTTTTCTTTACCTTAGTTTGTTTTCTCGTGCCTTTCTTTCCAATTTTCTTCTCTTGTTCTAATTGAGACGATCTCAAATGAGATCGCTTTAATTAGAGCGAGAAAAGGATGATGGAATTTGCTCGTTTCTGCCGAGATGATGATGTTACTGTGGAATGTTGAGACTGTGAGGGAAGTCGTATGATAGTGAGATGTTTTCGTTGTGGTAACGGGGTTGGGTTGATGGTATCGGGGCTGTTTTGGTTCGACCTATGGTGGTGAAGCAAGTGGGACTGTGATAATGGCCAAGTCGTGGTGTTTGAGGCTGCGACGAGGGCTTAACGAGGCCATGGCTGTGAGTTAGTGTTGATCTGATGCCGTGTCAATTGATTGGTGTCGAGGCAGCGATGGTGTACTGTTAGTGGCACTGTTTAGGCAGCGACGAGGGCATTAGGATGGTGTTAGCGATGTTTCAATGGTGAACGAGGCTGAACAACAGTAGCGAGGCACCAGTTGCAATAGTTTTGAAGCGGATCCGAGGCAGCTTTGGTTTGTCCTTACTCTTGGCGGGTTGAGTAAACGCTAGCTTTCTCTGTTCTTCATTTATATGTGTTTATACTCACGATTAGTGGTATTCTTTTTCTGTTTGAAAGAATCAGTGAATTGAGTTTTGCTTGTTCGCTAACTTTTGATCATGGCTTAACTAGTTTACTTTATAGTTTAGTTTTGGTATTTGGCATATGAACAGAGGATTACTAGCTTAATTTGTTGTCTGTTAGCAAATGGATATTGTTTGGTATGATTTGCATGAGGTTTATCCTTGTTAATTATAGTTGATATGTATGTTCAATGTTGCAAGTTGATAAAAATGGCTAGGCTTGTGTACTTATTGTCGTCTTTAAGCATGAATGTGTTAGTTTGTTCTTGACGATGGAAGTATACTATCCAAACATGAGAGGTTTCAAGACTGCTTAGTTTAGTTATATGTATGTGTGTAGGATCGTTTGTGTGTATGTACAGCTAGCTTGATTTGCTCGTTTATGGTACTTCGACCATGACAACTTGTTGTCCTCAGTCAGCCGCTCAATGTCCAGTATGTATGCTATTTTCGTCATGTTGTTGTTTGTCGTGCTTAAGTTTGAAAGTGTTCTGGTGCTCATCTCTCTGGCATGAAGTGTAAATGTCCTGTTGGCACAGGACTCGAGGGTGCCTAACACCTGCCTGAGAGTCAACCGAGATCCTTACCCGGAACTCTGACGCAGACCATTTACGAGTCATAGGTGTTCTAGGTACACCACTTTGGTGACTTGGCACACCTTTAACTTGTCAAGTGGCGACTCCTAAAATCTCTAATAATTTGTGTACCTATCAACACCGTCACAAACCTTTTAAACATTTTTAATAATTTTTTTTTCTTTATTTTATGTTGAAAAAGGGTCGTGACAGCTTGGTGACTCCGCTGGGGAAGAAAGTGAAAACTGAGAGTCTCAGGCTTTAAACTTTGTCGCTTTCAACTTTTGAATATTGTTTGTATATTTTGCCTTGAATGTTACTGCTTTGATATATTTGAGCTATATATACACAACTGTCTTCTCTCGTACACCTCTGAGTCTTCTGGAACACTGCACACATGCACGCTAGTTTCGCTTCGGCGTCTGGAATTTCTGTCGTGTCTCAGGACACAAAAAGTTAACCCTTCTTAGGAGGAGGTGCGTTGGGTTAGGCTGTTAGACGTTGTCGACCGGTACCCCCGAGGCACTTCCAAATTGCCAGGAACTATAGAACGTGAACCCATTGAGTCACCTAGAGTTGAACCTGTGTTTTTATCTAGGCCGATTTATTTGCATGTCATTAGACTTAGTGAGATGCGGTACACCGGTACCGCACTTGTCTAGGCCGATTCCCTCGTGTCATAATAGGGCCCACGTCTCCAAAAGACACATCATGAGCATATAATGTGTTGCATTTGTTCTAGTCTAAGGGTTGTTATGCTGACCGATCACCGAGGGGCGAGAGCCAAATTTTGAAAAAAAAAGAGTGAAAATGATAGGAAAATTGGGTTTAGTCCCGTGTCTCGAAATATTTTTGTTTAGTTGTCCTTTTACGCCGTTATAATGGCGAAAATTTTTCAAATTTTTTTAGTCTCATTTTACGTCCGGGCTTGGTCCAAAGTGTTAGAAAATAATGTGTCGTATTTTTGCGCCGTTATAATGGCGAAATTTTGGGACTCTTTTGCGTTGAGTTTGTATCCAAGTCAAGTTCATATTTTGAGATTAATTTATCGAGGTTTTACGCCGTCATAATGGCCAATTTTAGAAATTAATTTTGCGTCTAATTTGTGTAATATTTTGTGTCGTCCTAATTGCCAGCTTTTGTAAATACTCAAAAGATTCTTTCTCGAATTAGATCAAAGAGTTTGTTTCAAACAAAAACAAAAGAAACAAAAAAAATTGTGTCCGTCTTTGTGTTGTAGTAATGTCTGATTTTGGAGTCACCTTTCGGATAAGAAAAATAGTTTATTTCATAATCTGTTCTTAAGTTCCGTTTCGAATCTCCGGTTGAGTCTTAATTTTTCAAAAAAAAAAAAGTTTATTTCAGGGTCCTCACTTTATTTGTTTTGTTTAAGGTCAAGTCAGGGTGCATACAATAAATTGCAATTAGTTAAGTTGTATTTTGCGTTGATCCTGGTAGAATAATTTGACTCCGCTAAAAAGTCGAGTCTCATTATTTTCACCGTCCAGTGTACCCGCCCAATGTGTCAGTTTGTATATATCTTTGACTCATGCATCATGTCAAGCGCTTTTATTTTGAGTTTGTCTCGTGTCGTTTGTCTAAATTACGTTTGTTGAGTCAGAAAAAAAGAGGAAAAGAAAAAATAAATATATTAATCATCCAAGTTCGATTATGTATCAGTTACAATTTTGTTCTAATTTTGATCAAGGCACATAAGCAATCTATCGGGGATACGATCGGTACACTTGGCTTACGCCGTTAATCGTTTCGGGATGACGCATAACAACCTTAGGCTGCAATATGTGATTCGTTTTGTGCTAACCTGATTTGTTTGATAGTTTGGAGTTGGAGATTTGGTACAGAATTCTGGCATCGACCCATCTATACAGAACTAAATCAAAGGGACCTGTGACTTCATCCGTAGCCATGCCATCTGATGGAGAGAGATCCGAAACCGGTGCCCAGGAACTCTTGGCACTGGAAAATGAGAGATTGACTGGGGAGGTTAATACTTTGAAACAACTCGTGGCCGACATGCACCATGCACTGACCACAGGACGGGCACCTCCTCCTATTCCAACCAACCTTGATGGGGTTGTGCCGACAGCAGTACAATGAGCACCGGGCACATCTACGGCAGTTGAGGATCCCACTTATCCTACTGGTCTTGCCCTTGTTCGTGGCGTAATAAATGAAGCTGAAGTGCGTCCTCATGTACCACCTCCACCAGAGGGACAATATGGCCCACCTCCAGCACAAGTTCCAGATTTTCAGGGCCCAGCTAGGCCAGTCACGGCCAGGTGCAACAATGACCCATATCTTCAGGTTGGGGACCAACACTATGATCCGCTCCATGAATCCAATTTCCGGCAAAGTGGTCCATATAATCAGGGTTTCCATTACGAGTCTCAAGTTGAGATCGATCGGTTGGGAAAAATGGACGAGAGCGAGGTTTTGCGCAAAGTGAAGGGTTTAGAACAAGCTGTGAGAATTATGCAGGGATATGGAGATCATTTCAACACTTCTTTCAAGGATCTTTGCCCTTTCCCTGAATTGTAGTTGCCAGATGGGTTCGTTCCCAAGTTCGAGCCATACATCGGGCAGGGAGATCCAAGAGTTCATATGAAGACCTACTGCAACAAAATGAGATGGGTCAAGAAAGACAAGCTGTTGATAGCATACTTTTTCGAAAGCTTGGGGGTGCAGCTGCCGAATGGTTCATGAGGCAGGATGTAACTAAATGGGTGGCATTTGATGACATGGTGCAGGCATTCTATGACCAGTACAAGTACCACATTGAAGTTTTGCCAGATCGATCCTCTCTGGATGTGATAAAAAAGAAAACAAGTGAAAGCTTTAGGGAGTATGCCCTCAGATGGCGCGAGCAGGCCGCTCGAGTGAGCCCTGCAATCCCTGATGAAGACATGGTTTGCTTATTCATCGAAGCTCAAGATGAGGAGTTTTATGGTGCATTGATCCCTGCCTTGGGAAAGCCGTTTAACAAGGTTGTCAAAATAGGAGAAATGATTGAGAAAGGAGTTCAAACTGGCAAGATTATGAGCCAGACAGCATTAAGGGGGACCACCCAAGTGGTGCAGGCCCAGTCAGGAGCCTTGGGGAGGAAGAATCAAGATGATGTGGCCATGGTAGGTTCGAGTTCACAAAAAGGGAGCGAGAAATGATACTATCAAACCCACTCATACCAAGCTCCACAAATACGTCCTCCACAACCCTACTACCCTCTACAAAATCCACAATACTCCACTCTTCCACCACAATACTCAGTCCATCTAGCACAACCATATGCTCCAGCACCTTTCTATCCGCAATGGCGCGCTCCAGCCCCACATCCTATATATCCCATTCATCAAACTCCACATAACCAATTCCAGCCTCCACCGAACCTTCCCCACCGACCAAGAGGTCCTCCAGGCTTTCGCCCAAAGGTTGAGTATAAAAGGGTGCCTCAAGTGAAAAAGAATGAGTTCACGCCAATTGGAGAATCTTATGCCGAACTTTTTCAGAAGTTGCAAGCTTTGGACATACTGAAATCGATCAATGGAGGAATGCATCCTAGGGATAGGACTGACGATTCTCGTCAATGTGCTTACCATTCAGGCGCACCGGGGCATGACACTGAGGATTGCCATTTTCTCAAGAAGGATATCCAAGCTTTGATTGATAACGGTCAGATCCAAGTCGATGGCTCAGATGTGCCAGATATCAACCAGAACTCATTGCCTGTCCATGATGATGTGTATATGGTGGGAATGGTATGTGGAGAAGATTTGAGAGCTAAATCTGCAATGCCGATAGTACCTATTGGTGGTGTGTCAATTAGGGCTAACCAAATACTTGTGACAGTGAACTGTGTTCCTGAGATTGTGCTTGGGGTAATAGACAGACTAAGGGTTGAACAAATGAAGAAGATGAACATGTCTCTCGAGAAGCCAATTCCATATCTTACCGGGTCATTCATCAATCCCAAAGAAGTGAACTCTACCCTGATGGGAGTTGGAGAAAATGAGGAACAGTAGACGATGTTGCCAGATTCAGGGATTTTCTTTGGTATCTGCATGGTACATTTTGGTGAAGGACTCAATAATGCCTAACACAGGAAAACTAGCCCTGACTTGCAATTGAGTGACGTGAAATGTTGTAGCTTGTTTTGCTAATCTTTCTGTGTACTTGGTTATTTAAGGGTTGTAATCCAAGTGCATTATTTTGCTTATTTTGAGGTTCAAACCCTTTTATCTTTAATTCAATGAAAAGCGAGATCTTTTTCTCGTCTCGACATTATTTCTTTTATTTTCTTTCTTGGTCTTATTTTCTTAGTATTCTGTTTTATGTTTTGTCGGCCTTAATAACATGACATGCGTGCGGAATTCACATCTTGATCTAAACACGTGCTCTAACATTGTGAGCTATCTGAGTAGTAAAAAGGGATAAAAGAGGGAGCGAAATAAGTTGGACATTAATCTGTAGTTATCCGATAAGGAAGATCGGTGAGAAGTTCAAGATCGTGCACGGTCGCTTCGACCGAAGTTGAAATACTAGTTTTGAGTACCATCAGTGAAGCACAAGTCGATGACACGCGTGGATAAGTCTAGATCAATTCTTTGAATTATTATTTGTGCGAGGCATTCTCGGGTCGGGATGACGAACGGCTTTCATTTCTGCTACCCAAACACAATACCAATTTTCTAGCCCTTTGAGCCTTGAGTATTTTTCTTTGGCTACCCTTCTTTGGAATCAATGTGATTGAAATTGGAAAAAATGAAAAAAAAAAAAAAAAAGAGAGAAGAAAAAATATTTGAAAAAGAAACAAGAAAATCTACCTCAATGGTAGAGCTACGTCTGACCTGATTCCTCTCAAAAGGATACGTAGGCAACCATTCGGGTGCGGTCATAACAGGGGAAAGTTCATTTTTCTCCTATTCCTCGTTGACGCAAAAGCTTGCCTCAAAGTTTGCAGCCAATGTCAAAAGAAATTCAAATCCCCAATGTATTCTAAACTGGGGCAAAAGTTTATTTTTATTTTATTTTAAAAAAATAAAATAAAATAAAAACAAACTTCTATGTTTTTGTACCATCTATTCATATGTTTCATGAGATATTAATCTCGAAATCGAGGAAGAAACTCAAAGCGCCCCAGTTTATCCTGAACTGGGGTAGAAGTTTAAGTTTATTTAAAAAAAAAAAAAGGAGAAAGCCAATTCCTTTTTCTTTCTTTGTGTTCAACTCGAGAGAAAGTCTCAATATCCATTATGTTTGCATATCAGAAATTCAAAAGATAATTCCTCGGTTTTTCGATAAATTGGGGCCTCGGTTAGTTATTATTTTAAAAAGAAATAATTCCAAGGGTTGTAATAGTTTACCAAGTTGTTTCATGAGATGCTTTCATACCTCTCTTCAAACCAAAAAAAAAAAAAAAAGGAATCCCCAATTTGCCTAAATTGGGGAAATAAGTTTGTTTTATTTTCAAAAGCGGTGATTTCATAGTTTGTGATATTCATCTGATCGTCTCATGGGACATTTCTGAGCTTTTATATTGAATCCCTTTCTTCATAGCCTAACCAAATCCAATGTTATAGTCCAAATAAAAACCCTTCTGACCGATCATTGAGAATGTCAAGCCGAGTAAGGTATCAAGGGATAAGTTCCACACTGTAAATTCGCATTCTTATAAGCCGACAATCGCATTTGGGAGCTGGGAGCATCAAGGAATTAAAGGAGAAATTCTCTGGGGAATCAAGATAAAGGCCAAAATTGAAGAAAGGAAGAAAATATGGGGTCAATTAGCAAGGAAAGATAGGAGATCGATGAGGAAAGAGCGAAAAAATGACAGAAATGAAAATGAAAAAAAAAAGAAGAAAAAAGAAAAAAAGGAAAAATGAAGTCATGTCGGTGAAAACCTGAAAATGCGCTGCAAGACAATAGTGAGTAAAAGAACAAAGAGAGAGGCTAGTCGGTGAAAACCCAAAAGGGCACTACTAGTCGAATGAGGGTCGTTAGATTTGCCATCAAACAAGATTTGGAAAGCTGGGTACAAAGTCATGGATGGACTATGTGAGCGGATTAAGAGTTGATTCCAAAATACATGTCGTGTTAATAAGGTCGTCATCTCTTCAGTCCTTTACCTCTCCCGTAAGGGACGTCATCATTTTTCATCTTTTGGTTGGAAGCTTTTTCGTTTCCATCATTTTGTCTTGCTTCAGTTCGTGTCAGTTTCTCCAACATCAAACAAGCAAAGAAAGTTTTGCAAAACTTGTTATAGTTTCATAGTTGTACTAGAGCAAGTCAGGACCAACCTTGATAATTGGAGCTCAATGTTTCACATCGGCACAAAGTATGCCACACCAAGGAGTGTACCATGAAGGAGATCATCAAAGGATATGCAGATTTCAAGATGCAGCTAAATTTCAAATCAAAGCCTGCCAAGCAGCAATTTCAAGCTTTCAACAGTCAAAGCCCGCCCGAGCGGCAATTTCAAGTTTCAGAAATTTCATTCAGGTCAAAGCCTGTCAAAGCGACAATTTCAACTTTCAAGTTAAAGCCCGCCTGAGCGGCAGTTTCAAGTTTCAAGTTAAAGTCCGCCCGAGCGGCAATTTCAAGTTTTCAAGACCCACTGGATCAGTTGGAGCTTCAGACCAATTCATTAGCTTGTGAAGAATGAGGAAGTAGTTTTGAGAAGTCGAGACACCCACCTGGAGAATGAGGGAGTAATTTGAGAAGCCGAGGCACCCACCTGGAGAATGAGGGAGTAGTTTTGAGAAAGTCGAGGCACCACCTGGAGAATGAGGGAGTAGTTTAGAGAAAGTCGAGGCACCCACCTGGAGAACCTGGAGAATGAGGGAGTAGTTTGGAGAAGTCGAGGCACCCACCTGGAGAATGAGGGAGTAATTTTGAGAAGTCGAGGCACCCACTTGGAGAATGAGGGAGAAGTTTTGAGAAAGTCGAGGCACCCACCTGGAGAATGAGGGAGTAATTTGAGAAGCCGAGGCACCCACCTGGAGAATGAGGGAGTAGTTTAGAGAAAGTTGAGGCACCCACCTGGATAATGAGGGAGTAGTTTAGAGAAAGTTGAGGCACCCACCTGGAGAATAAGGGAGTAGTTTAGAGAAAGTCGAGGCACTCACCTGGAGAATGAGGGAGTAGTTTAGAGAAAGTCCAGGCGCTCACCTGAAGAGCGAGGGAATCCGCTTCTGTAAAGAAGCAAGACCCATCAGAGTGATAGTTTTCAATTCAGCAAGAACAAGACCCATCAGAGAGATGGTTTTAGTTTTTAGAAAAAGCAAGACCTACCAGAGTGATGGTTCCAGTTTTATCTCTCAAGTCAAAGTCCGTCAAAGCGGCAATTTCATTCAAGTCAAAGTCTGTCAAAGCGGCAATTTAATTCAAGTCAAAGCCCGTCAAAGCGGCAATTTTAGCATTCAAGTCAAAGTCCGTCAAAGCGGCAATTTCATTCAAGTCAAAGCCCGTCAAAGCGGCAATTTCATTCAAGTCAGAGCCCGTCAAAGCGGCAATTTCAACTTTCAAGCAAAAGCCCGTCAAAGCGGCAATTTCATTCAAGTCAAAGCCCGTCAAAGCGGCAATCTCAATTTTTCAAGTCAAAGCCCGTCAAAGCGGCCATTTTACTTTCAAGTCAAAGCCCGTCAAAGCGGCAATTTCATTCAAGTCAAAGCCCGTCAAAGCGGCAATCTCAATTTTCAAAGTCAAAGTCCGTCAAAGCGGCAATTTCAAATTTCAAAGTCAAAGCCCGTCAAAGCGGCAATTTCAACTTTCAAGTCAAGCCCGCCCGAGCGGCAATTTCAAGTTTTCAAGACCCACTTTGGTAGTTGGATCTTCGGACCAGTTTATCAGCTTAGGAATTGTAATTTTACATTTCAAATGTTGTATTTTCATTCTTCCTTTGTAAAGCAGTGACCACCAGCCAGCTAGCCAACAACCAGCGACAGTGACCAGCAGCAACAACTCTAGTATGTCAAAAGTGTCTTGTGTCAGTCCGGGTAAGTCTAGGAGCGTCGAGTCAGTCCCAGTTAGTTCTGAAAGTATCTAGATTAGTCTGTGTATGTATAGAGAGTGCTTAGTGTTAGTCTAGAAGAGTCCACTGTCTATTTGAATGCGGTAGTTCCAACTACCGCACGTGAGGAACCACACTGACCTGATTCCTTAGTCCGGGGATATGTAGGTAGCCTTGTTCTTGGTTAGAACCAAATTCAAGATGCGGTCACCATTTTGTCAAAAGCACTCTCAGCTAGAACCGAAAAGCCAAAATTAGTTGTCGATTACGTCTTTGTCCGAAAACTCTTCATGTTCTCGAACAAAGAGGGGAAGCTGTAATCACCTAATTTTGGCACCCAATTCAAGATAAGTGCTAAAATTGATGTGCTAATTTGTCAAAAAGTTTTGCCTATTTTCTTAGATTTTTGTCAATTTGTTTGGCCATTTAATTATTTAATTATGGGAAATTATCGAAAAAAATATCAAAAATAATATTTGCTGTTGTTCAATTCTTATTTGATTAATTAACTATCTATCTTAATTTTATGCGATCTTTTTTGACTAAGTTAAAAAAAATTGAGTTTGTGCTAGGCAATTAATTTGAAGGTTGGGCTAATTTTGAAAAGCTGCCATTGGGCTGGCTAAAATTGAAAGGGAAATGCAGCCCATTGAAGAATCGACCCGGCCCATCTTCCCTTTTAACCCATGATTTTCCCTAATTCCCATCCTACACACAAAAACATCAGACAAAAGGGAAACATGGCCAAATCTCCACCTCCGCCTGAGCTCCTCGGCGACGGCCGGCGAGCTCCAATCACCTCCTTCGGCCAAAAAATTTGCATATTCAGAATCACTCCGTCGTCCTCTCTCCAAATACAAGGTCGATTTCAGCGAAGTCCTTTTCCTCCGCCGTAAATCAGGACTCAAAGTATCATCGGGACCCTAGTTTCGGCGACGGCTTATCTTCTTCGGTTGCTTTTACCTCCTTGAATTCCCTCATGTCTCTCCCTATCACCCCCTCTGCTCCATTTTCATAGTAATACTCTCCTAGTTTCAAAAATCCTATCTATAGCTTTTACAAGTTTTCTTTATCTTAGTTTGTTTTCTCGTGCCTTTTTTTCCAATTTTCTTCTCATGTTATAATTGAGACGATCTCAAATGAGATCGCTTTAATTAGAGCGAGAAAACGATGATGGAATTTGCTCGTTTCTGCCGAGATGATGATGTTACTATGGAATGTTGAGACTGTGAGGGAAGTCGTGTGATAGTGAGATGTTTTCGTTGTGGTAACGGGGTTGGGTTGATGGTATCGGGGCTGTTTTGGTTCGGCCTACGGTGGTGAAGCAAGTGGGACTGTGATAATGGCCAAGTCGTGGTGTTTGAGGCTGCGACGAGGGCTTAGCGAGGCCATGGCCGTGAGTTAGTGTTGATCTGATGTCGTGTCAATTGATTGGTGTCGAGGCAGTGATGGTGTACTGTTAGTGGCACTGTTTAGGCAGCGACGAGGGCATTAGGATGGTGTTAGCGATGTTTCAATGGTGAGCGAGGCTGAACAACAGTGGCGAGGCACCAGTGGCAATAGTTTTGAAGCGGATCCGAGGCAGCTTTGGCTTGTCCTTACTGTTGGCAGGTTAAGTAAATGCTAGCTTTCTCTGTTCTTCATTTATATGTGTTTATACTCACGATTAGTGGTATTATTTTTCTGTTTGAAAGAATCAGTGAATTGAGTTTTGCTTGTTCGCTAGCTTTTGATCATGGCTTAACTAGTTATTACACCCCGTATGTCTAACGTGACGTATATAATTCTAATGACATGTTAAGAATGATTTAAGTGAGTTTAAAGTCATAATATTACCATATAAGATGTTTATATATTGAATATAAAGTTTGGGAAAAGTCGGATTTAAGTTGCGGAAAAACTGACTAAGAAATTGTCTTGTAACGAAGCTTTTTCAGCAATTAATTTAATGTGTTATATGAGGTCTTTTGGGGACATATCATATACCAAATTGAAGGTCTTGGAGTATAGTTTCCAAAACTTTTAACGGTTTGTTCATACAACTTATAGATAAAAAGATATGAACGTCAGAAGTCAGGCCAGAAAAAGGGCCATAAGCGCAAAAGAGGACTAAAACTGAAATGTTTGAAGTATAAAAGAGGAAACTCATCATTTTCTCGTCATTTCCAGCAAATTCATGATAGAAACAGTGTGCTCTTGGTTTTAAAGGAATTTTGATGGTTTTGAAGAAAGAACATTGATCATAGCTCGAAATTGAAGACAGATTGCGTCAAAATGCTCTACGCGATTAGGGTAACATTATGCTACCTTCAATTTCATCTATAGTTTGAGTTTTAGAATTACTTCATGGCTAAGTAAAGTACATAAATTCTATTTTATAGCTTGTTTAAGCTTTAGAAGGTGTGGAATTCAAAGGAGACAAGGTTTAGAAGCGAGAAACATTAAAGGTATGTAAGGCTAAACCTTTCTTTTGGCAAGGCATGTATCTTTTAGATTTTGAAGCTTTTATTAGTTCTAAATTTAGTTTTTCTTGTGAGAAACTTGTATGGTATTAAGGAAACCTTGTATATACTTAATTTGGTACTAAAATCCAAGGTGAAAGGCATCCGAATCAGCTAGACAAAACGTTTCAAAATCTAAAAAATCATTTTGATCTTTTGACACCTGTTAGTATATTGATCATAACTCCTTATATAAAATTGATATTAAGATGCTTTAAGAATCTTCAGAATCCTAAGACATATATCTACAACTTTCATGAAGACCATAAAGTCTATAACTTTGATCTAAACTCTGAAAATTAGGTTGAAAGTCAGGACAGTGGTGCTGTCCAAACATTCTATCTGCGGATTTGTTATGTCATCCAGTTGTCTCATCTTGATTATCCGTTTAACATGTTTATGTTATCAGTTTATCTGGGTATCCATTCCCGTGTAAAGTATAGTGCTGGTTCTGTTTTGCGTATCATCCAGTTTCAGAGAAAACTCTGCCGAAATTTTTATAAAAATTCAAAGAGTTGGACAAATTCTGAGTTCTAGGTTGTGTCTATAATTCTATCAAGAGTATTCTTATCATTCCTTTGAGTCCATATCTATTGTTTCCACATGTGTTATGCCTCATACATGCTTATGCTTATATTGTGATCATATTATGTGTGATTTGGAGTCCCCCATAGAGGCTGGACATTAGACACACAGTCCGGTCGCGTGTGATACTACCCGTCTGGGGGATACAGCCCCTCTGGTTCAGGCGAGAGTTGAAACACCTAGTGTGACCGGGTGTCATTCACACACTCTGTCCAGAGAGACTAGATATTACTGGCTGGGGGGGACATAGCCCATAACACCCGCCAGGTTTGTTATATACGCGTATATAGCCACAGTATGCACTGCATGATTATACATGAGGCTAGTTCAGGTTTTTCAGTTACTTGATTTGGGGGGATACAGCCCATAACACCAGACAGGTACTAGTCTAGGTTTTCAGTTACCTGATTTGGGGGGATATAGCCCATAACACCAGACAGGTACCAGTTCAAATAACAGTTCAGTTTTAGCTCAGTACCAGTTATCAGTTCTCAGTTATCAGTCACCAGTTCTTAGCGTCAGTATCAGTTGATGGCTATTAGTTCAAGTTTCTAGTTACCAGTTATCAGTCATATTACAGTTATTTATCAGTATATTTCATTTCAGCTCAGTCTTCAGTTTCAGATTTAGCTAGACTTCAGTTTATATTCAGATCATGTTTAGTACGTTCTTCAGATTTCCAGCTATACTGCTATGCTCCAGCTGATATTTACATATTTATAATCCAGCCTTACAGTTTCATTCAGCTACGATATATTATATGCTCATGCCTTACATACTTGGTACATATCGTACTCACGCCCTTTTTCTGGGGCGCTGCGTTTCATGCCGCGCAGGTGCAGATAGATCAATGCTTGGACCACGTTTGTAGGCCATCTATCAGCTATTGGAGTCACTCCGCTTACTCCCGGAGTTACTTATCTTTTGGTATGTCTACAGTCAACCAGCTTGGGTATGTCGGGGCCTTGTCCCGTCCTTTGTATATTCAGTTCAGCACTCTTAGAGGCCTGTAGATATGTCCATGTGTGGTTCTGTCAGTATGTTATGTATGTCAGCTTGTGTTAGCCTTGTCAGCTTTTTTCATTGCATAGTTCAGTTTATCAATTGTATTCATGGTTAGCAGATTATCAACAGGATTAGTGATGATCGACACTTAGTGTTGGTCATTCGTCGCAGCCCTAGGTTGGGTCGTGACACTAGTTTACTTTATAGTTTAGTTTTGGTATTTCGCATATGAACGGAGGATTACTAGCTTAATTTGTTGGCTGTTAGCAAATGGATATTGTTTGGTATGATTTGCATGAGGTTTATCCTTGTTAATTATAGTTGATATGTATGTTCAATGTTGCAAGTCGATAAAAATGGCTAGGCTTGTGTACTTATTGTCGTCTTTAAGCATGAATGTGTTAGTTTGTTCTTGACGATGGAAATATACTGTCCAAACATGAGAGGTTTCAAGACTGCTTAGTTTAGTTATATGTATGTGTGTAGGATCGTTTGTGTGTATGTACAGCTAGCTTGATTTGCTCGTTTATGGTACTTCGAGCATGACAACTTGTTGTCCTCAGTCAGCCGCTCAATGTCCAGTATGTATGTTGTTGTCGTCATGTTGTTGTTTGTCGTGCTTAAGTGTGAAAATGTTCTGGTGCTCATCTCTATGACATGAAGTGTAAATGTCTTGTTGGTTTATTATTCTGGTGGTTATTGTGACTTGCGGAGTTAAGTCTATTTAGCCTAAGTCTAAAATTAGTTTGGGGTCTAAGAGTTAGTTTGGTTTAAAATGAGTCAGTCTTGGGACAAGGTGAAAGCTGAAATTTGAAAGCCTAAAAGAGGGTAAAACTATAGGACAAAGTGTTGGCACCAAAGAGGGAATGTTCAGACTTGCTTTTTGGTTGGTGTAGTTTAGACATGAAAGGGGTAATTTTTCATTAATTCCTTGGTCTTCACAAAGGCCAGCCCATTTGCCCCTCCTTTCCATCACTTTCACTCCAATCTTTTACTCTATTTCCCCCTATTCTTCTCTTCTATTTAAGAGGGTCTTTACCCCCCCCCCCCCCCTTTTTATCTGGACAGATGGACACTTCACATAAAAGAGAACACGCACAAGAAAGCCAAAAAAAACATTACTTTCACTCTTGAAATAGATCTGAAACATTTCAAGAGTTGAGAGAAAAAAAAAAGAGGTCTTTAAACACAAATCCAAATCTAAAGTGAGAAAGAAGAGGGTCTGAAACATTAAAGAAAGGTGTTGAGTCAGTAAGAAAAAAGAAAGAGGGTGTTTATATCTGAAGTTTGGGTTTAAGCTTAAGGTTTTTTTTAGAGAGTTTGGCTACTATTATGGTTTGTTCCCATAGTGTTATTGTTGCTGGTTGTTCTCTTTTGGGCTTTGCTGTGGCCCCTTCTTGTTGTTTCATGCCTTGCTTAACGAAATCTCCACACTAGGTAAACATTTTCTTTAAATTTTGTGCAAGTCTATTGCTATACATGTATATTATCAACCTGTTTAAAGGCCTAGAAATATAAAGATAGCCTAGTCCAGATCCATGTCTAAATTAGCTTGGACCAGACTATTCTGCTTTCAAGTATACTTTCTTTTACAAGTTTATTTTTGATGTTATTGATTAGAAGTACTAGATATCGTATGTTTTTTAATCGACGATTGAAATCTGGCCCATAACGTTTGAAAGCTGCAACTTGTTAACAAGATAAATGTTGATAACTAATTATGGATTCGACTAGGCAAATGAGTGTGAAATTGAAGTTGCTTTGTTATGATAAAATAAAAGAGTAATATCTTGTAGGTTTCTTTATTGAAGTATTATTAAATAAATAATTGCACCCACTGTTAAACAAACATTTACATGGGCAAGGTAAATAAACAAAATGGTGAAACGATCAGGCAAGTTTTAGGATGAAGCAAGTCTAAATAATACAATTTAATCGTTCACGTGGAACTCATTTAAGTCAAGAGATTTCGAACGGGTGAAGTGCCTGCACGATTTAATTGATTAAAGTCGGAAGATTTTGTTCGGGTGAAGTGCCTACGCAATTATATCTCGATTCGAGTTTTCTACTTGAGCGGAGAAAAATTAATATCAAATCCAAGCGTGACAAATCAAGGCAAATTATAACAAAACAAAATCAAAGAGTCGAAATGCGTCGATAAAAGCAACTGTATTTGGCACAAGACTCGAAGGTGCCTAACACCTTCCCGAGAGTCAACTGAGATCCTTACCCGGAACTCTGACGCAGACTATTTACGAGTCATAGGTGTTCTACGTACACCATTTTGGTGACTTGGCACACCTTTAACTTGTCAAATAGCGACTCCGAAAATCTCTAATAATTTGTGTACCTATCAACACCGTCACAGACCTATAAAACAATAAGTTTTTCATTTAAGTTGAAAAGGGGTCGTGACAATATTATCTATTGAAAATGAATTGTTAGAACAAATTGATTATAAAACAATAATTAATGACTTCGCATCTAAAAAAGCTAGAAAAGTAAATTTTAAATAAAATATATATGACGATTTTAAAAAAAAAAAAAAATTAGAGCTTCTTTGTGATGTTTCGCTTTAAGCCTCTGATCTTATTGAGACGGCCCTGTATATAACACAATATCTAAGGATCTCAACTTTGTAATACTAAGCACTAAGGGGTCGTCTGGTACGTTGTATAAGGGGGCATTAAATATGGTATTAGACTCTGTATTGTGTTGTGAAGTGTTTGGTTGTGATTTACTAATCAGGAATATAGATTAATCCCTGCATTGGTTTATACATCAATTTCAGTATAAGTTTATACCATCTATAGGCTGGAATAAATAATATAGGTATAGCCAATACCTGGATTAAATATTACAAAGACAAAAATACTCTGATGATAAAATCAAAACTCAAATGACACGTCTATTCTCTCTCTTTTATTTGTTTTTTCAATCCTACAAACAAATATAATGGAGATTCAATTTCAACTTGCTCTTCTAGCAATTCAGCAAAAGGTAATCTTAATGACTCCAGAATTATGTTTTTCAGTGGAGATTCCAATTTTAAACCAAAAAACATAGCTTGGGGACAAAGAAAATCATACCAGAAAGAAAGGATAGGGCGGTGAGGTAACCACCAGTTGTGATGGCGGAGAATTACAGTGGTGGCGTAGCAGAGGATCCTTGTTAATTTCACTATCACACCTCCAGTGTTATTGTTATTTGAGTTGAAATTGACTAATTTGGGAGAGAAACCCTTTTTGAGATGAAGGGTATAATGGTCAATTTGATTTATTTAATTTTAATTTGACCATATAATTTAAGTTATACCATGTATATGTCATGTTTAATATAATAAACCAAACATTATATTGTATAAAAAATAATCTCAGCATTATAATTCATGTATTATTAATCCTTGTATTACTAATACATGTATTACTTATCTTTATATAACTCACTTTTGAACCAAACGACCCCTAATTTCATATGACAACTTTTTGTTCGCTTTGTCCCAATTTTGGCTATTCTTCATCCTGGACTTAGCAGTGCGGCTTTTAAGAAACTAGCTCCATATTAAAGCCATTATATTGCTAAATAACATAACAGAAGCTATAGATGGGTTTTTTCATTCTTGTGCATCATCAAGTTATTGAATTCATGTTGAAGTGCATACTTTAATTAGAAATTTAACACCTCAAGTACTCATTAAAAGTCGCGAGTTTGACTTTGCTGATCCAATCTCTGCCAATATGTTCCGAAAATAGACCAATTACCAATAGATTATACTTCAAAGTTTCATATCTCCTACTCACAAATGCTCGTTAACTTCGACAAAACTTTAACTATCCAAAAACATTTTATTTGCACATTTTTTTCTTCAAAAGTTAATTTTAATTAGAAACATGTATACATGCATTATGTTGTTCAAGGAAATTAAAGAACTAGAAGATCACTAAAATCCAAAAGAAACTGTTTTAACTTATCTGCGCGACACTTTACTAAATAGTGTTTGGACAATATTTTGTTGAAGTTGAAAATAGCAGCTTTTGAAGTTTAAGTCGAAATTTGAAAAACAAAAAATTAATAGAGAGCTGGAAGAGATTTGATGAATCTAGTTATGACACATATTGCAATCCAATAGTGCATGATAAACGTTAGTACAGGTCATGATGGTTAAGTCAAATAATATCCATCCATAAGTATTAAAGAATATGTAACCTGCAACAAATCGCACAAAGTAATTCAGTCCACGAGGAAAATGTTTACTCAAGTTTGGTCGCCCAATTAGTCTTATAAATATAGTACAAATAGACTCATTCTGACCACTATCCATTATTCTACCTTAATATAGAAATATGGCTTCAAAGTTGTTTTCTTCTCTTCTCATTATCGTGGTGATTGGTAAGTATGTATAAACCCAAAAAAAAAAAAAAAAAAAAAAAAAAGAAAAAGATTCTAACTTCCGAGTGGTTTGCTTGAAAATAGTCTTCTTGTAGTGGAAGTGATGGCTGATGTAGCATTTGACTGCAATTGCATAGCCTAAAGTTTTGAGATATTTGTGTACACTATTGTTTTGTAGTTTTGATCGAGCTTCAAAAAGGGGAAATCTTCAAATTTATCCCTAAATAATTTACCTATTTTTATAAATCTCCCGCCTAGTATTTACCCTGTGGATCCAACTTGTTCGAGTTCGCGCTAGAGCTTGCAGGTTGGTGGTAAAACGTTTCATACTAAAGGCAACTTCATTCTCAAAGCTCGAAACCCAATTTTAAAATAAAGGATGGATGAATACTTACCTCTCCATCATAATTTTTAATTTTTTGGTTACCTTGTAGTATTTCATTTATCTTACATATGGTTTAACTCTCAATCCATGAGAGTCGAACCTTTATGTTTTTCTCGTATATGTCCATCTCGCTGACAGTTTCCCACCATGAAAAATTGGTCTGATACAATTCAATCGGACATTACCTAGTTTGATCAAAATAAACTTTGAACAATTCATGTCATAATATATCCATGCTTTGTTTTAACTCGTCCAAATTCTAATTTGAGCCCCTAATTGACAGGTTTTCTGATGAAGGCTGAAGCTCAAAAACAGTGTTGCTTTCCCTGTGAGACAGATGATGATTGCAACAGGGAATGTGGAACTTTTATAATGTACCGTTGTTTCCTTAACCAATGTTCCTTGTGTCCCACTAATGGCCGTTCTTCACATCCTGGATTTACTGCGGCTTACAAGAAACTCCAAATTAAAGGCATGGCATGATGATCTCGTTTCCTTAGAGCTAGGTTTCTATTCTTGATACATTGTAACTCCTTTCAAGAATGGCATCTAAATTGGCATATTAATATCAAACTATTTACTTAAAGATTGCTTTTTCATTACTTGTGTATCGTCCCGTCAATGAATCTTATTATTAAAAGATTGATCTTTAATAAGATAAAGATGCCTGAATGTTACAATCAGATCATTATATGCTCTCTCTAAATATGAACACCGAATGCTTATAATTGTTCTTTCAACATCTCAGTGTACTATATCATTATTTAAAAGTTGATAAACATGAAATTTAATATAATTGATTAAACATCATATAAAAATCATTCGGCAAAATCTTAATTTATGGTGACGTAAAAAAAATTGTTCAATGAAATACACTCTAAAAGCTAGCAGTACTGGCAATTGGCATAATTGTTACTATTAGCTTTATTATTTGTTCGGTGAAGCACACTACAAAAGCTAATCGTAGTGCAACTGGCTGTGGTGGTCGACAATGATGGTTGTGTAGACATGGTGGCCAGAGGTGACGGCTATATGGTGGTTGCTGATGATGGTAGCTGACAATAGAGGCGCTTGGCAGTTGGGGTTGGTAGTGGAGGCAGCGGCAGTTGGTCAATCATGCTGGCTGGCGGTGGGGTGTTTAGAGACTGCATGTCCAATGCTAACTGAATCAATGTGGAGAAAAAACTTGCATTTCTCATAATGTCAGTTTATCCTATAAAAAAGATAGAGAAAGAGAGAAATGCGGAGAAAAACTAGTATATTGACAAAGTAACAAGAATAAGATCTTTACATAGATCCACAAAATTGAGGCCTAAGATATCGACTCTTTGACTGTGCAAATGATTAAAACTAAAGAAAACCTTAAAATATAGAGGGGAGAGGATAAGGGCCACCATATACCAAAACTAAACAAAAGAACTATAAACCAACTTCTCTGCGTAAAAGAATCATGACATGTGAAGCACTATTTGCTTTCATCTAAGAGCATTCACAAAAGCCAGCAAGGAGTCTACGTCCCTCTTTTCTGATGGATACTTAATTGGCTTTGAAGAGTGCTTAGGAAAAAAGAGTATTGTGGGGAAGCTACCAAGCTGCAACTCTTGCTGTGCAAATGTTTTCTCCTCACCATCTGCCCTGAACTTCCCCACCTTCACACCTGAACCTGCCAACTTCTCTGCCAATTCAACATATGATCCTTCCATTGCCTGCGGGAAGAAAAAAAAAGACATTATCAAGCTGATTCCCCAAAGCATTCTATCGAAGAAAAATAAACGCTTGAAAAAAAGAAAGATGATAAGATTTGGCAGAATGATGAGATCGAAAGATCAGTTACCTGGCAGAAGCGGCACCAGGGAGCATAAAGAACAACAAGCCAAGGTTCTCTTCGTTCATCCAATCTCAATAGGTTCTCAATTCCAGGTCTACTCAAGGTAACAATATCCTTAGTGTCGAAAATATCAGCAACATTGGGAGTACCATTTGCTTGCACAGCGCTGTTTTCGTTACCATTTACACCTTCATCTTTGATGTTTCCTTTGTGTAAGCCACATTCCTTCGCCTTGGCATCCTCCCACCACCACCTTCCTTCTCTCTCGTGTTGTCCAGGCAGGACTGGCCTGGTGCAAGGTTCACATCCAATGGAGACATATCCTTTTGAATGCAAAGAGTTCACAGGGACATTCATAGCTCGTAGGAAGTTCCATATATCCTTGCCATCCACATTAGCCACTGGATTCCACTTCACCAAGCTGCCAATGCCACCATCCAATCCCTCAAAAACAGGGTCTACCTGAACAACCGGAATTTCTGATCGAGTTCCAGGGGACTGATCTTTTCGTTGCCCTGTGATCCAGGCGCGCAGGCCTTTTAGGGCTCTTCTCAGGGGCCGAACTTTCCTAACACGGCAGCACTCTTGATGGCCATCCTCATAGAATGAGAAAAGACCTTTGCTCCTTACTAACCCCTGAACTTCAACAGAATCAGGGAACATGTATTCGATGCGAATGCCATAATGCTTCTCTACAGCATCAAATAATTGGTAGGTCTCAGGGTTCAACCTCCCAGTATCAAGGCTGAATACTCTAAATGGTCGACCGGTTAAATGAGCATACTCTATCAAAGCAACATCTTCTGCACCACTGCAAAAACGATGGTATTGTTAAAGAGCTGCATCTTCCGCACTGGTTTGAAACAAACCTTTGCACTAGCTTGACATACACAGATTTAATAGTACTCAATAATGCATCTCATTCAAGAACTGTAGTGGCTCATGATACTAGATGAGTTGAAATGTTTAAACACATACAGAAACTATAACCTTTGCTTTTAGCAAAATCATCAAGTAATTTTTTTCAAATTGCTAAGGTTTCCATTTCAACCTTAAAGTTTTGTACTTTTACTTCCAAGGGGTCCATCTATTCCTAATTTTCAATTACAAGGCATTGCCTTTTCACACTCATAAGTTCATTCAGTATTCTGAATGACAACAATTTGGTCTCAACTGAAAGCTCACACATTCATTTGAGGTGCAAAAATACAACAATTTTAAAACTATCAACACTAAATTAACAGGAATAGGAAAAAGAAGTACCTGAAAGCAATAGCAATATCATTGCCAAATTTGTCAAGAGCCTTATTCATAATCTCAAGTGGTGAAGCATTTTCAAGCTCCTTAGCCAATTTCTCATAGTCCTCTGCCTCCTCTACTAATTTCTCTGCCACCTCTGCACACATTCACCCACAAACCAAAAATTATATTTACGTGACACCATTTCCTTATTAGTACATTCAAAAAAGAATGACACATTCATATATCTACAAAACAATTTAACTTTAACTTTTCATTTTAGGTGAAATAGTTTTAATAGTCGCACAAATGTTATGACATGCTCAAAATTAAAAGTCTACAAAGGTCATTTTTTTCTATACAACTCCCGTCAAACTATGTCACATAAATTACAACAACAGGACCCGACAAGACTAAAAGTGATGAAATAGGAACATACCAGGAGCAGCAATAGTTGCAGCTGCTGATGGAACTAAGGACTCATTCCTTTTAGGGTCAGCTGCATGCAATGGCTTCACAGCACTACGCCTCACAGAAATATTCAATGCTTTTAATGGGTTTTGAGGGGGCTGATCCAATAACTGAAACTTACCTAATTGGGATACTGAAGAAAAAAGATTAAAAAATGCTGAGAAATAAATCCAAGAAACAGAAAAATATTTAAAGGTATATTACCCTTGGGTTGTTGATGAGAAAATGAGGTATGAATTGCAGTTGAAGAAGAAGAAGTGAAAGCCAAAGCCATTTCTATTTAACACAATTAATGAAAATAAAAGCTTTGCTGAATTGTGTAATGGTAGTTGTGGGGTGTGTTTTTGCAGGTTATTTGAAGATTAGAAGAGAGAGAATGGGATTATAAAGGGAGCTGAAAACAAGGCTAATTTGTAGGTTCATTGAACCTGGACGTCTTTTTGATAAACCAAAGTCAGTCAGTGTTCATCAGCACTTGCGTCACGTACATGAGGCCGCAGAAAGAGGGATGAATTCCTTGTAAGCAAAATATTATTGGGTCTAATTTTCATTGTCTAAAAAAATTCAGCAAATATTAATTGTTAATAACTAGTATAGCTCGATATTTAACTAAAAATTAGCTGTAGCAAATATTATATATCAAAGTAGCACAAATACGATTGTTTTAGTATTTTGCCATTGTAGTTCCTTTAACTTTTTTATTTGGTTGAAACCTGGCACAGTAAGAAATTTTGGATATATCAATTGATCCTATATTTGTTATCAATTATATTGTGACTTTGTATATATGAGCACCTTGATTTCATTGTTTTAACTATCTTCTTGATTGTCAACCCCAACAATAGAAAATAATATAAAATGATTGAATAACCTTTTGGTGGAAATAATTTAGAGCGTGTTTGACCAAGCTTCTGGGGAGGCAAAAGTGTTTATTTTTCTCAAAAAGTGCTTATTTTAAACTTTTGGGTTGTTTGACCAAGCTTCTAAGGAAAAATAAGTGTTTTTGAGTGGCAGCAGAAGTGTGGAGAAAAATAGCTTCTGCTGCCACTCAAAAACACTTATTTTTCCTTAGAAGAAGCTGAAAAAAGTAGCTTCTTGAAAAAATAAGTGTTTTTGATTATTTGGGACAACAATATCCATTTCAAACTTCCATATTTAATCAAATTAATATTATTATATATCTATTTCCGTAATTTGATATTTTTTTCAAATATTGACCAAACACACATTAATAACAAAAGCACTTCTATAAAATTTGGCCAAACACAAACTACTTATCTCAGAAAGCACTTCTTTAAAAAGCACTTTTAATAAAAAGCACTTCTCAAAATAAACTGATTTTGACAGCTAAGCCAAACATGCTCTTAATCAACAACTTGAAATACGAAATGGTGATTCTAAATTAGTTTAAAGTCTCAATTAGAGAAGGATTATTTTTATATGATTTGTATTAAGTCTATAAGGTTTTATATAGGCACCATCTTTAGCTTTGGTTTTTATCATTTCTGTGATTGGCTACTAACAACTAAAGCTATATTTGATAGTTTCCTTAAAATATATTTAAATCTTCATGTAAAAGTAAGCGATCAATTAAAAGTTAACGATATAATTTTATTAAAGTGATCCAAGGAACATTTATGCGATCACCGTAAAAGTACCTTAATGTATTTGCAAAATTCATCGGCTACAAACTAATAATTTACTGTGCGTGATCAAATATTATAAAAGACATAGGTTGGAATCTTCAACTACTATACAAAAGATACCCAAATGAATATGTTGCAAAAAACTTAGTTTTAAAGACATAAGAGGATTAAGAGTTAATACATGAAAGAGATAACAGTTAACTATGTAAAATATGTGAATAAACTGTGCTTGTTATGTAAGATACAATATACAAATAAATGAGAATTTCATGTTTCCTTTTGGTTAATATTGAAGTCTAAATTTCTTTAGAGTTCTTTATATTTAGTTAAATGAACTTTAGCAATTAAATGGAAAAAACTCTAAATTTCAATGTTTCCTTTTGGTGAGTACCTTAATTTAATCTCACCAATATTGTTTTAATATTAATTTATTCATATTCAAAATAAATATCTCAAGATTGAATTCTTAAATATAAAGCCTATAGAATCTTTAAGAAATTATTTGGCTCCATCAATTAATTTACTAACATAAAGTCTGGAGACATTCTTTGTCTCTTTTATTGTCTCCATCAATACACATGAGTTGTGTAATTTCCATATGTACTTAAATAATCAATTGTTCCAGTCAGCTCTCTAGTAAACGCAGCTCATGTGCGTTGGTTCATGATATTCTAGGGAAATTTACGTCCCACGAATGTTGACCAAGAATAATTACTCTTTTTGTACACCTTTTCTTGTTTCTTTCTGTCCATATACATTTTACCCTTTTTAAATATATTTTAAATATGTATTTAATATTTTAAATATTATTGATATATATTTAATGTTTTAAATATTTATTTAATATATTAATATTATTAATATATATTTAATATTTTAAATATTATTATGTTGATAGGACTCTATCATTAAGCCTAAAATCGTACAACTACCATATTTAATGGTAATCTATTTTTTTTTACCATTGATTGTTTCCTTTAATTAAGGGAGTTAAATATCATACTATTAAATATTAATATTAATATTAAGAAATATATTTAATATGTATTAAATTTTTGGATACAAAAAGTTATGGACACCTAAAAGTAATTATTTCTTGATGGGCGGATATATATGTAAAGAGCCCATGATTCTATCTGTATTGAATATGTTTCTTACGCGATTACAAAATTCAGTAAGAAGTAATTCATAGATTCATTATGAGATCCTTAATTATACTGTATTAGTAGTTCTTAAATAAGAATATACTAGTGAATGAGACCGCGCTCGCACGGTCATTAAAAAACTTTTAAAAAATATATAGCTAAATAATCATTGATATAACTTTTATAATAGCATAATGAATGTTTACTGTTGGATTAATTTATCTTCGGTATACACTACGACCCTAACACTATTAATTATTCATTAATATATATAGTTGTATTCTTGAGGCTGATTATTATTTGTAAAATTTTAAAATACTTTTTCTTATTTTACGTATACGGGATTAGAGATTCTCTTTAACTTTATGGCCTACACTATACTCTTCCTCAAGAACATCGTCAGCTGAAGGTTTTGATTGGAATGCAAAATCTTTAAGACTATAAAATAAATTAGATAATTAAATAAGATGATGTATATGTGATAAGAATCAAAACGCAGAAAGTAAAGATAAGAGGAACGAGACGCGTTCCGAACTCCCTACAAGGTAACCACGAAGAACTTGTTCCGTGATACCCTCGTATCGGTGTCGAAAAGAGCCTACGCTATGCAACTACTCTCGAGTCACACTTGGGTCTCGCAAATAGAATGATGGGTTTTCGGTTCAAGACTCAACTAGGTTCCACTAGTGAATTCAAGCAACCAAGAAAGGGTTTCTTCATAAAAAGAGATAAACTCTATTCATCATTCATAAGATTCAAAGGTAAGCTACTGTTTTGAAGAGGCTAAGTGAAGTATTTATAGGCTTCACTTAGTCATACTAAAAGGTCTAAAATACCCCCAAAGTGGGTTAAAACAAATAAGGCCACGCAGGGCTATAGTTGGGAGTTCAAACAAAAAGTAATAAAATATCCCGCAGGCCAACTCAGGGGGAGGCGGTCCGCCTAGGGTGGGGAGGAGGCCGCCTAGCAGTCTTCAACTCTCTGGATTTCTTGGGAGGTGCTCCGCCTCTTGTTTGAGGCGCTCCGCCTTCTGAGGTCCAGCTCTCTGGATTTTGGGAGGCGCCCCGCCTCAGCTGGGAGGCGCTCCGCCTCCTCCTGAAGCCCCTTGGGGTGTCTCCTTTTGTGCCTCTTGAGCCTCTCCAAGTGTCCTAGAGGGTCCTCCATCCATGGCATACCAAAGCATGGTCTTCAAGTCGCTCTTGGGGCCTTCTTCTATACCCTTCCATATCAAATGAAGATGGGTGTCTTGGATCAACTTGGCTTGACTCCGAGTGAAGGGTAATGTGGGAGTTTGGGTCTTATCATCCTCCCCTTCTTGAGAAGATTTCGTCCTCGAAATCAAGGCTTTGGCTCTCATGGCATCATCAACTTCTCGGGGTGGCCCCAACTCTCTTTTGTCCTTCTTGATCGTCACTTTGACATAGGCTCCTTCCAAGATCTTCCCCGCTTTAGCATGGAGCTTAGAACCTACAAGCAACGATAAGCAAACACACGCAAATTTCCTACTTTGAAAGTAGGTTAGTGCAAGAAGTATGGAAAACACACTCTTGTTGTGTAACCAAGCATTAATATCAACCATGAATATCAACTCTCCAAAGAGATCCATAAGGACTTGGTCAAAAGTCAACATGCACTCAACAAGATAGTGAGCAAATAGGGCATGGGAAGATGGGAAATGCAAGATTAAGCTACCCAAATCCCCTTGAACCTTAAGCTCAAGATCAATACACCAATCTATCCTCGAGGTGTGATCAACATGTGGAGTGGAGTGAATCAAATAACTCAACCTACAAATAGGATCAAGCACTCCACTCTCCTTCTTTAAAGCATACCTACTCACACCAAGGGATTCCTCTTCCCCTCCAATTTCATCACCTAAGCAACCCTTCCCAATAGACAAACTTTCAAGAAAGGTATTGATGATGGCCTCTTCTTCATCATAACCCAAACAAGCAATAGTAGGGTCACTCAAAGAGTCATTTACCTCATTCAAATTCTCACACAAGGGGTTGCCTAAGGGTTCAAACCCTTCACACCATGGAGGCTTCATTTTACTACTCACCCTAGTCCGACACAAGTCATTACCACCAATGACATTATCTTCAAACAATGGAAATGTAAAAACATGCATCTCAACATCATGATCAAACATAGACAAGTTATCAAGACTAGGTTCTTTTCCCTCACTCGAGGAGTCATCGAAAACAAATCGTTCCATCTCACATGCAAAAGACTCCTCAAGGTCACAATTATGGTCAACTATCAATTCTTCACTAGGGAGGGGTTCAATAAACAATGGGCTCACATCATGATGTGGCATAGCATCCCTTCCAACTAGTGTTTCACAAACAAACTCAAGTTGACAACTAGACTCTTCACTAGTGGCATATTCACTAGATGCTTCACAAGCTCCAACTAGTGTTGAGTCATCACAAGACAAGTAGCTAGTAGGTTCATGAAAAGGTGAAGCAACACTTACATTTGTAATACTTCCTTGGTCACTCGCAAGGCTTGAAATGTCATGTGCAACTCCTTCTTCATGAGGCTCACATTGAGGCTCCAATGGCTTGTCTTCAAATGTACCTACACAAGAACTTTCACAAGAAGAGATAGAAGACAAAGAAAGGTTAGAACAATGGGTGCTCTCACTCTCAATTTTTCCTTCCTCACCTCTCATCTCTCTCAATTTTACCTCAAGGTCAAGTGTAGTTTGTGGTGACAATCCACTCACATCACTCCTCAAATTCTCTCCTTTTCCCTCTCTTGGATTGTCACCGGTCACTCCCTCGCTTCTCTCTATCTTTTCTCTCTCATTTGCGGTGGGGTGACTCCCATTTTTATCATGCAATGGTAAGACAACAAGATTGTTGGCTTCGGGTTCAAGTTCAAGGGGTGATCTAGCTTTAGCCGCTTCCCTCAACTCCTTCATTTTCTTGTAGTCCTCACTTACTTGCTTAGGAGTTAGAGGTTTAAGCACAAATCTCCTCCCTTCATGTTTGACCGTGTAAGTGTTGACACGACCATTATGCACCACTTGCATATCGAATTGCCAAGGCCTCCCTAAGAGTAGGTGGCATGCTTGCATAGGCGCAACGTCAAACAATTGCTCATCTACATAACTCCCCATTTTGAATCGAATCATCACTTGCTTTACTACTTCAAGCTCCCCATATTTGCTAAGCCATTGTAGCCGGTATGGTTTGGGATGCTTCATGGTAGTCAACTTCAATTGGGTCACAAGTGATTGACTCACTACATTTGCACAACTTCTGGAGTCAATGATCATAGAGCACACAACATCTTTAACACGACACCTAGCATGGAATAGGTTTTCTCTTTGCAAGGCTTCACCATCCTCCACAATCATAGCTCCTAAGCTCCTCCTCACTACTAGAAAGTATGAGGTACCTCATCCTCCACCGTGTCATCTTGATCATCCTCCTCTACTCCCTCATCTTCCTCTACTCCCTCATCTCCCTCCGGCTCACTCTCTTGTTCATAAGCATTATCACCAACAACAACCATGGTCCTCTTCGTAGGACATTCCTTAGCAAAGTGTCCATACCCCTTGCATTTGTGACATTGAATGGAAGAAGAAGTAGGAGTATTCAATTGGGTTTTAGATTTACCTCCAACATTGGGTGTATACCTCTCAAACGGCTTCTTCACATCTTTGCTAGCACTTGCTCCGCTAGGACCACTCGCACTGGGGAATCTTGCATTGGGAGTAGGATTTTTCCAATCCTTTGGCTTGTTCATGGAAGTAGAAGTGTTGCTCTTGTAACGGTTGGGCTTTTCCTTGTCAAGCCATTGCTCGGCTTGGATAGCGGCATCAAGGACTTCTTGAAGTGAAAGATAAGCATGCAATCTCAATTGTGAAGCTATACCATAGCTCAACCCATTCATGAAACGGATCACGGCTTGCTCCTCATCTTCGGTGTCCATATCCAAGGCCATTCGAGTTCTTTCAAACTCATCATAATATTCATGCACCGTCTTGACACCTTGCTTCAACTCATAAAGTTTCTTGAGTTGTTCTTGACGATATTTATGAGTGATGTACTTGATACTCATGATACCCTTCAAGTCATTCCAACCCACATTCACGGGAATTCCCGCTCTCCTCCTTGATCTCTTGACGGATTCCCACCAAGTAGATGCATAGGATTCGAAGGATGAAATAGCATAAGTGCCTCTCTTCTCATCGGTCATCTCATTTGTGTCAAACAATCTTTTCATTTGTAGCACCCATTCAATGTAAGCACTCGGATCACAATTCCCTTTGAAGGTTGGAAGATTAAGCTTCACACTATTGAGGTTGGTGTTGTCACGACCCCCACGGAAAGGCTCCGGTTGGCCCCCATAGTGATCTTCATTCACACCATACTCCCTCCTCGCATTCCCTCCGACATATCCCATAGGTGGCCCTCGACCTCGGCCCCTACCTCGATCCATATTTCGACCCCAATTCATACCTCGCCTTGGTGGAAAGTGATCATCAAACCCATACACATCGTCACCATAATCAACTTCCTCCCCTTCTTGAGCCTCATCAACTTGCTCAAGAGGTTGCACGTTTCGGATGGGTCTTGGTAATGGGATGTTTCTTGGGGGATTATCTAAGATACGGGGAATGCCCGTTCGTTCAATCCTCTCTCGATCCTCCTTTACCCGTTGTTGATTGAGCAATTCAACAACTTGCTCCGGGGTAAAGGTAGGGCTACTTGAGCCTTCACCGGTCTCAATTTGGACACTCGGGGTCCCCTTTTCAATTGGGACACTCGGGGTCCCTTGGTCACCTTGGGTACTTGAGGCACCCTTTTCAAGTGACTCAATCCTTTGGTTCATGACATCCATCTTGGCAAGAAGGCTAGCCAAGGCCTCCTTTATGAAATCTTGACCTTCGTTGGCCATTGTACCTACAAAGAAAAGAAACAAGAGTTAGTCAAAACACCTCACTCGCTCCCTCACTTGTGTTCACTCGGGTCGCTCGTATGGTGGTGATGGCTATTTCACTCTTGCTTGAACTCAAAGTTTCACGAAGTTAAATAGTAAACCTAAACTTAATCACTCGACTCAAAAGCCCAATGTACTCCGGGGTGAGTGGAGTTAATAGGACTCGATTGGAACGATAAGCACTTTGAGTGAGGACTTGAGTCAAATGGCACTACGGGTCTTCTTTGAGTTCTAGTCTCCGTTCTAAGGCACGATGATCCTAGTAGCTCGAAGTAATTAGTACTAATCAAGCAGGATTATACTCTAATAGTACTAATTAGAAGCAATGCAAACAACAAAACACGAGAACCTAGAAGATTCTACCCAATTCCCAACTCTCAGGAAGTAGGCGCCCCGCCTCAGGATAGTAGGCGCTCCGCCTCAGCAGAGTACCAGGGGGAGGCGCTCCGCCTCTTTGGTGGAGGCGCTCCGCCTCAGAAAATCCCGAGAGCTCACCAGTTGGAGGCGCTCCGCCTCTTTGCTAGGCGCTCCGCCTCCTGCTGTTTCAGCACAGTTTCACTTCGTGTTTTTCTTGGTTTTTCACCCAACAATCCAACTAATCAAGCGTTGTTTTAGCAATTCAAAGGTACACAAATGTTGTATTGGTCATAAAGATCAAACCCCAACAACTTTTATCAAACCCCAATAAAAAACAAACAATCCACCATGATCATCATCTTCAAAGCTAGGGGTTTAAAATTTTCAAAATTTTCAAGGGTTTCAAATTCTCAATTCATGCAATACAACTCCAAATTGGGTGTTTAAGGTACCAAAAGAACGGGTTTCCAACAAGGAACAAACCTCAATATCAAGTTCTCAACCCAACATCAATCCAACCCAAGAATCAAGCTAAAATCATCAAGAACAAGTTCATCAAAGGTTTAAGGGGTTTTGGGGTTTCGATTTTTCAAACTTCACCAATCCAAGTGTTTTAGGTATCCAAACAACGGGATTTCAATCACGGTCAAAAATATATAACACCCAGATCATAAATCATCCAAACCAACAAGTTACACCAAATTTTTGGATTTTTCAATTTTTTTGTGTTTTCTTCTTTTCTTCAACAACAAATAAGAACCTAAGATAGAAACTAACCTAGGCACGAAGAATCAAGGGTCGGGGATTTGTAGAAACAAAACCCGAGCCTTGCTCTGATACCAAGATGATAAGAATCAAAACGCGGAAAGTAAAGATAAGAGGAACGAGACGCGTTCCGAACTCCCTACAAGGTAACCACGAAGAACTTGTTCCGTGATACCCTCGTATCGGTATCGAAAAGAGCCTACGCTATGCAACTACCCTCGAGTCACACTTGGGACTCGCAAATAGAATGATCGGGTTTTCGGTTCAAGACTCAACTAGGTTCCACTAGTGAATTCAAGCAACCAAGAAAGGATTTCTTCATAAAAAGAGATAAACTCTATTCATCATTCATAAGATTCAAAGGTAAGCTACTGTTTTGAAGAGGCTAAGTGAAGTATTTATAGGCTTCACTTAGTCATACTAAAAGGTCTAAAATGCCCCCAAAGTGGGTTAAAACAAATAAGGCCACGCAGGGCTATAGTTGGGAGTTCAAACAAAAAGTAATAAAATATCCCGCAGGCCAACTCAGGGGGAGGCGGTCCGCCTAGGGTGGGGAGGCGGCCGCCTAGCAGTCTTCAACTCTCTGGATTTCTTGGGAGGCGCTCCGCCTCTTGTTTGAGGCGCTCCGCCTTCTGAGGTCCAGCTCTCTGGATTTTGGGAGGCGCCCCGCCTCAGCTGGGAGGCGCTCCGCCTCCTCCTGAAGCCCCTTGGGGTGTCTCCTTTTGTGCCTCTTGAGCCTCTCCAAGTGTCCTAGAGGGTCCTCCATCCATGGCACACCAAAGCATGGTCTTCAAGTCGCTCTTGGGGCCTTCTTCTATACCCTTCCATATCAAATGAAGATGAGTGTTTTGGATCAACTTGGCTTGACTCCGAGTGAAGGGTACTATGGGAGTTTGGGTCTTATCAATATGATTAGCAAACAAAGTATAAATTATAGAGAAAATCATTTACATAAGCCCAACAACCACCGTGTTCCAAAGTGAAATAATTAGAGGTCATAAATTTCAATTCTTACCATGCTCGTTTTTTAATCTTAATCAAGCACATTTTTTATAGTATGTTTCTATGAGAATATCTAAAAGAAAAGGCAATAGCAATATTAAGCAGGAAGGACCAAAAAAGTAAACAAAAATTTCCAAGTACAACATGAAACTATAACACAGACTCAATTTATTTCTAAATTTGTAGAAATCTAATAAAAGTACCATATATTCTTTATTAAAGGCATTAGATTTATCCTTTAAGGTATCAAGATATATAAACAAAAAATCCTTCCAAATGGGTATATAATATATTCACAAACATATATGTATTTTTTATTACACATCAAATTTTTGGAGGTTATGACATGAAAAGCATTATAGATATTATTAATAGGAGAAGTTATGACAATAAATTATATGACAACAATTATTATTGGATCACATAGTTTTTCCGTTGATCAAATAGTAACAGAAATATCATTTAGTGGATCTTGATAATGTGTTAACTGGGCTTTTAATGTGCACATTCATGAAACAACTTTTAGTGAATTTTAAAATTACGTTTGTTTTATAAATTTAGTCAAAGATAAGTACTATTCAATCTTTCATGTATGTTTTTTAAAAGGTTACTGTCTAAACAACAATTCATCACATCCATAATGGAAAAAAAATTCCTCGCAAGGAAAACAAAAACAATTAAGAAGTAAAAGAAACTTATGTTCCCTTTCCATCTACATATATTATATGGCATGCATGGAGTATATAATATGACATTCCTTAAAATTTCAATAACTCTCATAGTAAGGCTTTTACCACATTAAACGCTCGTCTTTTTTTCTTTCTTTTTTAAATGACTCGCAACATATCCTTTGTTTAGACCCACAAAGAGTCTAACAATCTTGTATTTGACTGCTTTTTTATGCCATTTTAATAAACTTCAATGGTACTTAAATTTTAACTCCATAGGTCATTAACCTTTTAATTTTTCTGGTGCAATTCTTCAATTTTCTTATCCTTCTCTTCACGTGAGAGGAAGAATCAATTGAAGAACGAATTGAGAAGAAAAAAAAAGTAGTGTGACGTTAATAATTTTAGAATTAAGCATAACATAAATGCTTTCCAAATGTTTCCTTGGGAATGAACGAAGCCCAGAAAGAATAATGAGGCCAATAGAGTAAAGAAATTTCTTGGAGGGTTGCCCTCAATTGGCTGGCCTGTGATTTTCTCCCAACAAAACTAACAATCCCTTCTTTCTTCTTCTCCGTAAGGGAAAAAAAAACTGTAGGAGCACTTGTCTTCTCCAAGAGTATGCACGTGCTAGACCCATCATGTAAAGTTCCACCTCCATTTAGGAAGCATCAACACGGAATATTCTGCAACCTAAAAACGAAAAAATGTTACCAAAAAATTAGCAATCCTCGACCACAGGAATACAACAAAAAGAATTATTTAATTTAGAAGGAGATGAGGTATGATGTGCAAGTTTGATGTAGTCATGTAGCTTTGGAACAGAAAAAAATCATGCTAATGAATATGCAAATTTGTCATATCAAAGTAACTAATTACTACAGATTGGCAACTTAACTTTTCAACATGTTAGTTTCCTTCAAGTTAAATTAGCATCTTTAGAACAAATTATAGTGATTTATTTTCTTTTCTTCATTTTTTTCTCTTCCTCTTTCTTTGCCCTTCACTATATTAATCCTCCTTTATCCTACAATTCGCCAACTGTTCCTCTCAATTATTCTCCAATCATCACTCTGAAATCCACTCTTTCCTTCAAAACATTTCCACAAATCTGTGCATTTCCCTTAATAACTCCTATACTATTTCATTAGTTACTCCACGGATCGGGATCCTGTCCATTAGTATTTGGTGCAATATTATTCAATAGTGGTACAGATTGACGCCATGTGTCCACCTATTTAATACATGGTTGAGATAAATTTACACTAAGACATTATATATAATAGCATAACTTTAAACAATATATATATATATATATATATATATATATATATATATATATATATATATATATATATATATATATATATATACACAATATTCAACGACAGCTAACTTTAACGCCTCCTCCAATTTTAACTTTTTTTTTCGGTCCCTCTTCCATTTTTAAGGAGTCCTAGACGAATTGCAGTTGTTTCCTTACCTATAGTAAAGTCTTACTGCCAAGTTCAACAATTGACATTACTGTTAGGCGGAAAAAATAAAAATTCGATGAGCTATTGATTTTTTTTTCTTTTATATATTAGTCTGTATCTAGTACTGAACTGTCTATTCATCACATTAATGTAAATGAAGGTTTTTTCTTTATTCTTTTCTTAATCTTTTCAATAAGGATTATGGCAAATAAAATATTAAAAATAGAATCATTCATTTCTTATTGACACAAAAGCTCATGAATAATGAGATTCATTAAATAGCATGTCTAGTACTAGTAATTAAATGAACATCAATCAAAATACGTGGTGGGGGACATGTACTATACGTGGTCAATTAAAAATGGAAGAGGGGTTGAGAAAAAAAGTTAAATTGGAGGAGGCGTTAAAGTTACCTTCCGTTAGGTATTGCATAATTTTTTATTTTATTTTTTGTTTAAAGTTGTACTATTATATATAGTTGTTTAGTGTAAATTGATCTCATCCATGTATTAAGTAGGTGGACACATGGCATCAATCTGTACCACTATTGAATAATATTGCACCAAATACTAATGGACATGATCCCAATCCGTTACTCCACACCTTTTAAAGAGAAGAATAAAACAGCTGTTAATTGACAAAATCAGTATCCTCACACTTCATAAATAGATAGAGCTTAAGAAAAGATAATGAGGGCTTCAGGCCTCAATTCATTGAGGAGTTCCTTAAGCTTGGAGAAAGAAGATTCAATTCTTATTTTGTTAGATTTTGTGATAATTCATATTGACATAATAAAAAGATCAAAATTTTACGTCAAATCCACACAGGTAGTGTGCCTTTTCTTTTCTCCTCTACTAATGATCCAAAGGATTGTATTGGTTGGACTAATTAATCTAATTTTCTACTTCATAAAAAATTAAATCTTAGCTCATTGTATTAAGGAAGTAATGTAAATCCGAAAAACTTTATATCACCGTGAATTTGTTTGTATAAGACAAATCAAGAGTTTGAAAAAGGAAAAACAATTTACCTGAGGCAGTTAAGCTCCTCTTGCACTGATCATTCATGCACTTCCAAAAGTGAGAGCTATTGATGATAATCTATTAGACCATGCAAAAAATTATTTGTTCATGGACCTCCACTCTTCTGCCTTTTTATACCCTTTTTGAAATTGATTGATTGCAATAACTTCTTAACAACAGTTACAACTTTTTATTATCTTTCTCCATTACACCAAAATAGAAGTTGTTACCGTTTCTATTCAACTTTCATCACTCTTTATAATTGCACAATAAATAATATTGATGATGGAATTAAGACGAAATAACCAAAAGCAAAAGCTGTTTTAATATTTGTTAAATGGAATGGATAGAGTGAAAAGAAGAAGGTAGGAAAAATGGCCAAAAGTGAGCCATCCTTGGCCAAAGAACTATGCCACCTCACTTTCTTATGTTTCTCAATTAGAAGATATATAGATATAGATAGATATAGATATTGGAGAGAAACCTATTGTGGTTTAAGCTTTTAATTATCTCAATATTTAAGGATATTCAATAAATTTTACCATCATTGAAAAGTTAATTTGTTAATATTTCTTAATCACCAAATTATGTATACATTAAGGAAATAATGTACAACTATATATCATATAAACCCCATCAATCAATTGCTAAAAGAATCAATTGATATGACTTATATTAGAAAAAACTAGTAAAGTTGGCCGCGCGATGCGCGGTTGTGAAAACTATTGATAACATTATACATAATTTTTTTTATAAATTTAAATAAAATGTTCACGTAAAATTATAGCTTAGCTGAACTGTGTTTTCTATCATTATATGTATTAATGCTCTTAATTGAAAAACAAAGTAGTGTAATTTAATTGTATTGTTTATTTTCTTATTTATGTTCTATTCATTTTCCTTTCCAATATTCTTCTTTTTTTCATTCTCTTTCATTTTTTTTCATATCTATTCCTTGATTTCTCTCACGGTTATCTCTCAAACTCTTTAAAGATTGAAATTTGAAAATACGATTACTCAAAAAAACACACAAATATATCGTTTGCTCCCCCTCTAATCATGCAGACTACCGTCTCGGTATTCTTCTTAAATTCCCCCTCCCCCCCCCCCCCCTTTCCCCCTTCCCATGTTATCTAACAAAAATAATTGCTTCCTCTATTTCAAAAAAAAAAAAAAGGTTCTTCCTATTGTATATTAATATAAAGTAAACAAAATCTAACCATTAACAATTTTTATTCTTAGACTCTATTTCTCTACCAATATATGTAAATACTTTTTGAGAACTTTACATAAATAGTTGTCCTAATTATTATATACAAATTATACACTTGAAGTGGTACCATTTACTAATTCGTAAACGTGTATGGATCATCTATAGGCAATACAATTTGTTCTGAAAATGGTGAAATGTACGCAGACCTTACTCCCACTAAAGTGAAGAGGTTATTTCCGATAGACCCTCGGCATGAAATATTATAAACTCTGCATGCATCCATCAATAGTTTTGCCATTTGTAGTAATATGCCCTTAATTTCTTCTTTCAACTCCCAAATCTGGTCATGAATTATATTTTCAAAAAACATGACTCCATTATTAGTCTTTTAATAATTCAACAAATAAATCTTACAGCTCCTTCAATTCTTCGGCTATGTGAATGCGATATTTTCTTCCACCCGCAACTTTTGTAGTTTGTCTATGTGCACTACATGAATATTATACATACTACAAAGTGGAAAAAAATACATCAAAAGTTAAATGAAAAAGAAATAAAAGCTAAGAATGACTATTATTATTATTATTATTATTATTATTATTATTATTATTATTATTATTATTATTATTATTATTATTATTATTATTATTATTATTATTATTATTATTATTATTATTAACCGTAGTATGCCAAAATAGTTGTTATAGTTAACTTTTCATCCTAAAGAATGCTTTAACTTTTCTCCTTCATAATTTTGAGAAGTGTATATTTATGCATGAGGTTACTTCATGTTCAGTTGAATTCCTTTGTCATCAAACCTGAAAGTAAGGCAGTTGTAAGTAGGAGTATCATTTAAAACACAAACATAAAAAACTATATTAAGATATTGACTATCCATTACTTTTTCTGTATAAGTTACTTAGCCTTTCAATGTTGATAAATGACACCGTTAATATTTGACATATGCTTGGTTCTTTGGAGTCGCATGGGGATATTGATTTGTATATTAATTTGTATGCGCTGATAACACAATACTAAATAGATATGATTAAGAGTAATAAATTTTTTGAAAAAGGAAGAGGAACATGGAAGCTGTATAATCTGCAGGCTATTTGGATTCTCACCCATGAAGATTACAAAGCTATATATTATAACACAAAGAAACGAAATGGGCAGAAATCTCTCCTTTTATAATTAAGATAAAAGATGTTATGATGAACATTCTTATAATTATGCAAATATATTACATGCATTCATGGCCACATATTTAATCAAGCACGTTTCCTTGTAATATTTTCGAACTTGTCTCAAACATTAGTGCAGATGAAATGTTCTTTTTTACGTTAGTAGCAAGGCAGGTTTTAAAAGTATTTTTTGTTCAGAGACAACATGTAATATGAATATGCTTAATCTAGTAGTAATTGAATTAGACCACTATACTGTTTATAATGTGTTTGTGTGTTGGCCATAATAAATTTCATATATTAACAAATTAAGAACAAAGACCTTCGATCAGGTAGTCTCCAAGCATAATGTCCAACGAATACAAATAAAATGACATGATGCAAAAAAGTGCAACTTTTACCTATGTTGTCACCAAAATATGAGTTCCTCAATCTAGGTGTTCATCTCAACAGTTTGAAGTACTCAAAAGCAAGCTACGCATATATCCAAAACCAGTTTGCAAGTCGATCAATTGAATTTAGTAATATCCTCGGCATCGTGCAAAGTTGCATGTCCTTATATATAAAGTACATTATGGAATACCATAAGGTGTCATAAAAGTGACACTTTAAATAATAGGGGTTACGGAGGTTATAAACATTGTAATTATAAGAGTTAAGATTATTATTAAGAGTCCTTAATTCTGATACTAATGGACACCCTAATTGATCATCTTTAAAATAAGTTAATTGCACAAATTGAGAGAAAAATACAAAAAAGGAGAAAAAAGATAAATAAGATTCCTTATATATAAAGTACATTATGGAATACCATAAGGTGTCATAAAAGTGACACTTTAATAGGGGTTACGGAGGTTATAAACATTATAATTATAAGAGTTAAGATTATTATTAAGAGTCCTTAATTCTGATACTAATGGACACCCTAATTGATCATTTTTAAAATAAGTTAAATGCACAAATTGAGAGAAAAATACAAAAAAGGAGGAAAAAGATAAATAGGATCCTTGGCCAAAGAGATGTGCCACATCACTTTTCCTATGCCCTGAATTATATATAGATATTGATTAAAACTCTAACCATAATAACAGTCTCAATTCAATTTACAGTTTTTTTTAAAAAAAATCATCTAGTCTTTATATATTGACCTCTGTGCATTGAAAGTTGGTCCTATTCCTCTTTGCCTAATCGTTTTCCCGTCTTACTTGATGTTTCTTTTTATCCTCTTTGTTGACCCTATGACCCTAGGCATTATGTTCCTTTCGTGTCCTCTTTAACATGTAGTTTAATTCTAAATTTACATTTATATGCGACTTACAATAGAAAACATATACGAAAACATAATTTAAAACATATGAAAGTGTATAATAAATAATATTAAATAATTCATGAAAGATATATACAGGGTTACAATTTATAAATTCTCTATATAACTACAACCTAATAATACTTTGTCATAAAGAAAACTATTTTTATTGATCAAAGAGACACATGAACTTTTTCGCGCCATCAAGAACAACTCTACGTTATAAACAATGTTTATATGATTCTTCATTGATATTCTGGCCAAGCTCTCAACCTGCACATGTTAGATTGTTAGAACGTAACAAAAGCTAGATAATAGAGCTAATGATCAACCAAAAAAAAAAAAAGAGAGAGAATAGAAGAAAGCTTACATAAATTTATGTGTGTTGGATGGGTATATATAAGAGGTTAAGAGATAGAAACTTCATCCTATCTCGACCTCATTTTAATTCAAATTTGAAATCATGCCAATTTGTTAGGATTTCAAACCATTTATTCAAAGCTAAAAGGATAAGATTTAAAGATTGTATTAATCCTTTTCTTATAATGTATGGTGTATAGATATAGACTACTCTCTATGGATCGGAAATATTTCTTTTGATAATAGGCAAAAAATATATCTGTCGCCATTTGCTGCTCTTCATATATCCATAGAAATTTTCATTTATTTTTAAATTATTCTGTTGGCTTTGGAGTTACTACGTTGGCAAAAATATATCTTTGACCTTAAGTATTTTGAATTTTAACATTTCGTATTGAAATACTAAAATTTATGTATCAATTCAAAAGTCAAAACTTTACCTCTGCAAAGTTTTATCTTTCAATTCAAAATCGAAAACAACAACTTTCAAATGTTAAAATTTTATCTTTCACTTTAAAAATCCATATTACATTTTAATAAAGCTCTCTTTATAAATAAGGTTTTTGATATCTCTCCTAAAAGAAATAGAGTTTTGATATCTCTCCTAAAAATATAAGATATTTGTACGTTTTCAACCGCTAATTAAGGAGCGTGATCTCTTCATCAGTTTGTGTTGATAAGATCACGGTGCTGGATGATATCTAGCTGAATTTATATTTACAAATTACAATTTAATTAGTTAAGATAGAGGAGTAACTTTTACTAACCTTTCAAAAAATATTTATCTTTTAATATAAATTCAAAAATTTGCACCGTTTCTTCACAAAATTCAAAATATTGTTTGTTAAGATATAAGGTAATAGATTTTATCTTTCAAGAAAATTATTATCTTTCCATTCAATTAAAAGATACTTATCTTTTCAGTTTCGTCATAGATATATATACTTTTCAAAAAACATATCTAACAGACTTTAAAGTATAGAAGGATAAAGTTGGTGTGTATATGTAAAAATAGATGGATAGTTACTTTTCAAATTTGAACTCTTAAAAAAAACGTATTTAATAGACTTCTAAATACAGAAGGATAAAGTTGGTTTAGTTTCAATATCATGGAGTAGTTTATCTTCATGTTAAATTTTAAATTTTTGTTTTCTCAATAAGAAGTTATATTTCAATTTAAGACAATGGACAATGTTTTGTCCTAATTTTTTTCCTAACTATTTCTCTAACTATTATAACTACTATCCTCCTTTTATATATATAGATAGTAGTAAGTATTACTTTCGTAGTTGGAAAAGGTTGAGTAATATTTGTATCATTTGGATGAGTGGAAACAATCTCCTTATCGCCAAAGCAAATATTAAGAAGCAATTTGAGACAAAAAACACAAGGTGTAATACAAGACAAAATTGAGCAAAGATTTAATACTACTTATTAAGAATGCATTTTTGCCTCGTAAACTTTATAAAAGTATAAGTGCACACTTAAACTTTTTGCAGTCCATCAACTTATTTACCTCATTGGACGCTGACTTGGCATCTAGAGTGGATGCACTCTCTCTAATAGTGGGAGTGAACAAACATTAAAAAATCAGCTTATTTATCCCAGTTGCTTAGTCTATTTTGTTTCTTCTTAAATACAATGACGATTTTATGCCAAATCAGGAAAGGAAGGTATTCGTGCTATTTTAGATCATATGGGTCTCCATATAAGGGGCTGTCTATCCCGGCCCCTTATAATGTGCAAGTTCCAATGGGTTATTCTTTGACCATCATTTTGTGTATGGAGAAGTGGGTTTTGCATGATCCTATACTCAGAACTGATGTGGGTTATCCTTCTAAGAAGACTCCTTATACCGTGAGCGACTCCTTGATGTCCATGAACGTACCGCAAAATTGACTAGGTCACTCAGGTAGATATAAGATTAATTGGTGTGAGAAAAATGCTGTATTTTTGAAGCATTGGGATCATCGAATCTGATCGATGCAGGTACTACTACCTACAAGCTTATGCCATTTGATTATATCATTCGTTATTTCATAGGTAACGGATTTGCAGGAGTGGGAGAAAAAGACGAGAGCCCTATTATACAGGCAGAGAGGGCAAATTTGAGTTGCTGTCCGAAACTGAGGGCAAATTTGAGTTGCTCATCATAGTTATCATGTAGAAGAAATCGTTACATTTTAATGGGCAAAAACATCATCTACTAGTAAACTAAATTTGATATCTTAGTTAAATAAAATTTCTTATAATCTTATGAACAGGCTTATAATGATCTCTGTTTGCCGATATATATCATATAGTTTGAGATATCTCAAAAACAGTAGTAGTAATCCTGTATTCAGCTTGTTATAGAGGAAAAGAATGTTGAGGATTAAATGATAAAAATCTAATTGATCTTGGAACTACAAGAGATCTCTTCAATTTTTCTTGCACTATTTATACTTCTCCCTTCGTCCCAATTTATGTGGCACCATTTCCTTTTTTGTTTGTTCCAAAATAAGTGGCACATTTTTTTATTTGACAACTATTTAATGCATCATCTCTATTTTACCTTTGTTGGACCCTACATACTTTTAAACCTACCAACAACTTTTTATTACTCAAATCTTCTCCCTCTTACTTTTTCAAGGGTAAAATTGATACTTAACAAGGTCAACCTCTAGTTTCTTAAACTCTGTATCCGGTCAAATGATGCCACATAAATTGGGACGGAGGGAGTACTTCCTTTTAGGATACTCTCCAATTCACGTGTGTACCTGCCCATCACATAATACTCTCTTGAATGAGACAAGAAGATTGGCTGATTTGTGTCACGCCCTAAAAAAAAAATTTATTATTAAACTGCGCGGTGCGTGTTTATTTATTTAAAGGCTCGCGACTGGTGTTCAAAAAGGTACAAAATTATTTTGAGAACTCGGAGTCGCCACTTGACATAGTTTAAGGTGTGCCAAGTCACCAATTTTTCATTGTGTCGCTGCATTGCCTCGATGCTTCCAATAGTCGCGATCGCTAGTGCCATTACTGTCAGCGCCCATCCCATAGCTGCTGCACCACCTCGACTCGTACACTGCCTCGCCGAAACAGTCTCATCATTACTCCCTGTCCAATTCAAACGCAGCCCCCACTTTGCTCCCTCACTGCCTCGTTACTGCCTCGACATCACTATAACGCTAACCAAAAGAAACGTCACAGCCCCCTCCAATGAAACACAAAGCAAACCACCAATGTAACCCCAATACAAATCGTAACAGCCCCCTCCAAACGACACCATAAACAACCCCTCTTCATCATAACAAATCAAAACATCAACTCCCCACAAACCATCATCACAGCCCCAAAAACAACATCAAACAAACCCCACACCATCTCCATAACTCCAAACAAACCAACATCAAACAAAAACAGAAAATGAATAAGAAGGAGAAGAGAAGAAAAGAAGAACAGAAACGGTAAACGGGGAACACGGGCAGGGGAGAGAAAAAAAAAGAAGAATCAGGGAACGGGGTGACAGGGAGGGTAAGAAATAGATAAAACTAACAAACGAGTAAAAACTTACCGGAGTTTGAAGTTTTGACCAAATTTGAAAACCCGATCTACGAAAATTGGCTTGGATTTTGAAGAAACGGAGTTGAGAAATGGAATGAGGAGGTTGAGAGCTTTAAAATGATATATTTTTCTAAATTTTCCGGCCACCGGAGGTGGTGGCCGGCAGCGGCAGCGCGGTGGCCGACCGGTGGCTCCGCCGTGGAGGCGATTTCCGGCGAGCAAGGGAGAAAATTTGGCAGGGTGGCCCTAGTCAGGAGACTTATGGGGGTGTGAGGGAAAATGGGAGGTTTTTGTGAAGTTATAAGGGAAATGAGAGAGGGAATGGGAACCGTTGGATCAGATTTGATCCAATGGTTGAGATCAAAGGAATGTTGGACGGGCCATAGAGCAAATGGGCTGATGGATCTTGGCATTGGGCTACATATTTTTTTACATATAGCCACAAAAATGATTTATACACACACAACTAACTAAAATTAAACCACATATTTTACAACACTATCAAAATTAAACTATAGAATCAAAAAATTAAGCACGTAACAAGTGATTTTTGTTAATTTTCAAATTTTAACGTCCTAATTAGAAACAAATTTAGTTAAGAACAAACACTAGAAGTCCAGAAAAATTGACGACACGTCCTAAGAATCTAATACGAACTATTTTGAGCATTTTTTAATTTTGTGTGCCAAAATTAGGTGATTACAATTTGGTGAACCAACATAGAGCCTGTTTGGGTGAGCTTAAAAGTGGCTTATAAGCTTGTAAGCTCATTAATATATGTTTGGTAATTTCAAAATTTTTGGGCTTATAAGTCATAAGTGGCTTAAAAGCCACTTTTTGAGAAGTTAGGAAATCCTAAATTCTCCAAAAGTGGCTTTTAAGTTATTTTTTGACTTATAAACCACTTAAAATAAGCTGCTTATAAGCCCACCCAAACAGGCTCATAGGTTGCAATAAATGAATACTACTACCATCAAACAATAAAAGGAAATTTTTCTTGTCATCCATAACTGCCCACAAAAAATATAGAACAAAGACACTTGAGCTGATTTAGTGAAGCCTTACAATGCACATGGTATATTTTCTTCGCAATCTATGTATATAGGTAGTTGGACCCCTTCACGGGCCTTCACTAAAAGGAAAAAAAGGTAGTTGGACCCCTAAACTAGAGTGGCTATATTTACAAAATAATTTAAACTGTGGCTAATTTTAATTTCAGATTGATAAAGTGGTTATACATCCCATATATACCATGTAAAAGCCCATGGTGAATGAAGTCCAGTAAACTTAAGCTCAGTCATCAGTGTACACGTGTGCACCAACCGTCATTTTTCCTCTGCATTTATTCTGAAAATGTGACAACTGAAAAGTCATTGATCACTTTGAAATATATCTATTCTTAGATTATAAATGGACCTGCTTGCCGACCAAGGATAGAATAAGAATTTCACATTACCTGACCCCACGTATTATGGCTTTATTTAAAACTTCCTGACAACTAATGACGTGGCTTCATCTCCACGTGGCCAAACCTCCTTTCCACGCCATCTCATGCCTTGTGTACACACTTAAATGTTACTCCCTCCGTTTCAAAATGGTTGTCATAGTTCAAATTTCGAGAGTCAAACGAGTTCATTTTGACCGTAAATTTAAACATATAATCTTTAAATTTTTTGTAACGATGTTTATATATTTAGAAACTACATAAAAAGTACTACAAGTCACAATAATTAATAATTCAAAATATTTAAAAGACATATGAAAATAACGATGTTTATATATTTAGAAACTACATAAAAAGTACTACAAGTCATAATAATTAATAATTCAAAATATTTAAAAGACATATGAAAATATTACGGTTAAAGTTAAACTCGTTTGACTCTCGAAATCCGAACTATGACAACCATTTTGGAACGGAGGGAGTATTAGCTGCTTGCTTATATAGCAGAGTAAGTAGCTTCAGCTATCCGATGTGGGACAACAAAATAAGCAAAAGAAGCAAAGTTTGTGAAGATAAACTTTTATGACCATATGTAAGGCCACTGAAGAAAGTAGGGAAAGTTAATGTTGCTAACACAAAAGCAAACAACATTTCAGTTTAGCCACATCTAATGCAGTATGTTCATAATAGTATTTGTATCATTAAAGACAAAGCAAGAGTTCTTTGCTTTCTAATGACCTCAAAACTGTGCTGGTCTATCAGTCAAATCGTACATCTTCATAAAGATGTTCCATGTAATCATTTAGAATCTTCCATACAGATTCATTTGTTACATTCAAATACTTCTCAGACATGTTTTTAATATTCTATGGAGACTCTTAGATACTACAGGCTACTCTCCACTATGACAATGTAAAAACAATCAAGATGCCTTTTCTTGAAACAAAGATGCATCAACAAATCATCAAAGCATGTAAGAATCTAATAAAACTATGTTTATAGTCAACGTTTGCAAGGCTAAGGTGATGTATATGCATATTATTTAGTACAGCACACATGTTAATTAAGGTGCTGGTTATGCAAATTTGTTACTATAATCTTCCCATCTTGTCTTCTTTGAAGTTTCTTTTAAAAATAACTTTACCTACTTTATTGAAATGCAATAGCAACTGTGCATATCATCATCTACACTGAATTATAACATGACCAATGAACCAAAAGTCATCTCTATGGCTTTGGTCATCAACTATGCATATCATCATCTACACTGAATTATAATCATTCACAGAAATATGAGAAATTTGGGTTTTGTTTGGAAGTCGGCGGCAAGAAATTGGAAATAGAGGGAGTGGGGAAAGTTTTCACTCATAACTTTTTAGAACATGGGATGTGTTAAAAGATATGCTAATAATATTATTACCCATATTAGAAAATATTTTGAAGAGTGTTTTGTGTCTCATTTTATAATACCATGATCTTTGGCTAAGGACAAAATGGATATTTTATGATTTTTATTTGGACGTTAAGTTGCAGTTAATGAAAGTTATATTAGAAGTAAATAATATAACATTAAAGTTGGATAATTAGGTTTATTTATATTTTTAGAAGTTGCAATTGCACATTCACTAACATTAACGTCGACCAGTCATAACATTGAAGGAAACTCTGTAGCTTATGTTGGTTTTATCCTCCTTAATTGCCTTTAAGATGGATCTGCTTATAGCATGATGGATCTGCTTATAGCATCCGAAGATGGTACAACATTAAAAAATCACTTAGGAGTATTATTTTGAAAAAGAATCACCAACTTTTTGTTTACTGTAAGAGAAGAGAGTAAAGGATACGTTGTCTGTAGGTAACTCCTTAAATTTAATACTGTATAGATGAAAATGGATTGCTCTGATCAGGTCCTCTTAATAAAAGTTACTGGATTGTAAAAGGATGTATGCATCTTAAGAAAATTTCTAACAATGATAATAGAAGGCCTTATGCATGTAAAGAACAACTACTTTAATTTATAAATAGTAAATTAGAGAATTATTTTTCTCTAATTTCCTTTAGCTCTTACATAGTAGATAAAGAAATAAAATTATTAACCCAACTAAGCCATGAAATTAATTAAGTAGGTCATATAGGAGAGAGATTACAGAGTAAGCATACTGTAATTCAATCGTTACAACAGATTGAATTCTAATGCAAGACCACATATCGCGGAATACGTGTATTGTAATAGCACAAATTATTATAAAAATATTAAGCATGTTGATCGTAACTTTTGAATATATTTTTGCATACTTTACATAACGGTTTATTTAGTTTTAAAATGTCTTTTTGCCTTACTTTGTACTTTATATACTTCAAACGTTATTGATTCATTATTGACACTTTTACGCTAATAGAGGCTTCAGAGATCTTAATTACACAATATACTGTCAATTTTATAAATTTTTAAAGTGTAACGACACTTCTAATTTTATTATAAATAAAACTTTTACGCAAGGCACATAATAAGTATATACAATGACATGTACACATGTATACACAACCATACACATAACATACAAGTTCATACAATAATATACAAAAGTTGTATATACAATGTACGTATATGTAATGCACGGTTGTTGGAATTTGTATATATTATATTACTTTGAGTTGCTATATTTTGTAGATTACACCGGTGCTTTTTAATATTATTTTCTAATATTTAACAAATTATTCATATTATAATTTTTAAAAAATAAATAAATAGAGAATATGCGACAAAGCTACTAGGCTCTGTCGAATTTGGTCGAAATACACTGGTCCTAACGTAAATATAATTACATTATTAAAACAAGTTATGACATGATTGTGCAAACCAAGTGTTGTATGGAGATTGACAGAAGAAAGACAACAAAAAATATTGGGCCTCTGCTACGTGACTAGTTACAGTAAAAAAGAGCACTTATTGTCAAGAACCTGCAATTTCAGGTATGGTCATCTCATCATCTGGGTAAGTAGTTTTTTCTTCTTTTCTTGTTCTGTATGTTATTGCACTACATGTTGTACTAAGTTGAAGTATTGCATTGCATGTTGATTCAAGATGTAACTATTTTTTGAATATGTGTTTTCTTGAGCATGCATGAAAGTTTATGTTTGGTTTGTGATGTTATCAACCTTTATATTTCTATGGCTTCTTCCTTTGGAAAGGAGGGAACACCCAAGCAGTGGCAGAGCTAACGGTCGAGAAGGGGATTGATTTAGAAAATAAAATTTTGCAAATAGTTATATTTATCTCTAAATCTCCTTGACATAGTATAGTGACAATGGTGGTTTAAATTTTTCTTAGTCACACGTGTGACATTCTTGTTTTTTTTTTCCTAGTAGTACCATATTATAAATCCTTGCTCACCCTAGACCCAAGGCTAACCTGACAGTCAAATCAAGTGGATTGCATATCATGTGAGTCTAGGGTTCAAATCCCCGCAAAAGCAAAAAACACTAGATGTTTTCTTTGTATTTGTCTAGGCCTTATTGGACAGAGTTACTCGATATCTATACTGGTGAGCAGACTAGGATCTAGAGTGGGTTTATTGCTCCTACTATAGCAATTAATGCACATGCAAAAACAATTAGAATTTATATTGTTTTGATCTTAGTGACTTTAGATCTTAGATTTGCCTCTGCAGTGGGAAGTAACAATTAGAATACGGTTTTTTTTTTTTTTTTTTTTTGGTGATTAATATATAAAGTTTTTTTGGAGTAGAAATAAAGTTAATGATGAGTTTTTCATATTGTCCTGTTAGTGACTCACGTTTGCAAGTATCATGAAAAGTAATGACCACATATGCATGTCGTGTGAAGTAGGATAAGTTTGTACAACCTCTGCAAATTATGAACTGATAATTCAATGTATTCCCTTTTTTGGTTTCGATCTTCCGATCCAACTTGACTTGATTAGACAGAATGGTTAGACCAAGAGACAATATGGCATATGGATAATAAGAAAATTTCTTTCAAAGCAGTTGTACTTCACTACTTCCACTTACATTTTCTATGTCAGTTTAATCTGGATGTAGGGTAACTTCTTAAGTCAAAACACTTCTTCAATTTGTGTTATTTAATTTTTTTTTTTCCGACAACCATATAATAGCAGGTTGTTTAATGTGAAAACAGTCTATGTGGAATTCAAGTTTGTGAGCAGATAATTGAATTCAGTCTTTTGTTAAGCAGCTCTCGGCACATGCTCGCATGTTTCCTTGTTTCCACCTAGAATTTAAAGAAGTCACTTTACCTGTTTACATCTACAGGGTTTCCCCGAGGCTTTTACAATCTTTTCTGCTTAACTTAGTGAAAAAACATATAGAAATGGCACAAGATAAAATTGCAAGCTTAGGTGCTGATGTTTCCCAATCAAAGAGAAAAATTTCCCAGAAAAGGCAACAGTCGAACGAGAAGCTGACTGTATATGAGATATTTGTTCCTATTCCTGGATCATTGACGAGGTCCAAAGTGCATAGGAATTGTCTGCTCGTTCTTGTCAAATTCTAATATAGTTTAAGATATCGTCCCACAGAGATTGAGAATTCTATGCTACGGACTTGTAGTATTTTAATTACTATTTGAGAGAATCAAATTGATGAAAAGTGAGTTTTTAATTTAAATTTACTTAAACTAAAAGAAAGAACTTCCGGAAGATTTCAAATTTAAAAAGAGTTGGGAATCGTTGAATTCACTTGGTAATACTTATAATAAATATCTCAGTTTTGACATGTATTTCTCTTAAGAATAATTGCTTATTGCTAATTCAATTATATTTTTCTCACTAAAAAATAATCAATTAATAACACTCCGTGAGGTTATGCATATTAATCAAATTATAACTAGTGACGATTAAACCGAAATATTTTTCTTGCCTGAATTGTGCTAAAAAGTAGTAAAAACTTCGTGAGAATATTTTTACGGAAAATCAATAATCTTACCTACAACAATTCCTCCGTGAGAATTAAAACTGAGGTAAACAAGATTACGGACTTGGAAAAATAGTTTTTACTCTACTATTTTATTCGTCAGTTATCATACATTAATTTTGCTCCGTGAGAATTACAAAATTAATATAACAATAACCTGGAGATAAAATAGAGGGATGTGAAAATATTGATTAAGTGAAAACTATAATTCTAGCACAGTATTAAAATTTGATTAGAAAGTTTCAGGCCAAGCATGTATTAAAACTGAGATAAGTATTATAAATAATACCGAGTTTCATCAACTATCCCAACAAAAGATATTACTCCATTATGGAGTAAGAATAACTTTAAAAATATAAAGACTATGAAGAAAGTAGTATTTCTTCTAAAAAGATGAAAACTACACAAACTTTAAAAGAGAGAAAGAAAAGGAAAGCAAGAGAAATCTTGCAAGTGAATTGATATCTTTCTTACAAACTTTGGCCATCTATTTATAGATGAAACCATAAGCTTAAGGCTTCCAAAGATGCCTAGGTAAGGTGAAATTAATGAGTTCTTCATAGATGCAAAGGTGAGTTGAAGAGAGAAGATTTCTTCCGTCTTGCTCTTTGTTCTTCAGCGTATAAAAATCACGGACATGACTATCAGTGTTATAGTCGCACTATGAATAGTGAAATCATCAATGATTTTTCCCTTATTTTTATTCACTTTGAATATCTTCTTCTTCCTGCAAAATATGTTAGAAAATATGCGAGAGATGGATATATTTATTCACGTTTTATTTAAAATACTTAATATTTAACTATAAAAATATATCAATAAATTATATCCATCAAATTCCCCCATACTTGAATCTTTGCTCGTCCTCGAGGAAAAAGAAATATATATATATATATATATATATATATATATATATATATATATATATATATATATATATATATATATATATATATATATATATATATATATATATATATATATTTTAATAAAAATATTTTATTCAAAACTCATGATCTTTGTAGGATAGAAAATTTGTTCAAGATAAACTTCCTTCATCATGATCAATGCAATTATTCTTTTTACTTCACCAAATTCTTTAACTTATTTCTGAATTTTGACTTGATCAACAAGAACTTGCAACCTTCTCCCCTTGAATCTTTCAAAATTGATAGAGTTATGATCATGTATTCAATAAGTATCATAGTCTTGTCCATAGGCTTGCTCATCATGTTCATCTCCACTAATATAGATTCAATACTGACTTTCAAAATCTTTTTAGGACTTTTCATGGCTTGTAATGTTAGGTTTCAGGCTGGTAGGATAAGGATATTTGATAGTGACTGTTCTTCTTCCAGCTTGAAGCTAACATTGCTCAAAATTTTCTCCATTCGTTAATACATTTTTTTTTTTGCTATGAATTATATATTCATATATTCACCACATTGCTTTTTTTGGTAATATTTCTTCCTTTTGGTGATGTTTAATCTTTGCTCATTCAAAGCTGGAAGAAATAATAACTCTTCTTTTTTTTTCTTTATATATATGTAAACAATATATACATATATCATATATATCTTTTTTTTTTTTTTGGGTAATATATCATGGTGTAGAAAAAAATAGGATTAAGGCTCAAAGAAGGGTTCGAAAAGGTAAAAATATGTATATTTGGATAGAAAATTGAGAGGCTTGAATTGTGTATCAAAGAAGGCCTAATTTCATTTTTCAAAAATCAGTATCATCCATTATTTCGCCTCGAAGAACATTCAGAGCAAGTTCTAGCCAAGTCATTGATTCTACCTTCTTTGTGATCATAATTTTTCTCAATTCTAATGATTTTCTGAGTTGAAGATGTTTGCTCTTGCTTTCACAACGTCAAAATCATAGACATGAAAAATCATATGGTGAATATAAAAAGAAATAATATTGAACATAATAAAAAAAAATTATATTGTTAATTAAAAACCTACAATTAAGACCATAAATAATAAGAAAAATAGTATATAATATATAAATAACCTCCCCCATACTTGAACATTTCATTCTCCTGGATGAAAATGCTTTTTTAGAAAATACCTTCTAAAAATAATAAAAATATTATTTTATTAGTAAAATAAAAATCTTTTTGGCTTTCAAATATACGATCACAGAAGAAAGCTTGAAAGAAACTGTGACCACACATGTTCTATGTGTAATAGACTGAATTATTTTTAGACCTTATCAGTCATTAGGTCCTAGTTTGACTATAAACTAGAAAATTACATGTGCCAACATTAGATTTGGACAATTGAATGGTTTAACCAACCAGTAACTTAGGCATACCGATCACCATGGAGTTACTCCTGTCTAGGTGACTCTGTTTTTGTAGAGGCCTTCATGAGATGTTCCGGTTGTACAATAATCTGGATATTGACCAGATCAATTGGTTAAGCATTTAATTAGTCAGATCTAAGTTGGACTTATGAGGCTCCATTGCTTCACCCTCAATGGCTATGGGATAAAGAACCATAGTTCTGAGTTTAACGTCGTCAGCTCGACGTAGTAACTGTGGCACTCATCATACTATCATGGTTACTGAAGGGTGTTGTTCAAAATGTCCTCCAAAGTACAATTTTAGCCTGTGACCATTGACCTTAAATTTCTCTCCTCCATTGCTTTGTTGAATTTCAATTGCTCCGTATGGAGTAACATTTGTAACATTGTAAGGACTTGTCCACCTGGATTTCAGTTTTCCTGGGAATAGCCTGAGACGGCTATTGTAAAGAAGTACCTGATCTCCAATTTTAAAATTTTTTGGTCGGATCAAATTGTCATGCCATTTTTTTATTTTTTCTTTGTAAATCTTGACATTTTCATAGGCTTCCATCCTCAGTTCATCCAACTCATTAACCTGCAAAAATCTGAATAGATTGCAATGGCATCTCATCTCTCCTTGTGATATTACCTATTCTCTGACATCTATCACATTGTGCAACATACAACCGGGCATCCTTAAAAAGTGTTGGCCAGAAGAATCCAGCTTCCAAAACCTTGAAAGCAGTTCGGTTTGCAGCATAATGTCCTCCAATTGCTCCATCATGACAATGAAACAAGATCTTTGGTATTTCATCTTCAGGTACACATCTTCTAATGATATTATCTGCACAAATTCTAAACAAGTAAGAGTCATCCCACAGATAATATTTAGCATCCGATATAAGTTTTTTCCTCTGTTGGTAAGAGAGATCTCTAGGTGTCCATTTTCCAACCAAGTAATTTGCAATATCTGCAAACCAGGGTGGTTGAGTCACTACTGAGCTGACAGAAAAGATGTGTTCATCTGGAAACTCTTCTTTTATATCACTAGACTCAAGAGGAGGGTTCTCTAATCTAGACAAATGGTCAGCTACCTGATTTTCTGTCCCTTTCTTGTCTTTTATTTCAAGGTCAAACTCCTGGAGAAGTAAAATCCATCTTAACAATCTAGGGCGGGCATCTTTCTTTGCTAAGAGGTATTTTAAAGCTGCATGGTCAGTAAAAACAGTGACCTTGGTTCCTATTAAATAAGAACGAAACTTATCAAAAGCAAATACTACTCCAGTAGTTCCTTTTCTGTTGTGGCATAGTTGAGTTGAGCTTCATTCAATGTTCTACTGGCATAGTAAATGGGACGGAAAATTTTATCTTTTCTCTGGCCTAAAACAGCTCCAACGGCTGTATCACTAGCATCACACATGACCTCAAAAGGTTGGTTCCAATCAGGGGACACAACTATAGGGGCAGATGATAATTTCTCCTTAAGAGTGTCAAAAGCTTTCATACAATCTCCTGAAAAATCAAACTTAACATATTTCATCAAAAGGTTAGTCAACGGTTTTGAAATCTTTGAAAAATCTTTTATGAACCGTCTGTAAAAACCTGCATGACCTAAAAAACTTCTAATGCCTTTAACAGTTGTGGGAGGGGGTAATCCTGCTATAAGATCAATTTTTGCCTTATCAACTTCTATCCCTTTAACAGTAATTTTATGTCCTAAAACAATTCCCTCAGTAACCATAAAATGACATTTCTCCCAATTAAGAATCAAGTTTGTCTCTTCACATCTCTTAAGAACTAAGGTCAAGTGATTAAAACAATCTTCAAATGTTTTACCAAAAAGGGTGAAATCATCCATAAAAATTTCTAAAAACTTTTCAGTCATGTCTGAGAAAATAGCTGACATGCAACGCTGAAATGTAGCAGGTGCATTACACAAACCAAAATGCATTCTCCTATAGGCATAGGTTCCATGAGGACGTGTGAAAGTTGTCTTATCCTGATCTTCTGGTGCAATTGATATCTGGTTATACCCTGAATATCCATCAAGAAAACAGTAAAAACCATATCCAGCTACTCTTTCTAACATTTGATCAATAAATGGTAAAGGAAAATGGTCTTTTCTTGTGGCATCATTGAGACGCCTGTAATCAATACAGACTCTCCATCCTGTCACTGTTCTTGTAGGTATGAGTTCATTATTTTCATTTTTGACAACTGTCATACCTCCTTTCTTTGGTACCACCTGAACAGGACTTACCCAAGGGCTGTCAGAAATGGGGTAAATAATACCTGCAGCCAAAAGTTTTATTATTTCATTTTTCACAACTTCCTGCATTACTGGGTTCAATCTCCTTTGGGGTTGGACTATTGGCTTGTAGCTATCCTCCATGAGGATTCTGTGTGTGCAAACAGCTGGACTAATGCCTTTGATGTCTGCTATAGTCCACCCTAAGGCTCCTTTGTGTGCTGTCAGTACTTCAATCAATTTATGTTCCTGTTCTGCAGTCAGAGAAGATGAAATTATCACAGGAAATAATTCAGGCTCAAGATAAACATACTTCAAATGGGAAGGGAGAATTTTGAGTTCAATTTTTGGTCGAGCATTTTCTGATAGCATTTCTCCCTCTTCTTCAGAATCATTTTCCAATATTTCAGCTTCACTTCTAATTGTCGGATCATCATCCTGCCTTGTGCCAGATTGGGCCAAGCATCTTTCCAATGAGTCTGAAATCAATTGGTCATCTTTGAATTCATCTGCAAGATCACTAATCATGTCAATTGAAAAGCAAGAAGATGATGTCTCATATCCGGGAAATTTTAGAATCTTGTGCATATCAAAAATGACTCTTTCTTCGTCTACTCTCAAAATTAGTTGTCCTTGATGGACATCTATGATTGCTCTACCTGTAGCAAGAAAAGGTCTACCCAAAATTATTGGCTCATCAGGACATTCTTCCATTTCAAGTACTATGAAATCTACAGGGAAAACAAATTTATCTACTCTCACAAGCACATTTTCAATAATTCCCTTAGGTTTCTTAGTACTTTGATCAGCAAATTGAAGAGAGACAACAGTATTTTTTATGTCACCAAGATCCAATTTTCTAAAAATAGAAAATGGCATCAGATTTATTGAAGCTCCAGAATCACAAAGTGCTTTTTCAAAATATACTCCTCCCAAAGTGCATGGAATCGTAAAACTTCTCGGATCACCGAGTTTTTGTGGTAGCTTATTTTGAAGTATAGCACTGCATTTTTCAGTAAGCATTACCACAGACACTTCTTCCAATTTCCTTTTGCTTGACAAAATTTCTTTCAAAAATTTAGCATATGAAGGCATTTGTAATAAAGCATCAGTAAAAGGAATATTAATGTGAATCTGTTTTAAAATTTCCAAAAACTTTGCAAACTGATTGTCAAGCCTTTCTCTTTTCATTTTTTGTGGAAAAGGGATTGTCACAGGGAGAGGAGTTATTTTTTCAAAATTCTTTTCCTCTTTTTTCTTGATTTCATTCTCTTCTGATGGATCAGATTGTATTTCAACATTCTTACCCTTTGCTGCCTGGTGTTCAAAATGGTTCTTTTCCTGTCTGTCAGCATATGGATTACCAAGATTCTTACCTGACCGTAAGGCGATGGCCTTAAGGTGTTCCTTTGGATTTTTCTCCGTATTGCTTGGTAAGGGACCATGAATCTTTTCTGAAACAAGAGTTGCCAATTGTCTTACCTGAATTTCCAAGTTTTTGAGGGTTGAGTTTTGGCTTTCCATCTTTTCATCAGTGGCCTTAATGTACTTGTACAACAAGTCATCAAGACTTGAATGAGCTTGTTGAGGCCTTTGCTGATATGGAGCTGCTTGTTGATATGGCCTGAAATTTGATTGCCCACGATTTTGATTTTGGTATCCAGGTGGACCCTGTGTTGGTTGCTTCTGGAAGCTTTGAGAGTTCTCAACACCATTTGGATTGCTCCATTGAAATCCTGGATGTTTCTGTGCCATTGGGCTTCCAAAAGGGTATGACTTGTAACCGATCACATTAGCCTGCTCATCATTCTGATTGTTTGCTCGGCATTCATGGTTAAGATGGTTTCCTCTACACATGTCACAAGCCTCAGACTGGATTGGTTGTTGTGTATTCACCTGAAAAGATTCAAACTTTTGTGCCAAGGAGGCAATCTGTTGTGTTAGTGTATTAAAAGCATCTGCCTGATTTACCGTGGCAGCCTTTTTGATGGTTACACGATCAGATGGCCATTGGATGGCATTCTCAGAAATTTCATTCAGCAATTGCAATGCTTCTTCTGTAGTCTTTCCCATGATGGAACCTCCTGCAGCTGCATCTATCACATTTCTAGAAGAACGTGTTAGTCCATGATAGAAAATATACAACTGCATGTGTTCAGGAATGTCATGATGTGGACATTTTCTTAACATTGATTTTAATCTTTCCCATGCTTGATAAACTGACTCAGTGTCAGTCTGCAAGAAATTAGAAATATCTTGTCTTAACTTTGTTGTTTTAGCAGGGGAAAATATTTGTTCAAAAACTTTTGTGTCATCTGGTCCCATGTGGTTATAGAACCTCGAGGCAAACTTCGCAACCAAGTCTTGGCATCTCCTTTTAAAGAAAAAGGAAATAGTCTTAACTTAATTGCTTCAGGAGGCACTCCATTATATTTAGCAGTTTCAACTAGTTCCAAGAAATCAATTAAATGACTATGTGGATCTTCACTTGGATCACCAGTAAAGGTGCAAGACTGTTGAATTGTTTGAATTAGGCCGGTCCTAATTTCAAAGTTATTGGCTGCTACAGGTGGGTTCCTGACACTAGATTCACAGTTGAAGCGGTCTGGTCTAGCATAATCCCTTAGGATTCTGTTTGCAGGTCTTGGTGCTACTTCATCAAACTGATCCTCTACTTGTGGTGCGACTCCTAATGGGTTATTGTTATCTCCTAATTGGTGTTCCATTTTGTCACAAATTATGCTTTTAGAAGACGATGGTTGTCCATTTTTGCACAATCTTAAAGATCTTTCAATTTCAGGATCGTAAATGACCAACTCTTTGTTAGAAGAGCGGGTCATAAACTACTTGAAATTGTTAAAGAAATAATTTTTTTTTTAAAGGTACTTGTAATAAAAGTATTATAAGAAAAATACTAAAATGTAGAAATAATTAGTAGTAGAAGTTTTTTTTAAAAAAATAAAATAGATAATAATATTGTCTAATTAGTTTCACAAGTAGAGGAGTAGTGTTCAAAAAAAAAAAATTATAGGAGTAAAACTTAATAATGACAGAGAGGAAAGAAGACAAAGTTAAGATAATACTAACACAGTAATAACAATAGTATTGATAGAGGTAGTTAAAAACGGTGATAGACACGATGGTACAAAATTTATACTAGTGTTAGAGATTATAGATATATTATTAATAGTAATAGATATAAAGATAACAAAAAGGACAAAAAAAAAATAGTAAGCAGTTAAGGTTTGAAAAGTAGTATTTGTAAAGTAGTACTGAATAGTAGACTAGTAGTTGCAGAAAAGAGAGGAAGAAGAAAAAAAAAACTAAGAAAACAAAATAAATACTAGTATATTGTAAATATAATATAAAATAATATTTATAACAATTAGGGGAAAAATGATAGACGATATAGATAATATAATAATAAAATTATACTAACACTAATAATAAAAAGAAAATACAAAAACATTGAGTAGTACCAATACCAATGAAAAGGAAACAATACTATTTTTTATATTTTAATAAGAGTGGTAAAGTAAAGTAGCTAGTATTAATCGTAGTGATAATAAGAGAAGTTATAATCAGAAAAACAAAAGTTGGTAAAAATAAAATAATTGAAATATGGTATATAGTTCAAGTAAAATAACTAGTAATGATATAACAATACATAATAAGAAAATATTTAAATAAAAATAAATAATATAATACTATAGATAAAAGTAGCAGTAGAAGCTATTGATAATACTAATAAATAACAGTAGTTAAGGAATTATAGTATTAGTAACAGTTAATAGTATAGGTACAAATTAAAAAAATAGTATAATTTTTTTTATGAAGGAGAGACGTTACTGACAAAACAATAAGTAGTGATGCTTAAACAAAGAGAGAGAAAAGAAAGTAGTAAATATGTTAGTTATAATAAAAAAAATATATAAGTGACCAAAAATAGTAAGCGGAAGGAATAACAATGAAAGATGATAGAGTAAGGTATATCACTATTAGGATATAATAACGAAAATGCGAGTAATGGTAAAGAAAGTTAACAATAATAATAATAGATATACTAAAAGAAATAAAAGTGTTAGAAACAAATATAAGAATGTAGAAGCAGTAGTCAATATAATATTGTTAGAGCTTAGTAATCAATAGTTATAGTTATAGTAGTATTTAGTAGATTATATTAATAGGTCCTTAAATTAGTAATCAAATATTTAGTCCGAAGTAGATGTACGCCAATCCCCGGCAACGGCGCCAAAAATTTGACGAGGTCCAAAGTGCATAGGAATTGTCTGCTCGTTCTTGTCAAATTCTAATATAGTTTAAGATATCGTCCCACAGAGATTGGGTATTCTATGCTACGGACTTGTAGTATTTTAATTACTATTTGAGAGAATCAAATTGATGAAAAGTGAGTTTTTAATTTAAATTTACTTAAACTAAAAGAAAGAACTTCCGGAAGATTTCAAATTTAAAAAGAGTTGGGAATCGTTGAATTCACTTGGTAATACTTATAATAAATATCTCAGTTTTGACATGTATTTCTCTTAAGAATAATTGCTTATTGCTAATTCAATTATATTTTTCTCACTAAAAAATAATCAATTAATAACACTCCGTGAGGTTATGCATATTAATCAAATTATAACTAGTGACGATTAAACCGAAATATTTTTCTTGCCTGAATTGTGCTAAAAAGTAGTAAAAACTTCGTGAGAATATTTTTACGGAAAATCAATAATCTTACCTACAACAATTCCTCCGTGAGAATTAAAACTGAGGTAAACAAGATTACGGACTTGGAAAAATAGTTTTTACTCTACTATTTTATTCGTCAGTTATCATACATTAATTTTGCTCCGTGAGAATTACAAAATTAATATAACAATAACCTGGAGATAAAATAGAGGGATGTGAAAATATTGATTAAGTGAAAACTATAATTCTAACACAGTATTAAAATTTGATTAGAAAGTTTCAGGCCAAGCATGTATTAAAACTGAGATAAGTATTATAAATAATACCGAGTTTCATCAACTATCCCAACAAAAGATATTACTCCATTATGGAGTAAGAATAACTTTAAAAATATAAAGACTATGAAGAAAGTAGTATTTCTTCTAAAAAGATGAAAACTACACAAACTTTAAAAGAGAGAAAGAAAGGGAAAGCAAGAGAAATCTTGCAAGTGAATTGATATCTTTCTTACAAACTTTGGTCATCTATTTATAGATGAAACCATAAGCTTAAGGCTTCCAAAGATGCCTAGGTAAGGTGAAATTAATGAGTTCTTCATAGATGTAAAGGTGAGTTGAAGAGAGAAGATTTCTTCCGTCTTGCTCTTTGTTCTTCAGCGTATAAAAATCACGGACATGACTATCAGTGTTATAGTCGCACTATGAATAGTGAAATCATCAATGATTTTTCCCTTATTTTTATTCACTTTGAATATCTTCTTCTTCCTGCAAAATATGTTAGAAAATATGCGAGAGATGGATATATGTATTCACGTTTTATTTAAAATACTTAATATTTAACTATAAAAATATATCAATAAATTATATCCATCAATCACCCTCTAAATTTATCGTAGGTCCATGCTTTAAGACTACGTTACCTCCAGAGCTCTCTGCTCTTTACCCCTTAGCTGAAGGAGAGAAGCTACTTCTACACTCAGCAGTACCTGATTGGTTTGAAGGTAAGTCTCTGAGGTCATGGCCTTCCGCAGCTGAAAGCTGGATTGATTGGGTGGGTAGATAGATTTGAGAAGGCAAAAGGGGAGGTCTGGAAATCAGCTGGTATATACGATGCCATTCAGTTGTCAAAAAATGATATTCCTAAGGACAAATATCTTCTTTATGCTGCCTTGTGTTATTGGTCAATCTCCACAAACTCGGTTCCATTTCAGATTTGGTATGATGGGGCCAACAGTACTAGATATTATTGCCTTGACAGGACTTAGGCCCAATGGAGAGGAAGTCGGTGCCATTCTTAGGATAGCTGGATCAACTTGTGACTTTCCTGAGTATGGGCAAATTTATCAAGAAGCACGTGACTACCAATATCACGATGTGTCAGAGAGAGAAATGGCTGTGACAGAGGAAGAACACATATCTTTTCTGGTTAAGTGGCTTTGCGATAATCTCTTTTGTAATTCATCGATTACTACGATTAAGCAATGTAATAAACTGGCTTATGCTCTTACTGTGTGTAGAAAGCTTGCTTTGGCACCCTTTCTCTTATCTTATTTATATCATGGATGCACTGACATCATTAAAGGAAGGTTTAAAAATGCATGGGGTCCTTTCTGGATCTTGCAGTTCTGGCTACAGTCCTATTTTCCAGAATTTCAACCTGCGACCTTGGTCAACAATAATGCTCCCACCTATGGGTACCCCTTGGCTGAAGGTGTTTTGAGATACAAATCATTCAAGGACTACTTTCTCTTCTTTCACAAATGCTCATCTAGAACAGCAAGCCAATTCACCCCATTTTCTTCTAGGAAGTTTGGACCTGATTGGTTTAAGTGGTCACTTGATCGTTACTTCCGAAAACTTGATAGTGCAGAGCTACAAGACATTTGGGCCAGTTATGTCATTGATCGAGAGCTTCCTTACAGTATCCTTCTGGATAAATCTTCTAAATGCAAACATGGGGGTAGAACATTATTCTCTGAATCAGTTTGCTCGACAGTTTGGCATGACACAGGCTGTTCCCCTCCACCAATGAGCCAATAATCTTTCAATCAGAAGAGAAGGTTTCCAGTCTGCAGATCACATCGAAGAAACTAAATCAAGGTTTTGCCAATTAAAAAGAAAGTTCAAATTTGTTCCATTTGATAGTATCCCAAGCTCTACTGAGTTCTTTAATTCCTGGTGGTCCACTTATATAAAAACTCGGGACAAGACTGCTATTGATGTCCTCAGGAAGATCTCACCGCATATTATGCCTCTCCAACCATCTGACCGGCAAGAAGTTGCTGCTCCCAGGTCCGATGGCATTAAAGGCACTTCCCAGTCTGCGGGAAACTTTGGCCAGAATATGAAAAGAAAATATAATGGTAAGATAACTTTCTTGATGGAACAAATTGTAAGATCCCCATTCGCTGGTATATCTCCCCAGAGATAGAGGAATCATCAGAGGTATTTGATTCGCGTAAATTAGCAGAGGGGGCAAGTGTTGCTCATTAAGGGCAAAAAGGATATGTAACCATTTTGGTATGGCTTGCCAAAGCATAGCTCATTGAATCCTTGATATGATAACCCAAAGTTGAGGATTTGTGCATATACCATTGTCTTGGATTTTCAGATAGCTTTGTTGTTCTCTCAGCTTCTTGTCTTTTGCTTTGTTTAGTTTCTTTCTGCATTTTGACATGTAGTATTTCCTCCTTTCATGCCTTGAACCCCATCACAATCCTTTGCAGAGCAAGAGGAGCCCAGCCAACAAAGGCCGTCAAATAAGGTTGGTGAAGAGACATCTACAAGGACAGTATGCAAGGTAAAAGTCAAGCAGGCCTCTGGTATTGTAATTGATAGCCTGACCTGATTCCTTTACTTACCATTGCTCGACTATTTTAGAAGGTGAAGACTTAGACAAGGAAAATGCCGGCACCAGGCACAACTTCTACCATAGCTTCTGTGGCAGATATGCAAGTTTCTGCCTGATGATACGCCGATCTCCAACCCATCCTCCGCTTCTGATAAAGTAAGTTCTCCTTATTACTTTTGCCATTGCATCTGATTACTTCATCCAAGTTTGAGAGCTTTTTCTTTTCAGGATGGTGAAAAATGCACAGCTTCCCCGTCCTTGGCTAAAACCACAAGCAAGACATCTGATATTAGTGAACCACCTGACTGTCCTGTGAAATTTGAAAATCTAGAAGACTTCTTTTCTCAAGTTGGTGGACAAATTAAACGAGCTCAATCTCTCGGTACATCTGCTGATCGATCTTCTTCCATGCATGGCAAGATAACTGACACAAAAAAGTCTCCGCAAGAAACGCTTGCTACAGCCAAAGATGACATTGAGAGATTACTAAAGATGCCTTCTCAAAACTTGCTTCTACCTGAAAACTGTGCAACAGTAAGTGCAGCACTGTTAATATATGCTGCAGCACCAGATTTACCGGTTGAGAGAGAGCTTTCTATGAAGAAACTCAACGAGAACCTTCCATACCTTTGCTCGACCTTCCATAATGCTAAGAAGGACCAAGAGGAGTATTACAGGATGACTGCTATGAAATTTCTCTTCGTCAATGAGCTCACAAAGGGTCAGGAACACTACACCAACCTCAAAGACCATAACGACAAGCTTGAATGTACAATGAACTCCATCAGAAACCAAATCAGCAAGTTGACGGAAAGTTTTGAGGATGCAAAGACAAAAACAAAAGCCATCCAGGAGCAACAATTGAGTTTGGCTAAGAAATGTTTTGAAACGTCAACTGCTCTTGATGAGATGGAAGCCGAGTTTCATGGCCTAGAGGAGATGAAGGAGCAAGCTGATTCTGATATTGCCCGAGTGGAAGCAAGCTTGAGAGACTTAAAGAGTAAGATGATCAAATCACCTGTAAATCATCCTTCATGTGAATTTGTTGACTAGTGGCTTCAAAGTATAGGAGCATGTAAATATCTTTTGCTATGGACTCTCTCTCTTTTTAATGGCATTCCTAAGTATAGCCAAGTTGGTCTAAACTTGTAACGTAGTGGAACAAGAAGTGCCATAGGTTGATCTTTTGTATTTTGTATGTAGAAAGTGAAATATGTTCAGAGCTGGTGAAAGACATTAGATAATTCTGATGGAGCCCCTAACATGAACAGTTCTGAGCTACTCCCTCCGTTCCAATTTGTTTGTCGTAGTTTGACTTGACACAGTTTAATAAAAAAATGAAGATTTTTGAAACTTGTGGTTCATAATAAACTATAGATATTTGTGTGGTTATAAATGAGTCAAAAAGTAATTTTGGAATTGAATTATCGCCAAATTTAGAAATATGACAATCTTTTTGGAACGGACTAATAAAAAAAAGTATGACAAATAAAGTGAGAGAGAGGGAATACAACTCATTTCTATAACTTTTATGGACACAATCTTGATGCTTTGGGTGTTTTATCTTTAGGAGATAAATATACAACATCTGTGTCATTCACATGATAAGAGAGGACAATCAGTTTAAAGAATTCAAACTTAAAACTTCCATGTTGACTAATTACATTGGATGTTACAAGTCTTAACTCACCTCATTCTGTGTGAAGTACTAAAGGGGTAATCATGATTGTTGTCGATCTTCACTTAAATTGTCAGGAATTTGTCTCGAAAAGGAGGTTTATTACTAATTAAATGCCAAAACTAACTCACAACTCACAAGGAATAACCTTTTAGGACCATACACAAACTGACAAAATTATATATTAACCTATTGTTGATCGCTTTACGATTTTTTTTATTAAAAAAAAAAACCCAAAGCTTGTGTTGTGTACATGTTCCCCTCCTACTTTCATTCTATGTTTCCATCTCTGCTACTTTAAAATGTTGTTTTAGCCTACATCATAAATTATTGAAGAGTCTAAGTTCAGTTCTCCACAATGTTTTAAAAAGCGGAGCGCAAGGCGAGGCGTTTTACTTACAATGGGACGAGACATAAGTCTCGAGAGGATCTTATTTTTTAATTAATTTTTGATTAATAAATAACATAATGAGCCATAAAAATATCGAAAATACATATAAAAAAATTTAAGATAATTAAAAATAAGAAAAAAGATTATAGAAACAAAAAGATCTAACATGTTTTACAAGTATAAGAAATTGAATATTGTTACAGTTTATATGAGATATAAATAAACTATAAGGTCTTAACTTTCAAACAATTAAAAAATAAAATTTGTTAATATTAAAAGTGAATAAAAAATAAAATTTATTACTATTATAATTTAAAACATTAATTCTTCATTGATAAATATACTTCTAAATTGCAAATAATTAAAGTTTAACAACTTTGAGTGACAGAAATAAGACATGAAAATCAATAACAAGTGATGATATAAACCTCGACTACGCATTTACAGATTAAGTATACAGATGATATTCATCCTCATGATATACTCAATTATAATACATTCAATATTATGCCTCGTTGATTGAGCTACACTCAATTTCTCAATATATATAGATGAATATAAGTATCATTCATTTTTAAAGAAAATTATGAGCGAACAATCTTAGTTAGAGAATTTGACAGATTATTTGTATAGGTTCTTGTAATACCCCAGGTAAGGGTTAAGTATCTCACATCGGCATAACACATGAGAGATGTTGGTTATATAAGTTAACTGGCATTCGACCCTAGGGACGCGTTTTAAAGTCGCGATGGCCTAGGCACAAAGCAGATAGTATCACTAGCGAACTTGGGCTGTTACAGATGGTATCAGAACCACTCCGTGTCAGCCTTGTCGATGCAGGACAGAGTTCAGTGCTGAGTCTAGGCGAATCCCGGTACGCGGGGCAAACCTTAGCGAAGACGTTGAGTCCATAAGAGGGGGTGTATGTAACACCCCAGCTAAGGGTTAAGTAAGTGGCGGAGTCAAGATTTTTGTTAAGGGGTATCAAAATATAAACAAATACATATGAAAAAAAATTAAGGGGATTCAACACATAGTATATACACATAAAAAATTTTTTTTACCTATCTACACAGTATATTTTTCCTGCGAAGGGGTATCAGTTGGTACCCTTCATTGTATGTAGGTCCTCCTATGGGTTAAATGTCTCACATTGGCATAACACAGGAGAAATGCTGGTTATATAAGTTAACTGGCCTTAGACCCTAGCGACGCGTTTTAAAGCCGTGAGGGCCTAGGCCCAAAGCGGATAGTATCACTAGAGGGTTTTGGCTGTTACAGTTCTATAAAGCTAGCCCAGAGCATTGAGTGTTGGGCATGCTCTGGGCGCACCGTGGGGCGCTTGAGGCGTTGGGCATGAATATAAACCCCGCTAGAGAGCCTGATGACGTTTTGCAAGTATCCTGCCCCGGGGCGAGCATCGGGTGTGTCCCAAATATGGCTTTTAAAACAGAGGTTCCACAACATAAACAAGGAAATAAATAAAGATGTCTTCATATCCACTTTTCCTAATTATTTTACGATTTTATGCAAAATGTTTCTAATAAAAGTGTCAGTAAATTCCCATAAAAATTAAATCTTGTCACCTAAATTTTGAATTCTGAAAAGCATTTTCAATTACTCGTGTATTCTTGCCTATACTTTCAATAGATGGCAAAGAATTAGCTTTTGCGAGAGCTTCAATAGATGGCAAAGTATTTACACCATCATATTGCTTGTAAAACAACTACTTGACTGTAACGTTGATAGTAACTTGGAAGTAACATGAGATACTACTGCAGGTCAAATTACTACAGAAGTCCTTGTAGAGTTGATTCACTTTTGAAAAAAATAGCCACCTCTGCTGAAAAGTTTTCATCTGTTCCTTCCAGACCCAGTATTCCTAAATTGAGAAACGTTCCTATAAAGGTTTTTCTTATCAAGATGAAATGGGTTATGTAAGTTGATCTGATAAAGAAGGTTCAATGTAAAAAATATTCTAATACCACCACTACGAATTGAAAATGGATAAACCCACAGAGAGAGGTATGACAAATTCTTGTTATACTCTCATTTTGCTATTATAGTTGTAGATTCTCTCAAGTTCCTGCATTTAAAAAAGAATGGAAAGAAAGGTTTTTCCACACTGCCCTTTTCCATATGAAGACCTTCACATTTAAATCTGTCCATCGTCATGTACCAAAGTTACTGTTTATGTGCAGATCATCACCACGTGCAAGTTTAGTAGATAGCAGAAGTTTCTTTGGTTTTCAATAACCGAGAAATCCCCGAAGGCCTTACACATTTACTAGAAGACCAAAGCTCTGGGTGCAGATAGCAAAAGTTATTTACATGCATCATCACTTAATGGAGTTCTGCTCTATGTCACATTGAAGGTGTCTTGTAAACTTCACATTCCACATCCAATTATCCTTTGTTTATAGTTTTCCCAACTAACCTCTGCTTGGGTAATCAGTGAATCAGCCGGCTCTTTCTGTGGATCAAGAGATTCAGCTCCCAATTCTTCCAAGGCAGTTAACTTGGCAGAAAATTTCTTTTTAAAACTCAATTCTTGTTCCTGAATGGCTCTTCTTTTCATCTTTGCTTCTTTTAGGCTAGCCTTCAACCCTGAAATTCGACTATCAATTTTACTGCGATGGAATTTGAGATCATTGTAAAGCTCCTCCCCTCTAGTAAGCTCGTCAATCAGGACTACCTTCTTGGCAACCTTATTATAATCTTCCTTCTGCTTCTTGGCCTTTTGAAAATCAGAGAATAGGGATGGAAGACTCCTCTCAAGTTCCTCCAAAGACCGTGCCTTCTCAATGGAGAGATGGGGTGATGCCGCATAAATAGGAAGCGCAGCCAGTAAATTTGAGTAGTTCTCGGGCAGAAACACTTCGTGCAAAGGCATCACTAGTAGCTTCTGAACTTCCAGTTTGGTTTTGTTAAGTAGTTGTGCTGAGTATTGAGCCATGTTTAGTGCAGGTGAATTGACATCAATTTTTAGGGACTGAGCATGTTGAAGTGGTGTTGTGACCCGTGCAAAGTAGTCTTCTACCTCACCAACTTTTGTTTGATCATCACTTAAAGTCTCCTCCAACAGATGATTTGCTCCTAGTCTTCCACAAAAATGATAAAGGTACATTATCCTAGCAAAAGATTGAAGACAAAGGTCCTTTTACTTGAAGCTTTACATATAAAGAAGCCTACTATCTGGGGAGGTTAGTAATCATCTGATTTAATTTCAAATAGAACGCAACCATAAGAGACTTACAAGTTAACTACATTAGGTAAGAGGTAAATACAAATAAATAGGAGACAAGAACTCAATACATCATGGCTGCTGAGCCTTGCCACTTCAGCAAGTTTTCATTAGCAAAGAATCTGTTCTCTAATCGTGACAAGAGCACATATTTTTTACTGGTGACAGAAGTACATGTATTAATAATCATAAACAATCTGATTGTAACAACCTAAGTAGACAATACTGAAGAAATTCATGATCCAGCTATACCGAAATGCATCAACCATTTCTTCTGATACAATAAAGGAGCAAATGGTGGAAATAAATAGCGATCGCCTGACGCCTGCTACTGTTAATTGAACAACTAGCCTCAACACATGAAGGTTTGACAAAATACGTTGCCCAAGTAAGGTATGTTACGAGGATTCCTAGTGGCCCCTTCACTTTGCTATATCCATAAGTGGCAATATTCTCAACCACCATTTTACTAGGCTAATTTTAAGCCTTCTTTGAAAGTGCTCAGACCGTCTTGCTCTTTTTCCTTTTTCTCTAAATTTAACTTCCTAACTTATCTTTTCTACTTTACCCTATATGGAATCTTGAAGGTTTCCTTTCAACCACATTTCTTCTAGTACTATCGCCAAAGGCGGATCCAAGATTTAAATTTAGTGGGTTTAACCTTAAGGTTCTTAGCCATGAACACATTGTGCTCCTGAAATTAGGAGTTGAAACTTTGATATTTATTAACATTCTAATGGATTTTCACACATATATGTAGAAATATTGCGTTTGAACCCATAAAATATCGCCTGTGACTATTCTCAAGATACTACTCAAAAGAATTATTGATCACCTGTGGCGGTGTTATATAGTGATCACTGAAACAGTGAAAGACCTTCAAGGGTCTTATACGTAATTCAGCTTTAAAAGCTATCTATACTTATATTCACCATTCACTAAGCATGCTTTAATTTCCTGATTTAACTGAAATCAGATCCTGTTTTTCTACTGATACCGAGATCCAGCAGTTCTCCACTTGTTTTCTCTATGCCTCACTTTGAACCTAATAATTAACTGACATCACGTATCAAAATCTTCTTGTTATCAAGCTGAACACCAGATGACTACTTTTGATTTTGAGATATCTCAAAATATTTCACATAATTCTACAAACAAATTTCATTATGAATTCACAAGTTCAAGAAATTCAATTTACCAAACAAATCAAGTACACTTTATTAGTAGATGTTTCTGCCCATTCAAGTCAGTTAATATTCTATAACTATGATATACAACTCAATTTATCCCTCAGTTTCACAGACTAATCAATCAACTACACCAAGCAAACATAGGCGTGTAGCATATAATGAGTCCAGCTGGACCTAGCGTCTTCCAAACGGAGTCTGTTAGGGAAGAGGGGGTCTGGTGTTGGGAATGAAAATAAAGATGGAAAAAAGAAAGCAAATAGAGAAAAAGAAAGGGAAAGAAAAATAGCACCAGAAAAGAGAAAATTATGGTTCAAGTGGGATGCGATCTTGCGCCAGAGAGGTCGTAGCCACAAGTTTAAATGCCTTTCCAACCAATGCACCCAGTAGCTGCATAAGTGTCTGGGTGCTGACTTTTATTTTATCCGCTTTTTCTAATGTTTATAATAGTATCCACGACTGTACGGAAAGTAGTGGGTGCTCGAGCACTCATAGTGACCTACGAGTGTCTGCCCCTGACACTGAGGGATGATCTCAACCATTTCACTTACAACCAGTATCAAGAAGTTAGGACATGAAATGTAACATCTTGGGTAAATTAAAGTGATCACAGCATTTGCCGGCCAATTTCGTTACTATATTCAAGTTAAATTCATACATATCCTCGATGATATGTGTCTTCAGTTCCAGTTCCCAAACCTCCCTTCTGCCAAAGCCTAGAAGCTAATCCTGAGAACTTTATCATCCACTTTTTTCATAAACATGCATAAATAAATAGTGCAATACAAATGGTGCTTGTGTAGTAAATGAGACAATTACAAAGAAATTATACTTACTTCATCAGATGAAAGTGGTGGTGTCGAAGAGGATAAGTCATCTAACTCAACAACATTAGTAAAAGATTGCTGACAGTTAGCAGTTTCTTTAGATGAAGAATCACCTAACTCAACAACATTAGTAAAAGACTTTTGACAATTAGCAGTTTCTTTAGACGAATGATTTGAGCCATGGACCACAGGAGAGTGTTTGGTGATGTTAATTGCAGATTTTGGCGTGTTATCTGCGATGATCTCCGGGAAGCCCTGAAACAAGAAAGAGAAGAGATATTGGTTCACAAAATTTGCATTTGTAATGGGTTAAAGAAAACAAACTTTGGCTTCAATGGAGTTAATTTACAGCCAAAAGTAGTTCCCTCTCTGCCTTTTTAGAAGGCCTCTCATCTGTTTCTTGGCCTTCAACTTTGGGTGCTGTGAAATATACTCTTGAAAAACAGCAAAAATTATAATAGATAATTAAATAAAGGCTAACAAGTTTCTTTTAGAAAAGGAGAGCTGTTAAATTATCCAAGTAATAGAACAGGACAATCTTTCAGCCATGTTGGAGAACATTAAACAGAAGCCATCTTCCACTACAAGTAAGTGTACAGGTATACAAGACCAGAGGATACACCGTGAGTCGTGACAAATATGACATTGGAAGTTGCCTATTTTAGTTTCCACCATCTTCCAGTACAGAGCTTTTTGTTATGTTTTGTTCAGTCCTACATAGCACCACGAAACTGGTGGTAACTGGTCTGATAAAGTAAGAAGATGAGTCCTTTTTGCTTCAACTCTAGCTGAGAGAGCAGCAATTACCTTCTGGAACTCAAACTCCACCGCCAATGTAAAGAAGGGGACGGGTCTTGTTTAGCATGGCATGAAGATTAAACAGAACAACTATGACTATGAGTTCATGACTTTCTTCTGTATACATGTGTGTCAAGCATACATTTGCACATAATTGTGACTTGATATCTGGATAATTTCATCCCGAAAAATCTAAATGTATTTCCATGAAAGCTAAAAGCTGAAAGCTAATAGCACTCCATCCATCACTTAAATGCCTTAGTTTGAAATGGCAAAAGAATTAAGATGAGAAATGGAAAGTTTGTTGTCCAACCCGAAGTCTCTGAATTCAACTCACCTCCTGATGTCTTATGAATAGTGGAAGCAAAACACTATGTTAAAATATACTGATGTTTATAAAATGAATTTAACAATTTTCTTTATATATTTCTATGTAACTGTTTTATAAAAAAGGTTTTAACAACCTTTCTTTATATTTCTATGTACTTATATAAAGTTAGTTGTTCAATCTTTTTACCATACCTTCATTCCTCCTTTTTTTGGTTGCTTGTTCTCCAGCAATCTGGGCATGGTACTCTCAATTCTCTGGCTGGAAATCCCTACGTTCTTGAATTGGACTACTTGTTAATGGAAAAATCCTACCAAGGATTTCCTCAGCTGATTCAGTTCGAGTTTTACCTATATAGCTCAACCACCAGGACTCAAAGGATGGAGTACATTTTGGATTGGGATCAAAGTGGACAGCTGAAATTTTTTTCTTCATATGGACTAACCTTGAATCCACTTCTTTGATACAATTTACTGAATGGAAAACAATTCTACTTAGTGATGAGGTATTGGCAGACTGATGAGGGAGTGGCAATGCCTGAATCATGCCAAACTGCCGTGCAAACTGATTTGGAGAAAACTCCACTCCAGCACTGGCGTAAATTGAATTGCCCACTACAAGGCCATAGTGGAGGTCTCGAGCAATAAGGTAACTGGACCAGATGTCGCCTAGCTCTTGCTTATTAGATGTTTGGCAGTGATGATACAATGACAATCTCAGCCACTCAGGACCAAGGGTCCTGGAAGAAATTGGAGTGAACTGGCTGGCAGTTCTGGAGGAGCATGAATAAAAGAATTTAAAGCATTCCTGGAAGCTGATGTCTTTTAAATTACCTTGAGCTAATGAAACCCCATAAGTTGGAGAATTTTGTGAATCATTAGTCAAAGGTCCATATTCTGGGAAATAAGAATGCAGCCAGAGCTGTAGAATCCAGAAAGGGCCTCCGGCATGACCAAACCTTTTCAAAACTAGATCTCTACAGCCTCTATACAGATGAGACAACACAAAAGGAGCCACTGCAAGTTTTCCGCCTGCAGCAAAAGCAATGGCCAATTGGCTGTATTCTTTTGTTACCCTTAATGAAGTATTGCAAAAGACATACTTGCAAAGCCAAAAAATTAGGAAAGAGATGTGTTCATTCTCTGTTACATCTTCTATTTGCATGGAGACCTCAAGAAATGTCCTATAAGATAATGTTTTACCATTCTCCGCCTTTGGTAAAGTAAAGGACTTTGGCGTATGGTGGATTGCGCTAATCTCCTCACCATGAGGTCTAAACCCTGTCAAAGCAACAATATCCATTACAGTTGGACCCATCATGCCAAAGTTAAAGTGGAAGGAGTTACTTGAGATTGACCAAAAGCACAAAGCAGCATACAAAAGATTTTTGTCAAAGGGTATTTTGATTTTGGAAAGCTGAATGGCATCAATATATCCCAGCAGCTCTCCATTTCTCGCCTTTTACCTTCTCCAGTCGATCAACCCAATCATTCCACTTTACACTTGCATTTGGCCACGTCCTCCAAGTTACGCGTTTGAGCCACTCAGGGTCCACAGAGTGCAGAAGGAGCTTTTCCTCTTTTGCCAAGGGATAATATGGCACAAGCTCCGAAGGAAATCCATCCCTGAAGCACGGACCTAGTATAAATTCTGAGGAACTTTCAGGACTAGGAACAAAAACCTCAGTAGCAATCAAATCACTATCCAACCCCTCCATTTTCTGCTCCTGAGTAGTTGCAAGTGATTGAGCTTCAGTTGCTGGAGTACAAACTTTTCCTTTGTCCATGCTGAATCAAACTAACAAGACCACAAGGGGCATGAAACAAAAGTGCTTGCATAAGATGGCCCTGATTTTTACATACTGCAACACCTGAAGATTACAGAATATGTTCTTAAAACATAAGCCAATGAAAAACACAACCAGATAAGGAATTTAAAGTGTTGTCAATGATTATCCTGACTCAGAACAGAACCGACAGAAAAGGAGATAGATAATGTCTTTGAGGATAAGCCAGTTAATAAGCCAGCATTTGCTAAAACTCGGGCAGACATAATTGCTAAAAGTTGTTCCAACAGAAATACAAGCCGCACTGCTTGGAAGGTTTAAGCAAAACAAATTGCATTCAGGGGGCTTACTCGGTTCCCATCCCAGTTTACTTGGCACCTGTTCCTAAATGCCAGACTTTTACAATACAAACTAACAAGGTTTGATACATTTTTCAACTAACACACTATCTTTTCATATGTTGATTCTACATTATATTAAGCATTTTGCTCTATATAAACATAAAAATAAAAACATAAATAGATTTCTCCAGTAAATCAATGAGGTAGTCTGTATCTAGATGCATTCAGGCACAATCAAGACATCTCATGCTTTTCTTTCCTAATCACCATAAACCAGTGTTTTCCTTCCCTTTTTTTTTCCCTGAAATTCGATCGATAATGTGCCAACCCCTCTACCCTCTTCACTTAAATACCAAGCTTTTGTCTACATAAGGTTTGAACCTGCGACATATACATAACCCACGCATCTCAAGCGGAGCTCTTACCACTACACCAAAGTCTTTAGGGCAACCATAAACGTGTTCGCAAGACGAAAAAGCGCAAAAAGAGCAACAAGCTTATAGGGCTTAAAGCCAGAAACAAGTAAAGCGCATGCTAAAACACACAATTGCAGAAACACGCAATTATATCATAACGTACACCAGCTTAGTACTACTAAAACATGAGAATCGCAACTAACATAACTAATATGAACACCTAACATGGCGCTAGCATTTCTGTCTAGTGGTAAGAGTGCAACTATTTATGTCTGAATTAGTCCCACATCATGGGCTCGAATCTTTCACAGACAAAAACCTACTATTTAAGTAGAGAAAAATAAAGCGGGCTCATTATCCACCGGGCTTCGAACTGTCAAGAAATTTCTCGATTATCAAAAAAATATAAGCATCTAAGTAATATGCATAAATAATCAGGGTGGAGGTAGTTATAGGTTCGGGTTCAGCTAAACCGAGTAGCTTTTGGCTCAATTCCTATATATATTTTAAAAATCTAATAAACATGCTGAAAAATTAAATAGCGAACCCAGCAACTCAAACAACCCATAAACTTTACAACTCTGCGTCCCAATTAATAATGATGATACTCATCCTCGGGAACACAAATTAAGCATGTTTACAAGCACATATGATGAAGTAAAGTCATATTGTATAAGGAAAAAAAAAATAGAAACGAAAAGTATAAAGTTTGGAGCTTTAAAACAAAATGTATTGTTTATTAAGTAACAAACTAATTTTAATGCATGCAGTAACACCGTCACATTAACAAAAATATGTAAAACTCCACTGATAAGTACCTCAAACAATACATTTTTTTTGAAGATCGTACTGAGTGGGGAATATGTAAAGAGAGTGATTATTCAGATGGAGGGAAATAAGATACGTAGCTAATTATGGGATCGGAGAATAATATTCTGCATTCGTTATTTGTAATAAGATTATATTTTATTTCCAAATAGCTGCATTTAATAAAGAACTATATATATAATAGGATAAGTGAGGGTTGGTTAAATGATAAACATACTTCACTTATAACAAAAATATTGTGGGTTCAAGTCACAGTAGACACAAGTAATGAAGAGGGGAGGGATTGGGTCAAAATAAAAAGGCTAAATTGCAGCCAATGTCATTTTAGGGCATTTTTTTAAAAAACATAGCAATTTTTTGTTACTTTACGGAACGTAGCAACATAATAAAAAATGCTACCAAATATGTCACTAACTGAAAAACCTTAATCCTAAATTTCCTCTCTCTTCTCTCCTCTCTCTTCCACCTTTACCCAACCCTCACAGCCTTCCCGCCACCGATCCCCCACCCTTCCCGTCGCTGGCGTCCCCTCCCCCAGTCCCTGTCATCTCCGGCACCTCCCTTTTCCCCCACCTACTGCCGCAGTCGTTTGTCATCGCTGTTGCACGTCCCCCTTCCCTCGCTGCTGTGCTCGGCCTCCCCCTACCCTTCCCCATCGTCGGCGCCCCTCGCCCACCCCAGTCGTCGCCGGCACCCCTCCCCTATCCCCCGTCGCGCCGCTGCAGTAGTTTTTTGTGTGTTGACTGCTGCGATCTGCGCTCTCATTCTCCGCTGCTGCGATTTGTATTTTGGTCCATGATGGAGCTCAGGCGGCTCCCGTTGTCGACCGTTTTGGTGTCAGCTACGTGGATCTGTCACTTTTTTTTTTTTTGAATTTTTCGGTGAGATACGGCGGAATTACGGTGGTTTGTGGTGTATGCTTGGTGTTTACACTTGTCATACAATAAATATACAACACGTACTTTGGGTTATCGACTTGTATATGGTATGAATGTCCGATGAATGAACACACATACACTGTGCATACAGTAGCCATACAAAGAATATACAAACACACAACAATTGTATGTAGTGGTGGGCACTACGAAGTACCAAACCGAACTAATTTGGTACTTTGGTTCGATACTTCGATTTTTTGGTTCGGGTTCGGTCTTGTAAATTTTTAAAGTTCGGTCTTCGATTTCGGATATCCTGGTACTTCGGGTCCAGAAGTACCGAAGAACCGAACTAGTTTCTTTTTCTTTTTTTTGAAACATCGAAGTATATATATCAACTAACTTATAATGCAATTATTGTAATTTGTAAGTTACATTCTCCTGTGCATGTTCTTAAAAAAGATATAATATTCAAAACTGTCTTAATCACTATATATCCTAAGCAATGTTGATCAACTGATTTACATCATGTTGAATGTCTCCCTCCAAATAGCATCGGTGTGACACCTTAAGCTATAAGCATGTATTTAGTATATATATATATATATAACTTACAACATCATGGTATCATAAGATGATGACCATTATGGACAGGGTGCAACTCTTGAGATACTCGCATTTGGAAAGCACTTTAATTTTTTGTCATAAAATTAGAAAATTCCTTTTGATAGAGTAAACTAAGAATGGGATCAAATGATTCAATGAATCCTGAAAGGAAACTTCACAATATCACTATGGCCCTATGCCCGATGTATGGGCCTAAATCGTTTTTAGGTACACAAATCGAATTTGGATTCGAATATAAGCAAATCTCTGTATCAAAGCGGTAAACAATGTGCGAAACAGATGAAAAATACGTAAAATAACTTGATTTCAATATATGAATGTTCAGTACAAATTTGGGCAGAGTTTCGGTATTTATTTCTGGATCCCTATTACATAAAATGAGATACTATTTATAGGTATAAGCTTTGCACACGATCTCCACTATCTGCTACCATGTTGTCCGCGATCTTGGTGTGTAGTGGCTGAGTTAGTGGGGTGAAGTAGTGGGCTGCAAAGCCGCTTGAACCGAGGGGATCCACCGAGGTGAGAGTTGACGACCTCGGTGGCGTGGCCCTATTGCTTGACCGAGGTGAAGGTTACCGAAGCTCAGCTCACGGCTCGCCTTCGGTGCCCACTCCTCGGTTTCAAAGCTTTGGCGATTCGCTTAGCCGCCTCGGCGACTGCTTAGCCGCGACGTGCTCGGTCGTTGAGACTTGCGTGACCGGGGCAAATCGCCGTGGGTCGATTTTTACCCAATACAGATAGTCCCCCCACTCCTCGGTTACCTACCGAGGGGACCGAGGAGTGGAATGAAGTTTTAGCGGGAAAGCGACGTGGCTCAACCCTATCCAAGCGTTTCAAAAATTTTTGTCAACGGTTCGCGTCCCATCAGGTCTCTTCTCAATGACACGTGGCGCTCATCCGTGGTTTGACCGAACCGTCGCGCCGAAATTTTTGTTTCCTCCAACGTCTCAATGATGACGCTGACGTCACTTCCTTTTCAAATTCCATACCTATAAAAGGGGAGATCCGCCAAGCTGCCTATTCACTTGTTTCAGAGCAATCAACAGTGAAAACTTACGAATTTCTTCAAACTCTTTTCAATCTTCCAACCTTAAAGAGAAATTTCCAATTTCGAATTCGCCACCATGTCTACCACCATTTCTAGGCAAGATTCCAGCGACTCAGGAGAGAGAGTGCGAGTTCTGCCTCCGACCGCCGCTGCTGTCAGTGGCGATGTCGCCGCTGCTACGCCGGTGACTACCACGGCCGTGGTGGAAGGTGGTGAAGTATCCTCAGGTGTTGGAGGCGTGAAGCGCCGTAAGATGAGAGCTATGCGCCAGTTGGCGGCGGAGGAGGAGGTTGCCTCAGGCGAGGACGACGTCATGCTGGACGACGCCGCCCTACGCAGCTTCAGCGACGCTCTCCTTAGAGATGATGATGATGGAGGGGATGGTGAGGGACTTGGTACCGAGGACGTTGACGCCGAGGGTAGAGGCACCGAAGCCATAGATGTTGCCGAGGGGGGATCCACGGGACCGTCTATTCCCCTCGAGCAGGAGCTTGAGCCACACCAAATCATTCCCTCCCATTTTGATAACTCCAAGGACCTAAAACTACAGGCTCGGACGGCTGAGCAGGAGGGGAAGCACAGAAACGTTCCCGTGAACACTACCCCAACTCTCATTACTCAGGCTCACACTGAACGAGTTCGGAGGGAGTGTCAATTTGCCGCCGAGGTCAAAGTTGTTATCCCCGACCCAACAAGCAGGGTATGCCACGAGATCGAGGGTATGTCCTTTGCTTATACTTATCCATTCACCATCGGTTTCACTCTTCCCGTACACAAGGTCATCGACGACTTTTGCCGGGCCTACAATTTGTGTCTAGCCCAACTTGGCCCCGGTGTCTGGAGAGTTGTTCAATGCATGGACTGGCTAAGCAAGAAAGCGAAGGTGGACTTCACCTTTCAGCATCTTATCTCCCTCTATTACCCTTACTTCCACAAAGCCGGGGTGGTGGCGCTCAACAACCGGGGCAAATTTGCTCTTCTTCACAAGAGTGAGGATCACGGGGACCGAGGCTGGAGTGAGCGGTTTATCTTGCTGGAGACCAAGGTCTTATCCACCGAGCCTGATTTTCCCGAGCGGTGGAATAACACACGTAAGCACATCGCTTTTGTCATTTTTCTCCTCGGTAGTTTGCCAATATTAACTGATTTTGCTATTCCTTCAGCCAACAAGGTTGACATCGTGCCCCCGGCGGGCTTGACCGAGTGGGTGAAGGCGATGACTAACGCTCGCACGTGCCCCGAGAGGACGTGGATGAACATGGCTGCCGAATTTGGTTGGCAGTGCAAGAGGCATGGTGAGTTTTGATAGTGTTCTAGTAATGGTTAACTTTGGGAATTTTCTGATTTTCCCCTCCCTTGGTGTCAGGTTTTCCAAATCGTGCCGCTAACACCAAGAAAAGCAAGAAGAAGAAGGAAGAAAAGAAGAAAAATGATGAAGAGACCGAGTCTGACGATGATCTGGCTGCGGTAGCCGGGGAGTATAAAGGATTGAAGGCTTCCAAGTCTTCAAAAATCTCCAAGGGAGCCCCCGATCAAGGGACTTCCAAAGGTAAACGCTTATCCTCAGTACGCGTTGTTAAGCGTCGTTTTCTTTCTATCCTAATGTTAAAATTTTCCCTTCGCTTTTAGGTGTGAAGCGGAAGAGGGCTACGTCGAAGAAGCCGTCCCGTTCGGTAGCTCCTCGTACCGAAGCGGAGACACTTCGCCAGCCCGAAGCGGTGGTTGAAAAGCGCCGAGGGCTGGTGGACGAGCCTGAAGATAAGGCAGCCGACGAGGCTTGGTCCCGAGGAGATGTCGCTGTCGTTGATCTCGAAGGCCAAGAGTTTGAGCCTGATGCAGCTGCGGAGAAAGCCAAAGGTAAGGCTAAAGTTGCCGAAGCTGGAACCGCTGCATTCTTTGGAGATGCTGGCTCTGGGTCAATGAGAGCGCATTCCGAACCTGCGAGGATTTCTTCCTCGGTGGGGACTTATCGGAAACTCGAGGTGCCTACGTCTTCAAATCTTCTTGGGTGCACCCCCGAGGATCTCCTCAGGCTTACGCCCCTGCTGGGGCCAATCGAGGATAGGCTTATGCAGGAGTTTACCCCGGGTCAATTATACAGCACCTTGGCCTCCAACGCAGTAAGGGTAAGTTTCGTCATATTAGAAGCTCTTAAGAGACCAAAATCTTTTAACTTGCAACTTTACCTTCGGGTTATTTTTGACTTCGGTTTGTTTGGCCTTTGCTCAGACTTTCATCCTTTCTTTGAAAGCCATCGAGGTCGAGTCCTCGAGGACCGCTGAGGTTCGGCGCGTGGCCCGCTTATGGGATCAGCAAAAGGATAAATTCAATGCTCAGATAGCTTTGCTGAAAGCTGATTTAGCCAAGTCCCAGGCCGATTTACGCGAAGCTGAGGCGAACTCCGAAGCCAAGATTAAGATCCTCGGTGATGATTTTGAAGCCGAACGCTCGAGGCTTGGAGAGGAAGTCGCGAGGCTGAGCGATGAGCTGTCAAGAACCAAAGCCGAGGCGGTTAACATGGCCAAAAAGCACCAAGATCAGCTGAGAGATCATCTGCTTCACATTAAGAAGCTAGAGGGCGAAACTTCCAAGCTTTCAGCCAAGGATGATCAGATCGCTGCCTTGAAAGATGAAATTGCGGCCCGAAAAGATAAAGCTGCACTCAAGGTGAAAAGGGCCGAGCTCGACAAGCGGTGGGCCATCATCAAGTCTCGATTAAGGTTGCTCAAGCGGTGTCGCGCCGGGGAGCTTAACCTTGATGAAGAGATTGAGAAAGCCGAAGCTAAAGCAGCCGAAGCCCAAGCTATCATAGAGGATCTTCCTTCGAGTGAGGCCTCGAGCGGCGATGATGAAGATGAAGAAGATGAAGAGGCCGAAGAGGGTTCCGGGGACGAAGGTGGTTCTCCTGAGGCCTGAATTACTTTTAGCACTTATTTTTTCAAGCCTTCGGGCTTTTGTGTTTGTACTTTCGACCTTCGGGTCGTTTTTGGAATGTATATATTTAGCCTTCGGGCTTTTAGTAAGAAAGAAGTATTTGCATCCTTATTCTGTGTAATAGCCTTTTAAGCATATCGAACACTTTGATGCAAACTTTACTTTAATCTTGCAAGATTTAGATAGAATTTGACCGATGCGAACCTAGGACGACGTCTCGTCCTCGGGTCGATGCATTACGCGGCCTTCAAATGTAAGACTTAAACAGACAAAAATGGGTGCAATCGAAATGATTCTTATTGATATCGACGAGCCAAAAGGCTGCGTACATAAAACCAAGCCGAAACGGACCTTGGGTAAAATTTCGAAATAAAAGCAAACTAAAAAATGCCGCTATCGGGCTAATTTACAATGTACTAAATCTAGTCCTCGGGCATTAGTCCCCGGTTGTCGGATAGATAAGCTTGGGTTGGGAGGCTCGATGCGGACCTCGATATCAACCCCTTCTCACTCCCCCCCAGTGTTCGGTTGTGAATCTTGATGAAGATCCGAGCACTGGAATCGGTTCGGTTCGCTTCCTGAAAAGGTCAAGCAAAAAGGCGGAACGAGGGGTAAGTTAGTACATTTTCTGTTAATGCCATGGGAGCGGGGTTCGGCTCGGGGCTGTTTGATTTAAAGGAGTTTGAAGATATTTACCTCGACTAGAAGTAGTACCGCTTCAAGTTGGAAACATTCCAATTTAACGGTTCAGGCTCTCCTTGCAAACTTTCGATTTGATAAGAACCTTTCCCAACAATTGCTTTGACCCCGTAGGGTCCTTCCCAATTTGCAACGAGCTTTCCTCCGTTTTCTTCTTTGGTTGATTGCTTCACGGTTTTCAGCACATAATCCCCGACCTTGAAGTCCCTGAATTTAGCCTTTCTGTTGAGATATGCTTCAATCTGTCTCTTTTGAGCAACCAGCCGAACCAAAGCCAATTCCCTCTTCTCCTCGAGCAGATCCAACTCAATGCGCATTGCTTCCTGATTTGCGTCCTCGGTCGTATGGGCATACCGAAGGCTTGGTTCGCCCACCTCTACGGGAATAAGAGAGTCCATGCCATACGCCAAAGAGAAGGGAGTCTCCCCGGTGCTGCTCTTTTCAGTCGTTCGCATGGCCCACAGAACCCCGTGCAACTCCTCGGGCCAAGGACCCTTTTTCTCATCGAGCCTTTTCTTGAGATTTTCAATTATAATCCTGTTTGAAGACTCAGCTTGGCCATTGGCGCTTGGATGATAAGGAGTCGAAGCTATTCTCTTGATACCCCACTGCTTGAAGAAGTTGGTGATAGCAGTCCCCATGAATTGTTTGCCATTGTCGCAAGCAATTTCTCTTGGGACCCCGAACCTGTAGATGATGTTTTTTCTGATGAAGTCGATTACTTGCTTTTGCTTGACTTCGGTGAGAGCCGCTGCTTCCACCCATTTGGTGAAGTAATCAGTCAACACCAGGATGAAACGAACACCACCCTTTCCCTTGGGCAATGGTCCAACAATGTCCATTCCCCACTTCATGAAGGGCCATGGCGACACCACCGAGTGAAGAGGCTCGGCCTGTTGGTGGATTAGCCGCCCATGGCGTTGGCACTTGTCACATTTTTGTACAAAATCCCTCACATCGGTACTAATAGTGGGCCAGTAATACCCAACTCTTAATAGCTTTCGTACCAAAGATTTTGCCCCCGAGTGGTTGCCACACTCACCTTCATGCACTTCTGCCATCACGTATCTTGCTTCATCGGGGCCCAGACATTTGGCCATCGGGCCGCAATACAACCTCTTGTATAGATTGCCTTCGATCATGTGATACGAGGTAGCTTGGGTTCTCAGCTTCTTCGCTTCTTTCTTATCTTGGGGGACAGTCCCCGAGTCGAAATAGGAGATGAACTTACTTCGCCAATCCCACCGGTTGTCCACCGAATTGACTTGCAGCTTCATCTCTCTCATCTGTGCAGATAGTAGCCGAACCATTGAGTCAGTCCCCGAGTGATCTTCATCGATAGCCGAACCCAGATTCGCCAAGGCATCAGCCTCGGTGTTCTCCTCCCGAGGTACTTGTTTAATTTGCCATTCTTGGAATTGGCTCAAGACCCTTTGTGCCCGATCTAGGTATAACTGCATTCTGGGCTCGCGAGCCGTGTAATCACCGAGGATTTGGTTCACCACTAATTGAGAGTCACATCTCAATTCGATTCTTTCAACCCCCATTTCTTTGGCCAACTCTAAACCCGCTAAAGCCGCATCATATTCTGCCTCGTTGTTGGTTACTTTTTTGAATCGAACCGAGTGTCTGATTTTCTCCCCGGTGGGTGCTCTTAAGACTATGCCCAGCCCCGAACCTTTGGAGTTAGTTGCTCCATCGGTATAGAGTACCCATAAGCCCGGAGTTGTTCCTTTAGCTTCGGCGTTTTCTCTTTCAGCCTCGGGTAAGATTCCCACGCTAAAATCTGCCACGAAATCCGCCAAGACTTGGGATTTAATGGCGTTCCGAGGCTGATAGGTGATATCATATTCACTTAACTCTACCGCCCATTTTGATAATCTTCCCGACAACTCTGGCTTATGCAAAATATTTCTCAAGGGGAAGGTTGAAACTACGGCTATTGGATGACACTGAAAATAAGGCCGCAATTTCCGAGCGGTAACAAGTAAAGCAAGAGCTAGTTTTTCCAGATGTGGATACCTGGTCTCAGCATCGAGGAGTGTCTTGCTCACATAGTAAATGGGCTGCTGCTTTCCGTCTTCTTCTCGAACCAGCACAGCACTTACTGATACCTCGGACACTGCTAAATAGACTAGCAATGTTTCACCTTCTTTTGGCTTGGCAAGCAACGGTGCGTTAGCCAAATACTGTTTCAAGTCCTTCAACGCTTGCTCGCACTCCGGTGTCCATTCGAAGTGAGTGTTTTTTCTCAAAACGGAGAAGAATTTGTGGCATCGCTCCGAGGACCTTGAGATGAAACGACTCAAGGCAGCGACTCGGCCAGTCAAGCGTTGGACTTCTTTCACCCCGGTAAGCTTTTCGGGGATTTCTTCGATAGCTCTGATTTTGTCAGGATTAGCTTCGATGCCCCGTTCGGAGACGATGAATCCCAAGAATTTGCCAGACCCAACGCCGAAGGCGCACTTTTCAGGATTCAGTTTCATGCCATATTGTCTCAACACGGCGAAGGCCTCCCTTAGATGATTCAAGTGATCCTCCATTTGGATCGACTTGATGAGCATGTCGTCTATGTAAACTTCCATAGATTTTCCAATATAATCCTTGAACATGCGACATACTAGCCTTTGGTAAGTTGCCCCGGTGTTTTTGAGACCGAAGGGCATTACCTTGTAACAGAATGTACCTCGGTCAGTGATGAACGAGGTTTTTTCTTCGTCCTCAGGGTCCATGAGGATTTGATTGTAGCCCGAATACGCATCCAAGAAAGTTAATAGTTTGTGTCCAGCCGTGGAGTCTATTAACCTGTCAATTTGTGGCAGCGGGTAAGAATCTTTGGGGCAAGCTTTATTCAGGTCGGTGTAGTCTACGCACATTCTCCACTTGCCATTTTTCTTCGGCACAACTACCACATTTGCCAGCCATTCGGGGTATTTCACTTCCCTGATGAAACCATTCTCTTGCAGCTTCGTGGTCTCATCTTCAATCGCCTTCTTTTTCACCCCGGCGTGAGGTCTCTTCTTTTGTTTCACCGGGGTGAATCTTGGATCTACATTCAGCTTGTGAGTCATGATCTCCGGATCGATACCTGTCATGTCTGAATGAGCCCAAGCGAAACAGTCATAGTTGGACCTTAAAACTTCCATAATTGCGTCTTTCGACTTCGGGTCCAACTCCGAGCCGATGTGCACCTTCCTTTCTGGGAACTCTTTCAGTAGAGTGAAAGAGTTCAACTCTTCAATGGTGGAATCCTCGGCTTTTTGCTTCCGAGGTTCTTGCACGCATGCCGGGATCTTTTCAATTTCATCTTGGAGGCTCGCCTCGCTTGACCCCGGTTGCGTTGGTTGCTATTTTTTGGGCCCGCTCGGGGCGACTCCACTCTTCAGTGCAACCGAGTAGCATTCCCTCGCTACTCGCTGCTCCCCCTTAATTGACCGAACCCCCCAAGGCGTTGGGAATTTGATCACTTGGTGTAAAGTGGAAGGAACAGCTTCCATGGAGTGGATCCATGGCCGCCCGAGGATTACATTATAGGCCAGGTCCTCGGGCATCACTTGAAACAGTGTATCCTTGGTGACACCCTCAGCGAATGTCTTCAGCGTGATTTCACCCAACGTCTTCTCCGTTGAGTTGTTAAAACCAGCCAACACTGTTGATTTGGGAACGATTTCCCCTTTTAGCCACATCTGCTTCACCGCCCCGTAGCTGATGATGTTTACCGAGCTACCGGGGTCAATCAGCACTCTCTTGATGTCGGCGTTGTTAATTCTTAGCATGATGACTAGAGCATCGTGATGGGGGAACATCATCCCATCACAATCATCCTCATCGAACACGATATCCTTGCCCGAGCCTCCAACTCGGGTCCTTTTCTCCATGGTGATGGAGAGCTTAGCAAACTTTTTAGCTGCGGCGAAGTTCACGCCGTTTACTTCGGACCCCCCGGTGATGACGTTAACTACTCTCTCCGGGGGTGGAGGCCGAGGTGGTTGCCCATCCCCCCGGTTCTTTGAAAAATTGTCTTTCCCCTTATCAGTGAGAAATTGGGCCAAGACTCCTTTTTTCAGTAGGTGAGCTACCTCGAGGCGCAAAGCTTTGCAGTCCTCGGTTCTGTGACCATAATCTGCATGAAACTCGCAATGCAGATTCTGATCCCTTTTGTCTGCCGGGGTTCTCATGTCTTTGGGAACTCTAACCCCGGCTGTCCCCTTAACGACGTCGACCAGCTCAGAGGTCGATATGTTAAAATTATAATCTTGGATCCGGGGGAGATCCTTTCTTGGGACCGAAGCGGAGCTCGAGGGATTCCTTTGGTTCACATTGGTTTGAACCTTCCCTCCTAGCCTTTGGCTTACGTGAGACGCCGGGTACGAGTTACCGGGGTTGTTTCCCAATCTTTGAGTAACATGTTGCCTCGGCGAAGTATAAGGTTCATACCTCCCTTTAAAATTATTTCGTGGCGCCTCGGCGCGGTTTGACATATCACCTCGGTTTTGATAACCTCGGTTTTTGAACTCCGCCTCCTCCAATCTGATTTTGGAGTAAGCTCTTCTATGCAGGTCTTCCCACGTCAGGACCTGATATTGTTGCAACTCTTTCCGCAATTCGGCAGCGGCATTTGAATTGCGACCGTTGATACCTTTTTCAAAGGCCATGATAGCCAAGGTATCATCCATTCGAGGTAATTCCATACGTTCAGCATGGAATCGCTCGAGGAACTCTTTAAGTGGCTCACCGGGCCACTGTTTTACTTCACATATATCCTCCTTCCTCTGGAGGATCTTTTGCGCGCCGGTGTGAGCTTTGACAAAGGCGCGGGATAGTTCTTTGAACGAGGAGATTGACCCCGGCGGCAAGCATAAATACCACCGAAGTGCACCCTTTTCCAATGAACTACCAAACTTCTTTAAAAACATGGATTCAAGCTGCATGGACGTCAAGTCGTTGCTCTTCACCATGGACATGTACTCCCTAACATGCTCCTTGGGATCAGTTGTCCCATCGTACTTTTTGAGGAATGTGAGTTTGAAACCCACAGGAGTTGGAGCTGGTGCTGCCTCGGGCTTATAAGGCTGTTCCCTATATTGCTCGATGTCGAGGTCGTCATCTTCCTCCTTGCCTATCCCCGGTACGCGTTCGAGGCGCTTTTCAACGCGCGCCTCGATGCGAGCCTCGATTTCTCTACTCATTTTTTCAACGTCAACCGATGATGTTGTTTCTGCCATGGAGGGAACCGTCCCGAAGTGTGGCATGGAAGATGGACCACTCCCCGACCCCCCAGACGCGGTTCCGTTGTGAGGTCCCCCTGTTGTCGCGCCCTGAGGAACGAAAGGCGGGGTGCCTCCACCAGGAGCCGAGGGCTGGGTGCCGTTTGGGGCGGCACTGTTTCGCCCTTCTAGTGAGGCGCGAAACTCGGCATTGATACTAGCCTGCTCATCCTGTTTGTTTTGGAGAGCTCTTAGCGTGGTGACAACGTACATTTGAAATTCTTCGGTTGTCATTGGGGTGAAGGATTGTTGGTTCGTCGGAACGTCAACCCGATCACCATTACCACCATCGTTGTTATCAGCCATAGCGTTAGATCACAAATTTCTTGACGAAGAACGGATTTCGAACTTTGGAACAAAGCGTTATTGCTTATATCCCCACAGACGGCGCCAATTTGTATGGGCCTAAATCGTTTTTAGGTACACAAATCGAATTTGGATTCGAATATAAGCAAATCTCTGTATCAAAGCGGTAAACAATGTGCGAAACAGATGAAAAATACGTAAAATAACTTGATTTCAATATATGAATGTTCAGTACAAATTTGGGCAGAGTTTCGGTATTTATTTCTGGATCCCTATTACATAAAATGAGATACTATTTATAGGTATAAGCTTTGCACACGATCTCCACTATCTGCTACCATGTTGTCCGCGATCTTGGTGTGTAGTGGCTGAGTTAGTGGGGTGAAGTAGTGGGCTGCAAAGCCGCTTGAACCGAGGGGATCCACCGAGGTGAGAGTTGACGACCTCGGTGGCGTGGCCCTATTGCTTGACCGAGGTGAAGGTTACCGAAGCTCAGCTCACGGCTCGCCTTCGGTGCCCACTCCTCGGTTTCAAAGCTTTGGCGATTCGCTTAGCCGCCTCGGCGACTGCTTAGCCGCGACGTGCTCGGTCGTTGAGACTTGCGTGACCGGGGCAAATCGCCGTGGGTCGATTTTTACCCAATACACCCGACACTCATAAACCTTCCATTTGTCAGTGCCTACATATAATTTAAGGATCATATTTTTTGGGCTAGAAAATTTGGTTTAAACCAAAAAACTGAGTACCGAACCGAATACCAAAATAAATAAACCGAACCGAACTATAAAAATTACGATTTTCTATATTTCCAAAATACCGCATACCAAAGTACCGAACGGAAGTTTAAAAAAAATCGAACCGAACACCGAATGCCCACCCCTAACTATATGTGTGTGTATCCACTATATTTTCACTGTATGCACAATGTATCATTGTCCATACACTGTTCATACAGTGACAATACACCTAGATCTACAAAAAAATTAAAAAAAAAAATTTCTGGTGACTGGCGGCCGGCGGCAGTGGCAGTGATGATGGGTGGCGGTTGGGGGTGGTAGGAGGTGGATCTAGGTTTTATTGCCCTTTTGTATGTATTTTGCTATGTTTTGAAAATGAGATAATATTGACATTTTAATATAAAAAAAGTGTTAGATTGTATAGTTTTGTAAATTGCCCAAATAAAAAACTATCCAAAATAGAACAATTTTAATCCTGTTTTATTTGTGCTCGACACTACGTTCGCATTAGTCAACTAGTTCAAATTTTCCCCTCATTTAACCGAAAGGTCCCAAGATGCCCTCACCAGTAATGGTTTCCTAGAGCAATTGTAATATGCAGTTTAATTACCAATTGTAAAGATTTGAATTAGAACTTAAATAATAAATTACCATGATATCACTTTTGACTAATTTAAATGATGATTTAGTACATTAGCAATTTTAAAATTGCATATTAATCAATATATAGGTTGAGTTAAATAGTATAATAGAGTTTAGCAATTGTGGACTTTATCATTTCATTCTTAGAGTTAGTAATATAAATTCATTATTAATAATGCATGAAAATATATGTTAAAACTATATATGTAAAATAATGAGCACGATTTATGATTTCCTATTTACAAATAATCACTTGTATAATTCGTAAGGAACATGCATGTCATGGAGGGAGGACATGTCATTGTCATCATCTTTTCTTTAGAGATGGAAGTCGTTATACTACTGATTTTTCATTCTTGTTGAGAATCGATGTTTCAGGAGTGAAAACAAAGATATCTCCTTTTAGTTGGAAAAATAAATATAACTTATCTTTATGCTTATATGTATTTTATTGAAAGGCTAGAAGGGCTTAGGCATAAACAAAGATGTTGCCAAATGCATATTAGGATTTGTGATTTGAGGGTAGGTAGGCAGGTTGATGATTTATATATTCTCAATGGGTTCCGTTAAAGAAGATGATGAATTGGAAAATTATCTCAACTTGTGGCATTCCTTTAATAAACATGTTCTTCACTACATGTTTTAAAAAAGTTTCCTTGTGTATGATAAAATTAATAGTCTCTTTGCATTAATGTCTTTCATATGTATTTCTATTTACTTATTTGATAATCAGAAAAGAAATGGAAAGGAAGAGAAAATGAAAATATTTCTCTTCGGTTGTGCAGTTCGTGAGAGAAGAAATTTTTTTTCTGAAATGCCCTTTCGAATGTAAGAGTTCATTTTTGTGGGAGCGAGCAAGCTCAAAACTGAAAAAAAAAAAATATTTAAGCTGATTGGCTTAGCTGTCATACAGTCGAAAAATGATTGTAACAGATATGAAGCTTAAGAAAGAAAGAATTTAATTTTAAAAGATGTCATCTATAACAAGTCATAAAAATTTATGTGGCTAGAAACATTTTTACACATAGAAGTTATTACATTTAATTGTTGTAGATGTATGGCGAGTGATATGAGTCGGCATGGGTAAATTATTGGATTCAATTAACATTCAGGCATCTGGATATATGGCAAAGCAAATATAGAACTTCTGTAACTTAGTGTTTATGGAGTATGGAAAAGTACATTTTGGAGCAAAGTTCAGACCGTTTATTGGCACAAAAAGGAAAGACGAACTGGTTAAGGAACTAAGGGTGTCAAATTCGGCTCGTTTTAACATGCTCAAATGTCTCTCCTCGGGCACTTACACGCCTCTTAGAGCTAGGAGATGTTTGCACCCATTGACAAGCCTCCTACAACAACCTTTATAGAAGCTATGACACTGCAGTGCCTCATCTCAGGCATTAATCCCTGTTTCTCCATAGCTTCACTACTATCTTCTATCTGAATGCCACTAAAGTATGCAATCTATGCAGCCAATGGACATAAATAACAAAAGATTTGAACAAGTAGGGCAATATTTTTTCACAGTCAGCAGCAGGTAGGTGAGAGACGTTTTAAGTTATGTGCATATATTTGTTGATTTAGGTTGCATTTGTTCTGATTATATGTGCAGCAGATTTATTGGCTTTGAAACAAGATTTTTACTCCTAGCTTTAAAGTGTGCGCATTCTCCAAGAGCACAAAAATCTTAGCAGAAAACGACTAACCAGTTCATTTGCAATCTTGCTCCAAAAATTTCAAGTTTTTTCAAGCTATAAGACGTGATAGACGATTGAACAGAGGAAGCAAATAAAGAGAAACTAAAACCACATTGATTTACAATGAGGCCATCTTAGCTGAGAAAGCAACATTTCAACAGTCAAAACAAAACGTGATGACATGAATACATCTATTGACTTTTGAAGTATGTCCATAGACTTCCAATTATATGTATAATAATAGTATTTGTTTCCCTGTCTATGATACCACTGTTATCTTGTTTACCTTATGTTTTTACGTGTTTTTAACTAATAGAAACATAAACTAATGGTTTCCCATGCTGCCCGTTTCCATATGAAGACCTTCATATCTAAATACTTCTATTGTCATGTACCAAAGTACCAAACATATGTTCAGACCATAACCAAAAGCAAGTTGAGTAGATGGTAAAAATTTCTTTGTTTTCTAATAACCGAGCCGAAGACCTAATTCAGACGTTACAAGCTGCTCTCTTACCATTAGATCAAAGCTCTTGATGCAGATAGCTTCAGTTATCCTCTAAGTCACATTAAAGGTGTCTTGACATCTTCCTCAGCCAATTATCTTTTGTTTGTAGTTTGCCCAACTAACCTCTGTTTGGTAATCAGATAATCAGCCAGCTCTTTCTGTGGATCAAGAGATTCAGCTTGCAATTCTTGTAAGGCATCTAACTTGGCAGAAAAGTTATTTTTCAAACTTACTTCTTGTTCCTGAATGACTCTCCTTTTCATCTTTGCTTCTTTTAGGCTATCCTTCAACTCTGAAATTTGACTATCAATTTTACTGCGACGGAGTTTGAGATCATTGTAAAGCTCCTTCCCTTTATTAAGCTCGTCAATCAGGACTTCCATCTTGGCAACCTTACTACAATCTTCCTTCTGCTTCTTGGCCTTCTGAAAATCAGAGAATAGGGATGGGAGATTCCTCCCAAGTTCCTCCAAAGCCTGTGCCTTCTCAATGGAGAGATGGGGTGATGCCGCATAAATAGGAAGCGCAGCCAGTAAACTTGAGTAGTTCTCGGGCAGAAACACTTCGTGCAAAGGCATCACTAGTAGCTTCTGAACTTCCAGTTTGGTTTTGTTAAGTAGTTGTGCTGAGTGTTGAGCCATTCTTAGTGCAGGCTTGACATCAATTTCCGGGGATTGAGCATGTTGGAGTTGTGTTGTGACCCGATCAAAGAAGTCTTCTACCTCGCCAACTTTTGTTTGATCATTACTTATGTCTCCTCCAACAGATGCTTTGCTGCTAGTCTTCCACAAACATGACAAAGGTACATCATCCTAGAAAGAGTAAAAGGAGGTCCTTTTACTTGAAGCGATCTACATATAAAGAATCTACTAGGGGGAGACTAATTATCAAATGGTATATACTCAAATAGATCACAAATCATAAGATAATTAAAGTTACCCAGGAGAGAAGTAAACACGAATAAGGTAGGAAGATAAGAACTCAAAACATCATAGCATCTGAGCTTTACTGCTTTAGCAAACTAGCAAAAACTCTGTTTTCCTAATCGTGGCAAAAGAGCATATAGTAGTAACCGTATAACAATCAGATTGTAACAAGCTATGCAGATAATATTTCTAAATGGCAGTTCCAAAAAAACGCACTTCGACATCAAAAAAGCGTATTCGTAAAAATATTTGTAAAGAAATTATGATCCAACTTCAGCGAACTCTGTGTCAACCATTTCTTACATCTGAAACTATAAAAGAGCAAGCATGGAAAGAGAAAGAGTTCACCAACTGCTGTTAATTGAACCCCTAGCCTCAATAGATGAAGGTTTTGACCAAAAATTCAATGTTACTTATTATGTTACGAGGATTCTTGCCTCACTTAACTTTGCCTTTTCCATAAACGGCGATATTCTCAGCCATCATTTTATTAGGTGTACCTTTTTCCTTTTTCTCTATATTAAACTTCTTATCTAATCTTTTCTACCTTACCGTATATGGATCTTGAAGTTCTCATTTCAGTCACTGTTATTCTTGTATTATCTCCAAGATGACCTTCAAAGCTCCTTTACTGAATTCAACGTTGATTGTTATTGATAATTACATTCACCTTTGCTAATCATGCTTTTATTTTCCCATTTTAACAAAAATATAATCCTGTTTTACTAGTCATATTGAGATCCTGCAGTTCTCCACTTCTCTTCTCTACGCCTCAATTTGAAGTTAAATTCTCTTCCTGTCTTCATATATCAAACCTTCTTTTTAACAAGCTGAAAATTAGATGACTAGTTTTGATTTTGAGATATCTCAAAATATTTGGCATACTTCTACAACAATTGCAAACATCTTCACAAATTTAAGCAATTGAATGTAACAAACAAATCAAATTTACTCTCTCAGCAGATGTTTTTGCCCATAAAAGTGTAACAATTTCTGCTATTCCTATAAATATGATATCCAGCTCGAATTAACATTCAGTTTCAGAGAATAATCATTCAGTCACACTGAGGGATGACCTCAACCACTTCATTTCCAACTTCCAACCAGTATCAAATAGTTAGAACATGAATGTAACATCTTAGGTTAGAAATATTGATTACATCATTTGATAATACATGTTTTCACTTACACTTCCCAACCCTCCCTTCTATCAAGCCAGCAAGCTAATCATGGGAACTCTACCATCCACTTTTCCCATAAGCATGCATACAGTGCATAAGATAAGACTTAAGAATGTGTACTTACTTCATCAGACAAAAGTGTTGATGTCAAATGGGATAACACAACATTGTTAGAAAAAGACTTCCGACTATTAGCAGCTTCTGCAGAGGAATGATTCGAGCCAAGCACTGCAGGTGACTGTTTGGTGATGCTAATAGCAGATTTTGGCATGTTATCTGCAATGATGTCAGGGAAGCCCTGAAACAAGAAAGAGAAGAGATTTGACCCACAAAATTTGCAATTGCAATGCGTTAAAGAAAACCGACAACTTTGGCTTCAAGGGTTTAACTTACAGCCAGGACTAGTTCCCTCTCTGCCTTTTTAACGGGCCTCTCGTCTTTTTCTCGTCCTTCAGACTCCGGTTGCTGTGGAATATACTCTAGAAAAACAACAAAAATTTATAGACAGTTAAATGAAGGCTAACTTGTTTCTGTTACAAAAGGAAAGTTGTTAAATTTATCCAAGTTATAGAATTTGCTGATCTCTCGTAGTCATGTTGGAAGTATATTGATTAATGAGTAGTGCATTGTGTTTCTAGTTTAATCATTAGCCAGAGTCAATGGAGAACATTATACAGAAGCCATCACCTTTCACGTGAGAGGGTTTACAAGTATACAACAGCAGAGGATACACTGTAACGATTATGACGTCGGAATTTCCCCATTTTAGTTTCCACCATCTTCCACTACAGAGCCTTTTGATATGTTTTTTCAGTCCCAGATACCTCTGGAAAATGGTGGTATGCTAAAGTGAAGACGACGAGTCCTTTTGGTTCAACTCAAACGGAGAGCGCAACAATTAAATTCTCGGACCCACAAACTACATTGCCATGAAATCTAATGCTGAAAAGCTAACAGCATTCCATCCATCGCTCAAATGTCTTAGTTTGATATGTCAAAAAATTAAGAAGAGACATGGAAAGTATGTTGTCCAACCCACAGTCTCTAAAAATGTTACAATTCACCTGTTGTGCCTTGTGAGAAATGGAAGCAAAAAATATAAATCTATGTTAAGAACCACTAATTTGAGGCCTGTGTGACTAATTTTGCCATATAGTAAATCAACTCATTAACAGAAAGTGGCCCGTACAACTTAAAACAAGAATTAAAGTAGGCAAAAGTTTCATATAATCGTTTTAAAATTCTCTCGTTATATTTCCATGCACTTTGAAAAAAATAGTTGTTACCGTTTTATTAACATACCTTCATTCCTCCTTTTTTTGGTTGCTTGTTCTGAATTCTCTGGCTGGAAATTCCTATGTTCTTGAATCAGACTTGTTGATGGAAAAATCCTAGCAAACACCTCCTCAGCTGATTCAGTTCGAGTTTTACCTATATAACTCAACCACCAGAACTCAAAGGATGGAGTACATTTTGGATTGGCATCAAAGTGGACAGCTGAAAGTTTTTTTTTCAAATGGACAAACCTTGAATCCACATCTTGGATACAATTTACTGAATGGAAAACAATTCTATCAAGTAATGAAGTATTGGCAGACTGATAAGGAGGGACAGGCACTGCCTGAATCATGCCAAACTGCCTTGCAAACTGATTTGGAGAGTAGTACTCCACTCCAGCTTTGGACAGAACTGATGTGTCCAGTACAAGGCCATAATGGAGGTCTCGAGCAATAAGGTAACTGGACCAGATGTCGCTTAGCTCTTGCTTACTAGATGTTTGGCAGTGATGATGCAACGACAACCTCAGCCACTCAGGTCCATGGTTCCAAGAAGAAAATGGAGTGAACTGGCTGGCAGTTCTGGAGGAGCATGAATAAAAGAATTTAAAGCATTCCTCGAAGCTTTTGAGTCTCAACTTACCTTGAGCCAAGGGAACCCCATAAGATGGAAAACTCTGTGAATGATTTGTCAAAGGTCCATATTCAGGGAAATAAGATTGCAGCCAGAGCTGTAGAATCCAGAAGGGACCTCCAGTGTTACCAAACCTTTTCAAAACTAGATCTCTACAGCCTCTATACAGATGAGACAACACAAAAGGAGCCAAAGCAAGCTTCCTTCCCGCAGCAAGAGCAATGGCTAGTTGAGTGCACCCTTTTGTTATAGCTACTGAACCAGTGCAAAAAACATACTTGCAAAGCCACATAATTAGGAAAGAGATGTGTTCATCCTCTGTTACATCTCCTCTTTTCATGGAGATCTCAAGAAAGTTTCCATACCTTAACTTTTTCTCTTCCTTCGGTAAACTAAAGGTTGACTTTGGGGCGCGTAGGATTGCGCTAATCTCCTCGCCATGAGGTCTAAGCCCAGTCAAAGCAACAATGTCCAATACAGTTGGACCCATCATGCCAAAGTTAAAGTGGAAGGAGTTACTTGAGATTGACCAAAAGCACAAGGAAGCATACAGAAGATTTCGGTCAAATGGTATATCAATTTTGGAAAGCTGGATGGCATCATATATCCCAGCAGTTCTCCATGTCTCCCCTTTTACCTTCTCTAGTCGATCAACCCAATGAATCCACGACCTACTTAAATGTGGCCATGACCTCAAAGGTCTGCGTTTGAGCCACTCAGGGTCCACAGAGTGCAGAAGGAGCTTTTCCCCTTTTGACAAGGGATAAAACGGCACAAGATCCGAAGGAAATCCATCCCTGAAACACGGACCTAATATAACTTCAGAGGAACTTGCAGTATTGGGAACAAAAACCTCATTGACAATCAAATCACTATCCAACCCTTCAATTTTCTGCTGCAGAGTACAAACTTTTCCTTTGTCCATGCTGAATTCAAACTAACAAGACTGAGGAGTGAAGCAAAAGTGCCAACTTGCATACACTGGCCCAAATTCTTACATATTGCAACACCTGAAGATTACAGAATACGAGTATGTTCTTAAGGCAAAGCCGAAAAAGAACCAGACAAGGAGTTTAAAATGTTGACAATGATTATCCTGCCTCAGAACAGAACCGATAGATAGGGAGATAGATAATGTCTATGAAGATAAGCCTGTTAATAAGCCATCATTTGCTAGAACAGACATTAAGCAAAACAAAATGCAATATAACAAGAACTGATGTATTTCTTTCCATCCCAATTTACTTGGCTCCACTCTCTGAATGCCAAACGTTTACTTGTACGATACAAACTACTAATAAGTAATGCTAATTTATTTTTATCAGTTTAATGTTTCATTGTTCAACTAATACTCTATCTTTCATATGTTAATTATAAACTATCTCCAGTAAATCAATGAGGTAATCTGTAACTAGATATATAGGGTAAAATGGAGTAGAATCTACAGAGCAGCATTCATGCACAATCAAGACATCTTACATTTCTGTTTCCTAATCATCATAAACCAGTGTTCTCTCTCTCTCTCTCTCTCTTTTTTAAAAAAAAAAAATACTTCGAGGATACTGAGCCGGCCCCTCTACCCTTTTCCACTTAAATACCAGGATTTAGTCTGCACAAGGTTGAACCTGTGACATATACCTAATCATAAACAGCGTCGTCAGACAGAAAAGCATAAAAAGGGCAACAAACTTATGGGGCTTAAAGCCAGAAACAAGTGAAGCACATGCTTCTTCCAAGTCAAACACACAATTGAAGAAAATACAAATATTTCCTAACGCACACCAGCTTAGTACTACTAAAACATGAGAATTGCAGCTAAAAACATAACTAATATAAGCATCTAACTTGGCTCCCACAATTTTGGTCTGGTGGTAAGAGCGCAACTTGTGATGGCTGGATTAGGCGCACGTCACTGGTCGAATCTACCACAGATAAAACCCTAGTATTTAAGTAGAGAAGGAAGGTATTTATATATCAAAAAATATAAGCATCTAAGTAATATGATATAATTATCAAGGCGGAGGTAGCTACAGGTCCGTGGTTTCTGAACCCAATAGTTTTTGGTTCAACTCTTGTATATGTGTTAGTAAAAATCTAGGAAATATGTACAAATATTAAAGTCCAAAACCAGTAACACAAATAACCCATAAACTTCAAAACACTCTGCGTCTAGCACAGAGAAAAACTTAATTTTACAGAGAATGATCGAGTGGGCTCATTATCCACCACACTTCGAACTGAGTCCCAGTGACCCGAGGATTTTTCGATTATCAGAAAATATAAGCATCTAAGTAAAATGCAATAATAATGAGGGCGGAGATAGTTACATGTTCGTGAGTTCAACTAAACCCAATAGCTTTTGGCTCCGTATATATTTTAAAAAATATTCTAAATATGTTCAAATATTAAATTTCGAAGTTAGTAACTCAAATAACCCATAAACTTCAAATTCTCACTCCGCGTCCGAATTAATAATAATTATATTGATCCTTAAGAACACATATTAAGCATGTTTACGAAGCTCATATGATGAAGTAAAGTCATATTGTAAAAATAAGAGTTGTGGGTTTGTACCTAGAATAAGAGAATAGTCTGCTGAGTGGGAACATGCAGAGAGCGTGATTTTACTCAGATGGAGGGAAATAAGAGTTGTGGGTTCGTATAAAAAAATAATGGGGAGGAGAGAGGGGGGGGGGGGGTAAAAACATACCATAAAAAGTAGAACAATTTTGCTCCCCATTTCATTTGGGTACACTACTACCTTCATCTAGGGCGGTTCATTTTCGGTTTAAACCGATAAACCGAACCGTACGAATAAGCTATCGGTTATCGGTTCTTCACGGTTTGGTAGTTAATAGTTCGGTAACCAGTATACCAAGTAATGCCAAGTAATGCGTGAATTCTTGGTGGATGGTTGTCGATAGGTAATATTTTTTAATTAGTATGAATAACCACTAAAGTAATACACAAACCATCCACACAAACTAAATAAATAAGTGCAATCAACAAGTCTTAACAATATGCTAACATAACACAAAATAATGAAATAAAAAAAATAAGAAAATCTGATCAACGATCCGAGAAAGCAAAATTAATTATAAAATAGGTCGGACTCATTAATTAAAGTGTATGAATATTGACATATAACCACAAACAACAACAATAATAATAATAATAATAATAATAATAATAATAATAATAATAATAATAATAATAATAATAATTGAAGTTTAACCTATAAGTTAATGTTTTAAATTAAGAGTTTAAATGACTAAATATACTAATAATAAATAAAATATAATATATAAAAATTATAAAAAAATCTTATCGGTTATCGCTACGTTAATGGTAAAGAGATATAGAAACCGTTATCGTATCGATATCTTATCGGTATTGAAAATTAATACCATTACCGAACCAATAATCGTAATACTGATATCGTTATGCTTATCGGTAGCGGTACCGGTTCGATTTTGCACGCCCCTACTCACCGCTAATGGTTTCCTAAGCAATTGTAAATGTAGTTTTATCACCAATTTGTAAAGATCTCAATAAAAACTTAAATAAGATATGATGAGATCACTTTTGACTAATTTAAATCATGATTTAGCACATTAGCAGTTTTAAAATATGCAATTTAATTACCAACTTCCATTTCTTCATTTGAACATATATTCTACAATTCTTTTAAAAATATTATGCCCTCGATCAAAATCTAGGTTCATTTAAATAGTATAACATACCTTAGCAGCTGTAGACTTTATCATTTCATCCTTAAAAGTAGTAATATAAATTCATTATTATTAATACATGAAAATATATTTTAAGAACGGAAAAGGGTCAAATATACTCCTCTACTATGACATATTATTTAATCCTATCTCCGTTATACTATCCGATTAAAATTACCTTTACCAATATATTTTGGTTCAAAAATACCCCTGGAGCTAACGGCTGGGACAAGTGGCGTGCTAAGAAGTAAACCCCAAACCCAATTAAAATACCCGTCCCAAATTTAACCAACTAGTATTTGATTTTTACCCGAACTCAGTCCCCTTAATTGGAACTTTCCCCTTCTTGCCTTATTTCATCTCCTTCACCTTACTTTTTTACTGTTACGCCACCAAAGATGGTGGAATAAAAAATTTGATATAGAATAGCTATAGTAAAAGAACCCATTACAATGCATTAGTCATTTAAACAATATCCTGTCTTGAATAGTACTCTCTCCGTTCCAATTTCTGTAGCAGCATTTTCGTATTGGTATGTTCCAAAAAGAATGACAGCATTCTAAATTTGGTAACAATTTAACTGTAAAATTACAGTTTTGTCATTACTGAAATGATTTACAACCACACAAATAACTTTGACTTATTAGTTATTTTACACCACAAGTTTCAAAAGTCTTCATTTGTTTCTTAAACTTTGTGCCGAGTCAAACTATGACACATAATCCTTGTTTCTCCAGAGCCTCACCACTTTCTTCTTTCGGAATGCCAATAAAGTATGCAGCCAATGGACATAAACAACAACAGATTAGAACAAGTAGGAAGCAAATAAAGATAAACTAAAACTACCATATTAATCTACAATGACCCCATCTCAGCTGACAAAGCATCATGTCAGCACTTCCAAAAGAACAAAAAAATGTGACACGAATACATCCATTGACTTTTAAAGTATGTCCATAGACTTCTTTCTAACTATATGCATAATAACATTAGTTTCCCTGTCTATGATACCACTGATATCTTGTTTACCTTATGTTTTTACATGTTTTTATTTAGTAGAAACATAAACTAATTATTTTCAGCATATCTCACAATTACAATCACTAGGATATGTCATCAAGACAACTAAGATAAAAAGATAATCATCAAACTTTAGTACACCCTTTGCTACTTTGTAACAGGAGAAAGCAGGTTTAGAGAGCTCTTGGGAGAAAGAATGGCCCGGTTCAGTACATGCTTTAGTGCTTCATACATGAAAAGTTCTTTTCCCACCCTTTGTTGAAAATGTCTAAATATAAAGATACAAACTATGGTGCCTGCGAAGATGAAGCAGTACTGGTGCATACGTTAGGCCACAGCGAACAATACATTGACAGTTGGATCTACGTTACAGTTCACTTTTGTAGGAGGTATGAGGTAGCAAGTACCCCATGAATTTATTTGAGGTGCATGCAAATTGGCGCAGACACCACATTAAAAAAATATTACTTTTCAATCATGTATTAAAAATCTATGGTGATATTCAGATGGAGCTCTTCACTTGTTGCACAGTCCTTGGATGCATTTGAACTGTATGTGTAGCTACATCCAGATTAAAGAAGGGAGAATCACCGATAATTTCACTAACTTGCTTCCCATGCTGTGTTCTTGAATGTTGGGAACTTGTTCATGTAAGAGTGAGTGTATCTCAACTTCCTAGGCTAAGAGAGTCCAAGGAGTAAATGCTACGAAACAGTCAAGTTAAGGCAATAACCAAGACAAAGAATAGTTTAGGTATTGAATTGATAAAATGTGACACATTTACGGTAATGAGGTATTCCTTTTGAACAATACTTAAAAGAATAATGCTGGACCCTTACCCTTTTTCGTATTTAGATTTTGCTACATCAATGTTGCATATTACAATTAATGTAGCAATTAGCCGATCAGACAAATGGTAAGTTTCCTCCTTTTTCTTTTTTTTTTTTTTTGGGTTAAAAGATATTCTAAATTTTCTTATTAGATATTATTCCAACGGCAAAGATAAGTGTATTTTCACTATAAGTGCATTTTATTACCCAACGATTATACTTATCTGAAATATATAATTCTTGTTCTTCCTCCAGAATTTCTCATTAACCTTTTCACTCAATTGATCATTAACAGTTCCTTAAAATAGATCATCTGTTTTTCTTGAAAAATAATTTCTCTTTTGTATAAAATTCAATCTTCAGTTGTGCCAATGCTGATCTCTGCTTACAGTAAGGTAGCTCAATACCAATGCAGATCAGAGGTACTAATACTTGGAACAGATTTCTTTAATTGAGCTTCTCGTTATTGCTATATAGAGAATTCCATTTCTAAGTGGACACAATCCTCAAGCTAATTTTTTATCAAAGAAACCATTAACCATCAAGAAAGTGAGGTTGTATCAGCTGTAACTGAGACTGGAATTCGTTCCATTCCTCTACAAACAATGTGTAGCTTGAGTATTTGGCCAAAACATCTGTTGAAACCTCCTTATTTTCAATCAATGTCTTAGCATATTGATCAAACTTTGTGATATCTTCCAACATCTTGATAAATTTTCTGGCATCAGCCTCAGCTCTGACCTTAAGCAGCTTGTCTCTTGCTTCCTCAACCAGAGCCCAAAAGCATGAATCTTGCGTCAAACTCGCGAACCGGCTCCTTGCAGTGCCATTCTCAACCTTTCTGTCACCCCACCACTTATCGAAAATCTTGTACCTTCTCTCCCTTCCATGCTGCATATAGTGGCCTTTCAAACGATGCAACCCGCTCCTGTAGTACTCTGCAATATCAAGTGGCTCTACAAGAAGTTTGTAGAACTGTGAAGCATTTATCCACTTTGCACGCTTGTGAAAATCATAGGGAAGTTCATTAGAATCCAATTTGTCAATCACAGAATCCCAAAACTGGGCAAGTTTGATCCTGTTCATATTGACCTTAAAGTCTCTTTTCGAGGCACCTCTTTGCTTGAATGAATCGTAATATCCCATTTGATCGCCAGAATTGTCACATGTTGCTTGATACCACTCTATCTGTGCTCTGAGTGGATTGATCTTGGATAAACCAATTGCAAGGTTCGCACTGTTCAGGTTGCGAGTTCGACCCATCTTTTTTGCCTTTCTCAGGGCTTCCTTAGCATCTTCTGAATCCGGTTCCTGGTTTTTGTTAAGTAGAAGCAAAATGGTTAGCCTAGGCTGTTCCTTAAAACCAACATAACGAGATGAATCATTGAAACTAGAATCAACAAATAGTAGTGCAATTTTCATCCCTTTGGAGCATGTGATATAACAAAAATAGATTATACATTGCTCTTATTTGATGAAAATTGCTCTGCAATATCTCTAGCCTATGAAGGTAGTTAATAAGAAAAAGAAAATGTTTGACATTACATGAGAAGAAATTCCTAGTGACTCCAATGCCAATGCTATCCCTGCTTCATAGCCCGACTCAGGGAGATTGCCTCCCATGAAGCTTCTACTTTCTATAAATTGCCAATGAACTTTCTGAATATAATCAGTATAACCAAGATGATCCTCGAGGCAAGAAGTTGGTGAACCATTCAGTAGCGTCGAGTAAAGAAACTTAATGATAAGCATCCCATTATCGACGCAAACTGTACCCTTGTTGGTGCAGAACAAGTAGCTCCCGAAGGGCCAAAATAAACTCTTCTTACATTCAAGCCCTTTTGATGCAGCTTCAAGAGAAGCCAACACAATGCGGAATAGCTGAGTCTTGTTCTCCTCAGGTAACTGAAAATAGAACTGGAAAGAAGCCAGTGGTGTAGATGGGGCAAACAGCAGTCTTGGCACTATATCATGCTGTGAAACTACATGGCAAAAGTGTCCAGCCCATCTTTCTTGAAGAATGACTCGGGAAAAGGACTCATTGCCAAGCATTGGAGAGCCAAAAGTAATGCAAATTACTGAACAAACAGTTTGCTGGTGAGAGAGAAGCCAAAGAGCTAAGAGGGAAGCAACTGCTCCTCCAACTGAGTGTCCTGTTATGACTATAGACTTGGTCGTGTTCATTATTTCTACCATCTGCACATTTCCAAGAAAAATATGGTGACAGAATTTCTTTGAGGAAAAAAAGAAGACAAAGAGTAGGAAAAGTAGTAAAGATTTTGGATGATGATATTATTACATTAGAGTATGATCGAAACATGAAGAACTAACTTGACATATCCGATGGTTACCTCAAACTACTCCCTAATAACTAACCATCAGTACACTCAAATAGTTTCCTGAAAACAAGTATTTGGTGTTCAAGACTTTAAGTAGTGAAAAATATGTTAAATTATGAAAGGTTAATTACTCGTGAGTCAAGTCTGCATGAACACTTCTAGAACAAAAATTATATGGACCAGCAGAAGTAGGTTTAGAGGGACCAACAAATGGACGTGACTTAAATGGTTCATTTAATCGAATAATTTACATGGAATCAACTTTGGCCTACACAAAATAAGTGGTGAAAAGCTCAGTCTTTGTTTTGTCAATTTAGCAAAATTCTGAAAGAAAATAAATAAATAAATAAAATAAATTAGTAGTAGTAAAGATTAATGAGTGTCCGTGAAAGTTTCAAAAATCTCAAAACCAGTCTTAGAGTAAATTAAAATCAAAGTTAAGACTTCCATTATTTATACAAATGTTCTCCAATGACCTTGGCTATAAAGGTGTTACTGACATTACAAGCAACTTTTCCCCAAAATAATTTTTTAAAAAGTTAAATAGTGTTAGAATTAAATCCAAACGTCATGTAAAAGAAAATAGAATGGGATCTTGGGAGTACAAAGCTTATAATTTCTTCTTTTATTTGGGCAGTTATAGTGACGAAAAAGGTTAAGTTTACCTCCTAGTCAAAAGTCAAGAGTCAATAGTCCTTATTTGGTTCAATAGTTAAGTGGTAGTTAGTGCTCCCTCCTTTGAAGTATTTGATTGGAAAAAAGAAAGACTTTTATAACTTGTATTTTTTGAATATACAATGACAATTTTGTAGTTACTATAAATAAACTAAGACGTTTGAAATTACTCATCCGTCCCAAATTAGTTGTCGCTTTTAGATTTTTCACGTCCATTAAGAAAACCATTAAATAGAGTGTGTAGTTTACTATGTCACCCCTATTTAATGTTTGACAACTATATTTTGTTGAGAATTTTTTCAATTATTGTGGATATAATTGGAAAAGACTAACAATTTTTGTCTTGAAATCCTAAAGTGTCAACTAATTTGGGACAAATGATTATTGCTAAAGTGACAACTAATTTGGGACGGAGGGAGTATAAACTGTTTCTATTTCATTCTTTTTTAGAACAGAAAAGAATTGTTGCATGAACTACACCTGTGGAGGGTTGTGATAGTCTAATACTTCCGCAGTGACTATGTGTATGGCGATATTAAACATGACATTAATAAAATAAAATAAAAAATTAACTTTCGACACATTAAATATATTATGGAAACTTGTGATTTAAGGATATGATAACATTTTTATGATTATATGAGCATCTCCTAAAGGGTAATTAAGGATAAGAAGTTTAAAGCTTAGTTTACAAATATGAATGATGTAGATATTTTTAAAACAAACTAGAAAAACTTAAACAGTAATATGTTTTTCATTCTACCTCTAAAGGAATTATGTCACATAAATTAAAAATGGCCAAGAAAAAATTAAAACCAAATGAAAGTTGTAACAAGTAAACAAACCTGATCACGGAAGAAATTATCTCCATAGAGTGATAAGAAAATTTGCAATAATCCAGCATGTACCATGGGCGGATCCTGGCCATCCATATGATCCAAAAATCCATCAGGAAGCGGCACTAAATTCTTGCAACTTTGTTCAATTCCAGCGCCCAATTTGATGCCGGAAAATCCCACATAAGTTGTCCCTCCAACTCGACTCACGGCAAATTTTCTGTCAACCGATGCATCGGCGAGCCTGCAAAGTTGCCACGATTCCACCAGCAACGGCGCGACAAAAGCTGCTAACGTCTCGCTAGACTCGAACCTGCAAGCATCATAATGAGCTAAATTTGTAAAAGTGATGGATTAGTGGAAAAGTTTCTTGTGTTTACTTACGATGAAGCTTCTGTTTCCATTTGCTAGGAGTTTGAGGCAGACTTGCTAACTTAAATGATAAATATTCCCTAAGTTTCTTTTTATACTATTTACAAATATAGGAATGCCAAAAATATAATTAACTAATAAGAAAATAATGTCTCATAAATAAAATTTGTAGCAATCTTTATATAGAAGAAAGATTATATGTTACTACTATAATAACAATAACAACAACAACTCAAGTTTAATGTCATAAGTGGAGTTTGAGGAGGGTGAGATGTACTCAGACCTTATCCCTACTAAGGTGGAGAGACTGTTTTTAATAGACTCTTGGCTAAGAAAACAATTGAAAACAAACGAAATGTTTTGGAAACACGAAAAGATTATATGCTAATTTCAAATATAAAGAACTTGAAATAAGTTTTATTTCTTTTATATATAAATATTGATTTGGGATAAGTTTAATGAAAAAAAATTATAGTAATTGAGTAATTATTCAACCAACTCCAATTTGTTAAAGACGATATTATAATATGAGACCATAAGTAATTGTTATTTTTATTAAATGTAACTGATATGTTCTTTAAAATTTGGAAACAACTCGATTACAGACCTTTTGATTATCGACATATGTAAGATTATAATTTTCAAAAGTTCTCTTTCTTCTATAGAAATTCTTTCTTAATTAAATATCATTTTATAAAATAAAAATCCTTACGCTTTGATGAAGGTAAGGTTTATATATCGTCAAACGAAAGAAAATATTTTGCTAGTGTTGACTCTGACTTATGTGCGTATATACTATGAGTTTGCGCGTGCTGTCGCGCATTTAGTCCGTTCACTTATGCGAGGGGTACAAAATTTAACGAGTGAATGAATGCTTTGAAGTGTAAGGTACGCAGTACCTTTAATTTATTGCATATTTTCCCAAGTAAATATTGTTATTGTCTTTTTAAAAATATTTCTCTTCTGCAAGTCAACATCTACCTACCAGAAATCTTTGCTTTTGACCACACTGCTATTTCTCCAAGCGAGGACATTTGTAGGTCCTCCCTCTAACATGCAAGTCTAATCTGGATCATTCAAAACTATTAATTGAGTTAGAGGTTAGAACCTTTAGAATGAATATAGTAAAGTAGTATTCAGCAATCAGCAATCAGCATCATGCTATAAATAATACCCACAAAATCTAAAATAATTACAGCCACTGTCCACTACTTTCAAATATTACCGGATCTACCCACTAAATTATTTACCTACTCTACAGTAATAAATGTCCATCTAGACTTGTATACCATAATTTATGTGGTATACTTTAAAGCTATAAGGCATAACAAAGGTATACAATAATAAATGGGTAGGTTGGGTAAATACATTTATAATGGATATGACTTGTAAATACTTTAAATTTTATGGGTATAGAGTGTAAAAATCACAAATATAAAGGCTTTTTGAAACCGGTAAACAAATTCAACGACACCCTTAAAAATATATAGCTACGTTTGCACAATAAGACAATATCAAACAATTTGTCACAAACTACCAAAAATTAAAAGAGATTGCGTCTGCCGGGAGTCGAACCCGGGTCTATTGCTTGGAAGGCAATTATCCTAACCGTTGGACTACAAACGCCTGATTGACTAGTCTTGCCTTAAGTAAAATTATATTATAGCTCTAAATTATCTTCCTGCTAACCCTGTCAATGATTCAATTTGGCTGATTATTTGAAGAAACTTATATGATAAAGTACCGATTTTTCTAGTTATTTTAATTAATGTGACTTTTTAAGGTGCGTTTAAATAATACAATCAGGGGCGGAGCCAGGATTTTATATAAGGGGTTCAAATATCATATCTATTATGTGGCTTAAATCTATTTTTGATCCCTCTTGACACTTTCAGACTTTTTCATCATTTCAAGGGGTTCAATAGCTTATATATATCGAAAATACTAAATTTTACTTTATTTATTGTGTAATTCTAAAATGAAGGAGGTTCTTGCCCCCTGAATACAATTGATGTAATATTTGAGTAATGAAAGATAGAGAGACCAATTATTTACTATTCCTAAAATTTGGAATATCAGGGTTATGAAAAAGGGGTAGGTTATAGTAGGCAAGTTTTAGTTATTTGAAGAATAAAGAAATGATGCCAACAAACTTTGCTTCAGAAGATGGTAAGTTGTGAGCTGGCTAGTCTTTTTAGAAAGGAATAGACAAGTTTGAGAGACAGCCTATCCACATGCAGTTTCACTTATATTAGAACCAAAAGAAAAATCTTCTTTAGCCTCCTACTTAAGCATTCTTAGATCCATTAACTCATAGTATCACTTCCAAGCTCAACTTCTGTTAAGTCCCTATAGAGGTAAACTTCAAGCCCTTTCTTTTTCTTCCTTCTTCATTGACATTCTTTGTGAAATCTAGAGGAGCTCGATCGAGAACTCGATGCTTAAGTTTCTTAGCAGTTAACTCATTATACTTTTGAGATTAGTATTTTGTGTATTTTAATTAGTAGTACACACAAAGAACACATATATTTAATTTCCGCACCAAAATATACTAAGTAAAACTCATAAAACAAAGGCTCCATGATCCATCTGCCTTTGGTGAAACTTTATTTGTGTTATACTTACATTTTTCCCCTTTTTTGATATTCTTGATTGGTGGATAGACACTTGAGGCTTAGTAAGAGAAAACCAAGATTTGAAAGGATCGATGGCTAGTGAAGCACCAAGTTGGGCAGATCAATGGGGGGCAGGAGGATTTGGTGCAATGGATGAAGAGGAAAGTCAAAAACACAACAAAGAGAATAGCAGCAACAAGAAAGGCAGTTCATCATCAGCAGGACTTGGCAAAGCAAAAGCAGTGGCTATGGCTGGTGCTCAAAAAGTTAAGAATGGCACTTCCATGGGTATTAAATGGGTCAAGACCAAATGCCAAAAGAAAAATACCTCTTCTACTTGATAAATACGAGTATATGAGATTATGTAACAACATTCAAGATCCAGACTTTCTGTTTAGAGAATTAGAGAAGCAACCATGGGTTGTTTTGCAATATTGATGTAAGGACTTGCAATATTTTAGCCAGTTGTTCTCCCATTCTTTTTAAATGAAAGAGTTTACGCAAGTCCTTTTGATATTTTGGGAGAAGATTTCAGTTGATTTTTATGCAACTTTTATTTATATCAAACAATACATGGTAGATGGTACTCCATATATGGCCGGATCCATGATTTATAATTGATAGGTTCAACATTAAGGTTATCAATATTGAACTCATTGTACTATTTAAAAATTTTGAACTCAAATAATAGTTGTTGAAATGTTAATAGATTTACACATACACTGATACACAAATATTAAACTCATTGTGCTATATGTTGGTGTCAGAAATAATGAATTCAATTGAAGACATAGTAGAATATTGGCTCCATCTGCGTACGGTAATGTTCTGGAAAATTCCAGAGTGAAAGACGCTAACCAACACAAAAGGGGAGGTGCAAAGTATACATCACGAGAAATTATATAAATCAATTCAATATACATACTAAAACAAAAAACAAGTTCAAGACTTTGTTGAACCTTCAATCACAAAATCATTCGAATATCAGTATCTACAAATGAGAGTATTGGTTTCCTAAATCAAGGGTGCCTAATGTACACGTTTTCACAGCTATATGTCATGTAAAGGAATAAATCTTCATCCCTGTTTTCCTTATATATTGCAAACACCACGGTAGATGTTATGAAAAAAGATATGGATAAGAGGTAACTATTTTAGGATAGAATTTGAAACCTTAACGTTCTACAACAACTCTACTCACCGCTTGGAGGCAAAATATTAGACAAATGCTACATCGACAAAACAGGGGAAATGTTGAATATATAATGAAGCGCTTTAGACTTTATAACGCATTTTAAAACTAAGCATATGCCTAGGCCGAAAGTGAACTATACTAGCACAAGTGGTGCGGCCCTTACAAACCTACTGTAGTTTCTACAGCTTATGATGAGATGTTATTCCAAGAAACTAATCTTGGTCAAGATGGCATTCCTCAATTTGCTAAGGTCTCTTCCCTTTGAGAGTCCTCCCAACACCTTCATACATAGAAGAACAAGTAGCTTAACTTCTGTCAAGCCTTCTAGCTATGTATTTATGTGGTGGAACCATTCCATCACCAGAAATATCGTTGTCTACATTATCTGTTGGAATTTATGAAAAATACTTTTAAATTGTCATAGCTTGAGGCATGTCAAAAGACATTATCTTTAAGGATATTTCACCGGTAATGGTGTATCCCCCAGAATTCAACAAGCTCTTCGAGTATGAAAACTAGGAGCAGGAACAACAAAGAATCACAATTTTAAGTAGTAAACCCAGCAGGAATTTACTATGGAGGATAAGGGTGTTATTCTTGGCTACCATCTCATAGGAAAGGATTTGTTCTTTTTATATGTGATGAAAATCAGCTATATTATAATGGTTGAAATAATTTTCATTATTAGAATAACGGCTAGTAACAGCCATAAATCTGAAGTAATGTGATGCGATCCGACTTAGCATTCAAAGCCGTAGAGGGTTCATGCTCGACATCAAGAGCTTAGAGTGTTTTAAGAGGGCATGGAAAGCAAGAGCCAAGTCAAAAGGATGGCCAAATGAGCAAAATGCAAGGCTGCAAGATTCTGGATTTTCTGGATATGCTTCGCGATCGCGAAGCCATGCGCGCATTCACGCAGAAAGACTCAATCAGAGTCCGCGATCGCGAAAGACATAGCGCGGTCGCGAGGAGATCTCACATTACATGGCGCGATCGCGATGAAAGGCGTCCGGCAGATTCTCAGAATAAACATTAGGAGCTTTTTAGTCCATTTATCATTGTAATTAGTTAGCTACTATAAATAGCCGAATTGAGGGTTTATTGAGGAGTTAGAGTTTTTGGGATGATAATTATTGAGAGTAAACATTGGCTAAGCATGTCGCTTGAGCGCTTTCTTTTCTTGGTTTGCAATTGGATTAGATCCAATTAAGGATCAATTAGTATAGGTTCATTTTTATTGTTGTTTTAAGGGGGTGATTAGGCCTCACCTCCTAATCCATTTTCTTAATTCCAAATTAATTCAAATTGGGTATTGCTTTTATCATTTTATTTTCTTGTTATTTTCCTAATCCTAGATAGGATCATATCATTTGGTATCAGAGCTGGGATAACACTAACTAGGTTTTGTTTATCAAATCTGAAAAATCACAAAAAAAAAATCCAAAATCCAAAAATTGAGTCATAGGTTTAGTTTCCTTTAGTTGAAATCTTTGTTACCAATTGTTGCTTGGTGATTCTAGAATCCGATGCTCGAAGGAATTGAACAACAAACAACATTTTGGGTGTTAATTTGAAGAATCAAAATCTAGGGTTCTTCAACAAAGATTTGAGACTTTCGTATTTTGGGTGTTGTTCTTTAAGAATTGATCATTGAGGTTTGTTCACGGACATATAAGGAGCTTATATCTCAAATTTGGAGCAAAAACAAGTTGATTTGTGAAGATTAAAGTGAAGAAAATTTCCAAAAATTCGGGCTTCAAGTTCTGCATCAGACCCAGAATTTACTCTTCGCGATCGCGCGAGAAGTGTCGCGATCGCGCATGCTTATTTATTTATTTCTCTTCGCGATCGCGAAGCGACAACGCAGAGTTATTGACTCCTCTTCGCGATCGCGTGCCTTCTGTCGCGACAGTGCCGAACAAAACTTATTCTTCTTCGTGATAGCGGTCGTTCTCACGCGACAGCGCTGAACAAAAATTCAGTCACTTGACAGATTGCTCGGAACAGCCCATTAACAGTTTCAGATCACTCAAACCCTTATCATATCATCAAATACAGTGAGTTTCTAGATCATAAATAAAATTTCATCCAAATCCGAATCTGTTTCGTGCCAATTCGATTCGAGCATTTCTTTCTTCATTTCCTTGACTTTTTCTAATTCCGTCCGATTAGTTTTCATTGACCGTTCTTTGCCACATCAACTCCATTTCACCCCGGTTTGGATTGAATTCAATTGTCAAATCGGAATTAAGTGCGAAAAGCAACTTGACTTTGCCAACGAGAGATAAAAGGCTTGAGTGGTGAGAATATTAGAGTGTGGTCATAAAAGCCATTGACATTGAGTGTACACACGAGTGGAAAGAAAATTGAATGATCATATATTGAGTGATACACTTGAGGGAGTGAATTTGTGAGGTTCTTTTTCTTTTCATTGTTGCAAATATGTCCTCGGATGATGATTGTGGAGGTTATGACTCCTATGGAGATGATGGGAATTGTTATGATGATTATGGAGACGATGGTTACTATGATGATTCGGGAAACTATGGCTCTTATGGAGATGAAGCGAGTCACTATGGTGATCATGAAGTTCGTGAAGACAATGAGGCTTATGAGGATGAATGTGATGATGAAAACTCCTATGCTTCTAGTCTTGGAGATGATGATAGTGACGCTTCAAGGTACAATGTTCCTACTTACTCTTCTTGTGATGAACTTGAAAATGTAAATAGTGACATAGAGAGAATTGATGATGAAGCTTATTATAGAAATTGTTCATTTCCATTCCCTCTTTGTGTTACAAAAAATAAACAAGATAGTAGTAATGGTCTTTCTATCGGTTTGAGAAGAAGTGGTAATTATTCCATGAGAAAAGGAGAGTCTACATCTTCTAATTGTGTTAAAAGGTTTAATGTCTCTAATTCTTATGTGAAAGACAACTTGAGGCCTAGAGTGAGAAAAAGTGATACATGTACTACAAGTGATTTGTCTTTGACTAATAATGTTTTGAGAACTATGTTTAAATGGAATCATTTTGTAGACAACCATGAGTGTAATTAAGTTTGTGTGGAGCAATTTTTGGAATACTTCTTCCACACAATTTGTAAGATTGGAGAGCGCGCTTGTGCTATGATCATTGATTATAAAAGTCATACTAATGTTGCAAGTATTTCTTTAGTTGAGCAATTAAAGTTGGAAACTTGTAGTCATCCCTTGCCCTATAGGTGGCCTTGGTTGAATGGAGATGGGTTTGTAGTCATTACACAACAAATGTGGGTAAAGTTAAAAATTGAAAATTATCATGATGAAGTACTATGTGATGTGATGTGATGCCCAAAAAAGGTTGTCACTTGTTGTTGGGAAAACCATGGAAGCTTGCTAGAAATGCCAAGTATAGTGAGAAGTTGGGAAAGCATGCTCTCACTTTACGGGACCAAAAGTTTATTCTTAATGCCACTCTTTCAATGAAAGTCAAAGAATTTTATTTGACAATGCTAGAAGTGGCAAGAAGACAAAGGAAAATAGGGTGAGGCAAAGGTTGGATGAAGGTTCTCAAGGAGAAAAATTGAAGGTTGAGGTCATGAGTACTCTTACTCCCCCCAAAGGGATTCTTGGCACATGTCCTAATCCGAATGAACTTGAGAGAGAAAAGATTGAGAGGAGCAAGGGAGTGGCAAGTGACAACTCAAGAGAGGAAAAAGGAGAGCTTGAAGTGAGTGAAGTGAGTGAGTTGTCACAAGAAAAGAGAGAAGAGCTTGAAAAGAAATGAGAGAAAAGAAAGAAGGAAAACAAAAGAGTGAGGGTGAAGATTTTTCTTATTCTAACAATTCTAACCTTTCTTCTTTCTCTAGTTGTTTCGTGTCTTTTGAAGGTATGCTTGGAGGAGTTAATTGGAGGATCCTTCTTTGGAAGTGGTTCCATGCCTTGAAGAAAAAGAGGAGATCAAAGTGAAGTCTCCAAATGAACAAGTAAGCTTAAATTTGAAAAGTCAAGGTAAAGAAGAATATTTAGGTGTGCTACAAGGTAACATTGTATTTCTTTAAGTGAGCTTGATAGAGACTTGAGTATGATTGATAGCTTTACTTTTTGTGAAATTAATGATTCTTTATCTTGCATTGCTAATAGTCAAAGTGAAAGTTGTGAGCATGCACTAGTTGGGCATACTTGTGAAAAGAAAATGTGTTATAACACCCCACATTTGTTTGATAAATGTGAAAATGAATTGCTTGATCTTGATGTGAAAACATTTGATAACATTCTTGATTTTGGTAGTCGTTTGTGTCAAGGTCTTCAAGTGTTTGACAATCCATTGTTTGTTGAAAATGAGCAAGAAGAAGTGTTGGAAGGTGATTTTAGTATTGCCAACCCACTATTTGTTGAAAGTGATGATTGTGACTTGCTTAAGTGTGATAATTGTGTGGGTGTTAGCAAGCTAACTCCCAAAATGTTTGTTGAAAGCTTGTCCAATATTTGGAAGTCCTCCAAATGTGAAGATTGCTCCTTAAAGAAGGAGGGAGGCACTAGTGATTGTAGTGGTAAAGTAATAGATGCTAGTTTTAGTGTCAATTTCTTTACTTTCTCTATTCCTAGTCTTGAGCATACATTTAAAGTGGATTTTGCTAGATCCTCCAATATTAAGAGTGATAAATTGTCAATGGAGGCTTGGCATGAGTTGAAGGAGTCTAAAAATGAAGATTGTTTTGTAAATGAGCTTGCTTATTGTTGCTTTTATAGCCAATTTTTTGATGTTGGGATTGGAAAAATGTTCTTTATGGTTGATCTTGATACTTGGTTATATCATAAGAGTGCACTTTGAGCATGAGTGTGTGAGTTTTATTCCATCCTCTTTATCGTGTAGTGCCTCAAAAGTTATTTAGTTGGCATCGTTGAACCCCTTAAAATATAACCCTGAAAGGCTAAATTTAGGAATATCAACTGAAAGGACTAACTGTTTTGGAGTTTTTGGAATCGCCACCTAATTTAAGAAAAATTAGGAACCAAATTAAACAAATGCGTACAAAAAACTCCGTTTTATAAATAAGCGGTCTTTCATAAATTCTAAGTAAGAGGTTTTATTAATTTCGAAAGAAGGTTTTTGAAGGCACTTTCGAAATTCCATAAAATACGATTAATCTGAAAGGCTTCCAAATATTTACAAGTGCGCTTTTTTGTAAAAGAATTATTTAAAAATAATAATAATAATAGTTATATTAATAATAATAATAATAATAATAATAATAATAATAATAATAATAATAATAATAATAAAATAATACTTAATTGCGTAAATGTTAACTTGCACGCATTTGCTAAAAGTGGTCCCAATTTGCAATAAATAGAATAATAACTCCAAATTAAAAGGGATTGAATATAAAGTAACCAATAATTCAAATAATCAAGTAAATTAATATTGAATAATTAATAAGTTGCAATTACAAATTTTATTAAGTAAAAAATTGCTAAAATGAAATAACGAGTTCAAAAGGTAAAACCCGGAATGTTGAAGGCGCAATCAATAAGACAACAAGGAAGATGCAAGATTTTCTTGGACAGAATCTAAGGAAAGCAGCAGCTGGACTTGATGTGCAGGATAAGCAGCGACTCGCACCCTCAGGTTTAGACTTGAAGTGGTCAAGTTTCAAAGTGAAACTTTTTGCGAGTAATGAACGGGGCGTGGATCTGAGGTGCGTGACTCGATTAAGCGCGACGACTCTAGCAAGGTTGTCGATTCGACCAACACGGAAGCGATAAATCAAACCTAACAAAAAAAACCAGTAGCAGTATCTATCAAGTGGAAACTAAAAGAACTTATATGCCTTTTTATTCTGCTGTTTCTTTTCCCTCTCTTGAATTCCAACCCTAGACTTCTTCTTTCTCCCTCTTCCTCCTATCACGGCTACTGCTAATGTCTATAAAGCTAGTATTTATAGACAACAAAATTAGGGTTCTAGGGAATGGAAAAATACCCGAAATGGCCCTCTAACGGTCTCAATTGGATAAGAATTTTTTATGAGGATGATGTGGAAAAGTAGGGGGAACCATGAGGTACAATTTTTGGGATTTTCCCTTTGAAATTTGGGGGAAAATTCTCGGGTCACGACCGAAGTTCAGGGGTTTTAGCAGGTTGGGATTTTTTGACTGAAAATCGGGAAAATGGGAAACGGGTATGGGTAAAAGGGTTGATTAGGGTGCTTATGTGTGTGGGCTCATTTGCAAAAATATGACACGGGATGTTTTGGTTTGCTAAAATGCCCTCACTAACAGATGTTTAGCAAAAATGCTCTCATTAGTTTAACGAAACTTTTTTTGGACCAAAATATCCCTACAAATCAATAAAAGGACGGCCCCTAGTCCCTCCCCTTCCTTTTCTCCATTCACGCTATCAAGAAATCATAAAACCCCATTCCTTTTACAGATTGCTCTGTTCAAGAGAAGATTCAATGTAAGATTTCTTCAAGTTGCAAGGGTAAAGTTCTCTGCAATTATTGCCAAGAGTTTAAGCTCTGGTGCAATCAGCACTCTACATACACTTCTTGCCTATTGCAAAGACTCTATGGCCTGTTGCAAGTGCCAACTTGCAGAGAAAGTCTTTGCAACCCTTGGCTTATAGCTAAGAGTTTAAGCTCTGATGCAATGGGCACCTGGGAGAGACTTCTTGGCTATTGCCAAGACTTTAAGCCCTCTTGCACTGGCCGACTTCAGGAACAAAATCTCTGCAAGTCTTGGCAATAGCCAAGACTTTAAGGTCTGCTGCAAAGGGAAACTTACACTGAAAATCTCTAAAGTATTGGCAATAGCCAAGACTTTAAACTCTACTGCAATGGGAGGCTTGCATAGACTTCTTGCCTATTGCCAAGACTTTAAGCCATGTTGTCATGGTCTCTACAACTACAGAAAAAGTCTCTACAACTATTGCCAATAGCCAACACTTTAAACTCCAGCGGAAGGGGCAACTTGTACAAATAGTCTCTGCAAGTATTGACAATTTCCAGGACTTTAAACTCTAGTGGAAGGAGCAACTTGTACAAATAGTCTCTGCAAGTATTGGAAATTACCAAGACTTTTACCTATATTGCAGTGCAAAAACTTGCAGAGAAAGTCTCTGCAACTCTTGGCAATAGCCAAGACTTTAAGTTTTGTTGCAAGGGGGACCTTACACTAAAAATTTCTAAGAGTATTGGCAATTGCCAAGACTTCTACCTCTACTGCAGTGAACAAGTTGGAGACAAAATCTCTGCAACTCTTGGCAATAGCCAAGACTCTAAGTTCTGGTGGAAGCGACAACTTACACGGAACATCTCTGCAAGTATTGACAATAGCCATGATTTTAAACTCTACTGCAATAAGCACCCTGCAGAGAAAGTCTATGCAACTCTTGGCCATGGTCAAGATTTTAAGCTCTATCCAAAACATGAATATCTAATAGCCATAAGCAATAAAAACCTTCAAATCACTGGAATCAAGCAAACACAAGAAAAAATCTTAAATTTCCAGCACACAAAGAAGAAAGAAGGAGGCCAAGAATGGGGAAAGAGAGAAGGGAATATGTTCAGCGTGAATTAAACAAGTTGGGGCAAAATAGTCCTTTCATATGGGGGAGTATGATGTGGAGGGCATTTACTTAAAACATTTGTAAGTGGAGGCAATTAGGTAAGATCATGTCTTATTGAGGGCACTAGGTGAAATTTTTTGTATGTGTGTGTATGAATAATTTTGCATAGATAGGCCATACTTTATATTAAGAACGAATTCAGCCCCTTTTTTAAAGATAATTAAATAATAAAGGGATTACACAGGTGGGTTGAAATTGGGGTTATCCATTGCAAAATTATCCCACCCTTTCTTTTAAAATTACTCAATTCGATTTTGATTTTTAAAATTAGCCTTTCTTCAAAAAAAAATATTAAACATTAATTCAAAAAATTTTGGGACAAAATTGGGTATCAAAAGCTATCCCTCTTTACTCGAAAAAGGATGAAAGAATTTTTAGGGTAAAAAAGTTGACGGGAAGCCAAATTTGTCATGATAAAGCCAAGATTTGATGCCCAGGGCCAAAATGCGAGGCTTTTGAATATAGCCGAACTCTGATTTTCGAGTTGCCTGCATATCTCAGGCTGAAAGAGAATCAGGCCATATGTAGTTTAATGACACTTAGATACGAAAACTCGCACGATCGACAGGAAAAAGAACGCACGAATAGGAAAGATCTCAAACTGACATCCTAATCTGAAACGAAAAATTAGGATAGAATTTGCTTGTTCGAATGCGTTTCTTCATATCCCCGTTGACGAGTCTAGCTCATATCAACGATTGTTCCAGTTCACTGCTAAGAAAAAGTTCCACGTTTTGCTCCATATGCTGCTGCGACACTGCTAAAATTCTGTAACAATCTCGACAAACGGTAAGCGAGCAACTGCTAATAAACTGTAATAATTGGAATAAGAAATAAATAAAGTGATAACATAAAATTGTAAATGCGGGTTGTGATATCATCAAAAAGTTCTTCCTTCGATCAACTGAGGAGGCGCTCCACCCGGGGAACCTTTAGGCTGATCATTATTCTAAAACAGCAAAGTAAAACAATAAGTAAAGCGAGTACGAATTGTAGAATGCAAGGCTTTTATAAGATAAGTCGACTAATGAGACATTCCGATAATGGTACCTCAAGTCGACTTGTCTATCTCTATCATCTACTTTAAATATATTATGCCAATATTATAAGACAACCAACATCGCGAGATACTCCAAAGTGATGCCTCAAGTCGACTTGTCTATCGCTATCATCTACTTCAAATATATTATGCCAATATTGCAAGACAACCGACATCGCGAGACATTCCGAAAGTGGTGCCTCAAGTCAACTTGTCTATCGCTATCATCTACTTGAAAGAAACCTGCATATCCTATTGTGGGTGGAAGGACCCGAGATATCGCATTTGTGGATGGAGAAACCCGAGATATCCTATATGTGGGTGGAAGGACCCGATGATATCCTATTTGTGGGTGGAAAGACCCGAAATTCCTATTTATGGGTGGAAGGACCCGAGATATCCTATTTATGGGTGGAAAAACCCGATATATCCTATTTGTGGGTAGAAGGACCCGAAGTATCCTATTTGTGGGCGGAAGAAACCGAGATATCCTATTTATGGGTGGAAAGACCCGAGATATCCTATTTGTGGATGGAAGGACCCAAAATATTCTATTTGTTGGTGGAAGGACCCAAAGTTTCCTATTTGTGGATGGAAGGACCCAAATACCCTATTTGTGGGTGGAAGGACCCGAGATATCCTATTTGTGGGTGGAGAAATCCGATATATCCTATTTATAGGTGGAAGGACTTGAAGTATCCTATTTGTGGGCGAAAGAACCCGAGATATCCTATTTGTGAGTGGAAGGACCCGAGATATCCTATTCGTGGGTGGAAGAACCCAAAATATCCTATTCATGGGTGGAAGGACCCGATGCTATCCTATTTGTGAGTGGAAGGACCTGAATATCCTATTTGTGGATGGAAGGACCCAAAATATTCTATTTGTTGGTGGAAGGACCCAAAGTTTCCTATTTGTGGGTGGAAGGACCCAAATACCCTATTTGTGGGTGGAAGGACCCGAGATATCCTATTTGTGGGTGGAAAAATCCGATATATCCTATTTATAGGTGGAAGGACTTGAAGTATCCTATTTGTGGGCGGAAGATCCCGAGATATCCTATTTGTGAGTGGAAGGACCCGAGATATCCTATTCGTGGGTGTAAGAACCCAAAATATCCTATTCATAGGTGGAAGGACCCGATGCTATCCTATTTGTGAGTGGAAGGACCTGAATATCCTATTTATGGGTAGATAAACCATGTATCTTGCAAAATCTGAAGTCATCTGGCTTGTGTTGGTGATGCGATAATCGAGCAAAAGCTAAAATTACAAAGAGAGAAATAGAGTTGTTCTGCATATGCGATAAGGCAAATATTTTTCGAGGAACTAATAGTTGCGAGTTCTTCTCGTTTTGCTGCTTGAGATTCCTGCATGCTAAGAACAATCGTAAGTACTATAAAATTTCTGGAAAGTTGCGAACATGCTACATTGCACCTTCCATATTGATGCTGAACTTTGCGAGAAATGCAAAATTTGCCCCTGTTTAATCAAAGAATAATTGTTAGTTTTTGATCAAATAACGGTTGACTTAATTGAACACCTAATATGGCTTCAAATCTGCATTTTGCTTGCATGGCGATCAAATGTTGTTGCTGCGATAATCTATTATTCTTGAAACTCTTCCTTTTGCACAATATAAACCATCTATAACTGCTTTGGCATGCTTATTTGAAAAAACTGGAATTTCATTGATTTTGGGACTAAACCCAATAATAGTAGCAAAAACATAACGTAGTTCATTACAATGGGATAAGTAAAATTGCGACAGAATAGTAAAACATAAGATAGTTGGGCAATGAAATGCCATTTCAAGTTGCAAAAATGCGGTCTTTTCAGTCTTCTTAGCTTGCGAACCGCTGCTTCTTTGAATATCTTGGGGCCGATGCCTCGCCTTTAACGAAAATTGTGCCTGCGGGGGAAATGCTGCAATAACCACTTGATGGATCTTCTTGCACTATTATTTTGCCGCTATCAATCACGCTTTGAATCATGTATCTCAAGCCACTGAATTCTTCAGTATCATTCCCTTGGATATTTGAATGATAAGCACAATGCTTTAAGGATCAAAATATGGAGACAAGTGCTTGGGAATTGTTCCTTTCCTTGGTTGCAAAAGTCCTTCAGCTTGCAATCTCACGAATATGTCTGACAAAGATTCATATAGAAGAGTGAAAGTACGAGATCTTAATCTTTTCATGTCTTGATGACCAAATGGTGCCTGCTGAGGCTGATACTGATGACTCAAATTCTGTATATCATGATTGTTGTGTACTTGGGAAGGCTGGGAATCCTGAATATCCTCAGGTGTATCAGGACGATTGAAAGTTGGCACCATAGTATGGTAGTCGATCAACCTTTCGGTTCGAAGCTCCTCCTCCAGTATCTTGGCGTACCGGATTAAATTGGGAAAATCCTCTAAATTGGCTACAAGTAGCTTTTCATAAAATATGTCTTCTTGAATGTCAATGAAGGTTGCTAACAGCTGATTTTCAAGCAATGGAGGATGCATCTTAGAAGCTTCTAGCCTCCATCGCATAGAAAATTCTGCGACAGACTCATGTGGCATCTTCTTCATTTTGCACAGATAAAAAAAGTGAGGATCTTCCACTGTGTTGAACTTGTAATGCTCCACAAAGTCATGGGCCATATCCTCCCACGTGTGCAATTTAGTAAAATCCTGCTTAGTGTAACATGCAATTGCTAATCCTGTCAAACTTTGACTGAATAATCTCATCAGCAAAGCTTTATTCATTCCAATTCCGATCAATCTGTTGCCATAATCTTTCAAATGGATGTAGGGATTTCCCTTTCCATTGAAAGTGTTGAGTTTTGGTATGTTGTACCCACGTTGAAGCTCAATGTCCCGGTGAATGCACAAGTCTTCATAACATAAACTCTGAATGTTCCTTGAGCGCAACTCATCTCTAAGGCAATTCTTGTTCAAATCAGTTGCCTCACCCTCTTTCCAAGGCAATTCTTGTGGACGCACTGTCACTTAAATTGATTGACTCTCCATAGGGGGGCATAATGATAAAATGCGGTTGGTATAAAGTTGCAGCTGGCCAAGCATTTAGATTGGTAAGATATTCTTGTGGGATTTGTGGATATATGGTATGTATAAGCATTGGATAATTAGGCATTGTTAAGTAAGGTGGATTTGAGGTAAGGCTTGTATTTGGCAAAGGTTTGCTAGTGTTGACAAAGCTGATCATATTCCTTTGGACCACATGTTCTTCAACATCATCACTCTGCGCTTGCAAGATACCCATACCAGAACTGGTCGCCTGAAGCTGCTTTGCCAAGTAGTTTCGTCCTTGATGCAGACTTTCAGCCATTTTAGTGTTCAATGCTAGCCAACCTTTAACAAATGAATTCTACACATTGAACAAAATCAAGTTAATACGTAAAATAGCAATGCATGCATAAGACTTTAAGTATAAAATAGGTCATTAGGCCGAATGTATGGGACCAAATTCCTGAATAAACCAAAGGAGTAAAGTATTCGAGAGTGTGAAATTTAACGACCGACAAAATTTGATCTTTCAAGATACAAATTGAGAAAAACAACTTTGAAAGTTTTTATTAAATCAGTATGCGTGCTAGACCATTTTGGCACAATTTGCTAAAATGGTCGGCTTATTTTGAACATCAATGCTTTACTCGAATATCGATTGTTGCTTGTAGAATAACAATCTGCGCCAATTCATAGAAAAGCTGCTTCTGATAATTATAAAATCAACTCAATGTCTTCAATTTGCCTTTGCAAAATTCTGCCCCAGTTATGAATTTCGACATTTCAAATTTCTTTGCAAAGGCTGCCCCAGTTACGATATTCAAAACTGCAAATTGATTAACAAAAGTTGTCCCAGTTGATATCTCTCACGTCTTCTACTTGTTTTGCAAAATTTTCCCCAATTTCTATCTTTGGAAAAATTAAAATTTAAATACTAAAGGGTCGAGCCCGATGGAGGAGCCTACGTGTCCCTCCTTGGGAATCAGATTGTGCGTAGTTCTGCTTATATAGAAGATATTTTTCAAATGTTGGTGTAACCGAAACTCGATATGAGTTGCCTATACTTCCCGCCTTGGGAAACCGGTTACCGTAGTTTGCTTACATAGAAATAGATTCACACGTTCATAATTTGATATTCTTTCTTTTCTTTTAACAAAACTAACAAAAAGAAATTACAATAGTTACTTTCTAATTATGCAAATAAACTAACTTCTGCTTCTGCAACTCTACTGCTTTTCTAGAACTTGATAGGTACCTAAATGCCATTCTTCGAGGGATCTCCCTTTGTGTATGGAATGATTGCGACAAAAGGTTTGCCAATGCCGTTTGTAGGTAGAATTTTGACCTGGCCAGTGTTAATCAAGCTTTCAACTTTCTTCTTAAATAAAGTGCATTCTTCAATACTATGCCCATGCATCCCTGAATGGTAAGCACAAAATTTCCTCAAATTTTCAAGCTTATGTGACCAATATGGCTTTGATTTTGCAATATATACCAAATCGACCCTCAGAAGCCTTTCAAACAGGTTTGCATAAGATCCTAGTATTGGTGTGAATGCATTAGCAGGTGCTTTGTGGCGGCTTGACTGAAAACCTGGATTGACAACCATTTGCTCGATGTCACAAGGTTTTTTGGCTATAGGTGGCAAAGGGCTTGGCATAACAGCTTTTCGTTTGTCTTTAGATTGCGCCTCAACTAAGCCACACATTCTCTTGTCATTTATTGCAACCGGCTCTTCTTGAGGCTCTACAAATTTCTTTTCAGTGGACTGCCATCTGCAAAAGTCGGGTTTGAAAATTTATAATGCTTGACAAAATCCCGAGCTAGATTATCCTAATTGTCCAATTTCCAAGGACCTTGTAAACCATGTCAAAGCTGGTTCCTTAAGTGTACTAGCAAACATTCTCAACTTGGTTTCATTGCACGGCCCATACCTTGTGACCCAGGCAAGATATGCTTTCAAGTGAGCATGAGGATTTCCTGTCCCATAATACATTAGAGGATCAGCTAAGTCAAGCACATTCACCTGTTCACTTTCTGCCTCTCTTAGGCCTGCTTGAGATTGTGGAGCGTTCTCATCCATCATTGTGTCATTACCCTCTTTAGCCTTGGGAAGCCCTTCCCCGTTGTTTTCTCATTGCTTGTTTTTTATGAGACGCGGAACCCATTTTCCAACAAGAATGCATGCAGATGGGGGAACTCTTCAGCATCAAACTCAAATAAGGGAGCTACTTGACTTGTAGGAGGTGCAACAGAATAGATAGGAGCAACAGGGGCACTTGGCCCTAAGCTTGGCACATTTCGCACTGGGTTGTGAGCATCCATGAGCGCAACAACTAATTCAGTAAGACTATCAAGTCTGATCTCCAAACTTGCTACGGTTGCTTCAAGCTTGTTAACCTTCTCTTGGTGGGATTCATCACTTTCAGTCAAATCAATCACATGTTCAAAATAATTAACCCTTTAGCAACGCATACCGAAATTAATAAAATTTTGTTAAAGATGAAACTAACGGGTCAAGCTATTCCAAAATGGAGAGATTGAGACCGTACTGAAAAGGCCCACAAGTTTGATCAAGACATTCATTTTATTAAAGCAAACCAGACGCGAAAATGTTTGTTTAGTTCTGAGGTTATTTTCCAAAAGAGGACACTTGTGAATATTTAAAAAAAAAAACAATTGACGCTAAAATATTTTGCAAAATAATGAGACTGGAATTAAGACAGACCAAAAATATGAATTTCAAAAGATATCTTAGGATAATAATATGCATGCACTTCGATAATAAGTAAATAAAGGGATCAAATAAATAAAGCGAATAAAGCGATTAATTTCTGCGATCAAAGACAGGTTAGCCAAATCACAGCATTAACCAAATCGAGTCATACAACAAACAGTGCAAATAAATTACGGACAATCAGCCCATAGCAGATAATCATTTAGCAAGTTTTTGCAAAGGAGACAAACAATTGGCATGCGGCAAACACAAGCAGTTGAGCGTAAATGAAATGCAAGTGCGTCCTACCCTGTAAGGTACCTCTTTTGTGCCAGAGGTAAGCCTAATCGTCAAGTAGCAAACCAATGCGGTGATAATAAATTGATCCAAACCATTGCCAATATAAATTTGGGAGATAACGATACGTTAAACAAATAAAAATTTAAAAGATTGCTTTTATTAAAATATCTCCAACAGTACAATGCATTGAACAGAAATCCGGCAACAAACCACAACAACGTGGTAATACACTTATTTTTAAAATAAATAGTAATAGAAATACAGTAAACCAGTCTAAAATACTAAAACGCCAACTGTTTGCTCCTTGCCGAAGTCAAATCCACCAACTGCCAAATTTAACTGGATGTATAGGCAAACAACTGTAAACATTACCTGATTGAACAACCAGCTATCTCCCTGCAAACAAAAGAACAGTGGGACCAACTCCCTAATTTGGCAAAGGCAAACCGGCATAGATCCGTCTATGACCACCACATAGCAAATAAAATGCAACGTCTTTGCAATAACCCATCGACAAGAGGGCGGTTTCTTAATTCCTGGAAACGGTACCAAGGACTGGGTCCAAACTACGGTGTATATGCATGCATGCTCCTAAAAGCTCCATCTAAGAGTGGGCTAACGGTTGAGGCTGACTCGACCTATGCGGGATAGACCTGGCCTCACAACACAGTAGAACTGGCCATGACAAAACCAGGCAACATCAATATCCCGAACTAACTTTTGGTGACACGAAAGAAATTTCAAAGAATAAGGTAAGGGCAATTCCCTTCCTGCGTAACTACCCGTCAAGCGGGTGCCCCGTGATGAAATCGAGGAGGTGAAAGAGAATTGACAGGCTCCATGAGGGAGGAAATATGAAAGAAATGCGGACTATGCACAAATAAAATGTAATACATGCTTTCTATAACAAACCAAACAAACAGATATAATAAAGCAAATAAATTAGGCATGATAGTTGCAAATAATTGGAAACCTTTATGGTCAAAACCTTTATTGTTCTCCAGCGGAGTCGCCATGCTGTTGAACCTCCAAAAATATAACCCCGAAAAGCTAAATTTAGGAATATCAACTGAATGGACTAACTCTTTTGGAGTTTTTGGAATCGCCACCCAATTTAAGAAAAATTAGGAACCAAATTAAACAAGTGCATGCAAAAACTCCGTTTTAAAAAGAATGGTCTTTCAGAGATTCTAAGTAAGAGGTTTTATTAATTTCGAAAGAAGGTTTTTAAGGCACTTTCGAAATTTCGTAAAATACGGTTAATCCGACAGGTTTTCAAATATTTACAAGTACGCTTTTCTTTACAAAAAATTATTTAAAAATAGTAAAATAATAATAGTAATATTAATAATAATAATAATAATTAATTGAATAATAATAATACTAATAATTAAAAATAAAACTTAATTGCAAAAATGTTAACTTGCACGCATTTGCTAAAAGTGGCCCCAATTTGCAATAAATAGAATAATAACTCCAAATTAAAAGGGATTAAATATAAAGTAACCAATAATTCAAATAACCAATTAAATTAATATTGAATAATTATTATACCAATAAGTTGCAATTACAAATTCTATTAAGTACAAAATTGCTAAAATGAAATAATGAGCTCAAAAGGTAAAACCCGGAATATTGAAGCCGCAATCAATAAGACAACAAGGAAAATACAAGATTTTCTTGGACAGAATCTAAGGAAAGCAGCAGCTGGACTTGATGCGCAGGATAAGCAGCGACTCGCACCCTCAGGTTTAGACTTGAAGTGGTCGAGTTTCAAAGTGAAACTTTTTGCGAGCAATGAACAGGGCGTGGATCTGAGGTGCGCGACTCGATTAAGCGCGAAGACTCTAGCAAGGTTGTCGATTCTACTAACACGGAAGCGATAAATCAAACCTAACAAAAAAAAAAAAACCAGTAGCAGTATCTATCAAGTGGAAACTAAAAGAACTTATATGCTTTTTTATTTTGCCGTTTATTTTCCCTCTCTTGAATTCCAACCCTAGACCTCTTCTTTCTCCCTCTTCCTCCTATCATGGTTGCTGCTAATGTCTATAAAGCTAGTATTTATAGACAACAAAATTAGGGTTCTAGGGAATGGAAAAAATACCCGAGATAGCCCTCTAACGGTCTTAATTAGATAAGAATTTTTGATGAGGATGATGTGGAAAAGTAGGGGGGACCATGAGAGGTACGATTTTTGGCATTTTCCCTTTGAATTTTTTTTGGGGGGGGGGGGGGGGGAGGGGGGAGGTGGGAATTCTCAGGTCGCGACCGAAGTTCAGAGGTTTTAGCGGGTTGGGATTTTTTGACTGAAAATAGGGGAAATGGGAAACGGGTATGGGCAAAAAGGGCTGATTAGTGTGCTCACGTGTGTGTGTAAATGATTTTGCATAAATAGGCCATATTTTATATTAAGAAAGAATTCAGCCACTTTTTTAAAGATACTTAAATGATAAAGGGATTACACCGGCGGGTTGAAATTAGGGTTATCCATTGCAAAATTATCCCTCCCTTTCATTAAAATTACTCAATTCGATTTTGATTTTTAAAATTAGCCTTTTTTAAAATCAATAAAAAAATAAATAATATTTAAACATTAATTCAAAAAATTTCGGGACAAAATTGGGTGTCAACAGGTACTTATTCGCGTCATGGTTTTGCAAAGTACAAATTCGAGGACAAATTCCTTTAAAGAAGGAGGGAATGATGCGATCCGATTTAGCATTCAAAGTCGTAGAGGGTTCATGCTCGATATCAAGAGCTTAGAGTGTTTTAAGAGAGCATGAAAAGCAAGAGCCAAGCCAAAAGGATGGACAAATGAGCAAAATGAGAGGCTGCAGGATTCTGGATTTTTTGGATATGCTTCGCGATCGTGAAGCCATGCGCGCAGAAAGACTCAATCAGAGTTCGCGATCGCGAAAGACATAGCGCGGTCACGAGGAGATCTCATATTACATGGCGCGATCGCAAGACCACATGCGCGATCGCGATGAAAGACATCCTGGTAGATTCTCAAAATAAACATTAGGGGCATTTTAGTCCATTTATCATTGTAATTACTTAGCTACTATAAATAGCCGAATTGAGGGTTTATTGAGGAGTTAGAGTTTTTGGGATGATAATTATTGAGAGTAATTATTGGCTAAGCATGTTGCTTGAGCACTTTCTTTCCTTGATTTGTAATTGGATTAGATCCAATTGAGGATCAATTAGTATAGGTTCATTTTGATTGTTGTTTTAAGGGGGTGATTAGGCCTCACATCCTAATCCATTTTCTTAATTCTAAATCAATTCAAATTGGGTATTGCTTGTATCATTTTATTTTCTGATTATTTTCCTAATTTTAGATAGGATCATATCATAATGGCTCATTAGTATGATAGTTATGGCACATTAATTTCTGGAGGATGGATCTGGACACTTTCTCTATACCAAATACTAAGAGAATATATCTTACCTTTTGTGATACCCACAAATTTTTCAACAATCCCCCACATATCTCAAAAAGGATAGACAAGAAAGAACAAAATTAGAGTTTTTGTTGGGTTTCTAAGACCGAACATAATGCATCGTATTTGGTGTCCGTAGACTATGAACCAGACCTAGACAGAATGAGATTGAATTTACAGGATTATTGGTGAAGTTTAAAATTTTTATGAACCAAGAATTCTTTTGTAAGAACAGTGTCTTATCTATCACAATATACTTTCACTTTGTTGTTCGTCGCAGTTTTGCGCTAATAGACCATGTGCAGCACCTGGTATTTATGAGTGCTCTAGAAATTTTGTCATAATTTCATAGGAGGGACTCCACTCCAAACTCATATAGGTCCAATCATCAAGTGTAGTCTGCAGAGCAATACACCACCTATAAAGGATATGATTTGGATTAAGAGTTGATACTCATCCTCACTTTACCTTGCAGAAATTGCACTGTATTCACACACCATAGGAAGAGACATAATATTATAGTGCATAGCGGGTCAACTAATGATTTGTTATTACCCATATGAACCTACTTCGGGATCTCCAATCACTTAGGTTGGGTTACCATCATTGTTGACATTTCTCTAGTTGACATTTATAAGTCTCATTCCCCTCGACGTTTTCAATTAGTCAGTGAATCGACCGAATTAACCTATGACATCACATAAAATATGAAAGTAATTCCATCTCTCAGCAGCTACATAATCGTATTATGCCTCAAAATAAATATGTCTACTTTTGCCAACAAATATTTATTTTTCACTACAGCTATAGCTGTTTGGCAACCACAAAGTATAGACACAAAAAATAATTGATTTATTCCAATAGGAATATGCTAAGAAGTTTCTTAACCACTTAGCCTAAATATCAGCCAACTCCGAAACCACAAATTTAGATAGATTTATTTGGCTGATTTTGATGCTATTGCACCCCCCACAATTAGTGAACACATAACAACTAGCTAGTGGATTTTTATCTCGTCTGAATCAAAGATCCAGTTATCATCATTGTATCTTTTAATGCAATGTAAATCCACTATATTATATACCGTATTTTATAGTACTTCTCAAATATTTATAATACTCATGTCAATGCATTCCAATGACCACAGTTAGGATTATGAGTATATCTCATCATCCTTCACTCATAATCACTAGTAAAAAATCACCAATGCATTAGACTACCAATTATTTGAGCACATATATTTTAAGAAGTGATATCTCCACGATTTTCCTCAAATAAAAATATTAATATCAAAAGAAGTGCTCACTAGGACCACATCAAAATAATGAAAATATATAATAATTTTCTCTACATAATGTCTCTGTTTAACCGTAGCTTCGTTTTATCAGGTTAATTTACAATTAAATTTGTAGAGCGGGGTCACGGTCAATAATCGAGATTAAAATGCTCTTAATGAAGTAAATATAAATGCCAGTAATAAATGCGGAAGAAGTAAAGAGGCAATTAATGCGATATAATAAATAAATAATTAAACGAAAAAGGAACCGTGCTCAGGCCGTTCAGACTTGATTAAATTCCTTTCCTCGTACTCTTTTTGAGATTCAGTTAATGAAACAGTAGAGAAGATCTTTCGATCAGCAATAGTAATAAATGTTCGCTGGAGATAAAGTATTGAATGCTAGTAAATATTTTTGAATACAAGTGTAGATTTCAGAGAAGCATTAGATTGTAAGCTTGTGACTTAAATTACAATATATAGGCGGCTTATGTGCCCGTTCGCAAGCAGTTGTAACTCCTTAGACGAGCAGTTGCGTTGCTTGTGGATAAGGCTCCTACTTTGAATTGTCTTGATTGATGGGCTGCGACTTTCCTGGCCGTAGTGACTGTTCATCTGTCCGTTGTAACTGTTTATCTTCGATCTTATCCACTGCCTTCATATCCATTCGCAGCCACGTGTCGTTTGTGTGCCGTCCTATGTGGATGCCAAGTCATCAACTTTGGTGACGATGGATTTCACCCAATACAGATAGTCCCCGCACTTCTCGGGCAGAGGATCTGGTCGAGGAGTGGAGAACCAGCTACGTGTAGGAATGAACTTTTTGATATCTCCTTCCATAGTAAGCGCGAGTTTCTGCTCGTTGGACTGGTCGTTATCCCTTTAGTACAAGTATTAAATATTTCCTCAAAATTTTTGACTGATTGGCGTCCTTTTAGTGTACGCATTAAATGCTCTGTTAGAGACAAGATGTGCAAGCTGTCCATTCCGCTCCACTTTTTCCTGAAGAAGTGACTGTTGCGTGTTCCGAGACTGCAGGCGTGATGATTAAACTGCGCCTACTCACGTCTTGCACGTCCCAAGATGAAAAAACCGTCATTCCGACTTTTATCTCATTATTTTCTTCAACGGCTAGATCGATTCATCTTTTGTGCGGATGTTCGCCACGTGCAGGTTTCGCGAACCCTATAAATATAATTTTTCCCAGCTGAAAGTCTTTTACTTTGCTTCAAATTTCATACTATCCTTCAGAGCCTTAAATCATTTTCCAGCAAAAACTCAAAGCGTGACAAATTCACTTTAAAAATGTCTCCAAAAGCTAAGAGGGTTCTGAATATGGATGCTGCAGCTAGTTCTTCTTCGGCAGCGGCTGGGCAACCTACGAGTTCTCCAACCTCAGTCGCCGACGTGATTCCAAAAATTTGGGGAAATCTTGAGAACGACTGTTCAGTCAGCTCGTTTAGCCATTACGGTAACATAAGGTCATGGCCTTCAAGTCGTTTCAAGAGTTCAATCACTCCTGACCTTCTGCATAGGGTTAGGACAGATTGCGGGTGGGACGATGACCTTATGATTTCTTGCCCCCTCCCAACGGAAAATATTACTTCGGTGAGGCCTGGGTGGACGGCTATATCTACATACCCATTCACGATAGGCTACACGTTCCCGCTGCACCCTGTCATAGAAGATATCTGTAAATACTATTTGATCTGCCCGGGGCAGTTGTGTCCTAGCGTTTATAGGATCGTCACCCTGCTGCAATGGTTCGCCGACGAGACCGAGCAAGATTTTGAGTTTAAACATTTCATTGCTCTGTACAGTCTTCAGGTTGCCAGGGATGGGTATATAAATGCCCGCATGAGGGGGAGAAAGGCTCTAGTGAGCAAGTCTGAGGACTCAGGGGATAGGGGTTGGATGCACCGGTACGTTTACGTGCAGTCCAGACTCCTCACACGCGGCGACAAAACTAACCTCCGCGAGGCCTGGAACAAGACTCGTAAGTCCTCGAGTATTTGTGTTGAATATTCTTTGGATTATGTATTCTGCAGTTTCTAATTTCTATTCTTTGCTGGTTAGCTGACAAGATTCCTTATGATGGCCTGATTACTGAGGAGGAATTGTCTGCCTGGGTTGAACCAATTTTGACGGAGTTCACCCACGAGCAGAGGCAATGGCCTCACTATGCTTCCTTGAAGCATTTGTCTAACCCCAGCACCCATGGTAGGATCCCTACTTGCATCCTTCTCTTGACTTATGCAGAACTTATTATGACATAAATGCGCTTCTAATTTCAGGTCTGGGTACTGGCGGTAGTTACTTTCCTGCCCCTCCTCCCGAGGAGGTGGTTGTCGATCCTGTGGCCGAGGTCAACGAGGAGGCGGCTGCTATCCTCCAAACTGCTGCGGCTATTAAAGCTAGAGAGGGTGGCGAGGAGGTTCTTGCGAGCCTGAAGAGAAAACAAACAGACTCTGAAAAGAGCAAGCCTAAGAAGAAGAAAAGGACAGCTCGCAAGACCCCTCAGTCTTCTGAGAAGACAGTTGAGGCCACCGTAGGTGCTACCGAAACTCCCAAGTCTGGGCAAGAAAGTATAAAGAGTTCGGCGGCTGCCCCTGAATCAGCTGAGCCCGTGGTGGTTGTTCTGTCAGATTCAGAGGTCCCTGATGAGGGCTTGAATCAGAGGAGGAGGGCATATCTTCGGAGTGACAAGAGGAGAGCTGCAGAAACTTCCTCTTATGCCTTCGAGCAAAGTCCCCGAGTTGGTGACGGGGAGGAGGAGAAAGCTGAAGAAATGGGATAGGAAAGAATGCAAAGGAGTTTTGCATTTTTTCCTGAGGCTTCAGAGCCGAGCGAGCCTGAACGGGCTCGAAGCCAACAAAGTGAGCCTGAGCAGGTCAGCAATAGACGTCCAGGCAAGGAGCCGATGGCGGAAGATGTCGAGGAGAAAGGTGAGAAGGAAGGTGAAGAGAAAGGCGAGACAGGTGAGGAGGTTGATGGTTGGAAGAAGGCTGGGGGGAGGCTGAACCCCAGGTCTTCTATTATAAAGATATGATAAATTTGGCTGCTGACGGGGTGGCGCTAGTTTATTTACAGGAGTGCGACACCCTAGGCCTCGGCGAGTCAGGCGACGTTGAAATCTCCCGGACTAGGCTCACCAGGCGAGTATCTTTGGGAGGTACGATTGGTGCGTACTCTGTTAAAGGTATTCGCCATAAATTTGGCCCTGACTACCCTTCGGAGCAGGCGAGAGAGCCTAGGCCGTGCATGAGGGAATGTGACTTCATCATCCCCCCAGACACGGATTTTTTGACGAAGCCTGGCCACTTAGTCAAGGTAACGTCCAACCTGATCGGCCCTCGTGAAGAGTGGAACATGCGCAACATGAACGATGAGCAGTTGGCTTATGCGATTGCTGAGGATACTGCTCGGGTAATGTCTTCTTCCTTCACTTTCCTTATATCTGTCAAAAACCCTTAGTCCTGACTATCTACGTGTTTCTACTTGTTGCCAGGCGAGTATGATGGCTACCGAGCTCATGCTTCGCTCCAGGTTGAACAACCAAGACCAAGTCCTTGGCTTGAAAAAAGATCTTTTGGAGGTTCTCCAGGCAAATCATGCCTTGGAAGAGGAGAAAAAGGTTCTGATCGGGGAGAAGCGGGTGCTGGAGGGGAGGTGAGACTTCTTCGAGGATAAGATAGAAAGGTTGGAGAAATCCAACGCTGAAGCCAGCGACAAGATAAGCGCGCTCCTCGAGGAAAAGGACCGTCTTTTAGATGAGAAGGACAGGTTTGTATTGTCCTTTGAAGATCTAAAAGCAAAGATGGATGAGCAAGGCCGTCAGATCTCCCAACTTGCCCATGAGCTCAATATGAAGGAAATTACTTTGGCAAGTATCCGCGACGCTTCTGACCTGATGCTGAGGAATATGAACAAAGCTGAGGCTGAATCCCAGGCTGCTCGAGGAGAACTGCAAGAGGCTAGACATCGGGTTGCGGAGTCTGCAAAGGTTCAAGAGCTACTGACGAAGGATTTGGCTAACTTGCGAGATCGTTATACGATCGAATCCAAGTTAGAAGCTCTGGAGGCCAAAAAGAAATTGCTCATCCAAATGCAGCGCGGCCAGATTAATGTTGATTTAGTCCTCGATCAGACCATTGCAGCCATCATCAGTGTCAAGCAAGTCCTGGGCATGGAAGTGGGAGCTGATGACGATGGAGTCGAAGGGGATGATGAGGGTAGCGAGGACAACGAAGATGAAGAAGATGAAGACTTAGGCGGGGATCCGACTGATGGAGCTAGTGCATCAGGTCGGGATCCTGGTCAACATGACGATTGATATTTGTCTCGTCCCTCTGTTGATTTGTTGGATGTTGTTAACTTTGAATATTTGTTAACTTTATGAATGTATGTTTTCGGCTATTTCCTTCTTTTGTCTGACTGGTCGAGGCTTGACGACCACTTTTAGTCTTTCAAGTCTTATTCATATGAATGTTGATTATTGCTTAGTGGAGTTTTCAGAGGTCAAGGTTATGTTTCAAACCTTAGTATCTGAGTTCCCTTTTTGGTTTAATCTGCGCAGATGTTTTGAAATAAAATCTGATCGTGGCCAGGTTAAGTTATCCTTAGTTAGGATAACTGAAATAAAATCTGATCGTAACCAGGTTAAGTTGTCCTTAGTTAGGATAACTGAGGCCAGGCCCTTCTGGGCTGAACGAACTCGGGTCGTTCAGGCTGACTGAAATTTGACCGTGTAAGGCGGTTTTGCGATAAACTTTGCTTATCATATTTGACAGTTGAAAGTTTTCGCAGGGAAATGGGAAAAAATTTGATTTGTTTTGGTTGAGACTTCCCTGTTATTTCTATTGAAAGAGGGCAAGCAACCCAATGACCGGAATGTAGGATTGTTTTGGTCGTAAGTCAAAATACAAGATTCTCTGGTCGTAAAGTTGCTGGACTTAGGCGGGTGCTGGCCGCAAAGATGTAGAAGGAAATATAGCCCAAGTAAAATAGTTCTATTGAACTTACTTGATTTTGCTTAGCCGTGCTCTCAACGAATGACCTTGCTCTTCTCGAAGATCACCTGTGTTAGCCGGGATTTTGGCCTACTGGGGCCCTCGCCACCCCCCTATTTTTATGTTGAAATTTCGTAATTTCAGACATGAAAAGACAATGGGTAAAGCGCTGAGTCTGAGAACACATATAACCAAAAGAGGAGTGTGTCCGTTGCGGGATTTGAACCCACAGCCGCGAAGCACGAAGACTTCGAGCTCTACCAGTTGAGCTAAACGGATCTAGCCTTTCGAAGACCGTTAGTACCATTTAGACAAAGATAGGAAAATAGAGCAACTGAAAAAGAAAACGAAGGCATGTAAGCAATGTAAAAATGGATAGAAATACTAACCCCTGTACCACTTAGAAGTGGTACTTTTTCAAGTGAGCCACGTTCCAACTGCTGGGTAAAAGCGATCCATCTGGTCGTGCCAAACGGTATGAACCTTTACCAGCTGATGCAACCACCTTGTATGGACCCTCCCAGTTTGGACCAAGTTTGCCGGCGTTCACCTCTTGCGTGCTCTGGGAGACTCTACGCAATACAAAGTCCCCGACTTCGAAGTTGCGTAGCCTCAGTCCCCGATTGTAATATTGCTCTATCCTTTCTTTCTGAGCCACCACTCGTATCAATGCTAACTCCCTGCGTTCTTCCAGAAAATCCAATTCCTCAGAGAGGTTGACTGAATTAGATTCTACGGTTGCATGGGCATATCTGAGACTTGGCTCGCCAATTTCGACTGGGATTAATGCATCGGAACCATACACTAACGAGTAAGGTGTCTCCCCGGTGCTCATTTTCGTGGTTGTTCTATATGCCCAAAGAACCCCGGGGAGTTCTTCCACCCAACATCCTTTGGCCTGCTCGAGGCGCTTCTTGAGTGAATCCACTATTATTTTGTTGGTTGATTCCGCCTGCCCGTTTGCCACTGGGTGATATGGGGAGGAAGTAATCCTTTTAATATGCAGATCCTCAAGGAACTTCGTGACCTTCTGACCAACGAACTGGGGGCCGTTGTCCATAACAATTTCTTTGGGTGCTCCAAACCGACAAATGACATAACGCCACAGGAAATCAATTACTTCCGTTTGACGTATCTTTGAATATGCTGCGGCCTCAACCCACTTTGTAAAATAATCAGTAATTACTAACAAGAAACGCACCCCCTAGGCGCAGTGGGTAGTGGCCCAACGATGTCCATCCCCCACTTCATAAACGGCCACGGGGAAATGATCGAATGCAAGGGCTCCGCCGGTTGATGGAGGAGATGCGCAAACCTTTGGCACTTATCGCATTTTTTGACAAACTCGTTGGTATCATTCTCCATCTTGTCCCAATAATAACCTGCTCGTATGAGTTTCCGCGCAAGCGCCTTTCCTCCCAAATGATTTCCACAGCACCCTTCATGAACTTCTCTCATCACATACTCCGTTTGGCTGGGGCCTAGGCATTTAGCGAGTGGACCTGCAAAAGTCTTTCGATAGAGGGTGCCATCTATGATTGTATATCTGGCGGCCTTTATCCTCAATTTTCGAGCGGCCTTAACGTCTGATGGCAGGGTTCCATGCAGTATATAGTTGATTATCTCATTCCTCCAATCCCAAGTTAGGCTGGTCGTGTTGACCTCCATCGCGTCCTTATCGATTGTTGTGCACAGGAGATGAGCTACGGCCATTGAACCTGCTGCTCCAATTTCTGCGACTGAACCCAAATTGGCCAAGGCATCGGCTTCATGATTCTCCTCCCGCGGGATCTGCGTAGCTTCCCAATTGCTGAATTGTGCCAGTAAACCAGTGACTCGGGCAAGATACCTCTGCATACGAGATTCCCTTGCAACGAAACCTCCATTTATCTGGTTGATGACCAGGGCAGAATCACTTTTGAGGTGAATCCTGTCTGCCCCATAATCTCGAGCTAGTTTCAATCCTGCAATTACGGCCTCATACTCGGCCTCATTGTTAGTAACGAAAGGACATTTTATAGCCTGCCTGATGGTTTCACTCGAGGGAGTGGTGAGGACTAAACCCAGCCCCGATCCTTTCACGCTCGAGGATCCATCAGTGTGCAAGGTCCAAGTCCCCGGCTCGGATCCGGCGAAGAGAACCGCCTCACGCTGAGCATCAGGGTACATGGTGGCGCTAAAATCTGCGATAAAATCTGCCAGAGCTTGAGATTTTATTGCTACTCGTGGTTGATAAGATATGTCAAATTCACTTAATTCTACTGCCCATTTTACTAGTCTGCCCGAAAATTCAGGTTTGTGCAAGATATTACGTAGGGGGAAAGTAGTAACTACAGCTATTGAATGACTTTGGAAATAAGGTCTTAATTTGCGGGCAGCGATTACCAATGCTAGTGCCAGTTTTTCCAAAGGTTGATAGCGTGTTTCAGCATACTGATGTAATAAATTGGTAGTTGCTTACCTTTGTCTTCTCGCACCAAGACTGCACTTACCGCTGACTCAGATACGGCCAGGTAGAGTAATAGTTGTTCACCTGGTTGTGGCGTTGAAAGTAAAGGCGGGCTCGACAAGTACCGCTTCAAGTCCTTAAGTGCTTGCTGACATTCGGGGGTCCACTCAAACTCTTTGTTTTGTTTCAGCACGTCGAAGAAGCTTTTGCACCGATCAGACGAGCGGGAGATGAATCTTCTCAGCGCCGCTACTCTCCCGGTTAGCCGCATCACAGCTTTTCTGTTGTGAAGTACGTCGGGGATGGCTTCTATTACTTTTATCTGGGCAGGGTTTACCTCGATCCCTCGTGGGGAGACGATGAAACCAAGGAATTTCCCTGAACCCACTCCAAACGCGCACTTCTCCGGGTTGAGCTTCATGTTATATTGATCAAGGATCCGAAAAGCTTCCTCCAAATGAGCTAAGTGGTCCTCTGCTCGCTTGGATTTGATCAGCATGTCGTCGATGTAAACCTCCATGGTTTTGCCAATTTGATCGTGAAACATCCGGTTGACTAACCGTTGGTAGGTTGCACCTGCATTTTTAAGTCCAAAAGGCATTACTTTGTAGCAATACGTACCTCGGCAAGTAATGAAAGAGGTCTTCTCCTGGTCGTCGGGATTCATCAGGATTTGATTGTAGCCTGAGTATGCGTCAAGGAATGTAAGCACCTCATGCCCGGCCGTTGCGTCGATCAGTTGGTCAATTTGAGGTAGCGGATAAGAATCTTTCGGGCAGGCTTTGTTCAGATCAGTGAAGTCAATGTAGACCCTCCACTTGCCGTTCTTCTTCGCCACTACGACCACGTTGGCCAACCAATCGGGATATTTGACTTCTCGGACAGAGCCGATCTTGAGCAAGCGGTCAACTTCGTCGTTTATGATTTGGTTCCTGAATGCTCCTTGCTGGCGTTTCTTTTGCTTCACCGGGCGGAAGTATGGATCCACATTCAACTTGTGAGAGATAATCTTCGGGGAGATCCCCGTCATGTCCTCATGCGACCACGCAAAGGTGGCGTGCCGTCCCTTGAGGAAATGCAAGATGTCTCTCCGTAAATCTTTGTTCAGCTCTGCTCCCAAGTACACCTTCCTTTCAGGCATGTTGTCGAAAAGTTCTTCTGGTTCCAGAGCTTCAATGGTTGGCGCGTACTCTTCTCGTGCATCTAATTTTGATATGAATTCCGGGATTTGGTAGTCTGAAGTTCCGCTGCTTGATTCCAATCCCGGATTCGTTAATTGCTATTTTGCTTCCTCGGGGAGCTTGACTGCGACTGAGTAGCAATCTCTAGCGCAACGCTGCTCTCCTCGAACTTCCCGTATTCCCCACTCTGAAGGGAATTTCATCACTTGGTGATAGGTTGACGGAACTGCCTGCATGTCGTGTATCCACGGCCTCCCAAGGATTATGTTGTAGGCCATGTCTCCATCAATGACATGAAACGTTGTCCGTCTCATGACACCTTCGACCAGGGTCGTTAGCGTAATTTCTCCCAACGTTTTCTCACTGGAGTTGTTAAATCCTGAGAGAACGCGAGAAATTGGTACAATCCCATCATATAATTTCAACTGCTGCACGACCCGAGATAATATGATGTTTGCTGAGCTTCCTGGATCAACGAGCACCCTCTTGACATCGAACTCTTCCACTCGTAGCGTTATCACCAAAGCGTCCATGTGAGGAAACTGCAAGCCATCTGCATCTGCTTCTTCAAAAGTCATCACATCCTCAAGTCGCGGTCGCTTGGTCTTCGTAATAGAGACTTTAGCATACTTCTTTGCTGTGTATGTGACTGCGTCAACCTCAATTCCGCCAGAGATGACGTTGACCGTCATTTTTGGAGAAGATACTCGGGGAGGTCCTGACTTGTTTTGCTGGGCCTTCGCATGAGTCTGCTTCCCTTTTTCTGTCAAGTACTCCTTGAGATAGCCCTGTTTCAACAAGTTAGCAACTTCATACCTTAGAGCCTTGCAGTCATCCGTTGTGTGGCCGTGATCGCGATGGAACTCGCACCACAAGTTCTTGTTGCGTTTGCTGGGGTCACCCTTCATATCCTTGGGCCATTTGACCTTTTCGCTCATCTCCTCGAGAACTGCTACAAGCTCGACTGCTCCGATGCTGAAGACGGGCAGGGTTGGGATCCCACTAGAGGTTGAGGCAGAATCAGTGTTCCTCGCCAGGCCTCTGTTGTTGCGACCGCGTCCGTTGGAGTTGTTGCGTGATCGGCTAGGGTACGGCTCGTGCCGTGCGTCTGGCCTGTCCGTCTCGATCTTCCCCCCAGCGCCGTTGGTGCGTGTTTGGCTCCGTCCTCGGGTACCTGTGCCAATTAATTTATCTTCATCTATACGTACCTTGGAATTGTAGCGGTTGTAGACATCCGACCAGCTTGCCGCAGGATATTCTCGCAGGGATTCGTACAGCCGTCTGGTCGCCTCGGAGCTCTTGACGTCCAAGCTGTTAGTGAATGCAATTGCTGCCCATCGATCTGGAACCTTGGGTAGCAACATACGCTCTCGCTGAAAGCGATCTACATACTTTCGGAGGGACTCCCCAGGCAGCTGCTTGATTTCAAAGATATCTTCAACTCTTGTCTCTGTCTTCTGGGCGCCTGTGTGTGCTTTGACGAATAACTCCGCCATCTCGGCAAAAGATCCTATTGAATTTGGTGGCAGCATGGAATACCACCGTAGAGCTCCTTCCGCCAATGTTTCCACGAATTTCTTTAATTGCACCGACTCGATTTCCTCGTCGGTCAGGTCGCTTGCTTTTATGAAGTTGCTAAACATCATCAAGTGATCATTGGGGTCGGTTGTTCCCCGATATCTTCGTATGTTTGGCATTTTGAATGTCTTGGGGATGGCCTTTGGTGCTGCTTCTTTCTTCCAAGGCCTTTGAGTATACCGCTGAACGTCAACTTTCTTCAGAGTGGGTGGTGCGCCTGGGATCTGGTCGATCCTTTCGTGAAGGGAGCGTTGCAAAGCCTCTTGACTCTCCTTGAACTGCTTGGTGAGAGCCTCCATGACTTCGCTCATCTCAGTGGGCACCGCTGAACCCGCATTCTGATTCTCTGCTCGCCTCGAAGCACGAGATGGTGAAGCATCCCTTGGACGTCCCATGGGTGGATTTCCCGTGTTTGGCGTGTTCTGTCCTCGCAGGCTGTCGATAGCTTCCCGTATCTGCCTGTTGATCTCGGCCTGCTGCCGTATGAATTCGAGGATAGCATCCTGAGAGTTCCTCGAATTCCTTGGGCCATTGGGTCTTCTAGATCCTCCAGCTTCCTGATCGACATTCACTCGGCTAGGGTTGCGACTATTTCTGCTGCCTTGCTGGCTGTGCTCGTTCTCCTGTTCCGCTGGAAGCACGTTCTCGTCCTCTGCAATGGGGATCACGTCGTCGTCTGCAAGGGGAACATCTTGCTGCCCATCTCCGGCCAGATTCTGGTTTATCTGCTCCGCAGCGTTGAGGTCTTGTTGCTCTTCAATAAGAACGTTGTTGTGCGAGTTGTTATCTGCCATTTCAACAAAGAGAAAGCGGGGAGAACCAGCGATCGAAGGAAAAACGAATAGACAATGAAATACGACGAGCGATTTTAACCTACGGGCGTTATTGACCGGCTCCCACTGTGGTCGCCAAATTGTTTAACCGTAGTTTCGTTTTATCAGGTTAATTTACAATTAAATTTGTAGAGCGGGGTCACGGTCAATAATCGAGATTAAAATGCTCTTAATGAAGTAAATATAAATGCCAGTAATAAATGCGGAAGAAGTAAAGAGGCAATTAATGCGATATAATAAATAAATAATTAAACGAAAAAGGAACCGTGCTCAGGCCGTTCAGACTTGATTAAATTCCTTTCCTCGTACTCTTTTTGAGATTCAGTTAATGAAACAGTAGAGAAGATCTTTCGATCAGCAATAGTAATAAATGTTCGCTGGAGATAAAGTATTGAATGCTAGTAAATATTTTTGAATACAAGTGTAGATTTCAGAGAAGCATTAGATTGTAAGCTTGTGACTTAAATTACAATATATAGGCGGCTTATGTGCCCGTTCGCAAGCAGTTGTAACTCCTTAGACGAGCAGTTGCGTTGCTTGTGGATAAGGCTCCTACTTTGAATTGTCTTGATTGATGGGCTGCGACTTTCCTGGCCGTAGTGACTGTTCATCTGTCCGTTGTAACTGTTTATCTTCGATCTTATCCACTGCCTTCATATCCATTCACAGCCACGTGTCGTTTGTGTGCCGTCCTATGTGGATGCCAAGTCATCAACTTTGGTGACGATGGATTTCACCCAATACAGTCTCGAGCTAAAATTGGGCAATCATAATCTCTTATAATCTTTATACCTAAGATATCACTTATTTCTTCCAAATCTTCTATATCAAACTTAGAAGACACTAACTTTTAGATTCATGAATAATTTTAAGACAATAACCAAATATAAATATGACATCCACAAAGATGCATACAATCATTCAATCACCATTAACAAGTTTTGTATAAACTCATTTATTTATTTCAATAGATATAAAATCATCACTAAACAAAACTTGATCAAACTCCTCATGTCATTTCTCAAGTGTATGTTTCAACTCATACAGTGACATCATCGATTTAAACACTTTATTTTCTGGCCTCGCCACTATACATCTCTCAGGTTGCTCCATCAATTTCCTCCTCAAAAATCACCATTTAAATTATATATTTAAAATTTATATGGTGAATAAATTATTTATGAAGATATGCCAAACCAAATAAAATACAAGTGGAGGAAATTTTAATAACAAGATAAATCAATCTTATATATTGAATAAAATCTATAGAAACAAGCCTTGATTTTTTATTTATCAATGAAGCCAATGAGAATAAAAAATTTATTTGAACCAAGAGTTCTCTCGAGGTAAATCAAAAAATTCTCAAATATTATTATGTAAAAGATAATTTAATCCAACATCAATGACATCTTTATAAAATAATGTAGGAAGAAAAATAACATATGAAAAATGTTTCGAATAATAATCAACAAGATAAGTGTAAAAATCATCACTAAAAGATTTCTATTTTCTTGTTCTCTTACTTCTCCTTAAATCACTAATTTCAAAATCATTTTGAAACAATAGGAACACAAGAAATATTTTCATCTTGAGCAACAAGAGTATGAAAAATATTATTACTCTTTTAAAGAAATAATATTCTCAAAAAATTTAGCACTTTTTTTTTTTCAATAATAATGATAATGTTGCACTACATCACTATTAATAACTAAAAAATTATATGCAATACTATTATCAGCATACTCAACGTTTCGAAATACTATCATATATTTATGTCTCTTAGGATCATGTAATACCTTAACTAAACTCCCAACATTTCGAAATATTTCAAGTTAGGGAGATAACCTCAAAAATTAATCATTTCTCTCCAGAATAATTTTTAAGCAAAAAAAAAAAAAAAATTGTCACCTCTGTATGATCTAACTCATTTGATCTTCCTATTCGATTGATTATATTTCAAATTAAAATAAAACATATTAAAGACTTTATATTTAATACCCAATATGAACCAAATCTAATAATTCAGATTGTCCAGGAATATACGTCAAATAGATCTTTAAGGTTAGAAAAAGTAATGAAATTTTGGTTCATAATTTAAGGATTTTGAGTAGAACTAAACCATGGTTACCGTATCCAATGCACACAAAATTAACACTTTTGATTGACACCATCTTATAAGCTCAAATTAAACCTTCATTCCAACTTTTCCTAATAGTCCCTCATAACCAAAATTGTTTTGGATTTTAGGATTATACAACCTCAATTTCTGCCAATATTTTTTAAATGTGAGATTGAGAAGAATTTTCCCTTACAAGAACTTGAGTAGTTCTTGAACCACTAAAATAAATCAAATTCACCTCCTCCTTCAGCTTGGGTGTAAAACAAAACAAAGTTATATTTGTTCACCACACCTGATATCTCATACTGGCCACAAGATTCACTTGCGAAATGACCACAAAATTTTGTCATCCACTATTAACCAAAATTTATATATGACTTAGTGGGATTGTCATTTCGTTCGAATTTTTTTTCTACATTAAGGGGCATGATGACGTAGTTTGTCATCCACAAAATAATTTAATTTGAAGGCTTGAAATATTATTATTAGATTTAAGCTTGTAACCACGTGCATCATTAACTTTAATAGTATCCACCAAGTATTCATACATAATACCATTATATGTGTACATTAGATATATGTTTTGCACATGCTATATTTTTATGAAAGGAATCACAAGCAAAATAAAATAGAGATATACTAACCTGATCACTTTAGAAGAAAAACACACTAAATCAGACGACTCCAACAATATTCAGTATTAGAAAAACTCGATTTAGGGACGGAAGGGTAGAGATGGATAGCCGTTCGTATTTGCGTAAAGACGGATAGCCGTCCCTAAGCTTCTGACAATTTATAAAAATACAAAATTTAGGAACGGCCAGCCCTCCCTATTTTCTTAGAGACGGCTAGTCGTCCCTAACACAATCTGTCAAATTTTAAAAATACAAAAGTTAGGAATGGCCAGCCGTTCATATTTTCTTACAGGTGGTTAGCCGTCCCAAACTACCCGCGTTAACTACAAACCCAAGCTTTACAAGAAAATAAAATATAAAAGAATTAAAAAGTTAGAGACGACCAGCCTTCCATAATTTCTTTGAGACGGCTAGCCATCCCTAACACAATCTGTCAAATTTTAAAAATACAAAAGTTAGGGACGTATTTTCTTAGAGACGGGTAGCCCTCCCAAACTACCCGCGTTAACTAGAAACCCAAGCTTTACAAGAAAATAAAATATAAAAAAATTAAAAAGTTAGAGATGGCCAGCCCTCCCTAATTTCTTAGCGACGGCTAGCCGTCCCTAACTATTCTGTTAAATTCATCATATCTGCCTACAAAACACACGAGCATATCCACACAAAAACACATCTTCTTCCTTACAAAACCTATCTCTCTCGATTTTCAAGCATCCCTAAACCCATTTTCTTCCTTCAAATACCTCAAAAACATAAATCAAACGACTCACCTTCTTCATTGGTAAGTTTCTTCCTTTTTTTTTTTTTTTTTTTTTTTTTGACTTTTCTAGGTAAAATTTAAACATAAACGACTTTAATTTTTTTTTAAAAAAATTTGCAGCCCCTCCGCCACTGGATCTGTGAGCGTCGTCGACAGTTATCATCAATAGGTTTTTTTTTTCTTTTTTTATTTTTTTATTATTTTAATAACCACAATTTGTATTAGTTTAGTGCTTTAATTTAATTAATTGTAATATAATTCCTTGCTAGGTTAATTAATTGAATTCAATGCCCAAGTACATTATAGTGTATTGAAAATGGGATTGGAAGATGATATGTTTGTTAGAGTTTATGTGGTTGAAATGTATGTGAAAATGGATTTGGTGGAATTCGTATTGATTTTTGCAGGCATGTATCTGTTTTTTGATAATTTAGTGTGCAGGTTTATCATAGGTTTAGGGACAGGCAACCCTCCCTAAACCAAAAAAAAAAAAAAAAAAATCCAGATTTTATTGGTCCCTAACTGATATAGCTACCCCTCCCTACAAAAAAAAAAAAAAAAAAAAAAAAAAAAAAATCATTTTTCACGGAGCAGGGACGACTAGCCGTTGCACCAGCCATCGGTAATAAAGACGGGCAGTCGTCCCTAATTGACGGGCAGTCGTCCCTAATTGATTAGCGTCGAGCGATTTACGGACGAATTTAGCCGTCTCATAGCCCGTCCATAAATCGTGTTTAGGGACGGCTAGCCCTCCCTATTATCCATCCCTAAAACGCATTTTTCTAGTAGTGATTATCCATTGCAATATCCATGGTAATTGGACAGACCATCACACGTAGTCCCTATCAAATATGTTCGCGTTTCAACAACGATCCACTTGTCCGATTTAATATTTTTGCTAACAGTGTTGGTGTACTTGATAATGTCTCCTTTTAAAGTCATCGCACACTTTTATTTTCCCTTTGGGAAACCTAGGTGGATCTGCATATGAAACCCACCAACAAACTATTTCTCACCCTATTTGGTATTTGGCTTCTGGAATTTGTTTGACGATGATTCATGGAAAAACTTCTACGAAACGCTAAACCGAGTGGAATCTTAGGAAATTGATCATTGTTTATAGACTGTTCAAAGCTACTTGCTTATATACTACTAATTGCCAGTGATCCTCTCTTTGGCATCATATCAATCAAAAAGCACCTTTGCCTATTACATAATTGAGATGCGTAGAATAGGACGTAGAACTTTCTTCCATTCGCCTAATCTAAATTTACTCACCAATTCCTGTCCACCATGATGAGACCTCACTGATATAGCCAAAGTTGTATGTGCAACATTTCTCGAGCAGTAGTATTTTCCATAAGAACAAAACTGAAATACCCTTAAGATTGTTGGAATTTATGGAAAATACTTTTAAATTGTCATAGCTTGAGGCATGTCAAAAGACATTGTCCTTACGAATATTTCACCGATAATGGTATATCCCCAGGATTCAGCACGCTCTTCTAGTATGAAAAACTAGAAGCAGGAACAACAAATAATCACAATTTTAAGTAGTAAATCCAACATGAATGTAGTATGGAGAAAAAAAGTGTTATTCTTGGATATCATCTCATAGGAAAGAATTTGTTCTTTTTATATGTGATGGAAATCAGCTATATTATAATGGTTGAAATAATTGTCATTATTACAATAACGGTTAGTAAAAGCCATAAATCTGAAGTAATGGCTCATTAGTATGGTAGTTATGCCACATTAAATTTCTGAAGGATGAATCTGGACATATTCTCTATACCAAATACTAAGAGAATATATCTTACCTTTTGAGATACCCACAAATTTTGCAACATTATCTTCTTCACCATCAACATCATTAGATTCATGGTGAGAATCGCTCTCAGCATTAAATTTAAATCTTGAATCCATCTCTTCCCATGAACCGTGCATTGCATTTCTGCTTGAATTCTTGCTATATATTTTTGACCAATCAGTAGCATTAACGGGAGCTGACGATGATAATTGATGGGGCAAAACTATTGATGGTTCATGGCTCTGATCATTAATAATACTTTTAGTAGCTCTTGGGATCACCCAATTAGTAACAGATAATGATGAATCCTTGGCTGCAACTTCCTCATTACCACTGGGCAACTTTGAACTCTCTTTATCCATCATCACAATACTAGTCCACACATGTTCAGCTTCTTGATGAAAATCTCTTCCTTTCATTGCTTTCCCTCTATTTTTATTTGTTTAGTCACCATCAAACTCTGTCATGAATTAAATATTCTCCCAATATTTTAAAAATGAGTACAAGAAATTTTTTATAGGGAGCGCTTCACCCTTTAATAGTTTCTGCATGAGGCGGATCAATAAATTTCGAATACAAGATTATTATACTACTAAAAGTTATAGCATGAGAAGAGAAAGAGGATGTAAGAGAATAGGATCAAGAATCTTCCCCTTCTTGTTGGTTTAATAGCTCAAAAATTGTTTTATTCTGAATTATGGCGATAACCACAAAAACCAACTTGATACAGACCGCAAAACAAATGTGACAACTCTTGAGCTAACTTATAAAAAGATTGCAGATTATATAAGGGCTTTAATACAAGTTAGTTCCCTGCAGTATCAGAAGGAAAAAGACAAAGAACGTAACCACAGAGAAGTAGTAGATGAAAATAGTAATAAGAGCATCGGTTTTGAAACTTAAGGGGTCGTTTGGTTCAAAGTGGATAATCCCGGGATTACAAATTCCGGGATTAAAATTTGGACTAAAAGTGGGATAAATAAACCCACCTCCTATATGGGATTAGTTAATCCCATGATTTTGGGATAAAAACTCTCCCAACTTATCTAATCCCAACAACCAAACATGGGATTAATTTAGTCCCAAATTTAATCCCGGGACTATTAGTCCAATCCCGCCAATCAAACGACCCCGGGTTAAACTACAGTACTACATAATGAGTCTTCTTACGGTCTCATCCAAAAATTGTTAGCAACTGAAATCAAAAAGTTGGTCACACGCACAAAACTATCTTTTATCATATTTAAATACTACAGAATTTCACCTATATATAACAATAAATTACGTATTAAACTTTATTCACTATTATACTAAAGTTACGTATCTTTGATTCTTTGTCACGTTAGAGTAAGTAAGTACACGTTAGAGTAAGTGAAATTACTCACGATAACAGTAAAACCCCTAAAACTAAACTCACTATAACACAAATGTTAACCGATGTTACTGTTGCAGTGCGTAAAGTTTTATCACTTTTTTGCTGTAGTGCAGTGGGTAAGTTCTATTGTTCTAATCTGACAAATAGTTTCGTTTCTTGTTATAGTTGGTGAATTTTAACCAGTTCAATTAATTTCAAAATAATTTACGATTTTATTAAAATTAAATCAAACTTTTTTATTTATAATTAGGTGAATGTATGATAGCATAAAAGCGCCCACAGAGTTGTGAAAATTGCCAATTGACAATCAGGCATTTGACAATTGGAGTATTACTTAAGAAAGTATATTTTGGTTACTCATCTGGTGTTACATATTCTTTTTGGATCCGACCAATTAGAATTCACACAAAAAAAATTATTTTAAAAGTAAAGCACTAGTCTTTACCGAACACGACTCCATCTCTATGTGTTTGGATATCTCTTATCAAAAGAAAGTCGCTCCAAAATAGATTTCAAAAAGTGGCATTAGCGACACAAAACACCCTCCTACCCATTAGAACACACACTTCAAGTTATAGCTAAATATATATTGTGAACGGCCAATAGCCTAACAAAAATAAACCATATATTACAATCACTGCACTATAATATCCACATAACAAATGGGAAAGTGAAAAAAGAACAAGTCCGAAAGCCAGCTTGTAGCTTAAACTTGGTGAAGAGTATTCCAAATTTTTTCCAATGTGAAGATGCTTTCAACATAACTATAAATGCTGTCAATTTCATCATTATATGAACAAAAGGAACACCCTTGGATTTCAAAATTTCTCCAACTCTTTTTCTTGACATCATAACAGAAACAAACGAAAACATCTGTTTGTTTAACCGTCACAGCAAATACAATCTCTTCATCAAGACACTTGCAAATTCTTCGTGAATAAATTGACTTCAGTTCAACCAGCATATCATTTGTGTTGGCCTAAATCGAGATAGGACAACAAATCGAATTTATATTGGGTTTAACTGGTAATTTGCTTGTATCGAAGTGATGCTCGAGCTAATATTATATTTGAACTAGACGAAAGGCTTAAAAACTAAACGAGGCAATGAATAAGCTAAATGACAAACGAGACAGTGAACAGAAATAAAGTTGAATATTGTATTGCTCATCCCCTCTTTGTTTACAAATGAATTCTATTTATAACTGGGAAAAAGAAATGACGTTGTAAATATCATAATTGTGCCTTTATGGCCATTGCTCCATGTTTAGTCACGGTTGACTCACGATCTCTCCCTTGAATGCTTGAACAACGGTCGACAGTTACAAAGACTATACCATATTTTCTGAAGTGTTACATCCGCAGTCTTCTCCGAGATCAACACTTCAAAACTGCTCCTCCTCATCTTTCGAGACGACGTCCCGAGGTAAAGAATTATGTGACCTTCCCCGTGAGTTTACCTCGTGGGGCGGACTTCGTGTTATGCATTGGGGTCTTGCTCAAGATCTCGGCAGCTTGTCATCCAATACATCATTCCATTTCAAAGGATATCAAATGATATGACTCTCCCATTCTTCTTTTTGATTCTCTCCTAAAATCCACAAATGCATGTCTCCATATTGAATCGATTTAAGTAACTCAAGACTGCTAATTCCTTTCACTTTCATCAGCTTGTAATAATGTACATAAATCATTTTAGTATAATGTACATAATGTGTGTGTATATAAATTTAAACTTTATTTTTTAAAATCATTGAGCAGAAAAGCGATAAATTGATCTTTTTAAGAATTATTTTTTTAAATATTTTTAATAATTAAATAGACACAATTGATTAAAATAAACAAGTTAAAATTGTAGTGATAACATTAGTAATGTAGCAGATTTCTTTCAAAGATTTTAAGGTTTTTTAAAAAAAAAAACAAATCAAGTTTTTGTTGTAGATATTAATCCAATATTTTAGAACTTCTCATTTTAGTACTCAAATCTTCATATTCGTCAATATGATTTTTAACAACTAGAATCGATGTAATCTATTGAAACACATAGGTAGTATTTTGTTAACTTGAATAAACAAATACCAATATGAATATATATATACTAATAACAACTTTTTGGGGATTCCTTTAGGGGGCCTAAAGCCAAAGTTTTATTACCCTTACCCGGGAGGGATTCAAAGCCAAGTAAAGCAGTGGGAAGATTGAAACCCACTAGCTCACCTTTTTGTAGGCATCACAACCCTCATACTTATTTAAGCATATAACCATGGAACTCAAGTTCTCAATTCTCTTGGCTTGCTCTTCTAACCTCTTCTCCCTCTCAGCATGAGCTTTCTTTTCCTCCTCCAACTCTAAAGCAATTCGTTCTCAGCTCTAATTCAATCTATTAAAATATTTTTACACTTTTGACGTATAATACTGCCAATGCGACTATAAACTAATCATCACTAACCTTCGTAAAGTATTTTGAAGATTCAATATTTCTTCAGCAACATGGACCGAATGTGATGCCTAGGGTTTTCATGTTGATTTTTTCCAAATGAATGATAAGGTACCTCGAATGTTTATTATATAGTTTTGGTGAAAGTGACGAGGAGGAAGCCACAGTTGAAGGCCTGTTGGAGTTGTAGACTTGCCAACATCAATGTACGATACTTGTCGTAGTTAGTGCATCTTAAGCTAAGTGGAAGATGGGTTTAAGTGAGAGTGAAAGTCGGTTTAAGCAATCCATTGTATGTAGATATGTTCTCACAAGACCCATTTTTAGTTTTTTTTATTTAATTTAAAAAATTATCTTAAAAAATATATTTGGCCGTGTGGACTAAAACTAGAGGAAAAATAATGAACGAAACACAAGGGAGATTTATAAAAATAGGATACTTTCTGACGCCCGTCATAGATTTAACCCAACTTGTACATAATTAGCTCTTTCTGACGATTGCCAAATCCTTCTATTAACAAAGACCTGAAAATCTCTAGTATGGTGGTCACCAGTTTTTTTGCAAATAGAAAGAATTGGTAATTGCCAAAAGAAGCCATTTTTGTAAATTTCTTTCTTACGAGAATTAAAATTGTAGCAGCTGTGCCGGAAGTGTTTATCTCACGTAAAAACTTCGAAACACAAACCGTTCTAATAATTTTTCATGTTTTTGTGTGAATTGAGCACTTTTGGGTATGATGTTGATTCCACAGTCTTGAATTTTTTAGCACATTCAACGGCATTTTTGTCTTTTCACAAACCTAAGCATTTGTACTGTGTTTTCTCTCTTGCTTCGTCTGCTTCTTCTCATCCCAGTCTCCGGAGACCATCTTCCTATGGTCATCATCATTTCCTTACAATCAGTCGTCGTCGTTCCTACAACTAGTTGCCGCTGATTCAACCCGCTACAGATCTGCAACAAATCCACCGCTCTTAATTTTGATTCTAATATCAATGTCGGCGAATCGGTGACGACCTAATAGGAGAATTAGTTCAAATGCTTTGTAACAAAGGATTTTTGGTTGAACTAGTTTGATTGGAACGTGTTTGATTGCAGTGTGCTACGGCTACTGTAGTTTCCTTACGGCCGAAACATTGGACGGCCTCGTGTTGCATTCATTGTGTAGAGATTTAGGTTTTTATTTTTTAAATGAGAGGACGATTTGGACTCATTTTTTTATAAAAAAAATTAATATTTAGCTCACACTATGAATAAATGATGAAGAATTAGTTATGTTTGCTTTTGAATTTTTGTATATGATTTAAGTGATGACGATTTTGTGCCAATTATTTATAAAACAGACAAAATCATTTGGCTCACTTATGAATAATTGCAGCTGAATTGCTTCATTTTATATTTTTGTATGTTTTTTTAAAGAATGAAGTGAGGATAATTTGGCCTTATTTATATGCAAGTGTACATAGTAATTTTGCTCATTGTATAAATAAGTACGACCGGATTGACGTTACTTCTAAATATAAGCACTTGAAATTATTTTTTCGTGGATGTGTGAAGTAAGACCGATTTGGCCTTATTTCTTTATAAAACAAACAATTTTTTTTTGTTCAATATATGCATAAACACAAACAGATTGACTTTATTTCTACTTTGTATCGAGTAGAGGTATTTTTGTAGCTACGATTTCATTAAGATGTGGTGACATTTTTGTAAATACGACTTCATTAAAATGCGGTGGTATTTTTGTAATTACAGAAAGTGCTCAATTTTTAAAGACCAACTCTAAAGTACTTCGAACTTTACGACCACCCTCATTTTTACCTACTTGTTAAATTATGACATAACTTTTCTACACGACGCGTTGTTCCCCATGTCTTACCCCTCTTGGGAAGGTTCTAAGAAATTGTTTCTACCCTCTGCCACCCCCATTGCCACACAGTCACTCCCAGCATCTACAGTCATTGTCGGTGGCCACCAATAATCATTTTTTTATTTATAATTTTATATACTTGTATGTCTAGTGTATCTGCATTGTATGATGAGTGATACACTAAATATACAATGAAGATACACTAGCCATACAATTATACAATTGATGGATGTCATTGTAGATCACTTGTATGTCTACTATATATATCCAATGTCACCCTATATATAATGAAAAATAGTGGACACACAGTCCTTCCACCATCAAACCGCCACCAAAAGTACTAGAACACCATAAAAAAGGTAGAAAAGGCAAAACACAATAGATATAGAAATTATACAACTGATAAACATTACATACCATTCAGATGTAAGATTCAGATACAAGTGATATAAAATTGACATACAATGTGATAAGTTTCAGATCTGAAATGCCAGATTTTATCTAGGCTGTCACCGGGTCCAACTTTGAGCCAACAAATATTTTCCTATATGGGAACTCCTCTGCTAGTGCAAATGATTCCAACTCCTCAATAGATGAATCTTCAGCTTTTTGATTACGGGGCTCTTGAATGCACGCTGGAATCTTGTCAATCACCTTCTTCTAGGGGTCTATTTCAAGTACCAGACCCCCTCCTTCTTCCGATCCCAAAAACATTGATTGCAATTTTGAAGGTCTACTTGGGACAGCTCCACTCTTCATAGCAACCGAATAGCACTCCCTAGATGTTCGTTGCTCACCTTGAATCGAACGAATTCCCTAAGGAGTAGGGAATTTGATGAGTTGGTGAAGAGTAGATGGCACAGACTCCGTCTCATGTATCTAAGGCCTCCCGAGGATGACATTGTAGGCTATGTCCTCGGGCATTACCTAAACCATGGTTTCTTTACAAAATCCCTCTGCATATGTAGTGGGTGTGATCTCATCCGATGTCTTCTCCGTAGAGTTGTTGAAATCGGTCAAAATGGTTGCCTTCGGGATGGTAGGTTCCTTCAGCCACATCTTTTTCACTACGCCGTAGCTTATGATATTTACAGAGCTACCCAGGTTAATCAGGACTCGTTGATGTCCGAGTCATTGATTATCAGCACAATAACCAAAGCATTTCTTTGCCCGAACCTCCAGTTAGAGTTCTTTTCTCTATCGCAATGGAGAGTCTTGCAAACTTCTTTGTGGCGGCAAAGTTCACGTCGTTCACCTCCAAACCCCCTGTTATCACGTTAACAACCTTTTTTGGGGATGTGCCTCTCGGCGGTTGTCCATCTCCTATACTTTTCCCAAAATTCTGCTTTCCCTTATCATTTAAGAACTCCTTTAATATGCCCTTCTTCAACAGATGGGCCACCTCGAGGCGTAATGCCTTGCATTCTTCGGTGAGGTGCCTGTAGTCTGCATGAAAGTCGCAATAAAGGTTATGATCCCTCTTGCTAGGGGCTGTTCTCATATCCTTTGGGAGTCTTACTCCTTGGTCAGTCATTCCTTTCAGCGCGTTCACTAACTCCTCAATCGACACATTAAAATTGTAACTAGAGACACGAGGCAAGTCCTTCTCCTTGGACACTAGAGAAGGCCCCGTGGTAATCCTCTGATTGGCGTTATAGCTAACTTTTCCTCCGAGCCGCTGGCTCATATGTTGTCCCCCGAGCCTTTGACTAACATGTTGCTTTTGTGAGTTGTAGGGGTCGTATCGACCTTTTGAGCTTCCTCGTGGCGCGTCGAGAAGTCTTAGGACGATTTATTTAACCAGAGCTTCGACCAGCTGCTCTCCATTCTGCTTTCTCAAGCCTAAGCTTAGCAGTTGTTCTATCATGCATCTCATCCCAGCTTTGAGCCTGCCATTGATGGAGATCTTTCTTTAACTTAGCAACGGCCTCAGAGTTTCTAGCATTAATATTCCTTTCGACTGTCATGATTGCAAAATTATCATCCATCATTGGCAACTCCATTCTCTCTGCTTGGCTCTTTGAGTGGCTCCTTATACCACTGCTTGATTTCGAACGCATCTTCCTTTCACTTGAGGATCTTTTGGGCTCCAGCATGTGCTTTGATGAATAAGTCAGCCAGCTCATCGAAGCTTAAAATCAACTCAGAGGGTAGGTGCATATACCAACATAAAGCTTCCTTCTCAAAGGTGTCTCCGAACTTCTTCAAAAATATAGATTCTTTCTCCACTAGGGTCAGATTATTACTTTTCACCATGGCCATGTACTCAACCATGTGATCAGCTGGATCAGTCGTGTCGTCATATTTTTTTAAGATCTACAACTTGAAATTTTTTGGGATAGGGGTTGGGGCCGCCTCGAGTTTGTAGGCTTGCTGCCTACACTTTTCTATGTCCAAGACCTTTTGAGATTTCCTAACCCCGGGACATTTTCGAACTGCCTTTTAAATTGGGCTTCAAAATCTCTCTTCTATTTCTCGAAGTCTGCTGAGGCGCTCGTTTCCACCACCGTGGGGGCTGTTCCAAAAGGGATGATACCACGTGGGGTAGTCCCCGAGCCTCTAGACGTAACAATATTTGGAGGTCCCCCTATTGTTGCGCCAGTAGGAACAAAGGTCGAGATGCCTACATTAGAAGCTGCCGGTAGAGTATTGGTGGGCGTGGTATTAGTTCTCACACTGTCCGAGATGGGTTGTAACAAACTATACATCTCAGCATTAACTCTGCCTTGCTCGGTAAATTGTTCTTGAACATGCTGCATGAAGTTCATATCATACGAATTCCAAGCATTATTTGACCCCGATGAGGAGGGGTCAGCTGGAGGTGGAGGTGCAAACACTCCATCAGCAGAGTTAGTCGGCCCTTCGGGGCATGGTTGATTTCCATCAACGCAGTCGTTGTTATCAGTCCTCGTTGTAAATCAGAAATAAAGACGTAGACAAGCTTGTTGTACAACTTTGGAATAAAGCCTAACTGCTCGATCCTCACAGACGGCGCCAAATTGTATTAGCCTAAATCGGATTAGGATAACAATTGAATTTTCTGCATCAAAGTTGGTAAAAGACAAACAAATTAACTGCAATAGACGAACAATATAAACGCAAATAAATGATTTCAATATAAGCTTTGAGATTACAATTTGACAGGGTTTTGCCTCTCTATTTGTGAATGCCTTCACAAGATAAAATAAAAGATATTTATTGGGCATGAATTGAAGACAATTAAGGGCATTAACTAGCCCACTCCTCCATGTTCAAATAGTGGACTGCCCACGATTTTTCTCATTGAATGCTGAGATCATGGCTGGAAATCATGGGGCGTCTCTTGCGCTGGAAATGAACCGGCTTCCAGAGGATAAGATTGCTTCACCTCGGGATGATGAGATGCTTGTTCCCGAAGGCGACCTAATCCCATGGTTCACAAATGATCCTGATCCCGAAGCTTCGCCTGAAGGTCCACGATATCAGCTTCGTGGTCAATCTTGTGACTTTTGTACAATACGTCCCGAACCCCATGCGCGAGCCGACACGTGTGCAAGCTATATTTTTTGCTCAATACAGTATATACTCTTATAATTTATATTCGACGTGGGACCCACCATTAGCCACATAAGCACTATTTTTTTTTCATAAAAAAGAAAATTCTATCGAACTATTTGCCGTGATCTTATTTTGCTGTTGGTATTCGCTGGTACTTTCATATTCACTGAAAAATTACTTTTATTCCATTACATTCTACTAGTATTTCTTATGGTGATATTGATAGTTATTATTGACACCTAGCAATCCGTCATGGTTCAAAAAAAAAAAGAAAATAATAAATAAAACAAGTGTTGGCCTTGAGCAAGTCAGGTTAGATGTTTTTCCTTTGTGATAGATCGGAGCAGGTGGGGTTTTTAAATTTTATTTTTGAAAAACCTGCGTACATGTATAATTGTGGATCCTATATGAAATATATAATATATTTAAAAAAGACATATGAAATTTTTGACGTTCGAAAGTAGAATTTGTCAGAGTTATTTTTTGAGCTAACAAACCATAAGCGGAGTAATTTTATTGTTATCAAACAAATAAAATTACTTTGAAACATAATTACTTTAAGTTAAATGAACATTTGGGAATCTATTAAAATATTACTCCTAATAATAATACTACTAACATGACAAGGATGTAACGTTTTAAAACCATATAAGAGAGTAATAATTGAATTTGTACTTTTGTTATAAATAGTAACTGAATTTGTTGATACAAATTTGAATTGCTTGTATAACACGAAGCGGGGCGGGGGCTTTTCACGTTGCCGCCTTCTGAGGACCAGCTCCCTTTCTATATTTTTCCCGCTCCTTCAACTTTCCTTATTTCAAATCTCCCTCACTTTTCTCCCAAATTCAACTTAGGGTTTCTACTCAAAAAATGAAACCAACAAATTCATCGTTGAGATCTTGTACATTTTACACCTACTTGAAACCTGGTGCACTTGCCCAAATCAGGTACTCGAAAATCACTGCTAAAAAATTACTCCTCCATCTTTCTCAACCCCAAATCCCATCAATTCAACAGCACCAAATGCCCCGTTCCGGTATCGATCTATCGCAACGATTATCTAACATGGAGAGTGTTCCTTGTTTCAATTTGAGGATCCATAACACTCGCACTCGATGCCTTCACAGAAAGAAGCTCATTGCTGTTGCACCCATTTTTTCAGAACCAACTATTTAATTAGTTACCTAAATGGGATCTGTTTGTTTAATGGAACTTAGTGATTTCGACTCGAGTCGTGTATACATATGCTAAAAAAGCAAAAATTCCTTTAGTAACTGTTTTTAGATTTTAGGGATGGTGATATGTACGTACATTGCTTTGTAATTGTGTACGGAGGAGTAATTTATGAATAATATGATAACTTTAGAATTTGTTTTACTGTTTACATGAGCATGTGCACTTATCGATCTTAATTATCGAAAGGAGAAATTGTGTAATTTGATGCTGATTTTACTGCAATTCGAGTTTTATGCTAGTTTACATTTTATAATGAGTGTTGCTGCAAGGAATTTTTTCTGTGAAATTTCCTACTTTAGAGAATGTAAGGCGGTTAAAATTGTGCAATATTTAGTATCTTGTGAGACTTGACATGGTTAATGCTGCTTGATTGGAATCTCATTAATGTCATTATGGTGATTGATATAGTTATATTATTATCATTATGCAGTTTATGGCATAGTTTTGGACTTCAATGTGTATCAGATACTCTCTCGTTAATGTTACTGTCATGATCCTGAGTTCAGGATGATATAGCTACGATTATAGTTGTCTTAGGTTTAGAATTTGCAAATGAAAGGCAATGTTGGTGCAGAGATCCTTTAACGTTTTCTTTGCTCAATGAAGAACATGTTTGGTTTGTAAATCATTTTATCTTTACTCAGATTAACTATTCCAGTATCAAGCACTTTGTACCCAAAACAGATTTTATTGTAGGAGGCATTTCATCCAATCTCCTTTTGTTGTTTGCATTTTGTTGTCGTATAAGAAGAAAGCTTGATAGAGAAGGTATATAAAGACTAGTGAGAATAGCTATGAATAGTCGTAACTTGAATAGGCTTGACTATAATATAGTTTACCAAGCCAATCAGTATCTAAGTACAGTTAATCTGCTCTTTGAATCTTATATTAGTTGAACATGGCACGGTTAAAGTAATATTTGAAGGGAAGCTTCCAGATTTTTCTCTTAAAATCTCTTTAACTCGAAGAATTCTAATTTGATCTCTGTTATGCTCATTTTGTCTTTATCCAATCTCCTATTGTTGTTTGCATTCATGGAGTTGAACATAATTGAGATACTGACTAGTCACAACTCTTCTGTTGCATAGCTTCGGTTATTATTTTGTGTGACCCCTTTATTATCTTTCAAGGTTGATAAAGTTTAAAGTTTTGCTGGTGATATACCTTTGCATAGTCTCCGTTGAGCAATGGAACATTACCTTGCGAAAGTGATCATTTAGGATATGGCGTTTTGTTTCTGATTACCTCGGAATAGATGGAGAACAACTACAGAAGCATTAGCCAGTGCTGATCAAGAGTAAGTTTAAATAGGTAATGTACATATTAAGCTGGCATTCCTCTTTAAATGTGTATGCAATCAGTTAGTCTTGACTCAATGTCGTAAAGCTTCTATTTGAAATTATGGTATGAAATGCAGATAAGATTGTCAGAAAATTGCCTAAAGTGTCTTTTTGCCTAAAGGATGTGTTCTCCTAATTAATGAACAAGTGAGGAAAGAATCTTAAGGTCTATGGATCTTGATCTGGAATCCATACTGTAGTTACCTGTCTTGGCTACATACTTCTTAATTGCCTACTTTGAAAATAATTTCCAACTCTGTCATACAACTTCTTAAATTTCTGAGCATTTAAGTAGAAAGTATTTCAAATTTTTTTAATTGCATGTCTTGTATGACAAGCAACTCCCCCATTATTTTTGGTAATTTTTCTGGTATTTACTGCTCCATTGTCTTTATGACATTAACAGTATGCATGGATTAACAGATTTCCATTGGGGTTTTAAAGATAAGAAGTCCACACAAAAGATTTTTATCAAAGAGAGTTCTTATTACATCCCATTTCTCTTTTGAAAATCATAGGAGATCATCTTAATGAACAATGTCCAGGATAGCAAAAATTCGTGAAAGTAGACAAATTTAAAAGCTACTAATTGATTAGTCTAGTATATTCAGCTAGAAAGAGTGGTATATTCGTACTACCATCTAATGAAGAATTTGACAATGCAAAGCAATTCAAATGAAGGCGATGATCTATGTACTATCTTACACTATTACTTAACAAACAATATGAGTTAGAGGAAGTGAATCTTTCAACTCTCAATAATTCATGTTTTACAAATATAACAGAAAAATTGAAGTGCAAAGATGAGTTTGGTCTGGTGTGATGTTGCAAAATATACAGGTTCTCATCTTGATGACAAGGTTTGTAAGAGGTTCGGAATAACGAATTAGGGAGAAGAACTGTACTCAAACCAATACATCTGCTCCAGCTACAATCTCCAATATTTCTCCTGTAATCTTTGGCTGACGCTGTTTGTTGTAAACTCTAGATAGGTTCTTCTTTAGTTCAACTGCATTATCTGTTGCGTTGCTCATAGCACTCATACTAGCAGCAAGCTCACTGGCAAGTGACTCCTGCAATGCTCTCAAGATTTGACCGTTCAAGTAAAGAGGCAACAAGACATCAAGTATCTGAACAGGGTCCTGCTCAAATTGCAAGATTGGTGAGAAATCTGGTGTCTTAGCTCTCACAACATCTCTTTCCACCGTCAATTTCCCTTTGTTGTCAATCTTAAGAACTCATCTTCTGCTGCATCGACACAGTTTCCATTGATGTCACAAATTTCTCCCTTTGGCAACAATGGTAGTAGGGTGAATCATTGGATCAGATTTCACCAAAGACACAAACTTGGTGTACAAAAGCTCAACTCCGTCAATTTCTTCAGTGCTCCATAGAAAACTATCAACACGAATGTAAGGCCTGCAGATGAAACTCATTGATGTTGTAAAGGACCTCAGTCAAAGTCTCTGAAAAGGGCCTAACACCCACTACAGCTTCTTGTGCTCTTCTTACTTTAGCAGCAGCAACAAGCTTCATAGCATCAGTAATTTTCTGGGTATTCTTAGCAGAATCAATCTGATCACGAAGCCCAAGAAAACCACAATGAATAGGGGTGACAAAAGATGATGATAATCTAGAGGGAGTAGTTGATGAAGGGGCTGAATTGTGGTGAAACGTGTTGAGATGAGCGGAAAGAAAGTGAGGAGGCGTCAAAACATATGGTTTTGAGGACACCAACATTGTCAAATTTGAGCAAGACATGGTTTATTGCAAATGAATAGCTTTTAGAGCTCTTGTAAAAATGTGGCAATGTTTAGGTCCTTTTTCTTTTCTTTTTGATTCTTGTCAAAGCGGTAACAATTCTTGGTCTTTTTGTTTGTATGGGGTGATTGGGGGAAAGAGGGAACATAGGTGGAGGAGAGAGGATCTGGATGAGGTTTTTGGATAAGGAGTCAGACAGTTGGAGATTGAGGTTGTGGGATTTTGGTTTTCTTAACAAAAGCAATCTCTATGATGAATATATTTTATGGTTCTCCATCTTGGTGGAATTTGCGGAAATACATATGAGATTCTCAAAATCTTCAACTTCTTGCAGTTGCTACCTCAAACATTCTACAACAAAAATGATGTCATGCATTCTGTTTTGTTGCTGTTTTGTTGGGATTTACTACCTAATAAAGGAGGGTACACATATCAAACTAATTGGTGATTTAATACTCCGGTAATTGCCTAAATTTGTTATAAGCTGAAATCTTTGTCTAAAGGATAAGGACAACTATTTTGCATAGAAATTGGAAGTTCATGGGTGTCTCGAGTTGCTCAGCTCTCCATGTAACAGCTTTTTCCGTTGAAATAGTGGTGGGTTTTGTTCCAACTGTCGAGATCAAACTAATGTCAAATGACCGTTTGATTGAGTTTCAGATGCGGGCCAGGCTAGCACAACAATGTGCTGCTTAATCGTGTCGATCTGATTCTTTTCCAAAGACAACCTTATGAAAATATTGTCTTGATGGATGGAAAAAATGGGGAAAATTAATTTTAAGAATTTTCTTAGCCAGATCAATGTTCAGTCATTTCGCAACTGTATTAGGAAGTATCTGAAAGTTTGCATCGGAATTTATCGTGATTGCGTCAACAACAAAATCGATATAATTATCGAATTTGTCCCATCTTCCATTATATTTTAGTAGAATTTGTATCTGTGCCATTGAAAATAATTTTTATTCTAAGTTTGGATTTTTATTTGTTTAAACTGTAAATAAATGAGTAGAAAGATAAGAGAAACAAAGGTGAAACAGAGGAGAAACAGTAGCAGCTTCTTAAAATTTTGGATCGAAAATAAGGGAGGACGTGTAGAAACAGATAGAAAAAGAAAAGATACGACTTTGAGTAGTTGAAGAATTATGAAACGGAAAAAAATTGGAAGCGGACTGATGAAAAGATTGGAAACAGCTACAGAGAAAAAAACAGAGAGAAAAGGAGAAGGGTTTCAACGTAGGTTTAATGAATGAAATACAATGTTTGAAAGAAGTATTTATACATTACCATTTTGCTAGGAAAAATATTGTTATGCCTTGTAATTTAAAAAGTGTTGCTATTTTTTTGTAATTAAAGGGTGCAAATTTCTATATTTGTGTAAAAAACTCTTGATAACAATATTAAGGGGGGAGGTTGTCTCTTGTTACCCAGCTTTTGGAAACCTCGATATTTAAAAAAAGGAAAATTATGCTGCATGAACAATGCTAGATCAATTTAACAAAAAGTAGCCATTTTTTGCATATTTGATGCATATTATTGAACACTTGAAGTCTACTCCCTCGCATATTTCTCTTTAACGGCCTGGCTATGCTTTACTTTGAAGATAATACTGCTCTTCCCTGAGCTGTTGGTTCTCCTGCAATCATATGAAGCTTTATGACATGTGGATTTCCAGATTTAGCTTCACTGCCTAAGTGAATTGGAGAACTCGTGTCCCTCAAACAACTGAGTATGCTAATGTGCTATGACTTTGCTGTACTGCTTGAGCGTATGGAGAAAATGACCATCTCTTTGAATATCTAGGCGTTGTTCAAAATTGGAGATGAGCACATATGCTTAATCTAATTCTTGGATATTTGAAAGGAGATTATTCTATTGTATTTCCACAATGTTGGAATTATGTTTAAATATGTTTACTAGTTTCTCTCAAGTGTCACATCTGGAACTAGTTGGTAAAAAAATTTCTACGTTCTAATGGCCGTCAGAGTTCGCGATTTTCATTAATCGATCAAAGACTCCAAAATATGTTACCCCTGTTTTGGCTACTAAAAATGTATATTACTACCAGTCCATTAAGCTTCTAATTATTTGTTGCTCATATCCAACAGTGTGCAAACATTATGTAATTCAAGTTTTTATAATTTTGGTCCTTGTGGACACTAAGTACATTTCATCACCCAAAAAACTTTTCCACACTCACAGATTACATCAACCCAATAAATATGTGCCACGTGTCTATCCATAATCTGTTATTGCTTTGTCATAGATATAAACTCAAGAAGAAAAGAAACGATTAACATAGAGTGCTAAAAGCATATCCATTGCATATTTGTAAAGGACATTGAGAATCAATTTTTGTTGTAGCCACGTTTAGCAGTAGATGTGTGATCTAATGTTCAGCAAACTTACCTTTCAAACTTTATTCATTATAGTATGAGATTGTTGATATAAACCAAAGTAGGAGAAGCGATAAGTGATAAATGGACCACCATTATAGTCCTACAAAAGTTTTGTTTGCAACGATAATACAGAAAAAGAAAAAAGAAAACCATAAACAATCGTATAATTTCTTGGAATCAAATGAAACCATAAACAATATATTTTGAATTTGGAATGTTGTGGTATCTGCTTTAAACCATGATGAGAAGTTGAAATCAGTTCAGAATACAAGAACGACAATTGGGTGGGACGTGGGATGTTGGTTTGGATCATTATTCCATTATGCAAAGTGGGAGAATGAAAAAGAAACTGCTCAAGTGGTTATGATACCCCTGAAAAAATGGAAACACAACTCGGATAAACTACTCCATGTGCAAAATATATATATGTGTTGTTTAAATTCAAATTTCATACTTGTTATCTATATATTTGGCAGTTTGCTATCGTGCAAAGAAGCAGTTTGCTAATTGGGATGTTTTTTTTTAACCTCTAAAGTCAAATCTTAAAATTAACCAGACCCAATCCGAATTTTTGTCTTTTTCAAATTCAAATGCTTCTCACTAACTAATTAATAACCATTTAACTAATTAACATTTTTTTATAGTTAGTTGTTTTGTCCTAAATTGCAACAACCGGCGCTTTCATGATGTGAATGGTTAAATGATTAAATAGTTAGAAGATGAGTTAGTTCACTGTACTTTCTAAGTTTTAGCTAGATCAACAACAATTACACATCAATTCCAGACTAATTGAGTCTGCCGTATTCTATTTACCTTTGGCAGGATTATTTGAAACAATGTTATTAAAAGATATTGCGTAGTTATAGTTTCTTGGTGAAGCAATGAATTATGAAAGAGCGTGATCTCCAAATAATGACGCGTAAAGTGTTCCCGATACTACCGACTAGGAAATTATGAAAGAGTATGCACTACCAACTATACCACGGTATACCTTACCTGAAATCAATAAATGAAACATAAATTTCAATTGTGTAGATCCAAAATAACAGGGTGGAGGAAACAAGGATAGTTTAAGTCAAGAATGGTCTGATCACTACTTTCACAACAAAACAAGCATGGTGGGATTATCAATATATGGGAAAGAAGTGCACATGAAACTGACATAGGTATTAAATTTGTAAAGATTGAAGCATGATTTTGGAGTCAAACAGAGTATAGAGAATCCAAAGAATCTTGAATTGCAAGAAAACAGGAGTTCTTGTGAAGTACCTATTAATTATTCTCAAAAGAGAAAACAGGAAAGATAGAGGACAGTGGAGTTAGGAATGTGATACGACGTAATACTTATTTTGTAAACACACATCTAGCTCTAGCATGATTTTAGCATTGAGTTGACATAAGATGTAAGCAGGCGCATCATATCTTTCTGCTCGGAGAAAACCTCAAAAACAAAGTTACTAATTTCCTGCTACAAACTATTGCTTACATTTATTCAATTCTTTTTTTATTCCAATTAGGGATCCGACAACTTTCAATTCCTAGTGAAATCTTCTTCCAAGCAAGCACTTAATTTGTTTCCTAAAATCTTTTCATTGACTTTTTAGAGACTTCTCTTCTTTGGTGAAAGATCTCTTTCTCTTTCTTGAAGACATATTAGATTTACAAAAATAAAATGATATACAGTTGATTTTAGCAACAGGTTAATTCCGTTTATGTGTATCAAAATTATTCTTCATTTGATTTTTTGCTTGGCATATATTAAACTGTATGAGTCGAAAAGTAAGAGAGAGAGAGCTTTGTTGAAGTTATATGAAACTGAAAGAAGATGAGCAAAATATTCTAGAGATAACTCACATAGAGAAATTCGAATCTCTCTAGAATGCTGTGCCACCAATTTTGACAATGACTTGCTAATCCAATAGTGAACTAAGTTGTAATTTGCATTCACTAGTATGTGGTGTACAATTCCTTTTTTTTTTTTAATCTGTAAAGTCAAATCTTAAAACTAACCAGACCCAATCCGATCCGTTTTCAAATTCAACTGCTTCTCATTAACTAATTAATAACCATTTAACTTATTAGTTAGTTGCTTTGTCCTAACTAGCAAAACGTGGTGCTTTCATGATGTGAATGGTTAAATAGTTAGAAGATGAGTTAGTTGACCGTACTTTTAAGTTTTAGCTGGATCAACAACAATTACACAACATTTCCAGACTAATTGAGTCTGCCGCGTTCTACTTACCTTTGGCAGGATTATTTGAAACAATGTTATTAAAAGATATTGCATAGTTATGGTTTTTTGGTGAAGCAATGAATTATGAAAGAGTATGATCTCCAAATAATGACGCGTAAAGTGATCCTGGTACTACCGACTATGAAATTATGAAAGAGTATGCACTACCAACTATACCACGGTACACCTTACCTGAAATCAATAAATGAAACATAAATTTCAATTGTGTAGATTCAAAATAACAGTGTGGAGGAAACAAGGATAGTTTAAGTCAAGAATGGTCTGATCACTACTTTCACAACAAAACAAGCATGGTGGGATTATCAATATATGGGAAAGAAGTGCACATGAAACTGACATAGGTATTAAATTTGTAAAGATTGAAGCATGGTATTAAATTTGTAAAGATTGAAGCATGATTTTGGAATCAAAGAGAGTTTAGAGAATCCAAAGAATCTTGAATTGCAAGAAAACAGGAGTTCCTGTGAAGTACCTATTAATTATTCTTAAAAGAGAAATCAGGAAAGATAGAGGACAGTGGAGTTAGGAATGTGATATGACGTAATACTTATTTTGTAAACACATGTCTAGCTCTAGCATGATTTTAGCATTGAGTTGACGTAAGATGTAAGCAGGCGCATCATATCTTTCAGGCTCAGAGAAAACCTCAGAAACAAAAGTTACTAATTTCCTGCTACAAACTATTGCTTACATTTATTCAGTTCTTTTTTTCTTCCAATTAGGGATCCGACAATTTTCAATTCCTAGTGAAATCTTCTTCCAAGCAAGCACTTAATTTATTTCCTAAAATCTTTTCATTGACTTTTTAGAGACTTCTCTTCTTTGGTGAAAGATCTCTTTCTCTTTCTTGAAGACATATTAGATTTACAAAAAAAAAAAAAAATGGTATACAGTTGATTTTAGCAACAAGTTCATTCCGTTTATGTGTATCAAAATTATTCTTCATTTGATTTTTTGCTTGACATATATTAAACTGTATGAGTCGAAAAGTAAGAGAGAGAGAGAGAGAGCGCTTTGTTGAAGTTATATGAAACTGAAAGAAGATGAGCAAAATATTCTAGAGATAACTCACATAGAGAAATTCAAATCTCTCTAGAATGCTGTGCCACCAATTTTGACAATGACTTGCTAATCCAATAGTGAACTAAGTTGTAATTTGCATTCGCTAGTATGTGGTGTACAATTCCCTTTTTTTTAATCTCTAAAGTCAAATTTTAAAACTAATCAAACCCAATCTGATCCATTTTCAAATTCAAATGCTTCTCATTAACTAATTAATAACCATTTAACTAATTAGTTAGTTTCTTCGTCCAAACTAGCAACACGTGGTGCTTTCATGATGTGAATGGTTAAATAGTTAGAAGATGAGTTAGTTGACTGTACTTTTAAGTTTTAGCTGGATCAACAACAATTACACATCAATTCCAGACTAATTGAGTAGGCCGTGTTCTACTTTTTGCCGGATTATTTGAAAAAATATTAGGGGCCATTTGTTTTTATTAAGATTAAGACGTTTGAATTTGAATGCATATCTGAATATTAAGATGTTATCTTTAGATATGAACACTGAATCATTAAGACTGTTTGTTTTTCAGCATCTGAATGAGTATAATTATGATTTATCTCTACTTAATATATTAATTATATACAAATAAAAAATGTTAAATATCAACAAAATATTAAGAAAGAAGCTCATTTAAATTATCATTTACTAATCGAAAATGTCTGAAATGTACTTGCTTAATTGATAAAAAACCAATAGCTTTTCCACCAATTTTCTGTTTAAGATAACTTCTTCATTGCTACACTTCCTGTATTCACTTGCAAAACCATCATTGATGTTAAAAGCAAAATACTTTTTGATTGCGTTATTTGTGTGCTTGAATTAGAGCTTTAAGAAAAGCTTAGATTGTTCCCAGAATGCAAGATTAATAAATGTGGAGTGTAAAAAAATTTAGCTAGTCCCCTTATTTTTCCCACCACCAATTAATGCTCTAGCTAAGTCCTTGTTCTTGAATGTAGATCGTCATCTCAAACTCAGCTTACGCCCAAATAAGTTTATAGCTGAACTTCTCAAATAGTACTTCAAACGAGTATTTTGAAACCCCAATCTCAAACACCATTTTTTTTAAAACAAAATTTTCCGTTGAAGAGATGGAAAAAGGATGGCAGATTCTAATTTTAGCAAACCCAGTAAAGATCTTAAGCTATTATCAATTTAAGAAGAGAAAAGCTTTGGCTTCAATGGTTGAGGTTTGTGGCAGAGATGAATAAAGGTGACGTTGTGGAAGAAAAATGTGTGATTTTGAGCCGAAAAAAGAGGCGTGCATTTTTTTGACTCCGAATAGGATACAGACTTGGTTATGAATCTTAATTTGACAGAGGTGTTCAGATAAATTAAGAGGTTTTAAAAATAAAAAAAACAAATATACTTAATGGGTCTGAATTATTCAGATTCAGACCTCCATTAAGTGCAAACAAATAAGGCATTACTAAAAGATATTGCGTAGTTATGGTTTCTTGGTGAAGCAATGAATTATGAAAGAGCGTGATCTCAAAATAATGATGTAAAATGATCCCAACGAGAAGCTATCGATTCGTAAAATATTATTTTTGAAAAGTCGATTAGTACCGTTATTACTGTATATTGGATAGTAAAATTAGTTACATTTAAGCTTTCCACTTTTTTTTTTTTTTTTTTTTTTTTTTTTTTTTTTTTTTTTTGAAAAAAAAACTGATTTGGAAAAAATCTACAAAGAAAATCAGGAATTTAAATTATTTACTTCTTCTTCTTCATCGGAATATTTCTTTTTCTATTACTACTTGAATTCAACAAACAAGTAGGCATTACAATAAGCAATACAGTGTCTGCTAATGAGTAAATGGCTCCGTGAATACTGAATGTGTCAGCTTCATGACTTTTAAAGTCTTTGCATTTCTTTGCACTTTCATTATGCGCATATATAAGTAGTAGTTGAGGATCATCCAAAGATCAAGGTAAAACAATGGCTTCCAAAGTTCTCTTCTTTGTTGTCCTGTTATTTTCAGCTCTCTTTGCATTTGCAGAGGAGAACCATGATAATAATCCTGGCCTTGTTATGAACTACTATAGAGACACATGTCCACAAGCTGAAGATATTGTCAAAGAGCAAGTCATGCTTCTTTACAAACGAGACAAGAACACTGCAGTTTCTTGGCTAAGAAACATCTTCCATGACTGTTTTGTTGAGGTATTTAAAATCTCCTTTTTTCCCCCCTTTTCCCTTTTAGTGAACATGTAGGGAGAACAAACACATAAAAGCTGGCATTTTAAATTTTTCTCACTTTCTGGATGCAGTCATGTGATGCTTCATTGCTGCTGTATTCAACTAGGAGAATGCCATCTGAGAAGGAAACAGACAGGAGCTTTGGTATGAGGAACTTCAGATACATTGAGACAATTAAGGAAGCTGTAGAAAGGGAATGCCCTGGTGTTGTTTCCTGTGCTGATATTCTTGTTTTGTCTGGTAGAGATGGCATTGTTGCTGTAAGTTAATCTTGTCAATGTTTGACTTTCGCAATTTTTTCCTCTTATTGTATTTTCCCTTATTGCGAGGGGAACTTGTTAGAGATTGATGTGTAGTTGCTGTTGTGTTTTCCTTTGAAATGTTATACCACTATTTATGTTTACGAGATGCTAATCAGTGCTCATGGTCATGTTTAGGCTAGAGTTTCTTCAATTCTGACCAAGCATCTCCTCTCTAACAATGAACATTCTATGAGAAGGATATTTTTTCCTTCCTATTTCAAAGCTGATGATCTCCATTTTTACTTGGTGCATATGTGGAAGACAGGCACAGATATTTCTTTATTTCTCAGTTTGGCTATAATGTGGGTTTTGTAGCATAAAACCTACTACTATCAGAGGTGGAGTGTGATCTTATTATATACACTCCAGTATATTTAGAAAAGAGCTGATATGTATATAGTTCAAACCAAAAGCAATAGGTTTGGTTGAACCCAAGAACACGTCCTAGATCCGGTCTGACTGTTATGTAATGGTCTTGTGGACAGCTAGGAGGGCCTTACGTTCCACTCAAAACTGGAAGGAGAGATGGCAGGAAGAGCAGAGCAGATATTCTTGAGCAACACCTCCCAGATCACAATGAAAGCATGAGTGTCGTGCTTGACAGATTCGCCAACATTGGAATTAACACTCCAGGTGTTGTTGCCTTGCTCGGTATACACATTGCACAATACTTGCCTTTCTTGGATCAATTATTTATTTTTTCTTTCTGAACGTCAGCTAGCACACGATTCAAAACTCGGTAGATAATCCAATCCCTCTACCCTACTACACCTAACTCTAAAATTTTAATATGCGGCAAGATTTGAACTCATGATGTGCGCCTAACAGCTAACGAACACATCATGTATTGTGCTTTACCACTGAACCAAAGGCGTGGAGCCATGGATTAGTTATTAGCTAAGGGAGAAAAAAATCAGAGCTAATTTATCTCTTATTTGCTCTTACAGGTGCTCACAGTGTGGGAAGAGCACACTGTGTGAAGTTGGTTCACCGTTTATACCCAGAAGTGGACCCTCAGCTCAACCCTGACCATGTACCCCGCATGCTGAAGAAATGCCCAGATGCAATCCCTGACGCAAAGGCTGTGCAATATGTGAGAAATGACAGAGGTACACCTATGAAGCTAGACAACAACTACTACAGGAACATATTGGACAACAAGGGATTGATGATAGTGGACCACCAACTAGCTGTAGACAAAAGGACCAGACCCTATGTAAAGAAAATGGCAAAGAGCCAAGACTACTTCTTTAAGGAATTTGCAAGAGCCATCACCATTCTTTCTGAGAACAACCCTCTTACTGGCACTAAGGGTGAAATCAGAAAGCAGTGCAATCTTGCCAACAAGCTCCACTAAACTTCCTTTTGCTACTAGTTGTACTAATTAGTAATACCCCTCTGCCTCCCTACCTTTACATTTGTATATGTAAGGGAGAGGACAGTGAGAATATAGAAATAAGGTGGTGTTTCATCAGGTGGAGTTGTTTCTCACTGCAAGTATGACTAGTTTCAGACAATGCATGGAAGGAGTGGGGACCATGTTCATTACATTCCTCTATGCTCTTTTAAGTTTCTCAATAGTTGCTATGTACTTTTAAGGTTGTAAGCTTTATGTTGGAGATGAGCCATGGTGGAAGAAGGTGTTTGTTGTCTCTCCCTCTGTCTCTTCTACAAGCACGATTCCATCAGCTTTATAATGGATTTATATGAAAAAGAAACATCTTCTGAGGGAAGGTAATGAAAAGCACTCTAGTGGCCTCAAGAATTTAGAGAAATTTATGGAAGAATATTTTTAAAAACAAAGATTCCCTTATAATAGAAAATTTAAATCTATCCATATATAAGATATTTATGCACATTAATGTCATAACTGACTTCAGGACTACTAAAACTGATGATAGTGTGAAGAGGTTAAGATGGAAAGATAGAGGAGCTACAATTACAAGCAGTGATACATCTTTTTCTTTTTTCCTTTTTATAATAGTGTTGTCTGAGACAGCTAGCAGATACTTTGTCATCCACTAGTACCTGTATTATCCTACCAATACTTGGATATCACACACACGACGTTAGACAAATGAGAAAAATCGCCTAGTTTTTTTTTTGTTCAAACTCTTCATTCCATTTCATCAGTTGTTGGTTATGCCCTTGAGGGCTATTATAAGAAGATGCCTTGAATGTAGTAGAGATGAAAGCAAAATTGGAATCATCTGACACTAGCAAGACTTGAGGGACAAGGACATTATTAGACCGGTGTTATTTTAAAAGACATCCTGCACAACAAATGTAATGGAGTATTTGGGTTATCAACTCTTTACGGTTGGAATTTTACTCCCAACAGTTGAGAGGCAGTTAGGAACTCGAATTTTCTTAACTTTGATCTGTCAATTTTCAAACTCAGAAACACACACAAAACAATATAGAATTAGACTACACTTCGCTACACTTTGTTTCCACCATCAGATAGATTAAGCTTTATATATAAAGTATAAACTAACGGAAACTCGAAGAAGATCACAGCCAACAACCAAGGTATTCAAGGAACCTTATCCTTCAAACAACCAGAAAAAAACTTTAGAAAGAACCTACAGGAAAAACGGTATGTCTTCCCTTTTTATTAATACAAATAACACAAAGAAACGGTATGTCTTCCCTTTTTATTAATACAAATAACACAAAGAAACTGCTCCCTAGCTCCTAGATATCTGCTATGTAACTGCTAGAATATAAATACAATAATTAATAAATAAAATTAGTCACATTTTGGCCTTCTTTACACCCTTCTTCCTGTGGTTATAGACCCTAATAACAACAAGTCTAACAAAACCCGCCCCAGCAAGTTTCACCTTGTTCTTAAGGTGAAAATCAGGAAATTAAGCATCAATGACTTCGTAGGATTCCCAAGTGCTCTCAAAGTCAGGTAAGTCCTTCCATTTGATCAAAACTTCTTGAGAGCCATTCAAGAGTGATCTATAATCTACCACACTTTCAGGTTGCACTTGAATTTCAAGTTCTTCATATAAGAAATGGGGAAGCTGTTGAACTGGTGTAGAATCCTTCACAACACTCTTTCGCAAAGAAACATGAAATACAAGATGCACCCGTGAAAGAGGTGGTAAATCAAGGCGATATCTAACTTCGTCAATTTTACTCAAGATAGTATATGGCCCATAGTAACGAGAACTTAGCTTCTCACTAACCTTTTTAGCTAGTGAGCGAAGCTTGAAAGGTTGCAAGCGAAGATAAACTAAATCACTAGGTAGAAATGTAACTTCACGACACTTAGCAAGCATAAAGCTTCATTTGAACTTGAGCATGGGTCAAATTTTCTTTTAGTTCATTATAGTGTTGCGAGCAACAAGCTGCTAGTTGACCTCTTCAACAACAATAATTTCATCAGTGAACTGCTACAAAGAAGGAGGATCTCGTTTATATAAAGCTCTAAAGGGGGTCATCCTGGTGGAACCATGGTAAGTGATATTAAACCAAAATTCAGCCCAAGAAATCCATTTTGGCTCACTGTTTTGGATGGGCCCCTGAAAGCATCGTAAATAAGTCTCCCAGGAGCGGTTGACAACCTCAGTTTGGCCGTCGGTTTGAGAATAATAACTTGAGCTTAATTTGAGGCTAGTTCTCGACAACTTAATAATTCCTACCAAAATTGATTGATGAATACCCTAGCTCTGTCTGAGACAATAGATTTTGGAAAATCGTGCAGTTGTACAACCTCACGAACAGATAATTCTGCAAGACTATATGGATGAGATAATGAAAGAAAGTGGCTATATTTAGTAAAGCGGTCCACATTGCCTTTGGTAATCCACTGATGAAATCCATATCAATGTCATCCCAAACCTAGGTAGAAATAGGCAATGGCTGCAACAAACTAGCAGGATTAAGGGCTTTATACTTGCTCTTCTTGCAAACTTCACAACTAGCAGCAAACATCTTTTTTGATTCCATTCCGATTCAGTATGATGCGATTGTATGTCCGGAAAAAATCTGAGTGGCCGCCTGAAGGTAAAAAAGTAAATTTCCTCAGGAGCATAGGAATGTGTACTGAAAAATGGGGAATACCTAACCGATTGTTGAAGAATATGTAGCCACTTTTAGAGCATAATTCGGTCGTGAAGCAGGATTTGGAAACAACTCTTGTATCAACTGACGGAGTTCATCATCCTGTTGAATTTCTGTGGAAAGATCATCTAAGGTACTATTGCGAGAAACAGAAAGGCTATGAAATGAAATTGGCTAGACAAGGCATCAGCTGCCTTATTTTTCCAACCCGGGCGAGATATTGAATCACAAAATCAAATTCCATCAACTTGATGACCCATTTTTGTTGCTCTTCAGCCATAACATGTTGGTCTATAAGTTATTGGAAACTTTGTTGATCTGTCCGGATGATGAAATGACGACCCATAAGGTAATGACGCCACTTTTGTATAGCTAAAACAATAGCCGTCAACTCTCTCTCATAAACTGATTAAGATTGTGGTAAAGCACAATCCGTGTTTGTTGGACGGTATTGGATTGAGGATAATCTGCTTCATTTCAAAGGGGGGAGAATTGATGTGCCTCAAGGGGTGGGTTGTATCAGGACTTAATGAAAGAGACGCATGACACAATATGGGTTGGACATCCAGGTATTGAAAGGATGTTCACACTACCGTCTCGTTCTTATTTCTCGCAAAAAATGGAAGATGATGTGGAAGCTTATGTTAAAACTTGTTTAGTGTGTAAACAAGACAAAACTGAACGTAAGAAAAGGACGGGTTTGCTGCAGCCTTTGCCTATTCCTGAATGGCATTGGTTGTCTGTTTCAATGGATTTCATTAGCAGGTTTCCTAAGGTAAATGGTATGACATCAATTATGGTTGTGGTCGATAGGTTCTCAAAGTATGTTATTTTTATAGTTGCCCATGTTGCTTGTCCTTCAGATGTCGCTACAGAACTGTTTTAACCATATTGTCAAGTATTTTGGTATGCCAAGTGATGTGGTGAGTGTTAGAGATGGACATTTCACTGGACATCATTGTTTAATATGATGGGAACTGATTTAAAATTTTCTACGGCTAGTCATCCCCAAACTGATGACCAAACTGAAAGAATGAACCATTTGCTTGAAGGGTATTTGCTGCATCATGTGACAGCGAGTCATCAGAATTGGGTGGATCTTTTGGATAGTGCTTAGTTTTTGTTATAACTTGCACAAATCTCCGGCTACTGAAATGAACCCATCTGTGTTAGTGTTGGGCAGCCCTTAACGCCAATGGATGTTGCAAAGCAGAAGACAGGTGGTAAGTGTCCAGCTTCTTATCGCTATGCCCGTGATAAGACTGAAATGTTGGCTAAAGCACAAGACAGGCTAAGGAAAGCCCAAAAATGGATGAAAAAGTATGTTGATCCATATAGACGTGTTGTTTAATATAAAGTTGGCGACATGATGCTGCTGAAATTGACTCTACAGAATTTGGAAGAAGATTGAGAGCAAAACACGTCACTGAGGACTGGTTCCCTAGTATGACCGACCGTTTGAAGATTTTCAAAAAATTGGTGAAATTGCTTACCGACTTAAGCTGCTCAATAGATTGAAGGTGCACACTACTTTTCATGTGATCTTTCTTAACCCTTACTTTGCTGATGCTGAAGATCCTAATATACACAAAGTCAAGTGGTCTCCTCCTTTGGTGTGCACACAGTTTAAAGCTATATCGAAAAGATCTCGGATCATATGGTCTTTGGCATGAGCAAGAAAAGTAGACGGACAGAGTCTTTAATTCAATGGAAAGGCAAGCCCATGGCAAATGCTACTTGGGAGAAGGGAACTTCATTGTGGCCGTTTGAAAAAGAAATTGAGGCATATTTGAAAACAGCCTCGACGAGGGCGTTGATTCAATTAGTGAGGGTGGTTTGTTAGCCTCTCGGATTGAAACATCACAGACGTCGAATATTGGCCATGTCAAGGGCTTGTGCGTTGCTCCTTGACATAGGCGCTTGTTGATTGCAAACAATGCAGGGAAGTTGTTCAATGTGTGGCATTCTATGTCTAAGTGTGTAGGCGCTTGTTGATTGCAAACAATGCAGGGAAGTTGTTCAATGTGTGGCATTCTATGTCTAAGTGTGTTGGCTTGGCACTGAGGCAAGACATCATGACAAGGGCCTTGCCATCAACCAGTGCCTATGCCAAGGGGCAACACATAAGCTCTTGACATAGCTAATAACTGACGTTGGTCATGTTTTAATCTGAGATGCTAACAAACCATCCCTACCCGTTGAACTCGACGCCCTCGTCGAGGCTATTTTCAAATACGTCTCACTTCGCCCAAGTAGCATCTGCCACGGGCTTGCGTTTTCATTGAATAAAAAATTTTGTCCACCTATTTTTCTTACTCATGCCAAGGACCCTATGATTCAAGATCTTTTCAATTTTAGCTTCAAACTATGTGTTCGCCAAAGGAGGAGCCCTCTTTACTTTGTGTATATTAGGATTTCAGCATCATCAAAGTAAGGCTTAAGAAAGCTCACATGAAAAGCAGGGTGCACCTTCAATCTATGGGGCAACTTAAGTCGGTAAGAAACTTCACCAACTTTTTGAAAAAACTTCAAATGGTCCATCATACTTAGGAATCAGTCCTCTATGACGTGTTTTGCTCTCAATCTTCTTCCAAATCAGTGGAGTCAATTTTAGCAACATCATGTCGCCAACTTTATACTAAATAACACGTCTATGTTGATCAGCGTACTTATTCATCTGGTTTTTAGCCTTAGACTATTTTGTGCTTCAACCAACATTTTAGTCATGTCACGGGCATAGCGGTAAGAAGCTGGACACTTACCACCAGTCTTCTACTTTGCACCATCCAGTGGCGTCAAGGGCTGCCGACCCAACAATAACTAAAATGGGCTCATTTTAGTAGTTAGAATTTGTGCATGTTATAACAAAACTGAGCACTATCCAAAAGATCCACCCAATTCCGTTGACTCGATGTCACATAATGCCACAAATACTCTTCAAGCAAATGGTTGATGCTTTCGATTTGACATAAGTGGCTAAATTATAAAAATAGGAAGAATTTAAGAAAAACTCGTGTTCTCGAAGTGTCCCAAACTCTAGCCTCCTTTTGCTCCTTCCCTGGTCAAAAGATGTGTATTGGGACGTGTTTCAGGGCTTTTATACCGTCCCCATAGACCCACACAAGCCGGGAATCCAAAATAAAGTCGGAATTGAAACGTCAGGATTTTAAGCCTACGGCGCCGCACAGCGCATTGCGCAGTGCGGTGCCGTAGGGTTGATTTACTGAGAGTCCCTTTTTTCACTTTTGCAGAAATTGGCCTACGACGCCGCATAGTGCAATGCGTTGTCGTAAGCCACTTTTCCTGGGACTTCAACTTTTCTTTGTTTTTCCTCCACGCCTTGGTTCGCTCGATCTTCGGGCTTCTACTCAGACTTCAAAACCCTTGTTTGCACTAAACTTTTCTCAAAGAACACTTCATATCATCAACATAATTCCTACAACGTAAAACACACCAAATAAGAACAATTCCACTCAAACTACCAACAAATATCACAAGTCGAAGCATGAATACGAGGCGAAAGTATAGAAATTATTGCAATATCTAGCCTCGTATCAATTTGGCCATCAGTTTGGGGATGATTAGTCGTAGATAATTTCAAATCAGTTCCTATCATATTAAATAATGATGTCCAAAACCTGCCTGTGAAAGAGTCATCTCTATCACTCACCACATCACTTGGTATACCAAAATACTTGACGACATGCTTGAAAAAACAGTTTTGCAGCGACATCCGAAGGACAAACAACATGGGCAATAATAAAAACAACATACTTTGAGAACCTGTCGTCGACCACCATAATCGATGCCATACCATTTACCTTAAGAAACCCACCGATGAAATCCATCCAAACTGACAAGCAAGGTCGGTCAAGAATAGGCAAAGGTTGCAGCAAGCCCGCTTCTTTCTTATGCTTAGTTTTGTCTATCTGACACACCAAAAAAGTTTTAACATAACCTTCCGCATCTTCTTCCATTTTCGGCCAGAAATAGGAACGAGACAGTAGTGCCAACATCCTTTCAATAACCGGATGTCCAGCCCATGTAGTGTCATGCGTCTCTTTAATTAAGTCCCGATGCAGCCCACCCCCTTGAGGTACAAAATTTCTCTCCCTTTTGGAATGAAGCAGATTGTCCTTAATCCAATACCGTCTAACAATTCCTGCACTTTGATTCATTAACTTCACATACCATTGATTATTTATAGCCCACAATTGAACCGGTTCAAGAAAATTCGATTCAAATCTAGAAACTGAATAAATAGCTGCAAATAACACTTTTCGGCTTAAGGCATCAGCCACTTGATTATGCCTCGCGGTTTGTGCTCCCACACAAAGTCATATTCAACTAAGAATTCTTGACAATGAGTCAGCTTTAGACTCAACTTTCTTTGAGTCTTGAAAAAAGTGTCAGCCACATAATCTATCTGAATTTTAAACTTTGTTCCAAGCAAATATACCCGCCAAATGTGGAAACATTGAACCACAACTATTATTTCGTTTTCAAGAGCTGACTAACGTTGTTCAGCCACATTCAGCGTCCAACTTTCAAAGGCAACATGATGTCCTTCGTGCACTAAAACACCCCTAACGACATTATCGGATGCATCAGTATGCACTTCAAAGGGCAACTTAAAGTCATGCAACTTTAAAATACGATCCGATACAATAGCTTCTTTCAATTTATTAAAGGCATTATTAGCTGCATCCATCATTGCCCACTTGACATTCTTTTTTAGCAAATCAGTCAAAGGGGCAGCCCTCTTTGAGTAGCCAGAAATGAACTTTCTGTAGTAGTTTGCCAAACCAAGAAACGACCGCAACTTTTTGACAGTCGTTGGTGCTTTCCATTCTTGCCTGCATCTTCTTTGGGTGCATTCTTAATTGATTCTGACTCACAAAGTGCACTAAAAACTTAATCTCTTGTTTATCAAACTCACATTTTTCTATCTTGACATAAAGTTGGTACTCCCTCTTGAGCAAAATCGATACAACACTAACTTCCATTTCCCTTTCTTCTCCGCCGGCTTCTTAGGCTTTGAAGTAGCAGGAGTTTTAGAAGAACGGTTAAAGTGATAATCAACCAAAGAATCTGTAGCACCAATAGTTGAAAGAAGGTCTTTCACGTTCTGCCTCCTCAATTAATTTTGTGGCCAATCTTGCATCTTAGAAATAAAGTTATACATCTTATCCTCATCTGACATATTTTGAATATTCAACATTAAGGTACAAAATTCCTTTATGTATTTCCGAATATGTAACACCCCAGCTAAGGGTTAAGTGTCTCACATCGGCATAACACATGAGTGATCCTGGGTATATAAGTTAACTGGCCTTAGACCCAAGTGACGCGTTTTAAACCCATGCGGGCCTAGGCCCATAGCGGACAGTATCACTAGCGGGCTTGGGCTGTTACAGATGGTATCAGAGCCACTACGTGTCAGCCTTGTCGATGTGGGTTAAAGTTCAGGGCTGAGTTTGGGCGAATCCCGATACGCGGGGCAAACCTCTGTGGTGAGTATAAGCGAATCCCGGTACGCGGGGCAAACCTCTGTGGTGAGTCTAGGCGAATCCCGGTACGCGGGGCAAACCTCAGCGAGGACGCTGAGTCCATAAGAGGGGGTGTATGTAACACCCCAACTAAGGGTTAAGTGTCCCACATCGGCATAACACAGAAGTGATCCTGGGTATATAAGTTAACTGGTCGTAGACCCTAGTGACGCGTTTTAAACCCGTACTGGCCTAGGCCTAAAGCGGACAGTATCACTAGCGGGCTTGGGCTGTTACAGAATAGAACACGTCTGCCTCAAGCATTTTAAGCAATCCCTAACAAGCCAAGATGCATTGCTAGACAGGAATTGTTCCCTCAACCCCTTGCGCATCTTTTCCCAAGTATCAATCTTAGGACAACCATCACTTTCATCATCATCATTTTGGGTCCTCCACCATAACTTAGCATCACCCATAAGATTTATCATGGTGACTTTAACCTTATCATTTTCAAGCACCTGATTGGTTGTGAAGTAATGCTCCATATCTCGCAACAAATTCTTCAATTCCTTTGGAGTACGCACTCTACCAAACGCCTTAGGTTCCGGGATCCTAACCTTTGAACGATCGTCGTTCCCGTGGGCAGTAGAAGCCATTGCCCTTCGAAATGACAAGTTCAAGGTTTTGTTTTCTTTCTTCAGATCCGCGATCTAAGTACTTTGACCATCAGCAGTCACACGTACCAACTCTAAATCAGCCTTCAAAATAGCGATTTGTGTCAAAACGTGTATACAATCAACAAGATCTTCCTTTTTCCCAACCAGTGCCTCAACACGACACTTGTTCACGCAGTTCATCACTTGAACATATCCAAGTCGTAATGGGGCTGTTATCTAGTTGGTACGTCTTGAGCGTGCCATGCCTTAGCCAAGTGCCAAGCACGGCCCTTTGTCATGCCATTGCCTTGCCGTACCTTGGCACATGCCACACGCTAGTGTGCCTACATCAAAGCTGCCTAGCGTCCATGCCATGACATGGCGCCTTCATCTGCCCACACTTTGCCATGCCTTTGTCAATTATGTCAAGCCAACTAGAAATGCCACCCTCGTTGCCATACACACTATTTTCGATCTCACTTAGGCTAGTGACAAGGCCATCGTGCCAAATCCTAGCCACCGCCGTGACATGTCAAGCTTCAAAGAATCAGGCCGCAAGTAAAGCTCAAGCAAGGCATTAATACGTTTCGTCTGTCCATCAGTTTGCGGGTGAAAGCTAGTGGAGAAATGTAATTCAGTCCCAAGTAAAGCAAATAATTCTCTCCAAAAAGCCCCGCTGAAACAAGGGTCACAATCACGGATAATATGCTTGGGCAGGCCCCAATACTTGACAACGTGCCTGAAAAATAAATCGGCTGCCTCGCGAACATTGCAGCCCGGTGATGCTGCAGCAAAAACAGCATACTTAGAGAAACGGTCCACAACGACCAAAATCGTCCCATAGCCATCAGATTTTGGCAAGGCAGTGATGAAATCCATAGTCACTGACTCTCCGCAATAGGTAACGGTTCCAAAAGACCTCCAGGAATCTTGTGCTCAACTTTGTCTTGTTGACAAACTAAGCAAGTCTGCACATATGACTCTATATCGTCCCGCATCGAGGGCCAATAATAAACAGCTTCAATAAGGGCACGAGTACGTCGCATACCCGGATGTCCAGCCCATAGAGTATCATGTGCTTCTTTCATCAAGCGCCTGTGAAGATCACCAAATTTAGGCACGTAAATGCGCCTACCTGCAGTCAATAACAAACTGTTATCAAGCCAAAAACGGTGAGTTTTCCCTTGCTTGGCCAGTTCCACAATCTGCCTAGCCGAAGGATCATGCTGAATTCCATCTCGAATAGCATCAATAAGGTCGCTGCTAGCATGAGTAATAGCAGCCAACTCAGCCTTTCGGCTAAGAGCATCAGCCACAACATTGGCTTTGCCCGGCTTATACTCCAAGACATAGTCAAACTCCGCTAAAAAGTCCTGCCAACGGGGCCTACTTTGGACTGAGTTTCCACTGCGACTGAAAGTAGTTAATCGCAACGTTGTCCGTCTTCACAATAAATCTGCTCCCAAGCAAGTAATGACGCCAAGTGTGCAAGCAATGCATGATGGCAGTCATCTTTTTTTCCTGCACGGTATAACGTTGCTCTGTCTCGTTCAGCTTGCGACTCTCATAAGCAATGGGGTGACCTTCCTGCATAAGGACCCCTCCAATGGAAAAGTCTGATGCATCGCTATGCACCTCAAACACCTTGGAAAAATCAGGAAAAGCTAAGACCGACTCTCGTATAATAGCTGCCTTCAAACCATCAAAGGCCTTTTGAGTATGAGGACCCCGACTCCAAGGTTTCTTCTTCTTCAATAAATCTGTCAAGTGCGCTGCCTTGGCTGAATATCTATGAATGAACCTGTGGTAATAGTTACAAAGACCCAAAAACGACCGCAATTCAGTCACCTTTGTTGGCGGCTCCCACTCCTCAATAGCACGGACTTTGGCAACGTCCATGCGAATATGCCCATGGCCAATAACATGGCCCAAGAAATGAACTTCCGGCTGCGCAAAACTACATTTGTCTTGCTTGACAAACAACTCATGATCTCGCAAGGTCTGAAATACCCTCTGCAAGTGCTCAACATGAGCCTCCAATGAGCTGCTGTAAACAACAATGTCATCAAGATATACAACCATAAAATCATCAAGAAATGGCTGAAATATTTTTCATAAGTGTGCAAAACGCAGCAGGTGCGTTAGTCAAGCCGAACGGCATGACCAACCACTCAAAAGCCCCGTAACGAGTAACACTAGCCGTCTTCGGCTCATCGCCTTCAGCAATGCGAACCTGATAATAGCCTTGGCGCAAGTCTAACTTAGTAAAGAAGTTGGCTTGGCCCAATCTATCAAACAAATCAAAAATCAAAGGAATAGGATACTTTTTCTTAACCGTGACTTTGTTAAGAGCACGGTAGTAAATACACAATCTCACCGTCCCGTCCTTTTTCTTTTGAAACAAAAGAGGCGCACCAAATGGCGCCTTCGAGGGAGCGTCCAGCAGCTCCCTAAGTTTCCTCCGCAGCTCATCTAGCTCAGGTGGAGCCATTCGATAAGGGGCAAAAGCTGGGGGATTTGCGCCCTGCTCCAACTCAATGACATGATCCACATCTCGCCTAGGCGGTAAGTGCCTTGGCAGTTCCTCCGGCATTGCATCTCGGTTTTCATCAAGAACATGCAAAACAATAAATGGCAAGGGCTGCGTCTAATTCACCCAAACTCGACAAAGCAGCAACATAAGTCGGCTCCCCTTTCTTGAAGCCTTTAACAATTTGCATAGCGGATAATTGTGCACCAGCTTGGGGCGTGGGAAAAGTAGGAACCATGCATTTGCCCCATCATCAAAGAAAACCAGCTGCCTATGATGTGGGACTAAGTGCACATGAACCTTAGCCCAAAATTCTTGTCCCAATATTACGTTGTGCATATCCATGGGAGCAACCGTGAAGTTTGTTCGGCCCTTCCAGCTTCCAACTCGAATTTCAACTGCATGGGCAACACCACGAACCTTCTGAATTTGTGCATTAACGGTCTTAAGGTGTGTATTGTTAGGTGTGAGTCTCAATCCAAGCCTTGTAGCAACTGCCTCCGTCATGAAATTATGCGTCGCACCTGTATCAATCATGGCCTGAATGGGCTGATTACCTACAAAAATCTGAACAAACTGAGTATTGTTAGCAACAACAACCGGCTGCATATCTTATCGCTCCGCTGCACAAATTTGCATATTGCCAATCTGAGCGTTGGCATCCCCTTGCGGCTGATTTTGCACCTGATTGGACTGCCTATCTTGAGTCATACCATTGATAGCACCAATCGTTGGGCACTGTTTGTAAGAGTGAGGCCCTTTGCACACAAAATAGCCCCTTTCGGACCACCATCATTGTTCCGCTTATAATTATTGTTGTCTTCACGACCCTGCTGCTCCGGCTTCTTACTATCAGCTTTGTTATAGTTCTTTTGGTTACCTTGCGGCTTACCTTTGTTACAATCTGCTCCGCCCTTGGCCTGCTGCTGCGATTTAGCCTTTGAATCTTTCGATTGCTGCGGCTTATCAGCTTTGAAATCAGTCAAAGATTCAGCTTCCACAATGGCATCGTCAATAGTATCAACCTTACGGTGCTGCAGCTCTTGCTTTGCCCAATTCTGTAGCCCGTCCATAAAATGAAACAACATGTCCTTAGCAGACAAACTCGAAATCTGAAGCGTAAGGGCAGTGAACTCTTTCACATAGTCACGGATGGTGCCCGTTTGCTTCAACTCACGCAGCTTGCGCCTAGCCTCCAACAACATATTTTGAGGATAAAATTGCTTCTTAAAATCTGCCTTAATTTGCACCCAAGTGTCCAATTTATACAGCCCCTTGTCCATATCGGATTTCTTACGACGCCACCATAACATAGCGGTGTTGGATAAATAAGTAACAGCGTTTTTGATACGTACCTGATCATCTACAACATTCAGGTTGTCAAAATACGCTTCAACTTGCCAAATGAAATTCTCAACAGCTTGAGCATCGCGGTCTCCCTTGAATTCCTTCGGCTTAGGCACATCCAGCTTTGCTTCCTTAGTAACAATAAAGTGAGAAGTGCCCTCACCAGCAGCTAGCTTGGCTTCAACATCCTCCAAACGTGACTGCACCCCCGTAATCGCCTCCATAAGTTTGCACTCCAACTCACAAAAGCTGTGGGTACGCTGCTCCTCCGAGCCAATCAGATTTATCACGTTACTTTTAAGAGTGTCCACATCATCAACAATGGCACCAACAGTGAGCTTAACATCATCAAGTGAGCTCTCCGCCTCATCAAGGCGCTGGCCAAAGCCCTCAATAACATCCAGCCCCGCGTTAACCGTATGAACCCATCCCTCGTTAAGTGAATTGAAACCAGTTTCAGTCTCACTAACCTCATGACTAGACGGATCTTGGCTGTGTGCTTTCTCGCTTTCTGCAATGCTTGCACGGATCTGCTTGTTCCTGCTCTTGCTGGTCCGTGTCTTGCTGCGACCTCTTGCTTCAAGCCCAAGAACGGCTTGTTCAGCACCACTGGTTGAGTTGTCTTCAACGTTAACCATCTTCTTCACGACTAAGCTCTGATACTAACCTTGTGACGTCCTGATTTTTCCAAGGTGTTTGAGGTGCATAGCGATGCATCAGACTTTGCCATTGGAGGGGTCCTTATGCATGAAGGTCACCCCATTGCTTATGAGAGTCGCAAGCTGAACGAGACAGAGCGACGCTATACCGTGCAGGAAAAAGAGATGACTGCCATCGTGCATTGCTTGTGCACTTGGCGTCATTACTTGCTTGGGAGCAGATTTATTGTGAAGACAGACAACGTTGCGACCAGCTACTTTCAGTCGCAACAGAAACTCAGTCCAAAGCAGGCCCGTTGGCAGGACTTCTTAGCGGAGTTTGACTATGTCTTGGAGTATAAGCCGGGCAAAGCCAATGTTGTGGTTGATGCTCTTAGCCGAAAGGCAGAGTTGGCTGCTATTACTCATGCTAGCAGCGACCTTATTGATGCTATTCGAGATGGAATTCAGCATGATCCTTTGGCTAGGCAGATTGTGGAACTGGCCGAGCAAGGGAAAACTCACCGTTTTTGGCTTGATAATGGTTTGTTATTGACTGCAGGTAGGCGCATTTACGTGCCTAAATTTGGTGATCTTCGCAGGCGCTTGATGAAAGAAGCACATGATACTCTATGGGCTGGACATCCGGGTATGCGACGTACTCGGCCCTTATTGAAGCTGTTTATTATTGGCCCTTGATGCGGGACGATATAGAGTCATATGTGCAGACTTGCTTAGTTTGTCAATAAGACAAAGTTGAGCACAAGTTTTCCTGGGGTCTTTTGGAACTGTTACCTATTGTGGAGCGACCGTGGGAGTCAGTGACTATGGATTTCATCACCGCCTTGCCCAAATTTGATGGCTATGGGACGATTATGGTCGTTGTGGACCGTTTCTCTAAGTATGTTGTTTTTGCTGCAGCATCACCGGGCTGCAATGCTCGTGAGGCAGCCGGTTATTTTTTCAGGCACGTTGTCAAGTATTGGGGCCTGCCCAAGCATATTATCAGTGATCGTGACCCTCATTTCAGCGGGGCTTTTTGGAGAGAATTATTTGCTTTACTTGGGATTGAATTGCATTTCTCCACTAGCTTTCACCCGCAAACTGATGGGCGGACGGAACGTATCAATGCCTTGCTTGAGCTTTACTTGCGGCACTATGTGAGTGCCCATCAAGCTGATTGGGCGAAGTTGCTTGACATTGTGCAGTTTTCTTATAACTTGCAGCGGACTGAGTCGACGGGGAAGACTCCATTTCAGTTGGCTACGGGGCAGCAACCGCTTACTCCACATTCCTTGCCCGCTAGCTTTGAGGGCAAGAGTCTTGGTGCCTATCAAACAGCCAAGACGTGGGAAGAGTAGTTAGATGTGGCTCTTTCCTATCTTGATAAGGCAGCCAAGCATATGAAAAAGTTTGCGGACCGGAAGCGAAGACCTACTCATTATCAAGTGGGTGATATGGTGATGGTCAAGCTGAATCCGAGGCAGTTTAAAGCCTTGTGTGGGGTTCATCAGAATCTAATTCGGAAGTATGAGGGGCCGTTCGAGATTGTTGCCAAGGTTGGCAAAATTTCTTATCGTGTGGCCATGCCTCCACACTTGAGGATTCATCCGGTTTTCCATGCTTGTAATCTCAAGCCATATCATGAAAACAAAGAGGATCCTGAGTGGGGGCAAACTGATCGGGCACCAATTACTATTACTCAGTCTCATGACAAAGAGATTGAGGCTATTATTGATCATCAGGCCGTGCAGCGGCAAGGCGTCAAGCCTACGGCGATGTTCCTCATTCATTGGAAGGGGCAGTCATCGAAAGAGGCTACGTGGGAGAGAGCTGAAGACTTATGGCAGTTTCGGGACAAGCTCAAGTCATACTTAGAGGCTAGTTGCGTCGCGGTCGTCGCAACATTGGGCGGGGCAGCGTGCGCCGTTCCGCTAAGTCATGCAGCTTATGGAACGCTTTTTGGGGCAGATTTTAGCCATGTGGACGAGCCACATGGCAACACACTTAGCTTACATGGCACACCTTAGCTTACATGCTGATTTTTACTTGCTTTGATAGTTGTATACACATGGGGGACAAACCAGCTTTAGTTTAAATTAAAGTAGAGGCATGCAGTTTGTAATAATGGGCAGCAGGCTAGCATTTAATGCCCTGTCTGCCTGCTTTTTCAGCATGCTGGCTGCACACTTAGTAGTATAAACAGGAAGCTTCCCCCTTTGTAAATAGTTTTAGCACCTTGTATACTTTGTAAGCACATAATAGAAGAGTGCCTTCTTCCCCATTTCGTTTGTCTTTGCATATTCAGTTCCCTTTGACACTTGTTTTGCTAGGCAAACGTTAAGAGGCTAACCCGATCTAGGCAACGCATAGGTTGTAAGATTAGGTGTCGGTGACATGTTTTTGGCCCACAAATCAGGACGTCACAACAAATTTGTTAGGAACTAGAATTTTCCTAGCTTTGATATGTCAATTACAAACTCAGAAACACACAAAATAATACAAAATTAGACAACACTTCACTACACTTTATTTCCACCAACAGATAGATTAACTTTTACAAATAAACTAACATAAATTAAAAAGAAGATTACACCCAAATACCAAGGTATTTCGAGGAACCTTATCCTCGAAACAATCACAGAAATTTTTTTTGGCTGCCTGTCTTCCCTTTCTATTAATACAAATAACACAAAGTAACTGTCCTAACTCCTAGATAACTGCTAGTATATAAATACAATAATTAAAAATAAAAATAGTCACATTTAGGCCTTCTTTTCACCCTTCTTCCTGCGGTTATAGACCCTACTAATAGCAGGTCTAACAGAGGCACACAAACATAACAATAATGGCTTAGGTTTTCTTAGCATATGTTATATTGGTATGACATCACTGTTGAAGTAAGAAGAAAGAACTCACTCAAAGGAGATTGAAAGTTTTTGGGCAAGTGGTATAGCAGCTATGAAAACCATCCAGTCCCTTGGTCTACATATAAAATAGATTGAAATGCTGAACGGCAAATCATTCATCTTTACGAGAGTTAAAGAACAAATTTAACCAACTTAGAGTAGTTACGTTCCTCGGCAGGCATACATATTCCGTCCCCTTAAAATTCACATTGTTCCAGTACTTTGAGTAGCTTCAGAACCACAGTAAAAAAACATCAGGTTCTTTATTATTATTATCAAATAAAGTACGTTAAATATGTTTCCTTTGAACGCCAAAAATAATATTACTCACAAATTATGACTGGACCTCGACATGACAAAGAAACTGCTCCCTATATCATAGAAGGAAGGGGATGCAATGTTCAGGGCTCAACGTGTCAAATTATCATTGTATATAATTTCTTAATTTTTTAAAAATAAAATTTACATATTCAAGAACTACATAAAAGTACTATAAACAGTGACTTTGTAAGAACAAGATTTGGAAAAAAAAAACACAGTGAAAATCGTTTGTTTCCTAAATAGTAGTAATATTATTATTCTTTTCAGGCAGAGGGAATATAAATATATGAATTTTACTAGCTGTACACAATGCTTTGAACTCAATGTACACCAAAATGTTTCCTGTACGCCACTGCTTTCGAAGTCGCTAAAACCAAGTATAGAGAGATTGGAGAAATACCAGGTATAACAAGTACATCAAGAACACCACTTCCCCCCTTTCATGAACTTCCTTTTCTCAAAGCACAGCTATCTCCATCATGCTGGCAGCTGAAGACCTCTGCTTGGAAGAGTTACCACTTCAAGGAACTAAAAGAGCTTGTTATCTTGGGGTTGTGTTCCACTCCTCATCATCGCACAGAACTCCTCGTAATTGATTCTACCGTCCTGTTTATGTGAAAGAGTAGAGATAAAAACCAGTTTCATAAAAGAGATACAAATGTTAAAACAATGCATGTAAAATTACTTACATGGTCTGTGTCCACCTCTGCTATAATTTCCTTGATGGTGGCCTCATCACCCATGCCATATTCCTTCATAGCACTTTCCAGTTCATCTTTTGTTATGAAGCTGAATTGCATTAACAAAAATAAAGGAGTGAATTTCTTAAAGAATTGATGTGTGAAAAGATGATGCCTAATATAGATCCAACTGAATCTGTAGAAGAATGATGTTTTAAGCGAGATTAGTTTGTTGTTCATGGAGCAGATCGTCTAAGTTCACGTTTTTGAAAAGTTCGCATGAACTATATGTAGGGAAAAGTCTCCCACAAATCCATCATAAAATAAGCAAGCACTCGATAACAATAAGGTTGAAATCTGTTTTTCACTTGCTGCCTACAACGTTATCCTTATTGATCAATATTTGCATCTGGAAAATGTGCGCTATACCAGCAAGATTTAGTAATAGAAGCTACACTTAGCTGGAAGCCAGAAACACTGAAACTATGATCAGTTATATGGACTCACCCACTATGGTCCGTGTCAAAATACTGGAAAGCTTTAAACAGATCATCATCCCTTTCAAGCCGATGTCTATGCATTGTTGCAGTAACAAACTCGATGTAGTCAATCGTTCCATTTCCATCCACATCAGCCTGAAATTAGAACCAAAACAGGATCAAATTATTAAATAATCTGACAGGATTCTGAAATAAACAGATAAATCTTGTCAAACACATCATACTTACAGCTTCCATAAGTTGCTTAACTTCAGCCTCTGAGAGCTTTGATCCAAGGCGAGCCAATCCTGCTTTTAATTCTTCGTAAGTGATTGTCCCACTATTGTCTGTATCCATGTTTGCAAACATAGCTTTCAGACCCTTAATTTCTTCTTCAGATAGATTTTCTGCAATGACCTGAGGAATACCAAATAGCAATTTATCAGGAAGTTCAAATTTGAAAGCCTTCAGGCAAAATAGGAACTGCTGAATTCACAGCATCTTTCACTGCCTCGTTAGATACCCGATTACATGTTAGCCAACTGCAGAAACTTTTCTTTCGCCACATTTGATATGGAAATAGTTCATCGATATATAGACATTTTCTGAAGGAAAAGAAGACATCCATAAAGACCTCATTCAACCCCAAAAGCATCTAGTGAAGGAAAAGAATCAGTTTAAAGTTGACAGTTTCTTATTTCTTTCTCCACATTCGATATGAAACTCAAAGTAGCATTATGAGTGACAACAATATACAGACAGTACTTAACCACCTAGAGTGCAGAAACAAGAACTGCAATATTAGATCATACCTTCAATGCGAGTTTCTTGAGCTTGTTCATTGCCCTAAACTGCTTCATTCTGGAGAGCACTGCACTGTCTATTGGCTTGTCCGATGCTTCTCCACTTCGAATCCATGGATGTTCTGTAGAAGCAAACACATAGAATATTAAGGATAGTGCATAACCTATTTCCAGCATAGAGGACAAGTTTCAAGCGAGTGCAAGTGTATAGCCTGATAAAAAAAAGTCAAAATGAACTAGGACTGCATAGAACCTAAAAGGCAAGGACTACCCACTAATGCAACACGACCTAAGACAGTGTGAGGCCATCTCGGCGTACTTTATCCAAACTACTGATACATTAATTAATTAGAAGAAAGAATCTGAAAAAACAAGAATTTAGGCTACTAGTGATGCAAAAGATGCAAAACGTTCTGAAAGTAACTGAAAAGTTCAATAGTGACTCCATGAAATATGGGCCAATACATCGATGAAGCCAACAAAAGACTAACCAGCCTTATGCAAGACAAGCTAAGGATCAAGTTAAGGAATGGTTTGGATGTAATTGTAATTCACTACTTGATTGGTTTCCAGCGTTTTGTGAAGAAAAAACAAAAGTATTGTCTAACAAATGCCAAAACATAACTGTTATGAAATAGGCTAAACACAACTCTAACTTGACCGTCGCCCCATATACCAAATACAGGATATGTCACATACTTAATCCCCTCAAAGATGCTCTGTCGGTACATTATAGTCACGTTATAATAAAATGAGAAGCTCATGGTGTAACTTTTGATTATACAATTATACAAAAAGAAAAAGAGAGAGAGAGGGAGAGAGAGAGAGAGATACCAAGAACTTCTGCTGACGTGATTCTGTTTTTCACATCCTGTGTTAGCATTTTCCGAACAAGGTCCTTGGCACTATTTGATATGGATGGCCATGGCTCACTGTCAAAGTCAATTTCTCCTTTCAGTATAGCATTGAATATTCCCTTTTCAGTTTCTGAAAATTTTTGGCAAGACATGTTAAAGGAGAAGTGCAGAAAGTAACAGCAAGTACAGCATATTATTATGCTTTTAACTCAGTCCTTACCGTCCCAAAATGGAGGCACACCACTAAGTAGAATATACAAAATGACGCCTGCACTCCATACATCAGCTTCCTTTCCATAACTACGCCTCAGTACTTCAGGAGCAACATAGTATGCACTACCAACTATATCACGGTACACCTTACCTGAAATCAATAAATGAAACATAAATTTCAATTGTGTACATCAAAAATAACAGGGTGGAGGAAACAAGGATAGTTTAAGTCAAGAATGGTCTGATCACCAATTTCACAACAAAACAAGCATGGTGGGATCATCAATATATTGGAAAGAAGTGCGCATGAAACTGATATAGGTATTAAATTTGCAAAGATGGAAGCATGATTTTTGGAATAAAAAAGAGTATAGAGCATCCAAAGAAACTTGAATTGCAAGAGAACAGGAGTTCCTGTGAAGTACCTATTAATTATTCTTAAAAGAGAAAACAGGAAAGATAGAGGACAGTGGAGTTAGGAATGTGATACTATGAAGTAATACTTATTTTGTAAACTTTAACTTGTTAGGATATCCTATTAGGCATATTTTACATATTGTAGTAACTTTGACTTCATATTGATTCAATTACTTAAGGCTTTCGCAATGCTACTTACTACACAAAATCAAATGCATACAAGGATAACTTGGTTGGTTGACATCATCGAATTTTTCAGTATACTTTGTTCTAGCTATTAAGTCTTGTATATCAGTATCTAAAAAGGAAAAAAGAGATGTCCTTATTCTAGCTTCAGGGATCAGACTGATTCTGCAAGGGTTTTCTTTTTTCCTGTTGTTTAAAGAACATTGTGGCTGAAACAGAAAAAAGGAGATGTCCTTATCATGTTGACATTCAGTTAGACACAATGTTGGACATGTTTTATATGGAACTACAATAGCCACTCTTGTGTCATTGACTTCCATAACAAGTCTTCCATCAGCTTCTTTACAGCTCTTAAGGTTCTTTTTTTTTTTTAAATAACCGAGAAATCTTCGAGTGCCAACAACGCATTAGTTTGTAATCAGGTAAAATAATACCACTAACCTATTATCAAAGGTTAAAACTAGACTGATAGAGCAAAAAATGTTTATACTATCACGTGTATATAACATAAATTCATGATTAAAACAGTGAGGGGCAAGAGTGTGACCTTCTTCAATGAAGACAGAAAGTCCAAAATCAGTTGTCTTCAGCATTGCATTTGTATCCTTACTAGTCAATAAGAAATTCTCTGGCTTAAGATCCCTATGCATAACACCCATGAAATGGCAAATATAAACAACATTCACAATCTGCCTGATAATATCAGCAGCATCCTTCTCAGAGTAATATCCCCTGGCGATAATTCTATCGAACAACTCCCCTCCAGCACAAAGTTCCATGACAAGGTGAACTGAGTACTTGTCTTCATAAGCACCCTTGAATTCCACTATGTTTGGCTGTCCACTCAAATGCTGCATAATTTGAATCTCCCTCTTAATATCCTCCTTATCTTTCTTACTCACAAGCTTCCTCTTCAATATAGACTTACAAGCATAAGCCTTTCCAGTTGAATTCTCAGTACAATGGTAAATCACTCCATATTGACCACGACCCAATTCTTGTCCAAGTGTATAGTGTATTTTAATATCCTCAAATGGCTTACCCAAAATGGTATCTTGCTCTAGTGTTTGCACTTGTATATTTGGGTGTGTGTGTTTCACAGGGACTTGGTTTGCATGTGGTTTTGGCTGTTGCTGTGGTTGTTGTGGATATGGCTTACAAGGCCTTTCTTGTGGTGGTGGTCTTTGATAGTGTGTATGATGATTGTTATGATAAACAGGATGCTGATAATGCTGATATGAAGAAGTTGGCCGTTTTCTTGGTCTATACCTTTTAGCATCTTGTTGTCTATAGTTGTTCTTGCTGAAACAACCACCCATTTCTGCAGCCTATAAGACTCAGAACAAGATTGAATTTTGGTATTGAATCCTTGAGAGTTTTTTTTTTTTTTTTTTTTTTTTTTTTTATGATAATACTGAATTCATGATCAAAATAATGCAAACGATTGATATAACCGATCCCAACTAATTTGGTATTGAGACGGACGTGACATAATCTCTGTATATAGGAAAACAAAAAATGTGAAAAGATTTTGACCGTGTCAATAGAAAAAAGGACAGTATTTTTATTGGTTACATCAATCAAGATCTTGGATACTAAGCAAAGACCCAAAATGGGATAGAGTGGCAAAGTTTAAGTTGGAGAATGTTGTGTCAGAGATCAGAAAAACGCCAAAGGGATTAAACTTTTGCAAATGGTAATGGAATTGTGTGAGCGCATGTTATTCTGTTTCAACATTTATTTTTGGCTGCACCTTGTTTTCCTCAACACCTCTTTGTCTACTAGCGAAAAGAACGCATTATCTCTAGCTGGCGTTTAACTTTCTTTTCCAATAACTTTGTTTATATAAAACATAATTTGTGTCTTAATTAATTAGGGAGAAAAAACTTAGTCCAATTAAAATAATGAGAAAAAACAAAATTCAATGATGTGGCAAGATAATTTCTTATAAAAATTATTTCTCATATTTCTCTGAAAGTTTCTTTAAATACCTAATATATATTTTTTGCTTTTCTTTTTTTTCCTTTGTTTTCTATTATCAACAGGAGAAGAATATAATGGCGTTATTATCAATATATATGATAAACGACTGAATCAGAATACACTTATAATTGGAATTTTCACTAGAGATCGTTTGGAACAATCAACTTCAAACAAAACTAATAACGAATCCAATTAGCTTCTTTTTTTATTATTATTATTATTTTTTTTTTTACAACAGTCTACGAATCAAAGTTATCCACAGAAACATCTAAAAGCAAAAGTGTAGTATAACTGCTAAACAAGAAAGAATAGAAGAATAAGAAAGTTAACAAAAGACTCTGTCAATCCATCCCGTGGCGGACGCAATATCTACTTCATGATCCTGAGTTATACATAAGTATTTGATTATCTATCTGGAGTTTGTACCAATATTAATCCGATTAATTAATATATACTTTAGCATTCATTCATTACCAAAAATATAATATTTGTTACAATTTATTGGCACACTTTTTCCTAATATGTCTCAAAGAAAAATGTCATATTTCTATGTTTAGAAACAATTCAACTTTATATTATTTTACCATAATAAAATACTCCAATTGATATGGCACTTTTATTTTTGAGTTTTTTACACATATATACAAATTTAGACCTTATATTACAAAAAAATAGCAATATTTCTCTAAGTACAACACATAGCATTATTTTTCCTAACACATTTCACAATAATTCACACATTTCACTTTTACTTCCCATTTTCCTAAATTCAAAATTCTCTCATTTACTCTATCTTTCTCCCATCACCTCACTCCCACCCCCACCACCCCAACACCATAACCACCACCCTAACACCATAACCCCACCACCGCCACTGATCAAAACAGAAACATAGATACATATCGCCGTCGTACTTGTTTAACCGTAATTTCGTTTTATTAGGTTAAGTCACAATTAAATTTATAAAGCGGAGTCACGATCAATAATCGAGATTAACTGCTCTTTATGAAAAGATATAAATGACGGTAATAAATGCGAAGAAGTAAAAGATGCAATCAATGCGATGTAATAAATGAATATTTAAACAAAAGGAACCGTGCTCAGGCCGTATAGACTTGATCAAATTCCCTTCCTCGTACTCTTTATGATACTCAATCAATGGAACAATAAATGAGATCTTTCGATTATCAGCAGTAGTAATAAATATTGACAGAAGATAAAGAATCGGATGTTAGTTAATAGTTGGAATACAAGTGTATGTTCAGAGAAGCATTAGCCTCGATGCTTGTGACTTAAATTACAATATATAGATAACTATGTGTCCGTTCACGAGCAGTTGTAACTCCTTAGTCGAGCGGTTACGTTGCTTATGGATAAGATTTCTGTTTTGAATTGGCTTGATTGATGAGCTGCGACTATTCTGGCCGTGGCGACTGTTCATCTGTCCGTTGTAACTGTCCATCTTTGATTCTATCCATTGCCTTTATGCCCATTCACAGCCACGTGTCATCTACACGTCGTCCTATGTGGATGCTTAGTCACCAACTTTGGTGACGACGGATTTAACCCAATACAGATAGTCCCCGCACTACTCGGGCAGAGAATCTGGTCGAGGAGTGGAAAGCGAGTTTTGAGCGGGAAAGAACTTTTTGGAATTTTTCTCGAGTAACATATTTGAGTCCTTGTACTCGTATTTGGATGCTGCCCGTTGAACTCCTCATAGGTTTTCGATTAATTGACGTTCTATCAGTATAAGCATTAAATGCTCCGCTAAAGACAAAACGTGCAAGTTGTCAATTCCATTCCACTTTTTACTGAAAAAGTGGCTGTTGCGCGTTCCGAGACTGCAGGCGTGATGATTGAACTGCGCCTACTCACGTCTTGCACGTCCCAAGGCAAGAAACCGTCACTCCGATTTTTATTTTATTATTTTCTTTAACGGCTGGATTTATTCACCTCTTGCGCGGATGTTTGCCACGTGTAGGGCGGGTCGGGTTTTACCAACTCTATAAATATGATTTCCACCATCTTGAACTCTTTTTACTACATTCCAAATCTCATTAAAACCTTCAAAGCTTCAAAACACCCTTTTAAAACCCTCCAAAACGCAGAAAATTCTTCCAATTGTCTAGTTCAAATGTCTCCAAAAGCCAAGAAAAGTTTGAATATGGATGCTGTGGCTACTAGTTCTTCAGCAGCAGCTGGTCAGTCTACGAGTTCTCCGACTTCAGTTGCTGATGTGATTCTGAAGCTCTGGGGAAATCTTGAAAATGATTGTTCAATCAGCTCATTCAGTCATTATGGCAACATAAGGTCGTGGCCTTCAAGTCGGTTTAAGAGTTCGATTACTCCTGACCTTTTGCCTAAGGTTAAGGAAGATTGTGGCTGGGACGATGATGTTGTAGTTTCTTGCCCCTTTCCGACGGAGAATATTACTTCTACGAGAACTGGGTGGACAGCCATATCTACGTACCCATTCACGATAGGTCACACGCTCCCGTTGCATCTTGTTATAGAGGATATTTGTAAATACTATCTTATCTGCCCGGGGCAGCTGTGTCCGAGTATTTATAGGATTGTTTCCTTGCTACAATGGTTTGCCGACGAGACTGAGCAGGACTTTAATTTTAAGTATTTTGTCTCTCTGTATAGCCTTCAGGTCGCGAGAGATGGATATATCAATGCCCGTATGAGGGGAAGAAAAGCTCTAGTGAGCAAATCTGAAGATACATGGGATAGAGGTTGGATGCATAGGTATGTCTATGTGCAGTCTAAGCTTCTCACACGTGGCAGCAAAACTAATCTCCGCGAGGTGTGGAACAAAACTCGTAAGTCCCCGAGTCTTTGTATTGAATATTCTCCGAATTACGTATCTGCACCTTCTAATTTTCACTCTTTGTTGGTTAGCTGACAAGATTCCTTACGACGGTCTGATTTCCGAGGAGGAACTGTCTGCTTGGGTTGAACCAATTCTGGCAGAGTTCACTCACGAGCAGAGGCAGTGGTCTCACTATGCTTCTTTAAAACATTTATCGAACCCCAGCACCCATGGTAAGCTGATTACCCGAATTCCTGCTAACTTATGCAGAACTCATTACGGTATTAATATGACTCTATTCTCAGGTCTAGGTACTGGTGGTAGCTATTTTCCTGCTCCTCCTCCTGAGGAAGTGGTTGTTGATCCTGTGGCTGAGATCAACGAGGAGGCGGCTGCCATTCTTCAGACTGCTGCAGCTATTAAGGCCAGGGAGGGTGGTGAGGAGGTCCTCGCGAATTTAAAGAGAAAGAAATCTGACTCGGAAAAGAGCAGACCCAAGAAGAAAACGAGGACAGCCCGTAAGACTCCTCAGCCCTCTGAAAAAACAGTCGAAATCAATGCTGCTGCTGCTGATACGCCCAAGTCTGGGCAAGAGAGTGTTAGAAGCTCGGCGGCTGCCCCTGAATCTGCTGAGCCTATAATATTTGATATTTCAGATTCAGAGGCTCCCGATGTGAGCTTGACTCGGAGGAAGAGGGCATCTCTTCGGGGTGATAAGAGGAAGGATGTAGAGACTTCTTCTTACGCTTTCGAGGAGAGTCCCCGAGTTGGTGATGAAGAAGGGGATAGGTCTGGGTAGGTAGGGGAAGAGAGAGTGCGTTAGGACTTTGCTTTCTTCCCCGAGGGCCCAGAGTTGGATGAGCCTGCACGGGTTAGTGGCCAACAGGGTGAGCCTGAGCAAGTCAGCCACAGGCGACCTGGTAAAGAGCCGATGAGGGGGGAGGATAAGGAGGAAAACGAGGAGGTTGATGAGCAGAGGAAGACTGAGGGGGAGGATGATGTTGACACCCAATTTTGTCCCGGATTTTAATTAAAAGTATAATAATTTTAAAATTAAGTTTAATTTTGAAGATTGCAAATAAATAGCTAATTTTAAAGGAAAATGGCCAAAATCGCAAGTCGTCCCTTCATTTGCAGCGTGTCATATAATTATTTGTTTAATTTAATAAAGGGCTAAATATGTTCTTAAATTGCAATTTAGAATTATTTTTGCAAAGCCTATATAACACAAAACCCAACCCATTATTCACCTTCTCCACCCTTATAACAAAAACCCTACATACCCATTTTAGAGAGATCAGCCGGGCCCCCTTCTCCTTGGGGATTCCATTCACGGCGCACAACTCACATACATTGGCCACAAAATACAGTCATTATCACTACAACACCCTCCCGAATTGGACCATTACTCGCATGGCAATTCCATATTCTTGATCTCATCAATACATTCATAAAATATACCCCAAAAACAAAACTAAATCTTGAATTGTCTTGTCCCTTTAATTGAAAAAAGAACCAGTGAACAGAGGGGACATAGGAGAGGGGAGATCGAATAAAACTGAAAAAGGGATTGGGAGTGGTAGCGACGCTGTTGGCGTTGCTCCTCCTCTTTCCCTTGTGTATCGTTGTCTCGCCGGTCGGATTCCATTGTCTCCGGTGACCGGAGATGTTTTTTCTGTGTTTGTTTCGTTTCGTTCAAAATGGTTTAGTCCATTTGTTGGCGTTGCTTATGGTTTCTCTTCTGCTTCCTTGATGGATTCGTGACTGATAGATCAAAAGGGGTGGCGGAGTGGTAGTGGTGCCGCCGATGTAGCTGGTAGTCGCTCCTCCTCCACCCTTCACTGGTGATATTTACTCTAGGTTTCGTTGTGTTGTTGTTCTCGATCGGAGAAACGGTACTATCTGTGTGGGAAATTTGACGAGGGTCATTGGATTGTTGCGTTGCCATCTTGGGCAAATTGCTTCGACATCTGGTGTAATTGCTTTGCTTATATTTTGCTATGTTGATTCCACTACACTTGATCTGTTTGTTTGCTTAATGCTGCGGATTTGGAAATGTGGTTTGACTAATTTTGGTCTATCACTTTGTGAGGATATGCAGTGAGAACCCCGCTCTTCTCATTTGTTCTTGTTACTGGATTATTATTGTTTACTGTTGAACTACACTTTTGCAAGGATTTGGTTTCGATGGATTTTACACTTTTGCAAGGATTTGGTTTCGATGGATTTTACAGTCACTAGTTACTCCGGCCAAGATAATCATTTATTGGAGGCCTATTTACTGATTTGAATATGATGCTACATGGCCGATGAAAATATATATGCGTGTGTATTGAGGCCTCGGGATTGATTCGAACACGATACTACACTTGAACCGTCCCGTCCCGTGTCCCTAAGCAAAAAGGCGATGATGAGTGCATTTTAATGCTACGCAAGTTGAATAGAGTAGTGGGTTTGGTGCTTTGGCACGGCAATACGGCCCGGGCTCCGTGTTTGCAACCGTACCAAATCCCGAGCCTCTATTCGACGCGCGATACGCACCTGAGCCTAAATTTTGCAAAAACAAACCCCTTTTACTATTATTATATTTTATTACTATTATATATTTATATTATTATTATTATTATTATTATTATTATTATTATATATTCTATTATTATTATTATATATATTTTTTATTATATTATTATTATTATTATTTTATTATTGTTATTTTATTAATTGTGACACTTTATTATTGAACTAACTTAGTTTAAATTCCCATTTTTATTGCGAGGTACATCTTGGCACGAGCAATTCGGGAACGTTTTTTTTTTTGGCTAACTTCCGTTGCATTGGAGTCGTTTGGATTGAAGTCGGACTCGAGCATTCAGAAATAAGACTTAGAAATTTAGAAAAACCAAGGCTCCCGCGAGTTGATCAATATCACGGGCTCTATCTTTAACTTCGCATTCCTTTCCTTAGACATTTATGTAAATAAAATGTATGAATTATTCTATTTGTCAATAATATTTGATTGCTTGGTATATCGCTTTACTTTATGTGCATTATCCTTTTATTTTTTGAAGTCGTTATTTAATTTATTGCAAACTGGGGCAAATTAGCAAAATGCGTGCAAATTAAAATAGTTTTCATAAACAAGTTTTATTTCAATTAATTATTTTAGATAAATTTTCTAAAAAAAGCATATTTTGCAAATATTTTGGAAACCTGTCGGATTAACCGTATTTTACGGAATTTTGGAAGTGCCTTAAAAACCTTCTTCCGAAATTAATAAAACCTCTTACCTTTAGAATCTCTGAAAGAAAGACCGTCTTTTTTATGAAAACGGAGTTTTTGCACGCAATTTGCTAATTTGGTTCCCTGTTTTCCTTAAATTGGGTGGCGACTCCAAAATCTCCAAAAGAGTTAGCCCATCCTGTCGATATTCCGGAATTTATCCTTTTCGGGGGTAATTTTTGGGGTTCAACAGCATGGCGACTCCGCTGGGGAGCAATAAAGGTTTTGACCATAAAGGTTTCCAATTATTTGCAACTAGCATGCTTAATTTATTTTTGCTCTATTATATCTGTTTGTTTGTGTGCCACGAAACGCATGTCACTACACTCTTATTTGCGCACATATAAACTGGCATTCCGTTCATATTTCCCCCACTCCTGGGAACCTCTTGCATTCTCACTCAAATGCCCGCGAGGTGTGTGCATACGCACCCGCACTTTCTTCCACTAAAGAACCCTTTGACGAGTTGGTGTACCGGCGGATTGTCGTGGGAGTTATTCGACCACGAAGCCGCCTGCCACTCACCTGTTTGCCTCAACCGTTAGCCCACTCTTAGAAGGAGATTAGGTCATGCATGCATATACACCTTAGTTTGGGGGGAAGTTCGGCAGATTTGGTTGGTTTGTGTTTTGGAGATGGTTTGGTGTAGTGAGATCTAAGAGGCGAAGCCCCTGGTGTCTTTAAAAGGATCAGTGGGGTCCCTCTCGTGGATGGCTTTGCGTGTGTGCAGGCCTATGTTGATTATCCAGCTGCAACTTTGTAAAAATTGAAGTATGCTTGTCGCATACTAGGAGAGCGAAGCCCTTGTGTCTTTGAATGACAAGTGGGGTCCCTCCTTGAAGACCAGTGCGGTCTTGGCTGCCTAGGAAACTGAGAGGCTTGATTAAAGCCGAGGAACAGTGAGGAGCCCTATGAACAAGGTCTTTGAGCCTTGCAAAACCTAGGAAACTGAGAGGCTTGTCCTAAGCCGAGGACCAGTGAGGTTTTATTTTGAAAGGCCAATTGGCGCCTTTCGTGATTTGCAGTCTGGTATTGTGGAGGCAGTTGGAAATTTCTCCCTGGATGTTGTCATACAATTGGGAGTTGCGCTTGGAGGAGTGCGGATGTTTGCAAAAGCTATGGAGGATTGTTTCGGGTTTTAGGCATTCGGGTTTAGAATTTTGTGCAGATTCTATGGAGAGAATGAGTTGTGTTATATACTTGTGATTGTCGCATGTTAATTGCCTACCTTGCTTTATTTGGTCAAAATGCGTTAAATACTAGGTGTTGCTTGCTTGTATGCAATCCTATAAATGACATGCAAACTATCTTAGTTACCCTTTGCGAGGTTTCTTTTGTTTTGTTTACTTCTCTATCAAATGTTGGATTTGTGAAGTGGCAGACCATCCACCATGCAAAGGTTTCGAGATATGATTGATGGTAGACGCTTTAGCTCGTGAACGGTGCAGTACCAGAAGCTAATGGCATTGCTTGAAAGAACTTGGCGATTGAACTTAGTAGCATTGTTTTCAATTTTAATTCAGATTGAGGCCCTGAATTGCATTGTACTTTAAAGCTTATGTTAATATGAATCAATTCATTTTGAATTTATGAAAGTCGAAATAAAATGCATCTCATTCTTATTATATTATTTACGCTTGCATTTGTTTCCATTTTAAAATTAAAATTGTTAAACTTGCCAAAACTTTGCTTGTGATGTATGGCAAAACAACTGAACAATTTGAAAACGATGCACTGAAAGTTATTGTCTGCGCTCTTTGGATATCGCCCTATTTGTTAGAACTTCAACTGGGGCAGCTTCTATTTGTTGGTATATGGCATTGAAGCGGTGTTGCAGAACTACGCACGGTCTGATTCCCAAGGAGGGATACGTAGGCTCCCACATTGGGCTCGACCCTTTAGCATTTAAGTTTCCATTTTCCCCTAAGAAGGACAACTGGGGCAATTTTGCAAAATGAGTTGGAGATGCGAAAGATCGCAACTGGGGCAATTTCGCAAAATGAGTTAGGAATGCGGAAGATAATAACTGGGGCAGAATTTTGCAAGAAGCGGCGTTGGTTATTAAAGATGAGTTGGCAAGAATTTTGAAATCGGTTAAGCAAACAGTGCAAAGTCTAAGACAAAGGACGTTCAGTTTGTTTTAAAATATGTTACAAGTTTAAGTCAAGACAAAAATTTTCAAAATGCATCTTTGACTTCATTTGCATGCTTATTTCACTCGCTATATTGCATTAAAATATTTTATCTTGCCTCTATCTTTCAAATTCTATGCTATTTGAGTTCATGAGCCAAGTTTCTGAAAACAATTCGCAAATCCAAGTCCAATGAAGACGAGGAAGCAGCAGAAGCAGCAAGATCAGGATGAAGTCTGCACAAATCAAACGTTTCCCCTTCCCTCCTCAGAACTAACAATTTTCTTTGAGAGCAGGAACATAAAAGCTTGCGTTAAAAAAATCATTCGCACTATGGATGAACAGTTTATGGAACGCGCATTCAAAGTTGCCTTGCAAATTGCGTCGCATTGCCCTTTTCATGACTTAAAGCATTATGCTTTGTCATGAGTTATTGCCGAACAGGGCATTTCTACCCCTATGACTTTCATTCCTAATAGGCGATAAAGCCGAGGCTTGTTTTGTGTTTTCAAAACTAAGCCAAATAGGGCATCGTTTTGTTTCAGGCTATAATCCGCACAAGGCCTTCCTTGCCGGATTGTCTCGCCAATTGATTTATCAATGGCTATCGCACTGACTACTTTTCCGCACTACTTTGCTTTGCACTTATCTTGAATTACGCCTTCACACTTGCTTCAAAATTAACGCCTCACTTTACTCTTTCAGGTTGACCATCGGCTACGAGGATTCCCTTTGTTGGACTATCTCGCCCATTGATCCGCCAAATGGCTCTTGCATTGCTTTACATTCCCGAACTGCTTTTCTTTGCACTTGCTTTGAATTATGCCGTCGCACTTGCTTTAAAATTGATGCCTTACTTTACATTTTTCAGGTTGACCACCAGGCGGGGCTTCTCTCTTGTTGGACTTTCACGCCTGTTGATTTGCTAAATCGCTTTGGCGTTGCTTTACATTTCATGCTAAATTGCTTTGCACTTGCTTTCAATTATGCCTTTGCACTTGCTTTATATTATGACTTGCTTTACTTTTAGTTTAACAGGTCAGCCCTGATACCCTCCTTACTTTGTGCCGGACCGGATCACCAGCTGATTTGTAGACAATCAACCCCAAGACCCTCCTTGCTGCGTGCCCGACCGGCTTGCCAGTTGATTTGTCAAGATGTTCAAATTGCCTTGCACTTGCTTTCAATTATGCCTTTGCACTTGCTTTATATTATGACTTGCTTTACTTTTAGTTTAACAGGTCAGCCCTGATACCCTCCTTGCTTTGTGCCGGACCGGATCACCAGCTGATTTGTAGACGATCAATTCCAAGACCCTCCTTGCTGCGTGCCCGACCGGCTTGCCAGTTGATTCGTCAAGATGTTCAAATTGCCTTGCACTTGCTTTCAATTATGCCTTTGCACTTGCTTTCAATTATGCCTTTGCACTTGCTTTATATTATGACTTGCTTTACTTTTAGTATAACAGGTCAGCCCTGAGACCCTCCTTGCTTTGTGCCGGACCGGATCACTAGCTGATTTGTAGACAATCAATTCCAAGACCCTCCTTGCTGCGTGCCCGACCGGCTTGCCAGTTGATTTGTCAAGATTGTTGAAAATGCCTTGCACTATGCCTTCGCATTTGCTTTATTGCTTCGCCAGTGGATGGGAAGACAATTTATCAAAGATACTGCAGCTTGCACTTACAAATTATGAAGCCTACCATAAGCAATTGGAGGCCTTATTCTGAAGCCTATCATAAGCAATTGATGGCTCTTTTATCATTGATCCTACCGTAAGCAATCGGGGGATCTTATTATCAAGTCTATCGTGAGCAAGCGAAGACTTCATTAGCATTGAAGCCTACCATAAGCAATTGGAGGCCTTATTTTGAAGCCTACCATAAGCAATTGGAGGCCTTATTCTGAAGCCTATCATAAGCAATTGAAAGCTCTTTTGTTATTGATCCAACCGTAAGCAATCAGAGGTCTTATTATCAAGTCTATCGTGAGCAAGCGAAGACATCATTATCATTTGAAGCCTACCATAAGCAATTGGAGGCATTATTATGAAGCCTATCATAGGCAATTGAAGGCTCTTTTGTTATCGCTCCTACCGTCAACCATCAGTTTCTCAAAGATCATTCGCCTTGTCGCATATGCAGCACAAATCTATTTCTTCCTTTTTCATTATAGCTTTTGCTTTATTATTCACTCGTTTTCTAACACATTCACTTTAAATTTGCAGAAATTCAACATCGGATTCAATAAGAACTGAAGGCATTCAACGCTTTGCGGCACTATTAATACAAGCAACGCGACCCAGTTTTGCTTATTTGTTTTGCATCATCTTGCCTTAATTAATCCAATTTGCAACTTTGTTTTGCAGGCTGCTATCAAATTTAGGCTCGTTCACCTATATTGAACGTTTTGGGCTCGTTCGCCTTATAATTGAACGTTTTGGGCTCATTCGCCTTACAATTGAATGTTTTGGGCTCGTTCGCCTTATAAATGAACGTTATGTTACCTGCGTAGGATATAGATTAGCCAAGTCGACTTGAGATATTATGTCTCGTTAGTCAACTTGTCTTATGAAAGCCTTGCATTTTACAATTCGTTCTTGCTTTACTTATTGTCTTGCTTTACTGTTTCAGAATAAGGATCAGCTTAGAGGTTCTCCGGGCGGAGTATCTTGTCAGTTGATCGAAGGAAGAACTTTGGATGATATCACCACCCGTATTTACAATTTTTGTTATCACTTTATTTATTTCTTATTCCAATTATTACAGTTTATTAGCAGTTGCTCGTTTACCGTTTGTTGAGATTATTACAGGATTTTAGCAACACCGCAGCAACATCTGGAGCATGGAGCTTTTCTTAGCAATAAACCGGGCAATCGTTGATATGAGCTAGACTCGTCAACAAAGACCTGAAGAATCGCACCCGCATAAGTCATCCACCCTAGAGGTAAGTCTCTTGTTAACCCTAAGTCTGAGGTTTGAAATTGAAGACAAGATGGCTCGGTTATCGAGGTGCAGTGGAAGCTATGTCCGTGTAAACCCCTCTTTATGGGTGTGTCGTCGACCACATTTTCATAACTTGGGTAATTACAAGTCTCTTTTCCCGCTCTTGAGTAGTCGTTACTATCTCGTCTTTGATTTTCAAATCGCGTCGAACTACATATGGCCTGATTCTCTTTCAGCCCGAGATATGTAGGCAACTCGGAAACCGAAGTTCGGCCATGTCCATAAGCCTCGCATTTTGATCCCAGGAATCGAAGTCTTGGCTTTATCGTGACAAAATTAGGTTTCACGTCAACTTTCTTTACCCTGAAAACTCTTTCATCCTTTTCGGGTAAAGAGGGGCAGCTGTTGACACCCAATTTTGTCCCGGATTTTAATTAAAAGTATAATAATTTTAAAATTAAGTTTAATTTTGAAGATTGCAAATAAATAGCTAATTTTAAAGGAAAATGGCCAAAATCGCAAGTCGTCCCTTCATTTGCAGCGTGTCATATAATTATTTGTTTAATTTAATAAAGGGCTAAATATGTTCTTAAATTGCAATTTAGAATTATTTTTGCAAAGCCTATATAACACAAAACCCAACCCATTATTCACCTTCTCCACCCTTATAACAAAAACCCTACACACCCATTTTAGAGAGATCAGCCGGGCCCCCTTCTCCTTGGGGATTCCATTCACGGCGCACAACTCACATACATTGGCCACAAAATACAGTCATTATCACTACAACACCCTCCCGAATTGGACCATTACTCGCATGGCAATTCCATATTCTTGATCTCATCAATACATTCATAAAATATACCCTAAAAACAAAACTAAATCTTGAATTGTCTTGTCCCTTTAATTGAAAAAAGAACCAGTGAACAGAGGGGACATAGGAGAGGGGAGATCGAATAAAACTGAAAAAGGGATTGGGAGTGGTAGCGACGCTGTTGGCGTTGCTCCTCCTCTTTCCTTTGTGTATCGTTGTCTCGCCGGTCGGATTCCATTGTCTCCGGTGACCGGAGATGTTTTTTCTGTGTTTGTTTCGTTTCGTTCAAAATGGTTTAGTCCATTTGTTGGCGTTGCTTATGGTTTCTCTTCTGCTTCCTTGATGGATTCGTGACTGATAGATCAAAAGGGGTGGCGGAGTGGTAGTGGTGCCGCCGATGTAGCTGGTAGTCGCTCCTCCTCCACCCTTCACTGGTGATATTTACTCTAGGTTTCGTTGTGTTGTTGTTCTCGATCGGAGAAACGATACTATCTGTGTGGGAAATTTGACGAGGGTCATTGGATTGTTGCGTTGCCATCTTGGGCAAATTGCTTTGACATCTGGTGTAATTGCTTTGCTTATATTTTGCTATGTTGATTCCACTACACTTGATCTGTTTGTTTGCTTAATGCTGCGGATTTGGAAATGTGGTTTGACTAATTTTGGTCTATCACTTTGTGAGGATATGCAGTGAGAACCCCGCTCTTCTCATTTGTTCTTGTTACTGGATTATTATTGTTTACTGTTGAACTACACTTTTGCAAGGATTTGGTTTCGATGGATTTTACACTTTTGCAAGGATTTGGTTTCGATGGATTTTACAGTCACTAGTTACTCCGGCCAAGATAATCATTTATTGGAGGCCTATTTACTGATTTGAATATGATGCTACATGGCCGATGAAAATATATATGCGTGTGTATTGAGGCCTCGGGATTGATTCGAACACGATACTACACTTGAACCGTCCCGTCCCGTGTCCCTAAGCAAAAAGGCGATGATGAGTGCATTTTAATGCTACGCAAGTTGAATAGAGTAGTGGGTTTGGTGCTTTGGCACGGCAATACGGCCCGGGCTCCGTGTTTGCAACCGTACCAAATCCCGAGCCTCTATTCGACGCGCGATACGCACCTGAGCCTAAATTTTGCAAAAACAAACCCCTTTTACTATTATTATATTTTATTACTATTATATATTTATATTATTATTATTATTATTATTATTATTATATATTCTATTATTATTATTATATATATTTTTTATTATATTATTATTATTATTATTTTATTATTGTTATTTTATTAATTGTGACACTTTATTATTGAACTAACTTAGTTTAAATTCCCATTTTTATTGCGAGGTACATCTTGGCACGAGCAATTCGGGAACGTTTTTTTTTTTGGCTAACTTCCGTTGCATTGGAGTCGTTTGGATTGAAGTCGGACTCGAGCATTCAGAAATAAGACTTAGAAATTTAGAAAAACCAAGGCTCCCGCGAGTTGATCAATATCACGGGCTCTATCTTTAACTTCGCATTCCTTTCCTTAGACATTTATGTAAATAAAATGTATGAATTATTCTATTTGTCAATAATATTTGATTGCTTGGTATATCGCTTTACTTTATGTGCATTATCCTTTTATTTTTTGAAGTCGTTATTTAATTTATTGCAAACTGGGGCAAATTAGCAAAATGCGTGCAAATTAAAATAGTTTTCATAAACAAGTTTTATTTCAATTAATTATTTTAGATAAATTTTCTAAAAAAAAGCATATTTTGCAAATATTTTGGAAACCTGTCGGATTAACCGTATTTTACGGAATTTTGGAAGTGCCTTAAAAACCTTCTTCCGAAATTAATAAAACCTCTTACCTTTAGAATCTCTGAAAGAAAGACCGTCTTTTTTATGAAAACGGAATTTTTGCACGCAATTTGCTAATTTGGTTCCCTGTTTTCCTTAAATTGGGTGGCGACTCCAAAATCTCCAAAAGAGTTAGCCCATCCTGTCGATATTCCGGAATTTATCCTTTTCGGGGGTAATTTTTGGGGTTCAACAGATGAACCTCAGGTCTTCCACTATAAGGACATGATGAACTTGGCTGGTGATGGGGTGGCGCCAGTTTATCTGCAAGAGTGCGACACTTTGGGCCCCGACGAAGCAGGTGACATCGAGATCTCTCGCACTAAGCTTACTAGGCGAGTATCTTTAGGAGGGAAGATCGGGGCGTACTCCGTTAAGGGCATACGCCACAAATTTGGTCCCCACTACCCTTCTGAGCAAGCGAGGGAGCCTAGGCCGTGTATGAGGGAGTGCGACTTCACCATTTCCCCGGACACAGATTTTTTGACGAGGCCTGGCCACTTGGTTAAAGTGATGTCCAACCTGATCGGCCCTCGCGAGGAGTGGAACATGCGCAGTATGAGCGACGAGCAGCTAGCTTACGCAATCGCTGAAGATACTGCTCGGGTAATGTTTCCCCCTTTACTTCTTTACTTTTTATTGAGACCTTAGTTCTGATTACCTACGTATTTTTACTTGTTGCCAGGCAAGTATGATGGCTGCCGAGGTCATGTTCCGTTCTAGGCTGAACAATCAAGACCAAGTCCTTGGCCTAAAGAAAGATCTTTTGAAGGCTCTTCAGGACAATCAGGCCTTAGAAGAGGAAAAGCAAGCTCTGATCGGGGAGAAACGGGTCCTGGAGGGGAGGCGTGGCTTCTTTGAGGATAAGATAGATAGGTTGGAGAAATCCAACACTGAGGCTAACGACAAGATAAACACACTCCTCGAGGAGAGGGACCGTCTTCTGGACGAGAAGGAAAGGTTTGCATTATCCTTTGAAGATCTGAAAGCCAAGATGGATGAGCAAGGTCGTCAGATTTCCCAACTTGCCCATGAGCTTAATGTGAAAGAAGTTGCTCTGGAGAGCATCCGTAATGCTTCCGACCTGATGTTGAGAAACATGAACAAAGCTGAAGCTGAATCTCAGGCTGCTCGAGGAGAACTACAAGAGGCCAAAAATTGGGTTGTGGAATCTGCGAAGGTCCAAGAGCTACTGACGATGGAGTTGGCGAATTTGAGGGATCGTTACACAATCGACTCCAAACTGGAAGCTCTTGAAGCCAAGAAGAAGTTGCTCATCCAAATGCAGCGCGGCCAGGTTAATGTCGACTTAGTCCTCGATCAGACCATAGCAGCTATCATCAGTGTCAAGCAGGCCTTGGGCATGGAAATAGGAGCCGACGACGATGATGTTGAAGAGGGCGATGAAGGCAGTGAGGACAATGAGGATGAAGATCTGGGTGGGGATCCGACTGATGGAGCTAGTGCATCAGGTCGAGATCCTGGGCAAAATGATGACTGATGCCTCGTCTAGTCCTTCTTGTAAATTTATCGGATGTCGTTAACTCTGAATACTGCTAACTCATGAATGAATGTATATTTTGGCTGCTTCCTTTTTGTCTGACTGGCGAGGCTTGACGACCATTTTTGATCTCAAGTTTCGCTTATATGAATGCTGTTGTTATTTATTGCTTAATGAGGTTTTCAGAGGTCAAAATTATGTTTCAAATCTTAGTGTCTGAGTTCCCTTTTTGGTGTTAATCCGCGCAGATGTTTTGAAATAAAATCTGATCATAACCAGGTTAAGTTACCCTTAGTTAAGATGAATGAAATCAGGCCCCCTGGGCTGGACGAAACCAGGCCGTTTAGGCTGACTGAAATCTGGCCGTGTAAGATGGTCTTGCGATAAACTTTGCTTATCATATTTGACAATTGAAAGTTTTCGCAGAAAAATTTTTGTTAAGGCTGCCCTGTTATTTCTATTGAAAAGGATAGGTAACCCAATGACCAGAACACAGGATTGTTTGGTCGTGAACCAGAACACAAGATTGTTTGGTCGTAAACCACAACACAAGATTGTCTGGTCGTAAAGTTGTAGGATTTGGGCTAATACTGGCCGCAAAATGTAGAAAATAACGTAGCACAAGTAAAATAGTTCTATTGAACTTACTTGATTCTGCTTAGTCGTGGATTTAGCGAATGATCATGACCTTGCTCTGCTCGAAGATCACTTATGTTAGCCGGGACTTTGGCCTACTGGGGCCCTTGCCACCCCCCTGTTTTTATGTTGAAATTTCGTAATTTCAGACATAAAAAGACAATGGGTGAAACGTTGAATCAGAGAACACATATAACCAAAAGAGGAGTGTGTCCGTTGCGGGATTTGAACCCACAGCCGCGAAGCACGAGGACTTCGAGCTCTACCAGTTGAGCTAAACGGATCTGGCCTTTTGAAGACCGTTAGTACCATTTAGACAAAGATAAGAGAATAGAGCAACTTAAAAGAAAACAAAGGCAAGTAAGCAACAGAGAATGGATAGAAACACTAACCCATGTACTACTTAGAAGTAGTACCTCTTCAAGTGAGTCACGTTCCAACTGCTGGGCAGAAGCGATCCATCTGGTCGTGCCAAACGGTATGAACCCTTACCAACGGATGCAACCACCTTGTAGGGACCTTCCCAGTTTGGACCAAGTTTGCCGACGTTTGCCTCTTGCGTATTCTGGGAGACTCTACGCAATACAAAGTCCCCGACTTCGAAGTTACGTAGCCTCAGTCCCCGATTATAATATTGCTCTATCCTTTCTTTCTGAGCCACTACTCGTATAAGTGCTAATTCTCTGCGTTCTTCTAGAAAATCCAACTCCTCGGAGAGGTTGACTGAATTAGATTCTTCAGTTGCATGAGCATATCGTAGACTTGGCTCGCCGATTTCGACTGGAATCAATGCATCAGAACCATATACTAAGGAATAGGACGTCTCCCAGGTGCTCATTTTTGTGGTTGTTCTGTATGCCCAAAGAACTCCGGGGAGTTCTTCCACCCAGCATCCTTTGGCCTGCTCGAGACGCTTTTTGAGCGAATCCACTATTATCTTGTTGGTCGATTCTGCCTGCCCGTTTGCCACTGGGTGATATAGGGAAGAAGTAATCCTTTTAATATGCAGATCTTCAAGGAACTTTGTGACCCTCTGACCAACGAATTGAGGACCGTTATCCATGACAATCTCTTTGGGTGCTCCGAATCGACAAATGACATAACGCCAAAGGAAATCAACTACTTCCGTTTGACGTATCTTTGAATATGCTGCAGCTCCAACCCACTTTGTAAAATAATCAGTAATGATTAACAAGAAACGTACCCCTCTAGGTGCAGTGGGTAGTGGCCCAACGATATCCATTCCCCATTTCATAAACGGCCACGGGGAGATGATTGAATGCAAGGGCTCTGCTGGTTGATGGAGGAGATGTGCAAACCGTTGGCATTTGTCACATTTTTTGACAAACTCGTTAGTATCTTTTTCCATTTTGTCCCAATAATAGCCTGCTCGTATAAGCTTTCGTGCAAGCGCCTTTCCTCCCAAGTGATTTCCACAGCATCCTTCGTGAACTTCCCTCATCACATACTCAGTTTGGTTGGGGCCCAGACATTTGGCGAGTGGGCCCGCAAAAGTCTTACGATAGAGGGTGCCATCTATAATTGTATACCTGGCAGCTTTTATCTTCAGCTTTCGAGCAGCCTTAACGTCTGATGGTAGGGTCCCGTGCAGTATATAATTGATTATCTCATTCCTCCAATCCCAAGTCAGACTGGTCGTGTTGACCTCCATTGCGTCTTTATCGATTGCTGTACATAGGAGATGAGCCACGGCCACTGAACCTGCTGCTCCAATCTCTGCGACTGAACCCAAATTTGCCAAAGCTTCGGCTTCGTGATTCTCCTCTCGTGGAAACTGTGTGGCTTCCCAATTGTCGAATTGCGCCAGCAAACCAGTGACTCGGGCAAGATACCTCTGCATACGAGACTCCCTTGCGACGAAACCTCCAGTTATTTGATTGACGACCAGGGCAGAGTCACTCTTAAGGTGAATTCTGTCTGCTCCGTAATCTCGAGCCAATTTCAATCCTGCAATTACGGCCTCATACTCGGCCTCATTATTGGTAATAAAAGGACATTTTATGGCCTGTCTAATGGTCTCCCCCGAGGGAGTGGTGAGGACTAAGCCTAATCCTGACCCTTTTACGCTCGAGGACCCGTCAGTGTGTAAGGTCCAAGTCCCCGACTCCGATCCGGCGAAAAGAACCGCCTCACGTTGAGCATCAGGGTACATAGTAGCACTAAAATCTGCGATAAAATCTGCTAGAGCCTGAGATTTTATGGCTACCCGGGGTTGATAAGATATATCAAACTCGCTTAATTCTACTGCCCATTTTACTAGCCTGCCCGAGAATTCAGGTTTGTGTAAGATATTGCGTAAGGGGAAGGTAGTAACTACAGCTATTGAGTGACTTTGAAAATAAGGTCTTAATTTACGGGCAGCGATTACCAAGGCTAGTGCTAATTTCTCCAAAGGTTGATAGCCAGTTTCAGCATCTAATAAGGATTTGCTAATGTAATAAATTAGAAGTTGCTTACCTTTGTCTTCTCGAACCAGAACTGCACTTACTGCGGACTCAGACACGGCCAGGTAGAGCAATAGTTGTTCACCTGGTTGTGGCGTTAAAAGTAAAGGCGGGCTTGACAAATATCGCTTCAAATCCTTAAGTGCTTGCTGACATTCAGGGGTCCATTCGAACTCCTTGTTCTGTTTCAGCACGTCGAAGAAGCTTTTGCACCGATCAGATGAGCGGGAAATGAATCTCCTTAGCGCTGCTACTCTTTCGGTTAGCCGCATTACATCTTTTCTGTTATGAAGTACGTCGGGGATGGCTTCTATCGCTTTTATCTGGGCGGGGTTCACCTCGATCCCTCGCTGGGAAACGATGAAACCAAGAAATTTCCCTGAACTTACTCCAAATGCACATTTCTCCGGGTTGAGTTTCATGTTGTATTGATCAAGGATTTGAAAGGCCTCCTTCAAATGAGCTAAGTGATCTTCGAAAGGCCTCCGTTTGGACTTGATCAACATGTCGTCGATGTAAACCTCCATGGTTTTGCCAATGTGGTCGTGAAACATCCGGTTGACTAATCGTTGGTAAGTCGCACCTGCATTTTTAAGTCCAAAAGGCATTACTTTGTAGCAATACGTACCTCGGCAAGTAATGAATGAAGTTTTCTCCTGGTCGTCGGGATTCATTAAGATTTGGTTATAGCCTGAATATGCATCAAGGAATGTAAGTACTTCGTGCCCGGCCGTCGCGTCGATTAGTTGGTCAATTTGAGGTAGTGGATAAGAGTCTTTCGGGCAGGCTTTGTTCAGATCAGTGAAGTCGACGCAGACCCTCCACTTGCCATTTTTCTTTGCCACCACGACCACGTTGGCCAGCCAATCTGGATATTTGACTTCTCGGACGGAGCCAATCTTGAGCAAGCGGTCAACTTCGTCATTTATGATCTGGTTCCTGAATGCTCCTTCTTGGCGCTTCTTTTGCTTCACCGGGCGGTGGTATGGATCCACGTTCAACTTATGAGAAATAATCTTCGGGGAGATTCCTGTCATATCTGCATGTGACCACGCAAAGGTGGTGTGCTGCTCCTTGAGGAAGTGCAAGATATCTTTGCGCAAGTCTTTGTTTAACTCCGCTCCCAAATATACCTTCCTTTCAGGCATTTTGTCGAAAAGTTCTTCTGGTTCCAAAGCTTCAATAGTTGGCGCGTACTGTTCCCGTGCATCCAATTTTGATATGAATTCCGGGACTTGGTAGTTTGATGCTTCATTGCTTGGTTCTGATCCCGGGTTCTTTAATTGCTATTTTGCCTCCTCGGGGAGCTTGACTGCAACTGAGTAGCAATCTCTAGCGCAACGCTGCTCTCCCCGAACTTCCCGTATCCCCCACTCTGAAGGGAATTTCATTACTTGATGATATGTTGACGGGACAGCTTGCATATCGTGTATCCATGGCCTCCCAAGGATTATGTTGTAAGCCATATCCCCATCAATGACATGAAACGTTGTTCGTCTCATAACGCCTTCGACCAGGGTCGACAATGTAATTTCTCCCAACGTTTTCTCGCTGGAATTGTTAAATCCTGAGAGAACGCGAGAAATTGGTACAATCTCATCGTATACTTTCAACTGCTGCACGACCCGAGATAATATGATGTTTGCTGAACTGCCTGGATCAACGAGTACTCTCTTGACGTCGAATTCTTCCACTCGTAATGTTATCACTAAAGCGTCCATGTGAGGAAATTGCAAGCCATCTGCATCTGCTTCTTCAAAAGTCATCGTATCCTCAAGTCGTGGTCGTTTGGTCTTTGTAATAGATACTTTGGCGTATTTCCTTGTTGTGTATGTGACTGCATCAACCTCAATACCACCAGAGATGACGTTGACTGTCATTTTTGGAGATGATACTCGGGGAGGTCCTGATTTATTTTGCTGGGCCTTCGCGTGAGTTTGCTTTCCTTTTTCTGTCAAGTACTCCTTGAGATAGCCCTGTTTCAATAAATTAGCGACTTCGTACCTTAGACTTGCATTCATCCGTTGTGTGGCCGTGATCGCGATGGAATTCGCACCATAAGTTTTTGTTGCGTTTGCTGGGGTCACCCTTCATATCCTTAGGCCATTTGACCTTTTCGCTCATCTCCTCGAGCACTGCTACAAGTTCGACTGCTCCGATGTTGAAGACGGGTAGGGTTGGAATTCCACTAGAAGTTGAAGTGGAATCATTGCTCCTTGCCAGGCCTTTGTTGTTACGACCGCGTCCGTTTGAGTTGTTACGCGACCGACTGGGATATTGCTCGTGCCGTGCGTCTGGCCTATCTGTCTCGATCTTTCCCCCAGCGCCATTGGTGCGAGTTTGGCTCCGTCCTCGGGTACCTGTGCCAATCAATTTATCTTCGTCTATACGTACCTTTGAATTATAACGGTTGTAGACATCCGACCAGTTTGCCGCAGGATATTCTCGCAGGGATTCATACAATCGCCTGGTCGCCTCAGAACTCTTGACGTCCAAGCTGTTAGTGAATGCAATAGCCGCCCACCGATCTGGAACTTTGGGTAACAACATACGTTCACGCTGAAAGCGATCCACATACTTCCGGAGGGACTCCCCGGGCAGTTGCTTGATTTCGAAGATGTCCTCAACTCTTGTCTCTGTTTTCTGAGCGCCTGTGTGTGCTTTGACAAATAACTCCGCCATCTCGGCAAAAGATCCTATTGAATTTGGTGGCAGCATTGAATACCACCGTAGAGCGCCATCTGCCAAGGTTTCTACGAACTTCTTCAATTGTACTGATTCGATCTCCTCGTCATTGAGATCGCTTGCCTTTATGAAGTTGCTAAACATCATCAAGTGGTCATTGGGGTCAGTTGTTCCCCGGTATCTTGGTATGTTTGGCATTTTGAATGTTTTTGGGATGGCCTTTGGTGCTGCTTCTTTCTTCCAAGGCCTTTGAGTATACCGTTGAACGTCAACTTTCTTCAAAGTGGGTGGTGCGCCAGGGATCTGGTCAATCCTCTCATGAAGAGAGCGCTGCAGGGCCTCCTGGCTCTCTTTGAACTGCCTGGTGAGGGCCTCCATGACCTCGCTCATTTCTGTTGGCACCGCTGATCCTGCATTCTGATTTTCAGCGCGCCTCGAGGCATGAGATGGTGAAGCATCCCTTGGACGTCCCATGGGTGGATTTCCTGTGTTTGGCAGGTTTTGTCCTCGTAGGCTGTCGATAGCTTCCCGTATTTGTATGTTGATTTCAGCCTGTTGCCGTATGAATTCAAGGACAGCGTCTTGAGAGTTCCTCAAATTTCCAAGACCATTGGGTCTTTTAGATCCTCCAGGCCCTTGGTCGGCATTTCCTCGGCCAGGATGGCGGCTATTTCTGCTACCTTGCTGACTGTGCTCGTTTTCCTGTTCCGCTGGGAGTACGTTCTCGTCCTCTGCAATGGGGATCACGTCGTCGTCTGCAGGAAGAACATCTTGCTGCTCGTCCCCGGCCAAATTCAAGTCTACCTGCTCCGCAGCGTTGAGGTCTTGTTGCCCGTCAATGGGAGCGTTGTTGTGCGAATTGTTATCTGCCATTTTGACAAAAAGAAAACGAGGAGAGCCAACGAGCGAGAAGAAAGCGAATAAAGAATAAAGTACGATGAGCAATCAACCTACGGAAGTTATTGACCGGCTCCCACTGTGGTCGCCAAATTGTTTAACCGTAATTTCGTTTTATTAGGTTAAGTCACAATTAAATTTATAAAGCGGAGTCACGATCAATAATCGAGATTAACTGCTCTTTATGAAAAGATATAAATGACGGTAATAAATGCGAAGAAGTAAAAGATGCAATCAATGCGATGTAATAAATGAATATTTAAACAAAAGGAACCGTGCTCAGGCCGTATAGACTTGATCAAATTCCCTTCCTCGTACTCTTTATGATACTCAATCAATGGAACAATAAATGAGATCTTTCGATTATCAGCAGTAGTAATAAATATTGATAGAAGATAAAGAATCGGATGTTAGTTAATAGTTGGAATACAAGTGTATGTTCAGAGAAGCATTAGCCTCGATGCTTGTGACTTAAATTACAATATATAGATAACTATGTGTCCGTTCACGAGCAGTTGTAACTCCTTAGTCGAGCGGTTACGTTGCTTATGGATAAGATTTCTGTTTTGAATTGGCTTGATTGATGAGCTGCGACTATTCTGGCCGTGGCGACTGTTCATCTGTCCGTTGTAACTGTCCATCTTTGATTCTATCCATTGCCTTTATGCCCATTCACAGCCACGTGTCGTCTACACGTCGTCCTATGTGGATGCTTAGTCACCAACTTTGGTGACGACGGATTTAACCCAATACAGTACTCTCCTCTAACAGAACTGTTGCTATGGAACTCCAAAACCGTATTAGCATCTGTTTATTCACCCCCCCCATTATTAAAATAAATATCATCATCTCCACTGTCGCTTTAAAAAATCAACCATCGCGATGAAGTTCTTGAAGATGAACAGGATATAATGGTTCCTTAACGAGTCAAATTCGACGAAGAATCGGTGCCGAGTGAGGATTAAAAATCGATCTTTTAACGCGTCAAATTCTGACCACATGGTGGCGGCCTGAATATCAGTGGACTGGGGACTGAGGAAATTGAAGAGTCTGTTTCCGGTAGCAGCTGAAATGTACGGACAACTGGAGTTTTCGATTACTTGACTGGAGGTCTCCAATGAAAGCGATGATAGTAAGACTGATGAAAGTGACGTCATATTGCCTTTTGATTCACTTGTGCTTTTTCCGTGAATTTTTCTGTGAATCTTCTTCTTCTTCAGCGATACCTAGACTACTTTTGCTTTTTCTGACTTTTTGCAATTATGGAAAAGGAAAATGATATTCCAAAGAACTAGAAAGCAAGGGCCTTTTAAAACAGTATAATATTTAAAACATAATATTATTTATATCTTTTAGATTTTTGAAGTACTACCTTAATGTCTTTTTGAATTCTCAATCTGAAACAGTTGTTGAAACAGTCTGATACAGTATGAAATAATATTGAAACAGTATGATACAGTTTGAAATATCATTGAAACAATTTGAAACAACCATTGAAATAGTCTGGTACGGTGTGAAACAACATTGAAACGATATGATACAGTCTGAAACGAAGTTGAAACAGTAATCTGAAACATTTGTTGAAACAGTCTGATACAGTGTGAAACAACGTTGAAACAGTATGATACAGTGTGAAAAATCGTTGAAACAACTGTTGAAATAGTCTGGTAAGGTTTGAAATAGCGTTGAAACAATATGATACAGTCTGAAAAAGAGTTGAAACAGTTGAAACGGTGCAGAAACCGTTAGATACGGTGCTGCACAAACAGTTGAAACGGTGCAGAAACAGTCGAATACGGAGCAAAAATAGTACATATATTGTACTGAAACAGTCTAAACCGGCTAGAAAAAAAAATCTGAAATAAAATATAAAATATAATGTGAAACAATGCAAAAGAGGTGAAATATTTTAGAAACTGTGAGAAACAATGCACAAACGGGATGAAACAAATGCTAAAACAATTTAGAAACAGCTAGAAACATTGAGATACGGTGAGATACAACGAGATACATCGAGGATGAGATGAGTAAAAGTGAAATTGGGGGAAATTATAGGAATAAAAGTGAAATTGGGGGAAATGGTGGAGGAAAAGTGAAATAGGGAAAAATGGAAGGAGCAAAAGTGATAGTGGGGGAAATAGGTGGAAGAATGTAAGGATTTGGTATGCTATGGAAAAATATTCCTATTTTTTTGCTATATCTGTAATTAACTTGTGTTTTCCTCTATATAGGGTTATTTTGCTAAAATATTGCTATGTTTGGTAATTAAGTTCTAAAACTTGTACTTTTATGTAAAAAAATTCTTTATTTTTTAGTCCATCATAAAAGGGCAAAGTGCACGAATAGCCATTTTTTCCAGTAATCTTTGATTTGAGGTCACTTTTTTAATTGGTTTTGCATGAGAGATCACTTTTTGGAACTTCAATCCTTATGGGTTGAACTTTACACAAGTTCAGCCCACAAGGGTTGAAGTTCAACTTTAGCCCACCACAAGGTTTAAAGTTCAACTTCGTGGGCTAAAGTTCAACTTCAGCCAACCACAGTTGAAGTTTACGCATCTATGCCTAAAAGTTCAGCCCTTATGGATTGAAGTTGAACTTCATAACTTAGGTATAAAATTCAACCCACAAGGTTTGAACTTCAGCCCACAAAGATTGAAGTTCCAAAAAGTGGTCTCTCATGTAAAACCAATAGAAGTGGTTTCAAATCAAATACTAGTAGCAAAAGTGGTATGTGGGTGAAATTTTTACTGTCATAAAAAGAATGTAATCATCCTATAAGTAAAGCAGTTTCCTTTTATGAAACGATTTCTAGCCACACAATTTATATGATTTGTTTTTTATTACAAATTTTAAAAGTTTTCCTTGCCAAGTTAAACTCAGTCACATAAAATGAGACGAAACTAGGGAGTAATTTTAGCCGCACCAAATTTCTGTAACTTGTTTTAATCACAATGTTCACAATTTTCTTTTCTTTCTTAAACTTCCTGTCGTAAAACTATGCCTCATAACATGAGACCGAATGGACAGGGGCGTATCTATTCACGGCTTACCGGTGTCATCCGACACCACTGAATCAAATTTTTTTATTAAATATGTATATAAAATATTAAGCAAAAGCAGAAAATTCTCTATAAAAATAGAGAATGACACCACTAAAATAAAAGGAATAGTAGTTGAGCTGGGATAAACACATGCATTTTAATTGCAGAGTCTAGGTTTCAAATTACAGCAGTGGCAGCACCATACTTAAAAAAAATTTAAGCTATATTCCGACACCACTAACGAAAATTTCTGCGTACGTCACTGCGAATGGAGTATATAATTGGTTTTTTTTATATTGGAAAGAGAAACTTCATTAAAGAGATAAAAATGGAGTACTAAAGTGCCACACTTTAGAAGCCAAGAACTTCGCAACTGACGACATATTATGAACTCTATTTGTCTCTACTACACTTAAAAGTTTCCTTGTGTCAAAGAATTCAACATATAAGAAAATCAACAGTCTCTCGTTAAAATCTTGAACTCGTCTCTTAACCTACACTGACCTAATTTCTTCAGGGCATGCAGTCCATTTTCAATAAACCTCGGGAATTCTTTGGAGACGGGGACGCCATGAGTATTGTTGACGCTGAATTATATGATGCTCAAAGCCATCAACTGATCTGGAATTCAACATCCCAGACAAGACTTGGTCCACTGTAACATCCTGCATGTTTACTCTTCCTAGCATTTCTTCCAGCTCCTCCTTTGTTATTCTGATTTTCATCCCTCTGTTATTAAATTTTAAAGGAGAAGAATAACTAGACAATGATGATGAGAATGACGCCAAAGTATTTTTACAAGTAGTATTAATCCACAGCAGTCTTTCTTTCTCTACATCTAAACCTGTTGATGGTGCCACAGATTCTTCACGTCTCAAACAATTTCCCATCTTCACTTCCCACAAATTTACTTTTTCGCCTCAATGTAAGCAATGCATGTCAACGAACACTTGTATGTGTACAAAATATATGTTTGGAATGGAAACTGTACTTATAGCTAGCCACCAACTCACGTGGGGTGGACAAAGTTTGTGGAAAAGTACATTGAGTGAAAAAGAGAGGAGTTTTTAGTCAATAATGGGTGATAGATGAGGGACCATTAGTAGACTAATCAACTTTCGATCTCTTTTATTTATATTTCTACAATGAAGGTTTCTGGAAGCTTGGAATTGTCAAGAGAATATAAATTTGGAATCTGCCTAGTTCACCAAATTTTGGCATGATGGCTAATTTTTCAACCATCTAGAAGACTAGAACATTGATCAGTTTTCGTATCCAATTTTGTCATCTTAGTTAATCAGGGTCAACCTACTCTTTGATGAATACAAGAGGGGGGTGAATTGTAAAAACTATTAATTTTAGTCGACTAATCAATTCGTGAGTTGACTGTAAGGTATAGATAATAAGTAATGCAGAAAGCAAAGCTGTAAGCAGGGAACGACACAGAGTATTTATACTGGTTCAGAACCAATTGGTTCCTAATCCAGTCCCCTTGGGTCACAAGGGAGTGATCTCTCTTTAAGCTCTTTAGTAAACAGAAATACAAGTGTGGTTTATCGTTAACCACGAACGTCTTCACACAGATGGTTTTTCACCACTCGATAACCACCAACGTACTGTTTGGTTTATAGCTCACCAAACCAACTTCTGTTCGACACAACTATTACCTCTACAAGAACCTCTCCTTCTTTTCTTTTCTAACACTGATCACTAGCTTGTTACAGTATTTTTGCAAAGTAAAAGTGTGGAGAAAAGTAGACAGTAGAATAGAAGCGTGAGGAGATTCTTCAGAAACTCTCGACTAAATAGTAACAAAGCAAGGAGACCGTTGCAGGAGATCAGGGCAGAATATCGAATGAGATGCGATAGGAGAGATTGACGGGATCCGATGAGAGAGATTTGACCCAAGAGATTTGATTCTCTTAGAGATATAAATATCTCCAGAGAATAAGGCAAGGGCAAACCCAACTTGCGAAAGAGGCGCTGTCAATCAATCTTTCCATAGCTGACTTCGAAGGAGAATCAATTTATGATTCACAGAGTCCGAAACCTGCGAGAAGCACATAGACAGTTTTAGGTATCACATTCTTTTTGTCATAATCAAAATGCATTCTCAAATAACTTTAACAATCTCCCCCTTTTTGGTGATGACAAAAAGTGAGAGAGAGAATGTGCTAGTATACTTCCCTTTGTTTCTGAAGTCGACTGTTTGAAGCTGATAGTTGACTCCCCCTGAGGGTGATAGCTCCCCCTGAGTGAGTTATCTTTAAAGCGGGTAGGGAGGTTAGTTGACTCCCCCTGAGTGAGTTACCCTTAAGACAGAAGACATAAAGCATAACACAGATAATTTAATATTCACATAAGTAAGCATAATTAAGCTAGTCTGTTCTCCCCCTTGGCATCAACCAAAAAGGAGCAAGCAAAAATAAGCACAGCAGTTGCTAGGTTATCCTGAATATTACAGACCCAAGTAGTCAAATTTAGCGAGGAGCAAGAAAATAAGTAAGAGTGTTCACAACATTGTCAGTCATACGATCCAGCTTAGTTTGAACATCAGTGGACATGGCAGTGATTCTGGCTTGAACGTCTGTGGAGACAGCATCAATACGTTCATGAACCCGCCTTAGGGCAGCAGCAGAGTCTGTAACAGCAGTATCAAGCTTAAGAGAGAATCTGCCGACATCCAACTTAAGCTCAGCAATATCCTCAAAGGCCTTGTCACATTTGTAGTGCAAGCTTAGCACCAGGTCATTGACATCAACCAGAGCAGTTTTGAACTTACCTGCAGGCTCAGTTTCAACTTGAGCAGAGACCTTAGAGGGACCAGCAACATCATCAACAGGCTTGGGGGATTTTGGTTCTTTACGAACCCAGGAGTCATTAATATGAACATATCCCATAGAGGCAAACGTACGGGAATTGTAACAGGCAGTTAAAGAGAAGGTTTTCCACTCAGAGACATTTACTTTATAAAAATGCAGGATACGAGTTATAAGTATGCCATATGGAAGGGATGCACATTCAGCAGTACTTTCAAGCATGTATTCAATGATCCAGGTAGCTAAATCAAATTTCTTTTTAGTGACCAGACAGTAGACAATCAGGGTGTCACGCTGAGACAGAGAGCTAAGAGACCCAGTTCGAGGAAGCAAAGTAGTACCAAAAATATGAGCAAGAACACGCATTTCAAAAGATAAGTCAAGGGGGCCAAGTTGCCCTTCAGGAACATCAGTCTTATCAGAGAGAAAGGTTTTGGCTTGGTCAAACGAGACCTCAAAATCAGCAGGCCAGGAGATTTTAAAAAAGTCAGAGTAACCAGAAGACTTACAGCCCAGAATGCGACAAAGAATAGCTTTAGTGATGACGATGCGAGTGTTCAACACCATTGTTTCAAACCCACCAGAAGAACAGGGACGGAGATTGGCATAAAAGAGCCTTACCAGATCTTCAGGAATTTCAACAGGTTCGGTAGAGAAGAAACTGGACCAGTCCTGAGCAGCAAACCATGGAGTCAGAGAGCAATTGAGAGAGTCCATGGTCTCCAGGTCCACAAGTCTACCATGAGCCAAGGGTTTGTCCTTAAGAGAGATAAGCTTTTCACAGGCAGAGGCATCCCAGAAATCTAGGGTTTCATCCAGGTCGGCAAGGGAGAATTCCTTCTTGGGCCTTTTAACACATTCATTATCAGGACTTTGCATGGGTCTTTTACCGGCCTTTTTAGAAGACATAGGGTTTCGGTTTGGGCTTTGATAGGTAGATATGGTGTTTTCAGAGTGGTCTGATTCTATCGGAACTGGAGTGGTAGAGGTGGTGGGTGGTTTTGATTTAGTGCGCTGCCTTCGGCGTGCAGAGAAAGATGTTTTGCGAACCATTTTAATGGAGGTACTTTGGGAAGAGGAAAAGAGATGGAGTGAATTTTTGGGAGAAGAAGGGTTAAAAGGAATGGGAAAGGGAAAGGAAGTGTCGTGTGAGTGGTAGATGAACTGAAGAGACGGATGACTGATGGAGATGAAGGGACAAGGTGCAGACCCTTGGGAACTGCTTTCCACGCAGCCTGACAGCTTTTCAACTGAAGATAGTAATAATGACAAGTAAAAGAGCAAAAGGTAATAATTACATAGTAAAATAAGCATTAATAATTAAGAAGGTCTGGTTAAAAAAAAACTTAAGGTAATAAACTGAGGAGCATTAAGAGGGATCAGGCAATATTCCAAGTAAGTCACGTAGAGCACAAAATCGTTCCTCTAAAAGAGGTTTTGTGAAAATATCAGCTAATTGAAAATCAGTGCTAACAAAGGCAATATCAACGTCACCATCCTGAACATGATCTCTAATAAAATCATAACGAACATCAATATGCTTAGTTCTAGGATGATCAACTGGATTGTAGGAAAGTTCAATTGCACTAGTATTGTCACATAGCATGGGAATAGGTTTAAAAAATAGGTTATAATCAGAGAGTTGTTTCCCCATCCAAAGTAGTTGAGTGCAACAATGTCCTAAAGCAACATATTCAGATTCAGCTGTAGAAAGAGCAGTACAGTCCTGTTTCTTGCTGTGCCAAGAAACAAGAGATTTTCCAAGGAAAAAGCTTGCACCACTGGTGCTTTTTCTGTCAACCCTGTCACCTGCATAGTCAGCATCTGAGAAGCCAATAAGATCAAAGAATTGTGTTCGAGGATACCATAAGCCATAGTTAACTGTGCCAACAAGATAACGAAGGATTCTTTTAACTGCAGTAAGATGAGATACTTTAAGAGCTGACTGAAAGCGAGCACATTTACATACAGAAAGCATTATATCTGGTCGACTGGCAGTTAAATAGAGTTGTGATCCGATCATACCTCGATAAAGTGAAGCATTGATACTAGTACCTTTTGAGTCATTTACCAGATGTGTAGCTGGGCTCATGGGAGTTTTAGCAGGATTTGCATCATTCATTCCGAACTTAACAATAAGTTCTTTGGTATATTTAGATTGACAAATAAAGATGCCGGTTTCATATTGCTTGATCTGGAGTCCAAGGAAGAACGTGAGTTCTCCCATCAAACTCATTTCAAACTCCCCCTGCATAAGTATTTCAAACTCCTTGCATAATTTGGGATTAGTGCTTCCAAAAATGATATCATCAACGTAAATTTGAATAATAAGAATGTCAGAGGAAGTCTTTTGTATAAAGAGGGTTTTATCACTTTTTCCTCTGAAAAATCCGTGTGCTAGTAGAAATGAGCTAAGTCTTTCATACCAAGCACGAGGTGCTTGTTTAAGACCATAAAGGGCTTTGGAAAGTTTGAACACATGATGAGGAAATTTAGGATTCTCAAAACCTGGAGGTTGTTTAACGAAAACTTCTTCTTTAATAAACCCATTTAGAAAAGCACTTTTCACATCCATTTGAAAAAGTTTAAATTGTTTGAAAGAGGCAAAAGCTAGAAGCATGCGAATAGATTCAAGTCTAGCAACAGGAGCGAATGTCTCGTCATAGTCGACTCCCTCTGTCTGAGAGTAGCCTTGAGCCACTAGACGAGCCTTGTTTCTTACCACCTTACCTTCTTCATTGAGTTTGTTTCTGAACACCCATTTTGTACCGATAACAGACTTGCCTTTGGGTCTCGGAACGAGCTCCCATACCTGGTTTTTCTCAAATTGATCGAGCTCTTCTCTCATGGCAAGAACCCAAGAGTCATCTTGAAGAGCTTCATCTATCTTTTTTGGTTCTATCTGTGAGATGAAAGCCAGGTTAGATTTAAGTGAGTTTCTCGTTTTCATACCTTCTCGTGGATCCCCAATGATATACTTCTGTGGATAGTCAGGATCACTTCTCCATTCATTTGGCACGACTACTTCCAGTTCTTTGAGCTGTGAGGTTGACATAGTCTGTTCAGGAGCAGAGTCTGAATCCTTAGCCTCCTGGACTTGAGGATTATGAGACTCAAGGTTTGATACATTAGTTTCTGATGGACTGAAAGGAGCTGGTTCAACTTCATCATCATCTGCGTTATTACCTTTCTCGACATGGATCAAGGAGTCATCAAAAACAACATGCATGGATTCTTCAACTGTTAGGGTTCTCTTATTAAATACTCTGTATGATCTACTAGTGTTAGAGTACCCTAAGAAGATTCCTTCATCACTACGTGGATCAAACTTACCGAGATTATCTTTACCATTATTATGAATAAAACATTTACAGCCAAAAGGATGAAAGTAACTAATATTTGGTCTCTTGCCTTTCCAAAGTTCATAGGGAGTTTTATGAAGGATAGGACGAATGAGGCATCTATTCAAAATGTGACATGCAGTACTTACAGCTTCAGCCCAAAAATGATTTGGAAGAGAGTGTTCAACTAACATAGTTCTGGCCATGTCTTGAAGAGTGCGATTCTTTCTTTCTACTACGCCATTCTGTTGAGGAGTTCGAGGAGAGGAGAAGTTGTGAGTAAATCCATGAGAATTACAGAATTCTTCAAAGACTTTGCTTTCGAATTCCCCTCCATGATCACTTCTGATAGTGGAAATGTAGTAGCCTTTCTCTCTTTGTACTTTCTTGCAGTAAACTTCAAAACTTTTAAATGCATCATCTTTATTAGATAAGAACATAACCCAAGTAAAACGAGAGTAATCATCAACAATTACAAGAGCATATCTTTTACCTCCGATACTGGCAGTTCTAGTTGGGCCAAACAGGTCCATATGCAATAGTTCTAAAGGATTAGAGGTAGAGACAATATCTTTTCCTTTAAAAGAGGTTCTAGTTTGCTTACCAAGTTGACATGCATCACAAATATGATCTTTTGAAAAGTTAAGCTTTGGTAGCCCAATTACTAATTCCTGTTTAGACAGTTTTTCAATTAAGGACATACTGGCATGACCTAATTTCCTATGCCATGTCCAGGGGTCGTTGGTGATGGAAGCAAGACATAAGTGTTTACCTGTAGAAGGCTTACCATTGTTGAGAACATAGATGTTGTTTTCTCTGGATCCAGAGAGAACTACCTTACCTTTTGTGTCATGAATAATGCATCTGCTGGATTCAAACTTTACCTTGTACCCTCCATCACAAAGTTGGCTGATACTAAGGAGATTGTGTTTAAGTCCATCAACGAGAAAAGCTTCCTTGATGTCACAGGTTGGACTTAAAGAGATAATCCCAATGCCAATAATCTTTCCTTTGGCATCCCCTCCAAACTTAACAGAACCTCCATCGATCTTGGTTATAGATTTGAACAATTGTTTGTCTCCAGTCATGTGTCGGGAGCAACCACTATCAAGAAACCATTTTCTCATCATTGTTGGTCTGTTGTGGTGTCCCTGCAAAACAAAGTTTTTAAGTATGCTTAGGTACCCAAGCTTGCTTGGGTCCTTGGGGGGTTAGTCTTAGAGGTGCTAGCTTCAGTTTTGACTTTTGGTCTCCAAATCCACTTTCCAGGATTTCTTTTCTGACATCTTCTAAATACATGACCAACTTCACCACAGTGATAACATGTGGGCATAGTTTTAATTTCTTTTGAAGACATGGAGGATCTAGCAGACTTATAGAAACTGTTTGATCCTACCGAGCTTTGACTGGCGGATTTCCTATAACTGTTAAGCTTAATTTTGAGCTGATTTATTTCTTCTTTTAGAAATTCGTTTTCTGTCTCGACTACTTCTAGTTTCATCTCCCATTCTTCCTTTTCTTTACTTATTTTCTTTATTTTCCTAAGTGCATTTTCTAGCTCATCTAGAACTTCATCAAGGTTTCTGGAATTTTCAATACAGAATTCACAACGTACCTCACTCGAGTTGTTTGACTTGATCCCACTGCTGGTAGAATTGTCTGAGGCCATGAAGCAAAGGTTGGCTGCTTCATCTTGCTCAGCATCGGCTGTATCTTCATCACTCCATGCAGCATAGGATCTATTCTTTCCCTTTCTTTTGGCATCAGGACAGTTTGTTGCAATGTGTCCTTGTTTGCCGCATTCAAAGCATCGACCTTCATTCCTGTAGTTGGTTTGATCTTTCTTGAAAGGAACCTTTCCTTTCCTGAACTGACGTCTGCGATTTATTAAACCATTCAGATTCCTGGACATCATAGCAAGTTGTTCTTGGATATCGTCTTCTTCAACATCCTGATCATAGTCGACTTCTTCCACAGTAGTGTTGAATGCAACAGTTTTCTTTTTCTCTTCCATCACATTTCGTTTCAAGTGTGTTTTCTCGAACGCAATCAGATCTCCTCTGAGTTCGTCATAAGATATTTTGTTGAGATCTCCACTTTCGATGTTAATTACTTTGGGTTGCCAGGTAGTAGGCAGACTTCTCAGAATCTTCCTTATCTGCTCACCACTGGAGTAGATTTTTCCAAGTGCTTTGAGTTCCCCAATGATTTTGCTGAATCTAGCGAACATGTCTTCAGCAGATTCTCCATCTTTCATTTGAAATAGTTCATACTCATATACTAGAAGATTGATTCTGGTTTCTTTCACTTTACTGGTACCTTCATATGTTACTTCCAACTTGTCCCAAATTTCTTTTCCAGTATCACAGCTGGAGATCTTTTCCCATTCTTCACCGCTTATGGCATTGTAGAGAATATTCACTGCTTTGTAATTCAATTGAATTACTTCCCTTTGCTCATCAGTATAGTCATCCAAATCAAGGGAATTGGAAGTTTTGTCAGTGTCATCTTCCTTCTTGGAAGTGACACCAGTTGGAATGGTATAGGGACCTTTCTTGATTACCCGCCAGACCTTCAAGTCGACTGACTTGACATAGGTTTCCATGCGGATTTTCCAGTGGCTGTAATGTTTCCCGTTGAAGTAGGGAGGCCGGGTGGAGGAAGTTCCCTCTTGTAATAGAGCACCGTTGACAATGTGTGTAGACATGATCTTTACTCACTTGCTGTAAGGCAAAACAAACAAAGTGTGAGTCCAAGCTCTGATACCAATTGATGAATACAAGAGGGGGGGTGAATTGTAAAAACTATTAATTTTAGTCGACTAATCAATTCGTGAGTTGACTGTAAGGTATAGATAATAAGTAATGCAGAAAGCAAAGCTGTAAGCAGGGAACGACACAGAGTATTTATACTGGTTCAGAACCAATTGGTTCCTAATCCAGTCCCCTTGGGTCACAAGGGAGTGATCTCTCTTTAAGCTCTTTAGTAAACAGAAATACAAGTGTGGTTTATCGTTAACCACGAACGTCTTCACACAGATGGTTTTTCACCACTCGATAACCACCAACGTACTGTTTGGTTTATAGCTCACCAAACCAACTTCTGTTCGACACAACTATTACCTCTACAAGAACCTCTCCTTCTTTTCTTTTCTAACACTGATCACTAGCTTGTTACAGTATTTTTGCAAAGTAAAAGTGTGGAGAAAAGTAGACAGTAGAATAGAAGCGTGAGGAGATTCTTCAGAAACTCTCGACTAAATAGTAACAAAGCAAGGAGACCGTTGCAGGAGATCAGGGCAGAATATCGAATGAGATGCGATAGGAGAGATTGACGGGATCCGATGAGAGAGATTTGACCCAAGAGATTTGATTCTCTTAGAGATATAAATATCTCCAGAGAATAAGGCAAGGGAAAACCCAACTTGCGAAAGAGGCGCTGTCAATCAATCTTTCCATAGCTGACTTCGAAGGAGAATCAATTTATGATTCACAGAGTCCGAAACCTGCGAGAAGCACATAGACAGTTTTAGGTATCACATTCTTTTTGTCATAATCAAAATGCATTCTCAAATAACTTTAACACTCTTGTCCCACCTGCATGTTCGATTTGACGTTATACATTAACGCGAATACTTAGCATTTAGTGTTTATATTAAAATCAAACAGTTTACTATACAAGTCACAAATTAATGTGTGTATCACTTAACTGTGGTTAGCTGACGAAATGTTATACAAGAAACATGTATTACATTAATTTGTTTCATAGTTTGTTTGGTATAAACAAGTTTAGTCATATTGGCAAGTCAGAGCAAATGCTCCTTCTAGAGACTTTCCTATGCTCTAAAAGGAAACCTTCTAGTAGCCATTTTTGTTTTAGTCTTGATATATTTGACTTCCTACTTGTTGGATTATACGTTGTTATGTTAATTTGGAGCAACTGCCCCAAAGCTAATTTTTATGTTAGTTAAATGTATTAGTAGTAGTTATCCTAGTTGCTGGTGGAATGTACCACAATCTATTTTTAAATTAAAGATACTAGAGACAATATTTTACAATATTCACTTCGAATCAAATAACAAATAAAAAATTGAAATTTCATATTCCAGAACTTCAAGCTCAACAACGGTGGGTATTAAAAAATCATCTCACAAATACCTCAAATTAACTTCAAATGCGAGAAACGTTCAATCCTCTCTCACCCCTTTAGAACAACTTACACAATGAAAACATCTCTCTACAACATGCCACTTCTCTCCCTAAAGCATACTAATTTCCTTCATCTCTATTACTCTCCATCTCTGTTTTGCTGGCTACAAGCCATAGCAAACTTGGTACTATATTCTATTGGTTCCTGCTCTGGTTTAGTGTCTATCTTTACTCTTGCTATACTAAGGTATAATTTCTGGACTGTTTGAATGGCTCTATTGATGGCAGTATGATAACTTTTCAACTCTAAAACTTGAATGTAAACTGCATACATACACATATGCTGGAATCTATTTGTTATGGCCTCTTTTGGCCTCTCCTAACCTTATTTTGCAGGTTTGGATAGCTTTGAAAGGCTATACCATTAATAAATTCTATATGCATGTAACAAGTGTGCGTAGGTGGAAGAATTGGTTACATAAACCAATAGTCATATGAAGTCCATGAACGGGACAATTTAAGAGCGTGCATACAGGGCACTACTCTTCTCCTCCCTCTATTTATGTTATTGCCATCCCCGGCCCTAGACCCTTTTATATAGTTGTAAGGATGTTCCATGGTTTGTATTGTCAATATAAGGTGCAAATAGATCTCTAGAACATGAGCAAGGGAAGCAACATATAAGCAGTGACTATATTGGCTAAGCAGGGGCCTATTCTTGCCCTTTTCTCACGTCTTCATATTTAATTTTATATGCTGAAAATGCTAAAACGCATGTTGACCCTAAAACGGGGTTGTTTCTGTAGTCTAAAAAAAATTGTATAAAATAGATTTTAAAAGTCTAAAACTCACCGGGATATAATCTAAATTTTTCTGAAATAGGGGATATTTCCGCAAGTCTGGCTCAATCTAGGTCTGTGATAGTTGTATATTTTATACATTTTTAAATACATAAATTTCAATAAATTTTAATATTTTTAAATGAAATATATGGTATTAACTTTAAAATGTGCAAATACACAAAACAGTCTTCCAGAAAAGGATAAAACGCAAAAGCAAGAAAAGAAGAAAAAAGACCAAATACATAGACAGACCCTTAAACTTGGCACCAAGTTTCATTTTGGCACCTCATCTCAACCCTTTTCCATTTGGGCACTTAAACCCCATTCCATATGTACCACTTTAACACTTTTCTCTTACCTGTCACTTTGGATGAGTTTCTCTACTTGGTAAGCGCGTGAGAGTTTCTTTTGCTGGTGACATGGAAATTTATAGCGGTAAATTATTTACCAATTGAAATCCATTATAAATGCCCTATTTTGCAACCCATCTTCCATACCCAAATCGAGAATAACCCTAATTTCTGCAAATTTTAGTTGGTTCTATTATTCTTGCTCAATAGAAGGTTCAAAGATTAAAATCAAGATCTTTATCTAAAGTTTTCAAGTCAATAATGTCGCAACAATATGTGAGTTCACACAATGGAGTTCAACTTGTTCTTGTGGGTTTAACGCTAAATTGAAGATTTCATGGATTCAAAAAAAATCTGTGTCGTAGATTTTATGGCTGCAAATTGGACTAAGTAAGCTTACCATCATATTGCTACTTTGAATTTCAATTTCTGCTATTACTTTTATGTTTTTGGTTCTTTCGGATCATCCAATGTTTATGAACTCTATTTTTTGTATTTTGTAGGGTCAAGGTGGATGCAATTACTTCATATAGTATGATGACGAAATGCCGAATCAAGCTAAGAGGGTCATATAGGGTCTATTGAATAGGATCAAAGAAAGTGATGACAAGTTGGCTAAGGCAACGCATGGCAGCAAGAAGGGGATATGTGTGTTTATAGTGGTGCTCTTGGGGTGGTTGTTTAATGGTGTTCCTAGTTTCTGTTGAATATTAACACCTCTTCCAGTAATTGCCAAGTGAAATATGTAGTTGCGTTGTGCTTGTGAAAGTACTTGTTTTTTTTTTTTTTTGTAGCAAAAAGTTGATTTGAAGTAATTAATTTTCCATGCCCAATTTTTTTCTCTCCAGCTACAATAATTATTGCTTCGTGTCCACACTATATCTGTGCATCCTGAAGCTGCACAACAAAAGAAACAACTCTACACTTCCAAACTAGAGCTGCTATTTGATAATTAAGATTTTATCCAAAGATTAGTTCATTTAGTTGATCCCTAATCCCTTGCAAATTTTATGCCAAAAGTTGAAAAGAAAATCGGGTATAACATGAGTCGTGCAATTTTTTCAAGTTAATAAACTAATTTGAAAATGCCCAAATTTTATTGCTTTTGATGTGGTTCTGAAATAAATTATTAATATTACACCTTCTCAATCTATAAAATATGCTGTCAATCATGCACTCCTTATGTTGCAATTACATACACAACTAGATAATGCATTGGTTCACACTTCACTATGTTGTTGTGAGATTAGTGTTGCACTCTATTCATGAGATATGGAAAGGAAAAGGAAAAAGTAAACTCTGGAATTGGAATTAGGGCAGAAAGGAAAAGGAAAAAGTAAACTCTCGAATTTGAATTACGGCAGACGAGAATATGAAATGTTTTTTATGTTAGTTTTGTTTTGGTAAATGAAGATGGGTTATTTTTTACGGTTCTGATACCTGACTCGTTTTACGAAATGGACATCTAAAAATGGGTAAAGCCTATGAGTCAAACTTAATGGGTACTTAGACTATGTGGATAAAAAATTACACGTGACGGGTTGTTATTTGTCGTATATTACACGTCAGCAACGATTGTATACACACGCTTAAGTGCCTAAATGAAAAAAGAGTGAGATGAGGTGCCAAAATGAAAGTTGGTGCCAAGTTTAAGGGCATCTCTATGTATTTGGCCAAGAAAATGACACCGATGCCATCGGTGACACACATCAGTGGGAAAAGAATGAAGAAGTACCACCAATGGCATTAGTTATCTCACACTACTGGGAAAGATGAAGAAAATGGCATCGATGGCTCACATCAGTGGGAAAAGAATGAAAAAATGCCACATATGGGATTAGTGACTTCATATTAGTGGGAAAAGGGAAGAAAAGGGCACCGATGTCATCGGTGGCTCGCATTAGTTGGAAAATGACAAGGAAAAAGCATCAATGACATTAGTGGCTTTGCATCGGTGGAGCTTTTGACATGCACGTTTCTCTATAAATAGTCTACATTTGCTGAGAAGGAATCATTCATCTTCTGTGTAAAAACACATTTCCATTGGCTTTGTTGTAGATTCAAAAAAAAAATTTCTTCTTTTTAGGAATAATATTTTTTTTCTCTATAATGGAGTAATTTTTTTTGGTTGGGATATTAATAAAGCTTGATAAAGTTTTTATAATAGAAGTCATGATTTTATTATATTTTTATGTTGGAGTTTTCTTTATCATCTTTATACACCAAGATTAACCATAATCTTTATCTTATTTCTTTCAATTCTAATTTTCACGGAGGAGTTGACTCAAATAAGAGTATTGATTTAGTAAAAGCTAATTGAAAGAAGTGTTTGCTCACTTGGTGTATTCAACTGAGATACTTCTCGTATAAGTCATTACTTTAGTCGGTTAACTACACTAATCGAAAGAGGTATTACTAATCAGTTATTGTTTAATGTCATTGACTATCGATAAATTAATAGTAATAGCGAGAGTAGTGCTATTAATATATTGTGGTTAAGTGAACTGGTTGTATTAAAAATAAACGATCATTCTTTGAACAAGGTCTTTATTCATTGTCAATCAATTAACTACATTAATCGAATGAGGTGTTATTAATTGGTCACTTTTATGTGATTTGGTTGTATTAGAAATAAGCGATTATATCATTAAACAGAGAAATAAATAATAAATTTTTGATTTTATTATAGTAGTTTTATCTTGATGATTCAAAATATCCAAACCTTTATCTTTATCTTTTATTTTCTTTAAAAATTCAAAAATATTTACTCTACTGTTATTTAATTTTTTAGGATTATTTAACAATTCTCATCTCACCAATTGATTCTCTCAAATACTGACAAAGACAGTATAAATCTATAGCCTAGGTGGTTTTAATCTCTGTGAGACGATATATTAAACTATACTATAATTTGACAGAGTACGAGCACAAAATCATATACGCCCAGAGCTCGTCAAATTTTGTAAGCATCTACTTTAGATTAATTGTATTATTACTACTGTATTGGATAAAAGCTGACATCACCTAAAAGGTAACACGTTTCCGCCACGTGGCACGGGCAGAAGTTCCGCCGGGCAGATATCTAGCGGACAGACGACTAGCCAGATGGTTACCACGAACAGACTCAAAGGAGCTACGTAACGCCTCGTCAGTCAACACGATATGAATGAGCAGTTATTAACTTGATTATATGCGATCACTCAATGAATGGTCATAAAGGCAGTAATGATGACCCAGCAGTTACGTATCCAACGGATACGTGCCCAACGGTTATAAAACCCAACAGACGCCTATCAGACCTATAAATAGCATTCGTTCTAAGCCATTGTAACACAACTTTACTTCTTGTCTACTACAGTCAATAAGAATACTCTCTCACTCTTGCTCAAATACTGTTCTTTGCTTATATTCGTTCAGTACTTCATTCTCTAGTCTTCTAAGTGCGATCAGTAACGAGGAACCCTCACCGGGATTAAGCAATCCAACATGGTTACCTCTGTCTACTTTTCACTAACGCTTTAACCTTATTTGTTTTGGTTTATATCTCGTTTCCGTATTATTATTTATCATCGTTGGAAATTACGAATATATTGCTACTTTAATAATTAACACTATTCATCATTTAAACTCTTAATCTAAACTATTGATCGTGGCTCTGTAAATACAAATTTAATTGTTAATTGGCCTAAAATCAGATCTAGGTTAAACAACTACTTTGAGAATTTTTTTCCCTTTTCTTCAAGTACTTTGACAAGTGCTAGGAAACAAAACTTGGCAAAAATAAAATTAAAAGAAGAATCTCAAATTTGAACTCTCTCCACATGCTTTGAAAATTAATTTTAACAAGCCAAGTAAAAGCCTTGTCGAATTAGTAGAAAATATTTCCAGAAAGGTATTATCTGTGACTATTATGGAGGCAACCACCAAAGCTTTGAATGCAAAACATGTAGCACATTTGCCTATGCAAATTCTGGGAGAATCAAAGAAATTGAACAACTAATCAACAAAATTAGTCATAGGTCAGTTACTTGTGAATATTCTTGTGGAGATAACATCATTCATGAATCCCAATCAGGTAATCCTTTTTCTTTTGGTTCATCTCACAAACAATATTACGTTGTTTCTAGTTCTTACAGGTGCATTGATTCTAGTGAATGTGCTTATGATCCATATTGCAATCTCAAGAGAATCAAAATATTGAGAGTGAACCACCTCAAGAGGAGAATGTGAACTTGGAAACATATGTGCATAATTCCATTTAAAAATAATAATGAGAAATTTGCACATAATCATAATGTCATTAAGGACCTAACAATGAAATTAAGTCAATTAGTAAGTATGACAATCTCTTTTAATTATGGTGAACACTTAACTGAAACATGTCAAGATGTACCAACTCAAAAGAATGGGCCTTGCGAGAATGAATCTACTACTCAGGAAGATAAGCCCGATAAAATGGAGATGGCTAATGATAATGGTTTAGCTAGTCGTGAATTAAATGATGAGGAGTTTACAATATCCTACAATTGTCCACCAACACAACATGTTGTAGAACAGAATGAGGAAAAAATGGCCTTTGATTATCAAAAAGAAACAAAATATACAATTGACCATTATCCTTTTTCTTCCTATTCTACTTACAATTCTTTGGATTTTATTTTTGGAGATTTTAAGGAGAATGCATGGAGTGATCCCCTCAAAAATACAAATTTCAATTTGGGGTCCCCATGTATGAAGAAGTGCCCGCTCGAGAAAAGGCTAAGAAAGAGCGGGATGTGTGCACAAAGAAACTATCTTATGTTATTCTTGCCAAGTGAGCTCTAAAAGTAACCCTATTGTGAAAAAAAATTGATTCAGAATTAGGGGTGGAGTTCACAAGGTCAGGAGGAAAAAGAAAAAAAATTGGGGAGCCCCTTTACCTTCTTTTTCGTTTAAATTATTTGTCATAAGGACTTGACAATATTTAAGTGTGGGGGTAAAGAAATATAGATTTTTGTGTGTGTAAATATGTGTCTGTTTTTAATTTTGGTGTGTTTTTATATTAAACCTTTTATTGATTTAACTTTTATATATAACTTTGTATATATAATATTTTTATTTTTTTAATGTATTTTTATTTTGTAAAAAAAATTGCATAACTTCTTTTGTAAACTTCCATGGATTTCTTTGTTCAGTTCTTTGCCATGGTTGTAATATTTTGAACTGAACATCTTTTAGGATTTTCAATAAATAAATCAGCTAAAAATATGATTATTCATAGAATGAGATTTTGGAATAACAAATTTGATTGGGCAACATTCATGAGTTATAATAATATCTTTCCAAACTCATTTTTGTTTATTGGTGATTAAAATTATAATTTTTGCTAATCCCAAATGTATTGTATCGTATGATTATTATCAGTTCTCTTACTTATTTGAAAATTTAGAACTTGCCTTCAATGTGGTTTGAGACGAAATTTTGGGTAGATTTTGTGTTGTGAAATGAAAGTAGACATTCCTTTTAGAATCATGAGCAAAATTAACCTACCTTACTATTTTTATCCTTAGCCAGCACCTTTGAGCCAAAATGAATTATCCCCTATTTTTATTGATAGCCAAATTTTAACCCTTAGCCTAATTTTGTTATCACATCTATTTATTCACTATATTTTCTTTTCGGCACTTACAAAAAAAAAAATTATAAAGAATATCAATTTGAATGCAAAAACCAAGTATGAGGGAGTAATTGTGAAAGAATAAGGCAAAATGGTGATTGTTGATCTTATGGATTATTGAGAATGTTGTCATTTGAATAAAATAAATAAATAAAAAGAGCTACAAAGAGAATTTCGGACAGCTACATCTTGAAAACCAAATAAGAAGAAAAGATACAGATATGGAGTTTGGAAAGGAAAAATATGAAAAAGGAAGAATGTTGATTATTTTAGATTAAAAGAAGACGGTGTGATACTTAAATGTCGATGTATTCTAGTGTTTATATGGGACTCGAGTCACTCATATTAATATGTATCGTACATGTCCTAAGCCTACATTACAACCTAATGAAAGTCTTACATGAGATCAACTCAAAGATTCCTACATTAGTGGAGAACTGAATGATATGCAAGCTTATGGTAATTTTTGATACCTAGAGGTACCTTTTTGTTGAAAGTGAGAGAATTTTTCTATCCATGCCCTTATTCGTTTATATTATATAATGTATGATTTAAGGGCACCTCTCTTCATTTGGTGAGATACATTGAGATTAGAAAATATTGTGATTTTAATTCTCAATCGGTGAATATGAATACGGAAAAAAATCATTCGAACTTGAAGTTTGGTCTTAGTTGATTCTTGTTTGCCAAAAATTCTCATAATTCTTCTTAATATTTTTAGCTGCTACTTTATGTTGTGTCCTTTAGTTGAGGATGAGCAAATTTAATTGTGGGGTATTTGATAGTTATATATATTTATTTATTTTTAAATACATAAATTATTATATATTTTAGTCTTTTTAAATAAAATATATGGTATTATCTTCAAAATGTGCAAATACATAAAACAGTCTTCCGGGAAAGGATAAAACACAAAAGCAAGAAAAGAAGAAAAAATGGCACGATGCCATCGGCGACACACATCAGTGGGAAAAAAAATGAAAAAATTCCACCAATGGCATTAGTGATTTCACATTACTGGGAAAGATGAAGAAAATAGCATCGATGGCTCACATCAGTGGGAAAAGAATGAAAAAATACCACCAATGGCATTAGTGACTTCATATTAGTGGGGAAAATGAAGAAAAGGGCATCGATGTCATCAGTGGCTCGCATTAGTGGGAAAACGACAAGGAAATACCATCAATGACATTAATGGCTTTGCATCGGTGGAGCTTTTGACATGCAGGTCTCTATAAATAGTCTACATTTGCTGAGAAGGAATTATCCCATCTTATGTGTAAAAACACATTTCCATTGGCTTTGTTGTAGTTTTAAAAAGTTATTTCTTCTTTATAGGAGTAATATTTTATTTTTTTTCATAATGGAGTAATTTTCTTTGGTTGGGATATTAATAAAGCTTGATAAAGTTTTATAACAGAAGTCATGATTTTATTATATTCTTATGTTGGGGGTTTTTTCTTTATCCTCTTTATACACCAGGATTAACCATATTCTTTATCTTATTTCTTTCAATTCTACTTCTCACTGAGGAGTTGACTCAAATAAGATTATTGATTAGTAAAAGCTAATCGAAAGAGGTTTTTGCTCACTTGGTGTACTCAACTGAGATACTTCTTATTTAAGCTATTACTTTAGTCGGTTAACTACACTAATCGAAAGAGGTGTTGTTAATCAATTATTGTTTAATGTCACTGACTATCGATAAATTAATAGTATTTGCGCGAGTGGTACTATCAATGTATTGTTGTTAAGTGAACTGGTTGTATTAAAAATAAACGATCATTCTTTGAACAATGTTTTTGTTTCACGGGAAAATTACGCCACATAACCGTTGGGAAAGAATAATTACTGTTTTTATCCACCTTTTGTTGTTTTTTTTCTTTCCATAACCATTTTCCTTTTTTAAAATATATTTTAAATATTTCGGATATATATTTATATATTTAATATATATTACGGAGATATATTTATGTATTAAATTTTTGGATAGAAAAAGTTATGGACAACTAAAAGTTAATATTTGTTGATGGGCGGATATTTATGTAAACTTCCGTTGTTTCACTGTCAATCAATTAACTACATTAACAGAAGGAGGTGTTATCCAGACTGAGCTTAAAATTGAGAAAGCTCTTCGTTCGGACAGGGTTCTTAATTGGTTACTTTTATGTGAATTGGTTGTATTAGAAATAAGCGATCCTATCATTAAACAGAGAAACAAATAATAAAATTTTGATTTTACTAAAGTAGTTTTATTTTGTTGATTCAAGATATCCCAGCCTTTATCTTTATCTTTTATTTTCTTTAAAAACCCAAAAATATTTACTCTATTGTTATTTAATTTTTTAGGATTATTTAACAATTCTCATCTCACGAATCTGATTCTCTCAAATAGTGACAAAGAAAATATAAATTTGTAGTCTTACGTGATTTCAATCTCTGTGGGACGATATCTTAAACTATACTATAATTTGACAGAGTACGAGCATAAAATCATATACCCCCAAAGCTCGTGGGTCTGTTTCTGCTTAACTGTAAAAGTTGGCCAGTTTTAAGTTCAAGGTCAATTTTTTCTGAAAACTAAATCTTTTGAAAAAGCTTACATCCTCTTTACACTAGCTAATAGTGTATAAAGGAAAGTATGTGCTTTGGGGCTTTGGGGGGTCAAGCCATACAATAAACACTTGTAAAAAGGTTCTTTTTAAAAGTATTACCACAATCTCGGGCGTTACTACTATTTAACCATGATATTTTGAAGGGGTTTTATAAATATATACAAGCATACACCCTTATATTACAAACAATAGCAACATTTCTCAAATTACAATACATAGTATTATTTTCCTAACATATTTTTATAATAATCAAGATATTTTATTTTTGATAATTACAGTTACACCCCACTCTCCTAAAAACCCTAAAATACTTTCTCCACTTCCCCTCAAACAAACCAGCCACCACCCACATTCCCTTCTCTCTGATCCAAACATACAACTCTACCACGGCACTAATGCCTGGAAGTGTCACTGCCGGAAAACTCCATTATCTCCTGTGAAACAAAGGGGGAAACACCAATAGTGTCGACGCCAAGGGAACGTCGGAGTGGAAGCGCCGCTGCTGTTCATCTACCGCGAAGTTTAATCGGCGGTCGCTCCTCGGCAGGAAACTAAACAGAGTCGCAGTGCTGCTACCAGAATTGATCGAAAAATTCCAGATCTCAACTAAATTAAATGGCGCAGATTGAAAACTTCCAGAGTTATTCATCATTGTAGCTTCGAGATCCATTTCATAACCCAATCCGAATTTTCTACTGGGAACAGAGCAGATTCCAATTGGTTTTATCAATTTTAGTTTATTGTTATTTATGAGTTACGAAAAATCTTACGTGGCAATATATGATTGGATAATTGGACTTATAGGACTTTCTGTTGACTGTATTAATGACTCTTAGTAATGAAAGCTAATGGAAACCAGCAGGTAATATGGTTAAATGCTTATCCATATTCAATATTATAGTATTCACTTACTAAGAATTGAATTACATAGAGCTCTAGGGCTGACATCAGACAATAGTTTGATGAATGATGAAGACAATTTGGATGAAATTGATTCTGACGGGGCCCACGATAATCTTGAAATACATGAAGGTGATGATGATATTGATGTTGAAGATGATGAAATTGAAGAAGTGTTAGAATATAGAGAGGACAGGGAAATGGGTGATGAGATTTCTGAAGAGGATCTAGCAATAGGGCCACTTCCTGGAATGAGGTTTAAGGGTAGTCAAGCTATGTATGAATTTTATAAAGACCATGCTAGATTATTAGGGTTTTGTATTGTCAAACGAACATGCAACAAAAAAGGAGGGGATACAGTAAGGTATGTGCAATTTGGTTGTGATAGGTCAAGGATACCAAAACATAAGATATCTGGAAAAAGAATAAATTGTAAGGCTAGAATCAATGAAAATTTTTATAAAGATGGATCATGTTGCTTTTTCAAGGTTATTAGAAAGCATAATCATAAATTGGAACCATCGCTATCACGGTTGATGGCTGGACACAGGAAGGTTAGTAATTATTTTAAGAGATGGTTTAAAAACAATGATCTAGCTGGCCTAAGACTATCCAAGAATATAAGAGTAGTTGAAGTACTTGCTGGTGGGCCGGAGAATTCGGGTTGCACTCCTAAGGACTGTAGAAATTATATTATGAATAGTAGTAAGTTTTAATTGCAAGAAAGAGATGCACAAGCATTACTCAAGTTCTTTACTGATATGCAACAAAAAGATATGGATTTTCTCTACTCAATTGATGTTGATAGTGTAGGTAGGATTCGTAACGTCGTATGGGTGCATTCTCACTCAAAGGTGGCATATGAGGAGTTCTATGACGTTATATGCTTTGATACAACATGGCTAGTGAATTGGATTCAATATTCCATTTGCTTCGTTTTGTTGGTGTCAATCAGCATAGACAATCTATACTTTTGGGATGTGCTCTCCTATCGAATGAGGATATTGCAAGCTACATGTTGGTGATCTCTACATGGATTGGGGCCATGGGAGATGTTTGTCCAATGGCTATCTTGACCGGCCAATGTGAAAGCATTAAGGCAGTTATACATGAATTGATGCCAAATACGGTACAAAGATATTGTGTATGGCATATATCTCTAAGTTGTCTTTGAGGTTAAGCGGGGTTAGTGATTCTAAAAGAGCAAAGTCGGAATTTAAGGCCATGGTGCTAGAAAGCATTTGTACAGTTGAGTTTGAGAGGAGATGAGATGAATACATTGCAAAATATAACTTAAATGGAAGAGATTGGTTTCACAAGCTCTTTTTAGAGAAGGAAAAATGAGTTCCTGCATACCAAGATGATCATTTTTGGGCAGGGATGTTGTCTACTCAAAGAAGCGAAGGAATGCATGCTTTCTTTGATGGATTAATCACCCGTCAAAGCACTCTGAAGCAATTTGTTCAGCAATATGAGTTAGCTATAAGAGATAAGTTTTAGAAAGAGCTGGAAGCAGAATATGGGTCAAATCGTTTTGAATTAAAATGTTTGTCTGAATTCCCGTGGGTGGCACAACTTCAAGCTTGCTATACTCGCGAAATATTTGAATTTTTCCAAAAGCAACTAAAGAAGTTGTATCATTGTGAAATTAGCACCCCTGAGGATGATGAGGCAGAACCTGGCGTGGAGAAATACATTATAACTGATTATTCAAAGAGAAGTTTTAGCCGTGGAGATCCATTTTCTTCACTGTTAGGTACACGACTGTTGGGGAATATCTAAGTTGCTCCTGCAAATAGTTTGAAAGTAGAGGATATCTATGAAGCCACATACTAAGGTTTTGTCTCACAAAAGGATAGAAACTGTTGACCAAAGGTATATAAGGAATAGGTGGAGAAAAGATATTGTTCGTCCACACCTGAAATGATTATTTTTAGGAGGCTATCCCCATATGACTTTCGAGTACATGATGTACAAGGATCTGCTAAAATGTTTTGAGGGGAATTGTGAAATTGCATTGGATAGTGAAGTGAAGAGGAAATATATGAAGTATATGATGAACAAAATTGAGCATGAGCTTTCAAATTGGAATGATGAAATTATTGAGCAATTCGTCCCATTGGAAGAGATAAATGAGGTCGAGGTTGACCCTTCAAGTGTGGGTGAGGGTGAAGCAACTACTTTACGTAACCCTCGATACACTCGTTCACGAGGACGTCCACGGTTGAGCCGATATAAAGGGCGAATTGAGACATACTTTAGAAGTTCACAAAGTGGTGGTGGAGGCGGTATAGGTAGTAGAGGGGGTGGTAGAAGTAGTAGAGGTGGGGGTAAAGGTGGTGGTAGGGCTGGTAGTAGAGGCGGTCAAGGCACTAATGTGCAAGATGAAGGAAATGAGGTAAAACTTACTTGCATATTCACTAGAATTCATTGAATATTTGTTTTAAGTAATGCATATTTTATCCTTATTAATTTTTTTTTGCATGTAGCAAGATGGTGCTCCAACATCACCACTTGGTGGCTTGCCCGATCTAAACGAGGACATTGAAGACTTGACTATTTAATTTGATAGGATATAAGATTGAGATTTTTTTAGTTGGTTTTGACATAGAATCCTTCTTAGTTGGTTTTATTTTCTTTTTGTAATGAAACTTAATAAAAATCGATTTATTTATGTTTCATTCTTAGAAAATGGTTTTGTCCATGCTTATGTTATGGTTTGAGTATTTTACGTATGATATGGTCTAAACTAGTTTATGTGCAACTTCAATAGTATGAATTGATGTATCCAAATTATATGGTTACTTAAAGCCTAGCTTAAAACTTGTATGCAAAAAAAAAAAAACCCTAAAATGTGCCTGACTAGACTTGAACCCCGAACCCCAAACTCACAATATCAAACTTATCACCATTTTGCTGGAATTACATCATCTGCCTACTCCACAAACCCTTCTTTATTTTATCCAAAGTATATGGTTACTTAAAGCCTAGCTCAAAACTTGTACGCAAAAAAAAATCCTAAAATGTGCCTAAGTAGACGCAAACCCCATACCCCAACCTCATTATATGTAACTTACGATCACTTTGTTGGAATATCATCATTTGCTATTCCATACACTATATTTTATTTTATCCAAACTATAAACTCACCAAAATCCTAACCATCACCTCCTTTAAGTAACGGGTGTGACGTTCAACTTTCCTTATTAAAAGAGACATAAAGGTTCTCCTTCTTTTGTAAGAAATCTGAAAAATTCCTCAATAATTTTCTTTATTCTAGTTCTTAACCCAAAAAAAATGTCGGTTAATGCAACCAATTCTAAGTACTATGGACCCAGAATATTTATAAACACTTATGGACGGTTACCTTTACCATGAAGTTAAGCAAATCATATGTAACTACGAATGATTTCGTAAATTTTATTGCTTTATAACCATTTTATGTGTTTTAAATATTCATAGTTTCTAATATGTTATTTTAAAAGAATTTCATGTTAATAGATCTTCCCAAAACCTGTACTCCTTTTTTTGCCTGATGAATCACTTCATGCTCGTGTTATATGTGGGACTGAGGAACACGATATATGCCTAATTATACATAGAGGAAGAAAAGACTAGGGAATGGTTGGTTAAAATTTGTAAAGGCCGACAAATTGAGGACTAGTAAGACACTGCATTTTCAGACTGTGAATGTTCTATGTGATGGTCACTTTGTTTGTCAAGTTCACATTATGGGAAACCCTCCAAATCATGATGTTGATTCTGATGATGAATCATCAAGTTCAAGTGATGGTTACGATTATAGGGTGATGTTTGATTATGATGGTGATGGAAGTTCTGCTGATCCATTTCAAATTGATTAGATGTTAGGGGTTAATTGTTTGGGCTATGTTCGTCTATGATTTTTGTTGTTTTGTATTATGAAGACTTTAATCTATGGTTGTTTATGCTAAGTTCTTGTCTAGGCAATTGTCACTGTATGTGTGTTTTGTTTAGGGTTTGGTCGGTTGAACTATGTTAACTATTTATCATGTTTAATCTATGTTTAATGGTTGTTCAATTTATCGTGTTTCATCTATGTTTAACCATTGTATGTTTAATTTCTGTTGATTATATTGTTTCATCTATGAATATAAGATATAATGTAACAATAAAATTGCAACTTCTGAAAAAATTAGGTTAAAATCTAATTAGCAGATTCCATAATTAGAATTTACTTCCTGGGATTAGTCCATGTGATTTACATGTTTAAGTCCTGGGTTTAATTTTATAGTTGTTAAATTTATAATATCTAGTCTATATTTTTTCACATTTGCAAGACGAATAAAATGTCAAGTCATATCAATTGGGAATAAATAGCTTGTCAAAATATTGTAATTAGTCATAAAATATCTCCCATAGAATATTAAGAGCAATATCATAGGCCATAGATAAATATTATTGACATCATAAATATTAAGAGCAACATCATGGACCATTTGATTTATGAAGAAACTAGCCTTCATACATTGTCCATATTACATAGCACCCATCAAATTTTAGTAAAAAACCTAAATAAACTTCCCTACACCACTTGAGCTTGAAGATTCAATAACAAGTTTGGGTAATTGACACTTGCTCTCAATCCTACTTGGGACAGCTTCCATATGCACCATCATTATTTCTTGGCTACGTTTAATTTGATCTACTAGGCGACTAAGATTTTCAATTTCACTACGCAGTTCTTGCACCTGAAAATTAACAGTGTTCAATGTCCAGTTTACAATAAAAACTTGTTGATCCACACGGCGATTGAGATTGGAAATTTCAGCACAAAGTTCTTGTATATGAATAATAACATTGTTCAATGCCCAATCGATATTCATAATATGTTGTGAAGTAACAATGAGAAAAGAATAATTCATGCTCATCCTGCCAAAAAGCAGCACAATATTTAAAAGAAGTGAAGAATAATAATTATTGCATATACCATATCGTGATGTAAGAACTGACATCTATCAAGAATATGTTATTCACCATGTGGGAGATTACTTACCCGACTTGCCTTGTAGAGTTAGGATAGGAATGATGATACATGGACAAAATATGTTCTATGTGATAGTCAAAGATATGGTATATGATGATGATTAGATTATGAAAATGTGTTAGGGTTTAAATAGGACGGGTAATTGGGTAATTTAAAGGCAATAGGCATTATTTGATGCATGCATTACAAGAAACCATGCACGCACAATCAATTAGAATGGTGCCTTGTCTTGGGATTGAACCAAATTTGTGTCTTTTGATATGTCGAATGTACTTACATTCACATATTATTAATACCTATAACTGGCCTAAATCCTAACTTAGCTCTAATTGATCGGTTCAAATCACATTTCAAATTGCATCATGTAGGATATATCTTAGTGAAACACTAATTATTCCATGTTTCAGATGTTTAATTTTGAACATTTAATTTATCATTTTCACCTTTGAAATACACAAATTAAACGTCAAGTGATTAATCTTTCATTTTTGTAGTATGCTTTCTTTTACTTGCTTACATAAAATTAAGTATGATCTTTCCGAATTATAGTTTTAACTTTGACAATTTTTCATATTTTAAGGATAAAATGTGTATTTCTAATCTGCATTTTGTTTTCTTGTCCATATGAAATTTCCATAATTATTTTATGAGTTCTCTTCATCTTAGTACATTTTTTTTTATAAATTTGGTGGTTAAATTAAATAATACTGAAGCTATCTTTTTTGGACTATACAAGCGAATTTGAAGTTTTAATTTGCAGTTTATTTTCTACTCCATATATTGTTTTATGAAATATAATTATGAATACATATCAATGGTGGGAAACAAGAATAACACATTTCTGAACAATAACACATTTACTTAATAAACATTGTCACTACATTAATAGAATAATTCAAGGAGGATAAAAAGTCTTAGATTAACAAACATGCAAAATATAACAAAAATCCTTCAAAAACAAACATCCAAAACATAAATCAAAACAACTAACCGCACTTCACAAACAAGTACCTAATAGGATTTTGGGGGAATGATGGATTTTAACATCAAACAAACTAAACTAAAAAGTGGGTGAGGATGGAGGAGAAACAAAATCATCAACATTCATGTCGACACTATCAACAGCTGCCTCGGTTAACTTATTAATCCTCGCTAGGGTTCTCATAATCTTGGCCTGGTTACTCTCAAGCACCTTGATCTTCTCTTCAATGTCCTCAAGTTTGCACTGCATGTCAATAGTACATTCGCGCACACACTTTTCCATACAGAATACATTGTCATACTTGCTAGTCATTGGCCAAGAGTGGCTACTTTCACCTTCCATGACTGCAAAATTAAATCAAAATAAATAATTTACGGTAAATCACCCAAAACTTTAAATAAAAACACTCAAAAAAATCTAACAAATATAAGAATAAATGTATCAAACCTTACTTGTCTTGGAAAATGGCGGTTTTTTATCTCAGAAATGAACAGACGATTTAAAGGAGGATAAAGGATATGTGTAGTGATAATGAGGGTGAGAAGCACTAATTGCCTTCTTAAGTAGACAAACGTACTCGTTTAGAATGGGTGTTTGTTTAAAATTGACACTCAATAGATTCGTAATTTAACTTTTGCACACTTAATTACGTGAAATTATAAACATACACATTAATAAGACTGTTTATTTAAAATAATGACCCCTAACTGCATATTTTGAACTGATTTTTTCGTATAATTTAAAATAATGACCCCTCGTTTTTAATTATCGATCTTGGGTAGTTTACTACATAACAACATTTTGATTAATCAACCTTAAGTTGTCGCTTCGAAGACCACATGATAATTAATCATCAAGGTGAAGTAGATAACTACGCGACCCATGTTTCTTTAATCAACCTTAAATAGTTGAAAACATGAAAAAGGAAATAAATAAACAAAAGTAAACTCAGTAACAAGAAATAAAGAAATGCGAAAATATTAAAAAAAATAAAGAAAACAAAAGGCTGAAAACAAAAAAAATGAGACTATAAGTAACAAAAATTGTCGAAAGAAAACGTGACATAAAGCATAAAGAAATATGAAAAGTGGAAAAGAAATTAAAAAATATAAGTGAGAAAATGTAAAATGGGGGTTTGGGAGTGGGGTCTTTTTGTGAGTTTTATAAAGTTAGATCATTTCTAGAGTATATATAGATCCAATTTGGTTGAAATTAAAGGATTTCCATATAAATAGCCATCAAAATACCATAATAACAAGTCACCTAGCACTAACATAATCTAGTCATAATATTTATATTTAAAATTTAATTTATAATTAAAATATCACATATAATTAGATTGATATTCTTTATATATAGCTTATATACACATATATATTTGTCTTATATTTTTTAAATATTTATATCATCAAATTATATCTAATAAATACGCTAGGAAAAGAAAGAAAAGACAAAATATGGTTACAAAAAGTGGATAAGGGTTGGGAATAATTATGTGGGGTAATAATCCCTTATAAGTTTATGAGCCACTTTTTATTTCGGGATTATTACCCTACATAACCATTCCCAACCCTTATCCACTTTTTGTAACTATATTTTATCATTTTTTAGCATATTTATTAGATATAATTTGATGATATAAATATTTAAAAAATATAAGATAAATATATATATGTGTGTATAAGCTATATTTAAAGAATACCAATCTAATTATATGTAATATTTTAATTATAAATTAAATTTTAAATATAAATTTTGTGGCTAGATTATGTTAGTGCTACGTGACTTGTCAATTAGTAAATGTTATGTAACTCAAAAATTCATGGGCTTAAAAAAAGTCAAAAGTGAGAAGGCGAAAATTTGATGCGTAGCCTTTTTTGGACGCTCTAAGTGAGTTTCGTCCGCCATTTCACAATTCATTGAGAAATAGCGAAATTACCTCCCCACACTTACAGTCTCTTGGGGTTAAAACAACACTCAGGCTAGCCACAAAATAAATATATGAGACTTTGAACTAACTCCAGTAAAAAAAATGGAGTTTTACTCAAAGTTTCAGCAAAAATCAAAGTTTTAAGTTCAAAGTCCCAATAAAGTCCAGGTATATAATACTGGGAATCTGGAGTTTTACTTTGAACTATGTTTCAAAGTCTCAGTATTTTATACCTAGGATTCATATTCAAATTTCAGGTATAAAATATTGAGACTTTAGACTTTAGTCAAAGTCTCAATATTTTATACCCGGACTTTTTTGAATCTGGCTATTTCTCAGCAAATTTGTGCACGGAGGTTACGGATCAATTAGCGCGTGCCAAACAGGCTTCCACACGAAATTTCTACAGTGAGAAGTTATGAAATTCTAACTTCCAGTGACTTATAAGCCACGTGGCTTATAAACTTCTTAAAATAAGCTCACCCAAACGGGCTCACAGTCCCACTCACTCTCGCCATTCCGTTCTTCTAATGGCTCATCAACTCCCTATTAAAGATCCAAAATTGATGAAACAAATGGCTAAGGTTGATTCTCACCCTGAATATCTCTGTTTTAAAAAGTAGTTTTGGGACTCGCCCCGGGGAGTGGCACTTGCAAAACACCCTGAAGCTCTCAGGCAAGGCTTAGATCCGTGAGGCTTACGCCTCAAGCGCCCGACGGTGCGCCCAACACACGCCCAATGCTCAATCGATTAGGACTTGCCTTATAGAACCTATGCAAATGATCTGTCCAATTTCTAATTAAGATTGTTCATCTACAATTTTCTTTAAAAATGAAGTAATATTCATCTATAAAAATTCAAAATTTGAGTGTAGCTCAATTAACGAGACATAATGTTACATGTATTATAATTGAGAATATCATGAGGGTGAATATCATCTGTACACTTAATCTGAAAATGCCTAGTCGATGTTTATATCATCACTTGTTATTAGTCTTCATGTCTTATTTCTGTCACTCAAAATTGTTAGACTTCAATTATTTTGCAATTTAAAAGCAATTTTATATGGCTAAATTACGATGTGTGTCAAATTAGAGACCTTTTTTTAAAAACATAGCAACACTTTACACATTTACCAAACGTAGCAATACTTTTTCAAATGCTACCAAACATAGCAATAATAGGAAAAAACCCTAGTTCCTCTTCTCTCTTGTCCTCTCTCCTTTCCTCTCTTCTCTAGCCTCCCATCCACATGATTTCCACCACTGTGACAGCCCTTGCCCCTCCCCGTCACAGGTGATCCCTTTTTCTGTCGTCCCCACACCCCTCTCTCCCTGTTGATGCTTTCTCCGGCGTCTATAGCACTGTTAGCGGCGACGATTTTTCCTTCGCTGCTGTAACGCCACTGGTAAGAGCGGCTCTGATTTGTGCTATAACGTGTGTAGCGATTTGTGCTCAGATCTGTGTTGTGTTTCTGCTATGGTTGACGACGGAGCTCCGGTGGCTCCCGTCGTCGACGATGTCCTGTCTGGTGTGGATCTGTGTAGCCGGCGGCTGCTAGTTGCTTTTCCTTTTTCTTTTTTTGAATTTTCCGGTAGGACACAACGAAACCATGGTGGTTGTGGTGTATGTTTGGTGTTTGTGGACTGTATGTGGCTGGATTCTGGTGAGGACCAGGCGGGGTTGCTGCATTTTTCCTTTTTTTTTTTTAATTTTTTGAGTTTTCCGGTGGGACCACAGCGGAACCGCGACGGTTTTGGTGTATTTTGGTGTTCGTGGACTGTATGTAATGTATGTCATGCGTATTTTCATTGTATGTGCGGTGTATGCATTGTATATACAGTAAATATTCACCGGACATACAATGTATATACACTTGTCGTACAACACATATGTGTATGTTTGTTTGTTGGTTTCTTTGGCGGTGCACGGTGGTTGTTGGTGGTGGTGGAGGCAAAAGAAACTGTTTTTCATGTGTATATCTAATGTATGTCACCGGACATACAATAGATATACACCTCACATGCAATAGGTATAAGTGTATTTTTGTGTTTATTCATTTGTATATGTTGTGCATGGCTTATTGATGTAGATTCACACACTTTACATACACTGTGCATACAAAAAATATACATGTGACATACACTGAAAATACACAACACATACAACAATAGTGCTTGGGGGTGGTGGCTGGGGTTGGTAGGAGGAAGATCTAGGGATTTTAACACCATTTTGTGAATTTTGCTATGTTTTGAAAAAAAAATGTTGCTATGTTTTGAAAATGAGAAAATGTTGACATTTTAGTGTAAGAAAGAGTGTAGTTTGTAATCTATAATCTTTTTTTATTTTTTATTTTCTTAAATTTTTAATGTACTTGTGACATTTTTTGGCTCATTATGTTATTTTATTAATTTAAAATTAATTAAAAATAAGATTTATGGGACTTATGCCCATCTCTCGGGCTTACGCCTTACCCATTGTAAATAACACGCGCCCCGCCTTTTAAAACATTGCTGAATATTCAACTTCCACTAATGCATCCCCTGATTCTCTTCTCAATCCACGAAAGAAACAAAAATCACTCCAAAATGAAGTTCAGAATGTAAAGTCCTCTCGGAGAGTATGAAACAAAACTGATGAGATAGTGCTCCTCCAAGGAATGATTGATTACTCTTACTCGTCCACAAGAAATGTCGACCCGTCAGCGAATTACAGGGCTCTTCTAAACTTTAATCGAAAATATTTGCTAAATACATATATAATTATAATAAGCAGAACTAGAAATATGGTTATAACTAAAAAGGTGAAACTCTGGAAATAAAAGAAACAACAGTGCAGTTGGTTGAAGCCCTTGTAATTCAACTTTAAGGTCCAGAGATCAAATGCCAGCAGCTATTCATTTATAGTGATTTATTCTTTTGTTCACTTCTTTAAATTCCGACATGAGAAAAAAATATAAAACAAATGTTGAAAAGAGGAACATGCACGATGAGTTGATATTCCAACTGTGCGACAAGATTTGGGGGAGTGACGACAAAATGAAGGGAACAACTAAGGCTCTGATGGTGTTGCCAGAGGAAGAGAATAAATTGTGCGTTCCAGTTTGGTTTTACGTGGAGCAAGTACCGCTGATTTGGAGGATTGGTTTAGAAGGAATTCCCATTTGATTAGAAAGGAGAAGAACAATGAAATGCTGAACAAGTCGAAAGCCATGCCAGATTGCTAAGAGCTCAAGTTGTATTTGAAGGAGCTGAAAGTGATGCATGAGCAGGCTATGACCGTGTCTGATGCTGTGGAAGCTTCTTTGCAGTGACTCGTCTTCTCCGTACTTTTGTTGCATTACTGTTCTTGTTAGTAAATTATCTTTTGGTTTACAAGTCATTATTTATGCACTGTTAGATACTTCAAAGGTTGATTTGGTATGGTTTCAAGGTGTTGCATTAAATTATTCTGGTGATATGCTGCTTCAACTGTAAATTTGATATGGTTTCAAAGTGTTTTATCATTTGTGCCCTCCTAGATACATATTCTACTTTTTCTTCCGATCCATACACTATGAAGTTTGTGAATAGTGGCAAACCAACTGTGCAAATGGAGTTATTGCTAAGGCCTGTGGTAACAGGCACCCAACCTTAATGTATTTTGCTATGAACATGAACAGAAAAAAGTAGGGTGACAGTTTGGATTGCGCTAGAATTGGATTTGGACGCTCCACTAAAAGATAAGGATTTTCTGTTCTTACTTCATAGGTGCCAAGAGTAGACAGATTCGTTGCAATTGTCCAAGTAGTTTTTTTTTTTTTTTTTCACATGTTATTCTTGCAATTTGTACATATGGTTTCTTGGGGAAAATGGACAAGTTTATTAGTTGCTTATAACTTGACAAAGTGAACAAGCTAGAAAAGAGGAAGGCCATAAAAAGACCAATGGAATGGAAATCAGAACTTGTAAAAAGCTTGCAGACTTCTATCTAATCCTGATGCTCGTGGACAACCTATCAGGTAGCAACTATTAATTGATTTTTTTTTTCTTTTTCTTTCTTTTTGTTTTGTATTTGTAGGTATACACTTATGAATATGCATATATTCATATAACAACAAATCTATACTAAATAGATTGTTAAAACATAAACCGAGAACTTACTTGTTGTTCTCGTAAGCGGAAGCGGTAGAATCTTGAACCGTGGCTGGAATTACTGGCCGTCGGTGGTTGTCACGTGCTTGACGGATCAACCCCTTTATCCACAGTCTAAACACCTGGTTATTTGGTAGAGAGAAAGAGGAAGAGCTGTAGAGATTTCAGTGTTTTTATCTGAGCCTAATACTACTGTATTTATAACTGTAAAATACAGTAGTTGTCCTCTTGTAGGACTCTATCAGGTAACTTATCTTTTTACCTGGATAGACATTAAGAGCACCCCTTTATGGGTGGACTCTTTTACACAGATAAATCCAACATCTCCCACTCACACATAATGGGAGTGCTCTTACAATATGAGAAACATATTCTCATCTCATCTCTACAAATATTCATACAGTGAAATAGACCGTGCGACCAGCATACTGTGAGAGCTACGTGCTATACATCTGTTAGGAGTATATAGCCTCTCGTCGAGCGCAAACCTGCAAGTAGATTATAAAGTATGCAATACCCTAGATCATATGAATCACATTTTGATATCCTCTCAAAATCTCAAATATCATTTTTATATATTCATAATTATAACTCATAAGTTATAACTGGTGCACCTGTGAATACAAAATTAATGAGATTCCATTAATGATCTTCCTCTTCTCACGATTCTTTTAACATTAGCTCAACTGCTTTTCTAGATATGTCCCGCCAGACCGCATCCATTTTCATGGTCTTTTGGAAACACACTAAGATAGCTAACATTAGACTAAGTCTCAAGTATCTGATCGGAGTCACTGAGGGTACATAATTTGAGCCAGCATAAAGGCTCTGGGTCTCACGCAACAGTAAGTTGAGATCAAACTTATGTTAACCCAAGGTCGACATTAGCACACATGGTATGAAACACGTGCTACAACATTTTTCTCCTTTCCTTAAGGAGCGTATGTCTTTATAAATAATGTTGTATAGATGAAATTCAGACACCATATGTATCTAAATTCGAGTTTCTTAAACTCACATCTAGCTTACTAAGTAGACTAGGTGAACATCTTTTCACCTTAATAACCTTATGTCATTATTTAAACGACTCTATTGATTTTAAGCATATCGCTCTCAAATTATCCATTTGATAATTGTTCTTAAAATCAAGTCTCATCTCCACTTATCACTAAGATAAGGAGGCGGTTGCCTGTGTGAGAAGGCCAACCTCTTGTCTACCCGACATACTAAAATATAATTGAAGAATGTACTAAACACTCAATAAATTATGAACATGTATGTAAGTAAATCAACTTTATTGATTATCAAAGAACATAGTTTTTGTGAACAACTGGGAAAACAAAGAATAATACAAAATCACTCAAAGTCTACGCAAGCCTTGAGACCTAGTGTGTCTCACAAATGCATCTCTAGCTAAAGGCTTGGTCAAAGGGTCTGCTACCATATCTTCTGTAGATATTTTCACCAGGTTCAACCTCTTGTGTTTATACATGTCCCTTGCATAGTTATACTTGATATCTATGTGCTTAGTATCACAATGATGCTTAGGATTCTTGGTTGCATCAACTGCAGCCTTACTATCACAGTAGACCAACACTGGTTCATCATCAGTGTTACCCAACAAGTTTTTGAAGAGCCTATTCAACCAAACAGCTTCTTTTGTTGCTTTTGACAGAGCCACATATTCGGCTTCCATCGTGGATAGTGCTACACATGATTGCTTCTTACTCTTCCATGATATGGCACCATTACTAAGTAAGAAGACATATCCTGAGGTAGACTTCCTCTCGTCTAAATCTCCTCCATGATCAGCATCAGTGTATCTAACTAATCGCAAATCTTTGTTGCCTTGATAACAAAGTGCGTAGTCAGCTGTTCCTCTCAGATATCTCATGATCCTCTTTACTGCTTGCCAGTGTGCTAGACCTGGATCAGATTGATATCTACTTACCAAGCCAACTGCTTGACAAATATCAGGTCTAGTACACACCATAGCATACATCAGACATCCAACTGCGCTTCTATAAGGCACTCGCTTCATCTTTTCTGTCTCTTCAGGAGTCTGAGGACACAAATGATTTCCCAAGTTATGGCCTTTGCTGATAGGAGTGTCAATTGGGTTGCTATTCTGCATATTAAATCGTTCAAGAATTTTCTTAATGTAATTCTCCTGAGAGAGATACAATAGTTTCTTAGGACGATCTCTTGAAATCTTGATTCCAAGAATATATGCAGCTTCACCCATATCTTTCATCTCAAATTGAGACGACAACCAGGCCTTTACCTCGTTTAATAACTCCTTATCATTTCCAGCTATAAGTATATCATCGACATACAATGTCAGAATTACAAGCTTATTTCTTGATCTCTTGGTATAAACACAATGGTCTTCATCAACCATAGTAAAACCATTGGATATGATCACATTTTGAAAGTGTATATACCACTGCCTTGAAGATTGTTTGAGGCCATAAATATACTTCATAAGTCTACAAACCTTTTGTTCGTGGCCTTTTTCAATGAAACATTCGGGTTGTTCCATATAAATTTCTTCATCTAATTCTCCATTGAGAAAGGCAGTCTTTACATCCATCTGATGTAATTCAAGATCTAAACTTGCTACTATAGCTAGAATCAGGCGAATTGAGTTAAATCGCACAACAGGTGAGAAAGTCTCTTCGCAGTCTATTCCTTCCTGTTGTGTATAACCTTTCGCCACCAGTCGAGCCTTATATCTCTCAACTGTGCCATCAGCCTTGAGCTTAATCTTGAGAACCCATTTACTCCCAATAGCTCTGCGTTCTTTTGGGAGATCAACTAGTTCCCAGACTTTGTTGACTCTCATTGACTCCATTTTATCTTCCATTGCTTTAATCCATTTTTCCTTGGAAGGGCATGAGAGAGCCTCTTTTGCATTTTTAGGCTCGTTTTCTACTTATAAGAACAACATAAAAAGTTCAGCACCTTCGACATCAAATCGTCGACGGGGAATCTTTTTGCGTAAACCACGTCCTTTTTGTGATTCTTCTTCGTTGTTCCCATTTGGATCAACGTTGCTCCCACTTGGATCAAGACCATCTATCCTGCTCCCACTTGGAATAAGATCAGTGACCATCTCACTCCCACTTGGAACAAGATCCATTTGGTCATTGTTTGATGTCAAATGATTACTTACATTCGCATCCGACGATGACAGAGGTTGTTGATGTGAAACTAATTCATCATCTGTTAAATTTCTCCCACTCGAATGAAGTGATCTTTGTTGATCTTGATCCTCTATCTCAAACAAGGTTAGGTCTTGACCTACCTCTCCCTTTTTAGGAAACTCATCCTCTAAGAATGTGACATCTCGTGATTCAAACTCAGTTACACTCCCACTGTCTTGCAAACCTATAAACACATAACCCTTAGAGGTTTCTGAGTATCTTATAAAGATACTTTTCTTTCCTCTTGGGCCTAATTTTCCATGTTTGTGAGAAGAATCATGTGTATAGGCAGCGCAACCCCAAGGTCTTAATACGCTTAGGTTGGGTGCTCTTCCAGTCCACAACTCATATGGAGTGGTTGCAACTGATTTTGTAGGCACTCGGTTAAGTACATAGGTAGCAGTAAGCAATGCATCACCCCAATAACTAATTGGGAGGTTAGCTTGTGCCATCATTGACCTAACCATTTCTAGAAGCGTCTTGTTTCTTCTCTCCGCAACACCATTTTGTTGTGGAGTATTTGGGATAGTCAACTGATGAACAATTCCCTTTCCATCACATAACTCGTTAAATTGAGTTGACAAGTACTCTCGACCTCGGTCAGTAACTTTTATCTTCTTGTCTAATTGATTTTCCACTAAGCTCATATAGCGTTGGAAACAACTTATTGCTTCTGATTTGTGGGAAATTAAATAGACAGAACCGAAACGAGTGTAGTCATCTATAAATGTGATGAAATAGTACGCTCCATGCCTAGCCCTGACATTCATAGGCCCACAGATGTCCGAATGGACTAATTGCAAGGGATATTCAGCTCTAGTCGCTTTACCGAAGGGTTTTCTTGCAGATTTTCCTGCTAGACAATTTTCACAAGTGGACAATTCCACATGTTCAATGCCAGTAAGCAAATATTGTTTTGCTAACCTTTGCATTCTTTGCTGGCCAATATGACCAAGTCTAGCATGCCATATGTTTACATCACTATCATATTTATGTGAGGAAGCAAACATAGAAAAACTAGCATTATTATTAAATGAATCATAATCCATATCCATAATAATAAAACCTCCGGTCACATGACCAAAACCAAATAAAGTTGAACCTAAAGTCAATTTGACAGAATTGTCATGGAAAAATAAGCTAAAGCCAAGCCTAAGCAAAACAATAACAGAAATAATATTCCGGCAAATTCCTGGAGCATAGAGGACATCATGTAGTAGTAGGTGTCGACCACCACGCAAGACTAACTTGCATGTACCGATCCCTTCAACAGCAACGTTATTGTTGTTGCCCACATAAATCCACTTTTTTCCACGTAAAATACGCCGAAACTCCACAAAGGAATTGCGTTCCCTTGTTATGTGGTCCGTTGCTCCCGAGTCTACTATCCACAAAGGATTAGATTCAGTAAAAAACACTGAACTAGAAACACAAAGTTCACTAGTTTGAGTTTTGTGAAATACCTTTCTGGGAGGCTCAGAGCAATCCTTAGCATAGTGATCCTTTTTGTCACAGTTAAAGCATTTCACCTTTGCAACATTTACACGTTTGGGACGTTTGTTATTGCCTTGTTGTTCTGCCCTTGCTCTTTTAGCAGGCTGAGACTGAGTTGGTCCTCTTTTCTTAACTCAATTCTTTTTTTTAAAGCCACCTTTGGCCTTAGAGGATGTTGCCATATGCAACTCAGCTGTTGGCTTAGCAGCCTCAAGCCGATCCTCTTCAAGCTCAAGAGATCTCCGGACATCTTCCAGAGTCTTGATTAGCTGATTATGGGTCAAATGCATCTTCATATGATCCCAAGAATTAGGTAAGGACCGTATGACAGCTTGAACTTGTTGCTCATCAGTCAACACATGACCAGCGTCTTTTAACTCCCCAATCATGTTTGTCATAAGCCGCATATGAGTTCTCACTGAATGTTCTGGGCGCTTCTTGTATGAGTCAAACTTGATTGTTAAGGATCGAAGCCTTTCAATAGAACAGGTACCAAACCTATTCTTCAAAGTAACCCAAAGACCCATAGCTCTTTGGTGATCCTTAAATTCCCTTAAGATATCATCATCTAAGGTGCTCAGCAACGTAATGCGAGCCAAAGAGTCTTTCTTTTTCCAAGCGTCATAAGCCGCACGGTCACGCCTATGCTCAGCCGTGGTGCCTTCCTCAGGCTCATCCATGACGATGTTAATTGCCTCTAGAGCCTCTTGCTCTTCAAGCACATATTGAACTCATAGTTGTCACCATTGAGTTTCAACCCTTTGTTGAGCTCAGCAACAATATTCTTAGCAGCAGTAGACATTCTTTTAACAAAATAAAAAAATATAATGAGGATCTAAAGAAGGAATTTCTAAACGCAAGTACTATGTTCAATATACATATTCGAACAATAAGCACTAAGTTGATTAAGTTAATGAACACATATATTAATAAATGAGTCGAAAGTTCACTATGTTCCCAGTCATCGTCCAAAAATTAAACACATGAAAATTAACCTAGTCAACTACCTAGCTTAATATTTTTATCATATTTAAAAACAACATTTTGTTTTTATGATTAATCCCGTATGGATCTAAGTTAAACAAATTAACTTAATTAATTTAAATTTTATTTAACATATTAAATAAAATAAGTCAAAAGTTAAACTAATTAACATTTATTTATTCGTTAATTAATTAACGAATATATTTAATATTAAACTAATTAATATTTCTAACATGTTAAATAAATTAACAATAATAAATTAATGTTAAAGTAATTAACATTTTAGGCATTTTTATTTTAACTAATTAACAAATCATGCAATTGTTAAACTAATTAAAATTTATGTATTCGTTAAATAAATTAACAAACAGAGTAATATTAAACTCATTAATATTTCTAATATGTTAAAAAAAATTAACAATATTAAGTAATAATTAAAATAAATGTTAAACTAATTAACATTTCATTCAATTTGCTAAACTAATCAACAAATATACTTAATGTTAAACTAGTTAACATTTCATATAATTGAGTTAATAGTAATATATATTTATCAAGAATACTTAACTTATATAGAGAAAATTAAGCTAACTTTATTTTCTCAAATTAAGAACCAACTAGACAATTTTAGGCCATTAGCCCAAAAACAAACTAAGACAGGGCCATTTGCCTATCCCTTTCTTAAACTACCGAAAAAAAACAAATAAGTATGTGGGCCTATAGCCCATTTCATATTTCTGCTGCCTAATCATTTAACAAAAAGCTTTATTTTTTTGGGTCAAACGTGAGAAACTTTTGGCTGTGAAGCCATGTCAGTTATTTATTCTTATTTAACACAAAAGAAGCCAGAGAGATGCTTATCTACTTTTTCTTCTTTATTTTGGCGCCGTGTGTTACAGGGATGAGGGTAACCATTGTGCGTCTTATCTTCTTCTTCCTCTTTGCTCTACTAATCCACCATACTCAGATTGGTTTTTTTTTTTTTTTTATTTTGAGAAAAAAAGAAAGACAAACTTTTTTTTTTTTTGTTTCTCTTCACTGCCATCGTCTCTAGTGTTGGAGCACCAAGCTCCCAAGAAAAATTAATGGATGTTTTTCAGAAAGTATATGTATAATAATAATTTAGATCTGATTTGAAAACTAATTTCAAATCCGACACAAAAAAAATTCAGTCTCCATAATTGAACAAACAACAGTATCATTCCTTTAATGGAATTTGTTATTTGATTTTTCTGCTTATAGAAAAAAACATATGAAGCAACGTTTATACATCTGTGTTTAGGCATAATTTATTGCTACCCTATTGCAGACTGCATATATTACATAGTTCTAAACTCACGGTGATAAACAGAACAAATGGCATATATATATTTTCAGAAAACCAGCCTATTGACATCTGATACCAATGTAGGTATACACTTATGAATATATGAGCATATATTCATATAACAACAAATCTATACTAAATAGATTGTTAAAACATAAACCGAGAACTTACTTGTTGTTCTCGTAAGCGGAAGCGGTAGAATCTTGAACCGTGGCTGGAATTACTGGCCGTCGGTGGTTGTCACGTGCTTGACAGATCAACCCTTTATCCACAGTCTAAACACCTGGTTATTTGGTAGAGAGAAAGAGGAAGAGCTGTAGAGATTTCAGTATTTTTATCTGAGCCTAATACTACTGTATTTATAACTGTAAAATACAGTAGTTGTCCTCTTGTAGGACTGTATCAGATAATTATCTTTTTACCTGGATAGACATTAAGAACACCCTTTTATGGGTGTACTCTTTTACACAGATAAATCCAACAGTATTGTATTTTGAGACATGAGTAAATTATAAATTGATCTTGCATTGGAATCTCACAGGCAGAAAGATCTGGCACTACTTTGAAGATATGAGCACTTAAAGATCAACAAGGACCGTTCTCTAACCTTCTTCATCTTTCTCTTTTCTGCTTTATCCCGGAATTTCTCCATTCCTTTTTCCTCTGTTAAGAACTTAAGGTCGACTTTTTGGTTTGGCTTGGTTTCGGTCGGTTCAGGTTGTAACTGCTTCTGGTGAGTTGTGACTTGTTCAGCGGCCCTATACTATGAATCTTCTTCTCTGTCTGTTCTCGTTGTTTAGTTGACGTATGTGGTTGTACCTCTGCTACTTGTTTGCTTCTCTCTTCTTTTTCTTCTGAAGTTTTTTGGCTGAAGCTGGAGACAGATTGGTTGTTTCGTCTAAAGGATATGGTCTTCTTGATTTCAATGCCATTGCCCAACTAATTTTTACTTTCGATCATTTTATGTACATATACCAAGTGATTGTGCATTTAATTTGTATTCAAATAAATGCTCGAAAGTTAGTTGTATGTAAATATTGAGATTCTGAGATTTTGTCCACTGTGGTATTCTTAACGTTCCATGCTGTTAACAAGATTGCTTCATCTACTTAAATTTCATTCTTCCAATTCCCTTATGCTCCTGCCACAGTGAAGTCTTCACTGTATTTTGTAAGATTCCTCGATTACTTGGTAATTCCTTCATTGTCAAAATCATGATTGTTATTAGAAACCTCGATCAGTTGGTAAATCAGCATGTTAGCAAAATAAATCTGTTAGTTTGCTGTTAATGGTATATCATCAGGCTTGGTGATTGTCATTTGCCTTCCATGTTTATACAATATAGGCCAAAATAATATGTGTCCAGGTGATACTTGAGTAGCAAAGAGTCTATAGCTCTATTTCCGCTCATTCCAGCCTGAAAGTGTTTACATAATTACATTGTCATAAACTTTAGTTTTCGATGTCTAATATGTAAATTGGTTGTTTGATGTAGTGTACAGTGGATACTTATAGTATGTGTAAATTGGTCAGCTATTACCTAATTATTGTTGATAAATTCGAGAGTAATTAAGCTACAACACTAGGAGAAAACCCTGCTATTGATGATTCAAACATAGTATCTTTGCCCTGTGATTCCTCGTGTCTTAACTGAAAGCTCTCGTGCAAAAGAAGCAAAAAATGAGGTCGTGTATGGACTCCTTAAAACGTTATAAGAGTTACTACATGATGCTAAATGTGAAACTTGGTATCAGGTGAGCAAAACTATGCATGTTCATGTTGATGCTTTGATGGGTACTATTCCAAATAGTTTATATAATAACTTGATCTGTGAAGACTTTGTGATTGGAGGCTGGATATCTAAATAAGATTGAGCCTGTAATACTTCGTTCTTTCTTAAAGAATATGATCTTTCTCGTTCTTTTAGTTTTCCAGGAAGGAACAACATTTGTCTTTTTCACCATAACATGATTTCACTCAATCATGTGTGCTGATATGAATGATCAACAGGATGTTAGGATATAGAGTATCGGTAGTTGCTTTCATCAAGATGTCTGGAAATTCACAAGTAGAGGACTATCAACCTCAGCAAATGAAGTTTAGTGACAAATGCCTGTTTATCTATCAGAGAAAGAAGAAAGCTATACTGAATCCTTTGATAATATAATTCTTTTATCAGCAAAAGTTAATTTTACTGAAACAGGCAGTACCAAACTGATACTGCAGCATTACAGAAATGAATTACGTTAGTGTACCCTTTGATTTTACCAGGTCCAAAGAAAAGAAAGAAGTCATTCTACACTTTGGCTTTCTCCGAAGTGCGTAGCGAGTACTTTGGTAGTATTATTTTAAGTGAATAGGTCCAACTTAAATATTATTTGAAGTGCAAAGTTCGAGTTTAAATGGATTATATCAAAAGCATGTAAAGTTCTTTCTATATATTTGCATCTTTCTTGTTGCCTATCATGTGAACCAATGAACAACTTCTTCTGGATCAGCATATATTCCACCAAATTTCAAGTGTCTTATGTGTGTGCATAAAATCTCATATTCAGGTACTTGAGAGAGTTGTTCAAATTGGATGCTGCAGAGTACTGATGTCCATCTGTGGTGATTATGGTCTGTGAGAGCTTTCTTCTCCTGGAAAAATTGGCAGCATCTTCTGTCATTCTCGTGATGATAAATTTGTGATCAAGACTTTAAAGAAGCCTGCACTCAAAGTTTGGACAGTAGAAAAGTTTACCTACTAAACTATTCCAGCTCGCTTTTGCTCGCTTACATGTTCATAATGCCACTAAGTTCATACTGAACCCAATTCAGCTAGAAGTACATCTGCCGTTGTATTTTGGGATTAGAGATGGAACCATTTATGAGGAGTGAAGTGATGTTTTAGCTTAAATCTAGTAATGCTCCCTCCCACTTCCTATCCTAATCTCCTCTTTTAATATCCATTGTAGGTTATGTTCTAGCCTTATAAGCGTAGAGCAAGAACTTTATGTAGAACTTATGTTTTTTTTTCCTTTGATAGAGTCAACTTTGATCTCACTCCTCTAATGTTGTATGAGGGATTCATTCTGGAGTTGGTAAAATTGTTACCAACAGACAGAAGGATTTTAATTACGAAAAGCAAATGATGCATATCTACGAGCTACCTAAAGCAAAGCATTATAGGCATCTACGGGAAAGAACACTGAATGATACTTATTAAGACAATGAAGTTTTAACAGAGAGCATATTCTCCTTCCAACATATGAATCTGAATTGGACAATAATATATGATAGATAATATGCTTGAACAAAAACAGAGTTCAGGCTGATACAACATAGCATAAGCTCGATGCGTTCATATGCTGAAAGAACGTTGCTTTTACTGCATTTAAGCATCTTAGATCCCAGCAGAGGCAGATCCAAGATTTAAAGGGTATGAGTGTCACTGTTTTTTGTACACCACTAACTACAAAGATGGAATATGAAGGAGGGGTCTGTTTGGTCAAGTTTCATTTTACTTTTGACTGGATTGATTGGCGTTTTTTTCCTCAAATTGAAAAATTAGTTCAGTATCGTTCAACTTTTTTCAGGCCTTATTTAAATTCCATCGAAATTGAAAAAAATCATGTAAAGCGAATCCAACTACAAATTTGCTTAAAAGTATATTATTACAACATTTTCTTTGTTTGACAGATTAAATTATCCTCAATGTTATCGAGCTAAGTTTTTCCACCTTAATTGTCAATGTTTATGGCACCTTCCTGATTTTACTTCAATAAATAGAGCAATGTCACATCTTCAACAAAAGAGAAATTATATGTCAACCAGAATAAATTCAAATGACTTGCTCAAAGAAGAAGCTCATGAAGGTAGTAGAGGCAAATATCTAGAAATAAAATTATTACAAAGAGAGGCGGGCCCCGGGCTCGATGAGTGATAAAAGGGTCAAATAATTAAGATTTTCTCAAAGTAAACAGAGATAAACTAGCAATTCTTTCCAAAAACAAAAAATTCCCTATATTAGAAGTCAACTAACTGTAACCTTAAGACATTGAGCCATGCGTCTGGCTCTACTTCTAAACAGTTACTCCATGTGATAATGATAATGTAGATATCCTTGATGGACTTGTACCTATACCATCAACTGGTATATCTCGCATTATTCTTTCTGTTCTTCTCTTTTTCTTAATGGGACAACTGATGGATCACAATCATTGGGTCACACCAGAAATCCAAAAGCACGTAAAAATAATTTCATCAGTGTACATGGAAAACACAACCACTGCTAGAGAGAAAAGGGGACATCTAATCTTAAAGAAAAGTGTTTATCTTGAATTTTACATAACAAAACAAAAGAAGGGAAAACCTTACCAGCACTAGGAGATAACAATATGGTCAAATTACATCTACTCTTATTATATCTATACTACATCTATTTTTCTCAGATATTACGCTACAAGACAATGGCATGGATAAACTCATAAGCGCTGCAAAATTAATCTATCTAGACCAAAGCTAAATAGAAGTAAAGGTGATTAAAAGCTACACAAGGAAAGAAGATTCTCCAAATTGTAATAAAGGACAGCTTCTGGTAGAAATTCAAATGGAATCGAAATAAATATTTCACTAACCTGTCTTGTTCAGTACTGACATAACATGATCATTCTTTTCATTTGATCTATCGCTACAGGTATCTGGAACTTCCATCCTCTGGTTGCTTTTCTGGTATAATAGTTTCTCCGTGTCCAATGTCTCTTCTTTCATTGCTGGAAGCAAAGCCCCAATTTTAAAAAAAAAAAAAGAGATTCATTTTTCAAAAAAAAAAAAAAATGGGACCAACTATTATAGAAGCAGTGGAAAAGTTAACAATCACATGACAAAGTTTTAAATCCTAGCACTTGCGCATCAGCTCCAAGAAGATAAAATTTAAAGTGATTTTTCTAAAGATATGCCGTAAAATTAACCTTTCGATCTTCATAACATTACACCGTATAAGTTAGGCTTACAAGGAGTAATAAGTCGTGAACAGCTGTACAGACAAGATGGGAGTAATATTTTTTGAGCATGTGGATACATATATGTCAAATCATAAAACTAGAGCTGTTCACTCATTTAAGTTTGCCAGGGAGCAGGACACATGCTTACATTTGTTTATATAGTGAACAAGACATCTAGATCTACTCACAGATCAAAAATTTCTTGAAAGGTTTATTTCTTAGTTGTCAAGGTAAATTTTTTCAAGGAAAATCTGGAAAAATATTCTCCTCATAGTATTGTTGGTATAGCTAGTAAATAAAATAGACATTGTATCTTAAGTAGTATGTTGTTCTAGAGGTATAAAATAATGTAAGCTTGGGATTTAGACGGAGTGTTATTATTGTAGATGCCATAAAACTAGTAGATCAGTTGTTCACCCCATATAAATCTACACATATTTTATGGAGGAAAATAAGCTCACTTTATTAAGTTCACCTATACTGGATCATCTTACCCTAGTACAGGTTCCTATAGTGGATATTTACTGAGACTACTATTATTAAAACACTATACTCGATCAACTCGCTCTACTAGAGGTAAATATCATAGATGTGTGATGAGATTACCATTGTTAGAATAATCATCTTATTATACTTTCATGGCTCTTCGGCATGGAGGTTACAAAGGCATAGGATCATCAATTTGTTGGCCAAATTCTGCCATCTAAAGACTACTGCATTAGGAGTATTATTTAAGCCTAGATGGAGAGGTGAGATTTCAAAAAATGCAAACCTTGCTAGCAAACTTGTCTATTTTACCAACTTAAGCAACTACTAATTTTTCAATCCAGACAACTGTTAATCTCAAGGCAAACAGGCCAACACATGGTGCAGAATAACAGATAAAAAGGACAGCAAATATGATATGACAACACATCACACACCTGCATCATCAAAGGCAATATACTGCCTCATGATATCTCTGTCCTCATCGAAACTGTCGATCGAGTGGCACCTATCATCATCAGCAAATATATGGTTTTCTGCAAGTCTTGTTTGCTAGTTGTCAACGCGGTATTTCTCTCATGTGCTCCGCTGCTAATATCTTGTCCACAAAAGATATTATATGGAAAAGAAAAAATCAGCAAATCATATTACATGCTTGAAACCTGTCTAATTTAAAAACCACATCCCTTCTTATTGGACCAAGGAATATTATGTACTAGCTCTTAGATGTTACGACTCGCAGTTCTCAAGTCGTGATGTACCTAAAGGGCGAGTACGCCCCTTAGGAGGTCCATGCCTGATTCCCGATTATTTCACATTATAGCTCAATTATTATAAAAGATGTTAAATAACAAGCTTGATCAATAATTAAGTCAAGAACACCTGAAGTAATATTATAAGTCGAGTAAATATCCACAATCTCGAATATGGATACAACCATAAGTACCTAACTATCTAGTCATGGAGCAACAACAGAATGTGAGATATAAATTGGTAAAAGCCCTAAGAAAAAAAATAAAGGAAGCTCATACGATGATCACCCCATATGGAGAATGCGGCCGCTCACTTCAGCTGGAACAGAAATTATAGGGATGTGAGTCACACTACTTGGTAAGATGATTGATAAGCCCGCATGTTCTTACCCCTAGGATCAAGTCTTAAAAATGCTTATATGAATTTCATGGGTCGGATTTCACAGTAGCAATAAATGAATGAGCAATGAATAACTGATCACTACTATCAATTAAATGCGCAACAAGCCACACAGAGTCAAATAAATCAAACGGTATCACCTATATCACCCAGACCGCCCATATAGTACCAATTACACCATATTCTATTTCTACTCTATAGAAACGATTTGAAACAGACCAACGGTATTGTCCGAGCTGTGTTAAACGTGAAATTGGTTATGTAACTACAGAGTACATGCCAATCAATGGTAGAATAAAGACTGACAATCAAGCTTGTCAAGAAATTAAACAGAAGAACAAACCTTGTTGCTGCAAGAAACCTCCCAAAAGGTGAAAAATATGCAGAATAAACTGGACCTCCATGGCTAATAGTTATCAATGATTGTGGTTAATATCTATTAATATTCCTCTAAATCCCAAATAGAGAGAGTTTTGTCAGATGAACTTGTAAGTTGTAACTAAAATATTACTTATTATCATTTGGCTTGCAATAAATTGTGTTGATTCTGTCTCTATGCAATCCCCATGACGACGATGGCGTGCTAGCCCTTATATCAAATATTTTTAATCGTCCAGATTCATCACCAAAAATTAATCAGCTTACACACTATACTTGTTGACAGATGAAATATATAGCAAAAGGATCTTGATATACCTCATTGAAGTCCTCCTTTTCGACATCCAACTAGATAATACGTTGATCATAACTTGAACTAAATATCTACATGTATATAGCTACTCACATGAATAGCTTTTCATTTTCATAGTCTACTCACACATATTTTGGGTTCCAATAAATTTATAGTTACAAGTGTCATCAGAAATTTCCAAAGTCTTAAAGGGGAAAGAAATCAAGAGGAAAATCGATTTCCTAAGCTTTAGACATTTACATTTCCATGACTCGATGGCAATTGTACATATGCCAAGCATTGTTTTGATAACAAGGTAATAAAAATCTCAAGTACTCGAAAAAAAAAAAAGCAAATCTCAAGTGACCTTGGACATGGAGAACGACTGAATTGTGATTCCAGATACTTTGGACAGATGAGGATGATATACATAAATTCTCTTATGCATATTCTCTTATGCAAAGTCAACAATATTCCATAGCCCCAGGTGGCCATCCTCATCCCTGACAACAACTACTCTCTTATCGGCTGTGGGTAAGAACTTCACCTCTGAGATGGCACCTTGTGTTCTTCCCTTGGGGTTCAACTCTAACATGTCCAAATTAACTTGCCCAGTAACTTCTCTTGTGTCCAATACTGGCGGGTTATTTATTCTCAAACTTTTAATTATTCTAGGCATTCCCTTGATGGTGGTATTCCTTGATTTCTACGAGACAAGCGTCATGATCTCTACAGCCACATTCATAAAGAGACACTCATCAGTCATCACATATGAGAAACCACGTGAAATATAGTGTACTGAGTGATGTGAGTTATTTGGAGAAAAATCTTTTGCGTCGAACACAAACAAGCTACCTACCCAACAAAGAAACGAGAGGAGAGAGATGTATGTGTACTTATGGATTGTTTTAGTGTTGTTATATACTCCCTCCGTTTAAGTTTACTTGTCCAAATTTAGCAAAGTCAAATTCTTAATTTACTTGTTCTTTTAGCAATTCAAGATAAAATTAGCTATGTTCTTCCTAATTTACCATTGACATTAAATGGTCAAATTCTCCAAAATCCCTTTCTAATTAATTGGAAACTACAACAAAGTATAATAAATAAGGGTAGATTTGTCAAGTTTAATTTTTCTTATTTTGTCTTGGTTGTAGTGCAAAGTTGAATTTGGACAAGTAAACTTAAACAGGGAGTAGTACTTACTAGTAGTATTTTAATTATCTGCACTTTGAAGATCCAAAATTTTTAAGAGAGAATGCCAAAAGTCACGCAAGAGATACATCTTATTGGGGAAGACGTGAAGTTGTCATTAATTTTATTGGCTGAATATAATTAATTACTCTCTCGGGCCATTTTAGGTGTGTCTTTCAAAATAAGTAGTGTTACTTCACACAATCAATAAAAAAAAAAAAATCAAACTTACCCTTGTTATCACAATTTTCTACACAAATATAAATTGCATGTACTAATTCAAACGGCAGATTCATGTACTCCATTATTAATTGTATGCATCCCAGCACCAATATCTATTTACTATGCCGTTTAAGTGATTTTGTTAATTAACTAGCACTAAGCTCGGACTAGATTTGGGCCCTAATTTAATTATGTGAGTAGAGCATGCCGTAATTTAATTATGTTAGTAGAGCATAATATCTCCTTCAATCTCTTTTGTCATACTTCCCTAGTTGATCCATCCCCAAAAAAGTCTCATATTTCTAAAGTTGAAAACAACCTAACTTCAATCTTCTCATTTTAACTCAATTATAACCATAAATATTCATTACTTATTTTAGATCACAAATTTCAGAAGTCTTCATTCATTTATTTAACTTTGTGCAAATTCAAACTATGACAAACAAAGCCGGCTGAGTTTTATAATTGTGTGCTCATTGAATGAGGTATGCAGTATGCACGTAAAGTAATACTTCAACTAGAATAAGCTCAACTTATTAACAATACAACCTCACTTGTAGTTAAAAACAAGCTTTCTTATATAGATAACACATTCGCAAAAACAAGTTATTAGGAGCACCGGACTAGCTTTAAAACATTCCCGAGACAATCTTCAGTAACAAAAATAAAATGTGCAAAAAATGTGTAGAGTATTGTAATTACACACCACCTCCAGAAAAGCTAGGTTGCTAATATTTTCAAGATACACAAAACGAGGACAATTTGTCATAGCGTACAAAGTCCGGAAGCTTCTCACATTGATAGCACAAACCGAATGATGCGCAACATCATGCTGCAGCGCCATGATCCTACAAGATGGGGCAAAACCAAAAGGAGAAAGACAAGTGAGTTTTTCAGTTTTGTATGTGATTCGGGAAGAATATAATTGAATTGTATCCATGGACAAAAAGACATCAGTAGCAAACCTAACTATAGGACATCACTAAGAGCAGTGCGTAATATACATACAAGTAGATAATCACAAGTAGAATTAAAACTTAAAAGCACCTCATTCCACATCCTGAAAGAAACCAAAAGGGCTCATTGAAAATCCTGCTTGGAAAAAGGTAGTTGACCAGGTCAAAATTGACCAAATTAACTAGTGATGCTTGGTCAAAGTCTCCATGCTACTACGTATCAAAACAAAGCCAAACAAATGATAAAGCTTATCTGAGTAACTATTGGGGATATTGGTTCTGAAAGATATAATCTATAAGCTATTTTAGCTTATTTATGTGTTCTATTTGACGCAACAACAGTTTTCAACAATATGTTTCATACCACCACATTAGGGGATCTATGCATGATAGCAAAATATGCAAGTTAACCAACTAAAATTGAAAAAAATATGAGCTGACTATTGCAAGCAATAATACAAAAAGTAAGGCTACTTAAATCTGAAGAAAAAAGAAAAGAGGTATAAAAAGAAGTAGCAAAGAGTGGAGAAAAATCAGAAGCAAAAACTACAGTAGACATCTAAAGGATTTGACACAAATAAAAGCAAAACCAGAAAAGCAATTAAGAACAGAGTAACTACTGAGTGTTGCTTTTAATATAGTTGGAAAAGTACGTGCACCAACGCGACACTGAGGCAAATGTGCAAAGTTGAGATTTTAAATAGAATTGGCCAAAATAGTTCCATCCAGACCTTACATGAAGTTAAGGGGTGTTTGAAAAGTCTGCACCAAGGAATTGAATTCTCAGCAGTTATTTGGGATATATTTGTCCACAGGAACTGAAAAGCAATTTGGGCAACTGATTGTCTACCGACTTAACACACCTAATTTTTGTGAGACATGTAACTCCCTTTTCATATGTTTCTTTTTTGAGAATGGATAATTTTTCAAATGTAACACAATCCCCTTTTCATATGTTGCTGACTAATATCTTATGATATCTTTCAATGAAAACAAAAATGGCAAAGCCTAGTCTTGAACTGAATTAGCTGGAACTGGATGCAAAAACATAATACAAGTGAAGTACTCAGAAGAACTTGGAAGAACCAAGTAGTGTCAAGTAATAGGAGGCAATTTCCCTGCTCCTACGGACAAATAACCCAAACTAGTAGATAGAGTTTAGCTGTTTGTTGGTTCAGAAAGATGCAGATCGTGTTTTAGCTTCTTTGGGAGCTAATTTTTTATTTGGCCAAATGGTAAGTATTCTAGTACGTTCTCTAGACCATAAAGAATGCACATTGACAAAGGGTAATAAGAATTCATAGATAGAGGATATGTGATACAGAATAAGATGAAATTAAATAATTAAGAATATAAAACAACAGTCAGCGCTCGAATAGAAGAACAAAACACTTTTTTCTAATAAAGGAAAAGAAGTATCAGCGACAGACTATAGAAAAGAGGAGAAGATTTCGCTACCAGTCATAGAAATTACGGAAGCTCCAAGAAGTTTCTCACCGCAAACATTTTGAATGTCAAGTCCGAAATCAATTAACTCAATAGAGTATCACATTACATCAATTATAAGACTAACTCAATTGATTGTGCATTAGAAGGTTAGTTGGAGGATAATACTGGTCAATTAAGATTCAGAAAGATCAAGTCTTTCACACCCTTCAAACTTTTGAGAATAAAGGGTTCAGCAAAACTAAAGATCGCTGACCTCAATTGGACGCGTATTACAAAGAGATAACTCTTAGGACTCACGGACATTGGGGACAATGAGCTTGTATTTACATTTTAGCAGTTATCAAGGCCCTTTAGTCCTAAATAACTTCTACAAGAAAATAAATTTTCTGGTAGTTAATGCAATTTCACTGAATAGAACACTACGAAACAAGCAACAATCATAGCCTAAAGCTTTTGACCAACATTCATGGAAAAAATATATATAAAAGACGAAAAAACATTGATATGCGATGTGGACAACTGATATTGAGCATATTCAGGTTTTATTCCTAACTATAAGGAACCAAACAAATTAAAGAGATTAAGCTTTACGCATACAGAAAACTACTTGGAGATACTCGTAATACTATGATCGGATCCAAATAATTTACTAAGTAGTATTAATACTTTCCTCAGCATACAGGTACATATATGATGATATATTTGGCCTAAGACAATACTTCCAAAAGCCATTTACCGAACGAAGAAAAATAAAGCCTACTGAATGTGTAATTAAAGTGTTGAATATCAAAGATCGTATAAGGATTGAACCGAGAATGTGCTATGTACTTGTTTCTAGAAGAAACCTAATTCACCGTCTTTCAAGATACACAAGCCAATGACGCAATGAGTATTGATAAAAGGATATAAATTAGATGTTAATGTTACAGTAGAGAGAAAAGATTAAGTGATTGTTAGCAGTGCCAAGAGGGAAAGAGGTTTGTTAAAATAGACATTATAATGCAGTGTGATAGGGATAATAAAGGTAGCTCTCATCAACTCAGATATATCACATAACAACCACCTTTGTCACTTCCAAAGATTCTTTCTTCCACATGAGCAAGGTTTTTAAATATCTGTGGATGGATGAAACATTGAAAGAAATTCCACAAAGCAAACTAGCTACTATGGAACGGTACAACTAACATAGCATAGGTAATACCATTTGACACATGACCAAAAGTAGATAACCAAAAGCAGAAATGGTTACCTTAATGAAAGCAGTGTATGCATTTGAAATTAATTGAGTATGCTCTAACTTTGCTTCGAAGTAGGCTCTTAGCACCTCTTGTTCCAGTAGTTTAGGAGAATGATGCTGAAATACAATTTCAACATGGAAAAAAATTAGAGAAGTCATTGCTTTTAAATTTTGTTCATAAAAAAGGACCGAAATAGTTCATTGAGATGAGAGTGGTAATACTACATGAAGAAGCTAGAAAAGAAGTTCAACAAGAAGTTGCAACAACTAGCCTACCAAAAATAACTAACATTGATTACCATTTATTTAGACCAAATAATGGTAACAATACAGAAGCAAATAATTTTAACCAACATAAAGTCGAGTCACGCTTTATATCCTAATATGCTTGCATTTAATTTCACTCAAGACATTGCCATTACAAAATCTGCACCAGTTTTAGGTCCCTGTTTCATACTAGTGCAGATCCTTGCTAGAACAACTTAAGTATTTATGTTTTCTTGAGATCTTTTATATTACATAAACAACGGGTCGGTTGCACGTGGAATGTCATGAGAACGTTTAATAATTGTTGAAAGTTTCTTTTAAAATAGTTAGATATCAAAACTATAAACTTGCTGCCATCTGATTTAAATGTACATAGGGGATATTCCCTCATTATTATATTCTTCCAATATATGGATTAAGTCCATATCATAACCAAGTATTTTATCCTCCTTCAACTTTTTAAGAGATCCCTAGAGCGAAACATGAAACAAAAATAACATACTATATTATAGATAGCATTTACGAATCAACGAGGAAATGTGACAGTAAAAATGACTTGATCAGTGAGGCATGAGCACAAATGGTGTAAATTCATGCTACTGAATAACAGGAAAAGATAAAAAAAAAAAACGACCATACCATTTCTGGCGATTTGGCTTTCTCCACAACAAAGCTTTGAAACTTGGCCAATAGTCGCAAACTTTGAGCATAGAGATCACATTGCTTCAAACTACCCTGCTTTGAATTGTCATGCGAACGTGTCATAACATTTAAAATAAGTTGTAGATCTTCTATCAGTCGCTTCCTCAAATCAAAAAGAGCTTGCAAATCCATCCCATTTTCCGGTTTAATAGATTTTGGTATAATGTTGGGTTGTTTTAGTTGCGCCGTTTCCAACATGTTGTGATGTTCAGATTGCCCAGACACTTCATGTTGTTCCCCTAAATTGTGTTCCCCTAAATTGTGGGGTTCAGACACTTGGACCCATATTTTGCGACATAAGTTGAACAACTTGAGTTCATGTGGGGTTTTAGGAGTCGTACCACAGTGCAAGTGCTTCACATATTTCTCATTGAAACGTCTCACTTTCTCACTTAACTGAATCCGTGTGGCTGGAAAACTAAGCGACTCAATGATGAAATTATAAAACTTGACCATATTTTTTCGGGGATCAAGCCCAGATTCCTTTTTGAACTTAATAACACCTTCAAGTATGGTTATCTCATCCACGTCACTAAATATTTTGGAAAAAGACTTGGATTTTCCACTTTGTTTAGCTTGCATTTTCTCAGTTTTTGACTCTTCATCGCTAGGTGTTTCGTTGTAAAGTATTCTGTTACCCAAATTCTTCTCTGAATCTATTTTTCTTACTTGAGCATCCTTATTTCTCATTCTTTTTCGTTTCTTTTTGAGCAATTGTTTATCTCTTGGAAATTTTTGTGCTCCCGAGCCAGAACCTGACCCATCTTCAGACATTGCTTGAAAGCTTAGAATCTGGAGAAAGAGAAGGTTAGAAAGTGGTGAAGGAGAAACAAGGCACAGAGCCGAGTGAGGAGGAATACGGGGAAGTGGGAAGATGACTGATGGAATAGGAAAAGACGTTTTGAAAGGTCTAATCTCCGTATATTCTTGGAATGATTAACTAGATCTTTTGGAGCCCAAAATTAATTACTAATCAGACAAGTTTAGAAATTGGCGAAGTGAAAGGGTCTCAACTAAGGGTCCGGATTTTGTCCATTACCTTTTTATTCAATTTTGTTCAATGCACTATTGAATTCACGCCACGTGTCATATCAAGCAATTAATGATTGGGATATTTTTGTACAATATATAATTAATTGGCAATACAACTTTTGTCACAAAAATAATTAAAAAATACTCAACTGTTAAGTCTTCCGTTTGTAAATCTTCCAACGTTAGCAGCCTTTGTGCTAGTAGGGCCCGCCATGTGGTCTCTTAAACAAACTAGAGGTTTCAAAATTAATAGAAAAAAGGTAAAAAAAAAAAAAAGGGTGTGGCGGGAACTATATTGAGTAGAATATTTTAATGGGCAAAGCTCATATACATGTGATCTCATTCCTTTTGAAAAAGATTCTGATTATCCCTAAAGATACATGATAATCTTTTTAAGAACCTATATATTGTAAACTTATGCAACTACATTTTTATTCACTTCTTGTTATTCTGACACAACAAGAGCTTTATTCTGACACAACAAGAGCTTTATTTCGTGGAGGACTAATAACTCTTCACATACGAGGTTTTATTTTTTGACCTTTTAATAGACAAAATATTTGATGTTACTGTATTTGCTTAGTTTTAATTTTATAAGTTATTTAATTGTCTATTTTATTTTTTTTTTACTTATGCATTATGCCTCTGCTAGAATTTGATTGATTATTCAATAGTAATTATGTTTTATATACATAATCTTTTTTATTTGAAGTAGAATGGACAATTTTGGAGAAAGCACGTACGAAAAAAAGCCTGAAGAAGTTTTACATAATAACTTTCAAGGATCACTAGATCACGAGCCTAGACTTGGTCTTGAATTTGATAGTGATGACACTGCAATTAACTTTTATAATGAGTATGCAAGAAGAATTGGATTTAGCATTCGCAAAGAGTATGTGAACACAAACAAGAAGTTGGGTTATGTAACGTCACGGAAGCTCACATGTTTCAAGGAAGGTTTTCGTGATGATGATAAACGGAAATATCAAGCTAAAAATCCACGAAAAGAAACTAGAACAGGATGTCATGCTCATATAATTATTACTCGTCAGTCATCGGGAAAGTACTGTATTACTAAGGTTGAGTTGGAACATAATCACTCTCTTGTTCCAATGTCAATGGTTCACATGTTGCCATCCCATAGAAAATAAACAATGTACACGCTTATGAAATCGATCTAGCAGAAGATGCCGGATTATTTTCCAAAGCAACATTTGATTTTATGAGTCTTCAAGCTGGTGGTCGAGAAAATCTGGGTTATACTAAATTAGATCAAAAGAATTACCTCCGAAGCAAACGACAAAACGCCTTGAGACAGGGGGAAGCAGGTAATTTCGTTTTACTTGAAATGTAATTTTAATATTAGAAATTATATATATTATTAATTTCTCATTTTTTTCTTTCAGGGGTACTGTTAGAATATTTTGAGAAGAAGAGAACTGAAGATCCATCTTTCTTTTTTGCGGTACAGTTGGATGTTGATGATATGATAACTAACATATTTTGGGCAGATTCAAAGATGATAATAGATTATGAGACTTTTGGAGATGTGCTCTCATTTGATACAACTTACCAAACAAACAGAGAGCAGAGACCTTTGGCTAGTTTTGTGGACTGAATAATCATAGAAAAATGGTGGTTTTTGGAGGTGCACTGATGTATGATGAGACTTCCGAGTCCTTTCAATGGTTGTTTGAAACATTTCTTAGAGCGATGTCTGGAAAAAAACCAGAAACAATTTTTACAGATCAAGATGCTGCTATGAGTAAGGCTATCTCATTGGTCATGCCTGAAGTTCATCATAAATTGTGTGTCTGGCACATGGAGCAAAATGCAACTAAACACCTCAATCAAGTGTATAAAAGGTACGCTTCTTTTCGTGGTGATTTTAGGAAATGCATTTACGAGTATGAGGATGAAAGAGAATTTATTGATGCTTGGAATACTATGCTTGATGAATATAACCTTCATGAGAATGAATGGTTGCGAGGAATATATGCTCTAAGAGAAAAATTATTTGCAACGTATAGAAAGAAAGTTTTTTCAGGTGGCATGAACAGCACACAATTAAGTGAGAGCCTGAATAGTGATTTAAAGGATTACTTGCAATCTGACTATAATTTGGTACAATTTTTTAAGCATTATGATCGTGCAGTTGAGGATAAGAGATATAACGAGTTACAAGATACTTTTGATGCATTGCAACGAATGCCAGTATTAAAGGCAGAAGTGCCTATTCTGGCTCATGGTAGAGAGGTCTATACATCAAATATTTTTGCACTGTTCCAAGATGAGTACATGAAGTCTTTGTTAATTAGAGTGAATAGATATGAGGAGAATAATTTAATTTTATATAAGGTTAGCAAGCATGGGAGTGCTCGTGAACATATTGTTAAGGAGACAGATTTAGGCCATATATTTTGTACTTGCATGAAGTTTGAGTCGATGGGTATACTTTGTTGTCATATAATAAGAATTCTTGATGTGATAAAAGAGGTTACCTCAATTCCACCTGAGTATATATTGAAAAGATGGACAAAAAATGCAAAGATCGAAAAAATTAAAGAAATTGATGGGCAAGACATAGAGATTAAGGATCTTAAGTTGATCACTATGGATCGTTACAGAACCATGTGTCCTAAATTTGTTCGAATGGTTGCAAAAGCTTGTGAAACAGATGAAGGCTATAAGGTAGCGGTAGCTTGTGCAAATGAATTTAGTTCAAAATTGAATCAAATTATGGAGGTGACAGCTCAATCTCTAAGTACTGGCGGTTCATCAAGAGATTTACCAAAAGAAAATAATGATAAAGATATCCTTCTCTGAGCCAAAACTATAAAAAAGAAAGAAGGACTACGTCGTAGAAGAAAAAGGATTAAAAGTTCCCTTGAAGTGAATGGAAAGCGCAAGAAAACTCAAGGAAAAATGGTGAATTATGTTAACCATGATGGATCGACAGTTAATAATAGAGCTGAATTTGATAATATGAATCGTCTCAATCAGGTATTTCATATTTTACTTTTCAATTATGAATGAAATATTTCTATATAGATCAATTACACTATTTTTTTATTTGTAGGATTCATCACAAAAGGAAAATAACTTTAACAATTCTGATTTAAGTGCCTCTCAAAATATGGCTTGTGCGATCATGTCCAAGCAAGCAGAGTCTGTTCTTTCGATGGAATCTCCTACCTTTACTCAAATGCTGACGGTATTTCTAATGCACTTCTTTGTTTATAAATTTTTTATCAAACATATAATCTTAGCTTATTTTCTACTATCCATGCAGGAACCATTTTCTAGCAATGTGTTTGCACGTGAGCGAACCTCCTATTTTATTCAGTACTATCAGGTTCATATCAAATAAAAATTTTGACTTTATTTTTAAACAAAATTTTTATCTATTTATGTGTAACTTTCTTTTATATTTTGCAGACAAATTATTTCGAGAGTCGAGGAGCATCAAAATTTCAAGATAATTCATTGTGATCTATCAAAAATTTACCTCTAGTATTATTTTTTGAATGAATTGAATATGTTATTTGATAAATACCCTTTGTTTTTTGGAGCATCTTTAATCCTTCTATTTAAATCGTCACTGACACATATATATGAATCCTAATACATTTTATATTAGTTATTGTGTTATTTGTATATTTACAAAGATTCACACAATTTGAAAAAAAAAAAAACAATTAGAGCTATTGTCTCAAATTCAATTCTCGCTGAAACCTCTAGTTTGTTTAAGAGACCACATGGCGGGCCCTACTAGCACAAAGGCTGCTAACGTTGGAAGATTTACAAACGGAAGACTTAACAGTTGAGTATTTTTTAATTATTTTTGTGACAAAAGTTGTATTGCCAATTAATTATATATTGTACAAAAATATCCCAATCATTAATTGCTTGATATGACACGTGGCGTGAATTCAATAGTGCATTGAACAAAATTGAACAAAAAGGTAATGGACAAAATCCGGACCCCTCAACTAAGGCTGTCTAATAGCCCGGTCCGGCCCGGTTCCGGTTCGGCTGGTCCGGTCCGGTCCGGTCCGGTGCTTGGTTGATAAAAAAATTCCGTCACCGGTCCGGTTCCGGTCTGGTGCACCGGTGCAATTGCACCAATGCCGTATCGGAACCGGAACCGGCAGCCGGATATTGTGCCGGTCCCGGTCCGGTTTGATCCGATTCCGTTCGGTTCGTTAATATTTTTTTTTTTGTTTTAAATTAAATTTTTTATTGTTTAAAATATTAAAATCTAAATAAACAAAACAAAACACATATATTACATTCAACAATACACACAGTACATTATGTTGGAAAATGAAAATGCATAATTAGAAAATAAAAACATGAAAATAGACTAGAAATTAGAAAAATACATAAATTTTCAACTTCAGCGACTCAACACTGACTCAATCATCACGTGGTTGCAGATATTTGCCACCAGCATGAGCTGCCCATTCGGGGTCGTGATGGTATTCCAAGTGGGTCTTAAACCTCATTGTCCCTCCAGTATTTGTTCCATCTTCCCAATTCCAAACTTTCTGACAAAGAGTACATTGAGTTTTGCCGGTATCATTATTTTTTGTGATAAATTCCCAAACTTCGGATCGTTTAGTTCTTTTTGGAGCACAAGACGGACCTGCTGTAGTAGCACCTTGAACTTGATTAGCATTATTTGCATTTGCAGCCATGTTGATAGAAAATTTAATAAAATAGCCTTTTTTTTAAGAGAAATGAATAGAAAATATTGAATTGTGATTAATTTGATGAAATATGGGAGTATTTATAGGCAAAATAGGTAGGGGAGGGCTGTAGGGGCGTTTATGGGTGTGGGGGTGGGAAAAATAGCCGTTTATGGCCGTTGCCAACGGCTATTTTTCAAAATAGAGCGGATTTGGACATAAATTTGAAGTGGGCCGGTCCGGTCCGGTTCCGGTCCGGCCCGGTTTTGTCGTTTTAGCTAATTTTTTATTTTTTTATTTTTTATTTTTTGGTTATTTGTTTTGTTTAAATTTTAGTTTTATGTAATAACTTATATATAATACTAGTAATCTAGTATTAAAATATTAACTATTATGTAATGTAGTATTTTAGTATTATAAAAGTATAATTGAGTATTTTTTTCAAACTTAGTAATCTAGTATAATGTAAGTAAATTGTTATTTTTTCAAACTTAATACTAAGTTAGTAGTATAATAGTATTTAGTATTTTAGTATTTTAGTTTTTAGTATTTAGTTTTTAGTTTTTAGTTTTTAGTATTTTAGTATTTTAGTATTTAGTATTTTAGTATTTTAGTATTGAATTGCAAAGAGGTAACTTAATAGAAAATGATACTTGAGAATATAACAAAGGATTTACTTAATAGCAAGGCGTAACGCATTTTATTGAATAATGGATAATGGTTGATTTTTTGCAAAGTACATAGATATTAAATTGCAAAAACTACATATTAATAAAAAAACTTCTCATTTTCTGAATAATTTCGTCTGGCACCTCTGGAGGAACCGGTGGCAAAGAGTCATCTTGTTCATATTCAGTTTCATTGTCCAAACTTCCACTGCCTGATAAAATTTCTGATGATGCTTCTGCATCGGCTACTTGATCTTCTGCAAATCCAAAATTTCTTTGCTCTGATCTAATCCAATCTCTGAATAATACGGCCGTCTCCATTGCTTCTTCCTTCAATGAATGTCTATGATCTCCAATTTGTAATCTTCCTTGGCTAAACGCGCTTTCTGAAGCAATAGATGATGCTTGAATAGTTAGAATATCCCGCGCCATTTTTGCTAAAATTGGAAACTGTGCTTGTTGATCCCTCCAAAATGGCAGTAGTTCATCGCTTCTAAAATAATCAACATCCTTGCAAGCATGAAGTAAATAAACATCAAGCTCGTTGAACCCTCCGCTGCTACTCGACTGCCTGCTAGAAAGCCTTTGATTAAGGCTGGAAAAACTTCCCAATCCGGTTGCAGGTCTTTTGGGAGCCTGCGTTGAACTTGATCCAGCTCCACTTGGAACACTTGGAACAACATTATCAGCTGCACTCCTATACCTTTCATAAATCCGTTGGCAATCTATAATTACCTGCGCACAAACTGTTTCTACACTTGGTGTTTCTTCATCAGTAATTCTCAAATTCCGATAAATTTCTCTAATGAGCATTTCCGTATTAAAACGTTTAAAACATGGATGTAATACAGATGCAATGTAATAAAGTGGTGGAATCGGAAAAAAAATATTTTTTAAATTTTTCAATCATTGCTTCTACCGCAACGTCATAACCAGGCACTAATCTATAATCGTTAAGTAATTCTGCTATTCCAGCTATAAAATATAACATGGTAGTGATTGTAGGATAATATTGACCGGAAAATTCTTTAGTAGCATAAAAAAACTTTGCTAAAAATTGAAGAAGACGCTCAACATCTTGCCAATCCGGTTCTTCTAGGTGATACACTTCAGCTACTTTGCGATTAAAATAATTAGTAATAGGCACTCGTAAAGCGTAAACAACAGTCAAAGAGTCATATACAGTGTTCCACCTAGTTGAAACTTCCTTGGGAACTTTTCTAGGAGCTATACCTTCTTTCACACACTCTACTTGAAAGTCCCTCCATCTATCCGGTTTTTTAGATTTAAAAATATAACTAATTGCGAGTTTAACCTTCATAATAGTAGGATCAAATAACTTAAGGCCATCTTTTACAACTAAATTATATATATGACATGCACATCTAACATGAAACAATTCTTCAAAAGGGGGGATGCAATGCGGGTATTAACTTAGTAATAGCATAATCATTGTTAGTTGCATTATCAAGAGTTATACTTAAAATTTTATCACTAAGAAAATACGCCTTACAAATATCCGAAACTTCTCCCTTAATAAAATTTCCCGTGTGTGGTTCATCGACAGCAGAATATGCTAAAATTCTTTTTTGCATTACCCAGTTAAGATCTATCCAATGAAAAGTAATTGTTAAATACTCATACTCATTAACACCACGACCCAAATCAGAAGTAAGACAAACTCTACAATCAAAGTGATAAAATATATATCGTAAATATTGTCTATATTCATTTTTAAATTTTATAACATCAGTTCTAACCGTAGTTTTTGGAAAACCTTGAAAAGATGGATTATATACGGTTTGAATATAACGAATAAAACCTTGACAAGAAGCAAATGTAAAAGGTAAGCACTCTACCGCAATCATTTTTGCCATTTGTTCCCTATCTTTCTTTTTATCATAATGCATAAGCCCCCCCGTCACTGGGTTAATTTCCTGTTGGACTCCACTACCTTGCGATGGAGCCATTCTATTCCCTGAACGAGGGCCACCCGGCCTCCTTTCCCATTCATCCTTATGATGGTTTTCTAAGTGTGTTCTCAACTTTCCCGTCCCACTATTATGGCTGCCGGTTTTAAATTCCCAAACTTTTGCACAAATATTACATTTAGCTTTCTGAGCCGCAATATCTTTAGTCATAAATTTCCACACATCCGATCTTTCGGGTCGTGCATATCGTTCTCTACTAGGAGGCATAGGTGGTAATTCAGTTTCTTCATGTTCACCTTGAAATTGACTAGTGGGTGTTTCATCTAAATTAGCCCCTTTGGTAAACTCTTCATATTGTGTCTCTAACATATCATTATCTAGTGGTGCATCAAGATTTATATCATGCAAAAATTGCGAGTTATCTTCCTGAGTAAAATCATCTATAAGAGAAGGAGCGCTAGAAGTACCAACTGGTCTTTTACCTAAAGCACGACTACGTCTATCATCCCCCCCTCGGTTAGAAGCACGTGATCTACGACTGCTACCCGTACGCCCAGTAATTGCTCTCCACACTCCAGACATTTTTATAATTACTAAAATATGCTTCAAACAAATTACTAAAATATGCTACAAACAATAATATTGCACAAAAATAAAATAGATAATAAAAAGTAAGAACGAGTTTACTTGATATCGTGAACTTAGAATGTAGAACTTAGGAAGTGAAAGTTGAAACTTGACCGGAACTGCACCGAACAATATTTCCACTTTACTCCAAATATTTTTTTAGTATGCAATTTAGCAAATAGCCTTTTGTAGAAATAAGAGAGATTGATAGAGATTTAGAGAGAATATTAGAGAAATTGTGAATAAATTGATGAAAAATGATGGTATTTATAGAAAAAATAGGTAGGGGGTATGGGGGTGCCCTAGGGGGGTGGGGGGCCAAAATAGCCGTTTTTGGCCGTTGAGCCAACGGCTGTACGTGAAATAGCCGTTGCCCAACGGCTATTTTTCGCTAAGCCCATCAGCCATCCGGTCCGGTCCGGTCCGGACCGGTTCCGGTCCATTTTGGTCCGGTTCGTCCGGTCCATTTTGGACGTGTCGGATCGAAACCGGGTCGTGTTTTTTTTTTTTTTTTTTTTTTTTTATTTTTTATATTTGGCCCGATTTGAGCCGGTCCGGTCCGGTTCGGCCCGGCCCAAACCGGGCTATTAGACAGCCTTAGTCTCAACCTTATTTGCTCGTACTTCTTCTTTTTTTCTTTTTTTTAAGCCATTTTTTAAGATGAAAGTATATTCTAACTCACATTTGATTCAATTTTATATTTTATACTACTATATCTTTTTACAAATGTATTTCATGCGTGTGCTAAAAATTGATCAGTTATCTTTATGTAAATTAAATGATAATTAATGAATAAAATAATTACTCTAAGCTAGGTGAGCCCATTTGGGGTGGAGCCACGTGGTGGCAAGGAGATTCAAACCCCCTTTCTCGAAAATTCGCTGATTTCACTTGTATAAATTTTACCAAAACCATTAATATAAAGTTCTTAAATCCCCTTTGAGACAATGAAGAACGTTGGCAGATGCAAGGGGGTTATAGTTTCACCTAAAGATCGTCTGTTCGTCCGGCTATAGCATAGTCACTTGTTTTCCGGAAGCATTTGACTAATGGGCTACTGAACATTCTTCGATATAGTTTCCTTTGGATCAGACAGTACCGAGCTACTTATATCCTTGACCTCCTACTTGCCATTTTGTCATCGGTGGGCGTTCTTTTCTCTAAATAATCTACAAGCGAATTATGCTAAAACCAGACGAAAATCGTTGTGTTGACTTCTTGATGTCCTAAACTGAGCGAGTCAGCTGTATCACTGCATCTGAACTATTATGACTCATGTCTGCAGTCGCTGCAAGTCTAGCCAACCCTGTCATCTTTTATTTCCATAATCTATTAATGTTGCTGAAGAGATAGAAGTTAATTGTGGTTGACAACGGCTCATAATCCTTACTACTCCATCTGTTTCACTTTTTGTGTCATAGTTTGACTCGGCACAAAGTTTAAGAAATAAAGGAAGACTTTTGAAACTTATGGTGTAAAATAAGACAAAGATATTTGTGTGGTTGTAAATCATTTCAGTTAGGGGTGGGCATTCGGAATTTCGGTTCGGGTTCGGTTTTTATAAATTCAGAATTTCGGTTTTTGGTACCTAAATGTTGATACCAAATACCAAACCAAAATTTATTCGGTTCGGTTCGGAATTATGTAATTCGGTTCGGTTTTTCGGTACGGTTTCGATTTTATAATTGATTTTTATTTCAATTTTATGTCATTCTATCAATAGCATTTTTGCAAAATCAAATTTTGTAGTAAGTGGCGAAGTGTCACTGTACCAACTCCTAATGTTGTTCAACCTTAATAAGCTTTCAATGTGCTTTTAAGGACCACAACCCACAACATGATAGCAAGAAAAAGAAACAATGTTCAATAATATTATTAACTCTGTCAATGATAGAAATTTATAAGCGTATCAATTTCTAGCATCTACTTATAACATTTTATTGAAGAGTATGGCAGGCCAAGGTCGTAACATTTTAATACAATCCTGCCTTCAAACAAAGTGATTATTACAATTAGAATTAATTATATCACAAAATTCATCTTATTATAATACAGATAGAGAACTTACAAAAAGAACGACAAGAAGTTGCAACTTAACCTCTTCAATGCAGAATAAGGAAGAAAGAAGTGTGAATAAAGTATATTTGCTATTTGGGCTAAGAAAGAATTGGACTTGGGTTTGATTTTAGTAATTAGAATTGTATTATGTATATATTTATAATATATACACTATAAAAAATTCGGAATTTCGGAATTTAACACCTCAAAACCGAATTCCGAACCGAAATTCCGAAATACCAAAATTTTTACACCGAATAGTGTTCCGAAATTCCGAAATTCCGAAACCGAAAAACCAAATTAATTCGGTTCGGTTTTTCGATTTTCGGAATTTATGCCCATCCCTAATTTCAGTAATGGCAAACTGTAATTTTGAAGTTAAACTGTTACCAAATTTAGAATGCTGCCATTCTTTTTGAAACAAACAAATAAGGAAATGATGCCACATAAATTGGAACGGAGGGAGTACTATTTTGAATTTTTAAAAGCCATGGTTTCAAAGTATATTATCTGGTAGGTTTATACTTTATTCCCATTTGGTTCAGTTATGACCTTTACCATGTTAGATTCCTCCTTTCTTCTCTTTAATAGTTAATTCATATATTTTTATTACATAATTATATTATAAATTTGTTTTGATCTTTGCCATGATTGATTCTTGCTTTTTCTTTCTTGATTAGTTAATTAGTTCATAAATTATAAAATGATGATATTACAAATTTGAAGTTGAAATGATAAGTAATAAGACATCTAGATTTTTCAAAGTATTAGTAAGGATGTACTCACTCCGTTTCAATTTATGCGGCAGCATTTCCTTATTCGTCTGTTTAAAAAAGAATGACAGCATTCTAAATTTGGTAACAATTTAAGTTCAAAATTACAGTTTTGTCATTACTGAAACGATTTACAGCCACACAAACTTCTTTGACTTATTTTACACCACAAATTTCAAAAGTCTCCCTTTATTTCTTAAACTTTGTGCCGAGTCAAACTATGACACATAAAATGGAACGGAGGGAGTAATATGGCGATAGTAAAATGCCTCATCAAAGACGTTTCTTAATTGTTATTGTTGCTCCCAACGCACACGCAAGTATACGCGGTCGACAAGTAATAAAGTGATAAGATGAGTATCGTTCCCACGAGGACTATTCAGACTGAATTCTAGCAAACAATTTATATAAACTATTCAGGGATCTTTTTCCAATAGTGAGGATTTTATTAACTAAAGAACAGTAATTAAATGGTAGAAGTGAATTCAAGCAATGGAGCAAGACTTCGTTGTTATCAGTAATAAGGAGACGGTCCAGGGTCAGAGTTACGAACAATCCAGTTGAGTTTTCCAATTGATTCCACTTCTTAAATCCCGGATTACTAACTAACAGATTAAATGTACCCGTGAAAACCTTTCGATTCTTCACGGTCTATGCAAGCTACTCCAATCCTTATATGTCTATGGATTGAATCACGTGCACGCATTAACGAATTCTGTAATTAGTTAAACTAGGCGAGCAAGTATATGTCTATCCTACTCACAAATTGGTTCCCCGATGCCCGGGTTCACAAACTAGTCCTATTCTTTCTTATTACGTAATTAAATTCCCTCTTTCGAGTTCAATCTAAAAACCATAGATAATGCGTAATAATCGGGCCCTGACAATTACACAAGTAAAATCAAGAAAGAATAAGCAACCCGTTATGGGATTCAATTAATGGAAATCAATCTTCAAACATCAACCTTCATGAAATACTCTAACCCTAGAACGATAGATTTAGCCACGCATACTCATAATAACAACACAAAGATTTGATGAAATAATGAAATAATGATGTAATAGATTAATGAAAGGAAGAAAAACCCTTGTTCTTGATGTTATGAGCTCTCCAATTTGCTCCAAAGTCTGAACTCCTCTCAAAAACTAAGTAAAATACTATTTATAGTGTTTACAAACACCTAGTAATAAGTTAGACCCAATCCTAGACGAAATAGGAAGTAAAAAACAGCACACGGGGCGCTATAACGGGCGCCCCGCGCCTCGGAAAGCGCCCAGACAACCAGTAGCGTCACATTTTGGGCGCTTTTGGCACGTGGCACGTGAGGAACCGCGCCACAGGCTGGCCGCTTTGCCTGGCGCGGCGCCCCACCTGTGGCGCCAGACTATTTTTCTATTTCGTTTGCTCCTTTGCTCGCTCGTGTCGTGCCTTCGTGTGCTCAATCCAATCCTCAATCAAAATCCAATCAATTCATGCTCAATCAAGCTCCAAAAGGCTCCAAATGCACTTCATAACAACCTACATACACACGACATCAAATCAGTGTAAAACCACATTCATAAACCATAAAACGAGCGAATAAGGTACTAAAACGTGAGGAAATATTAAGGAAATATAGGCATAAAATGCCAAACATCACCACCCCACACTTGAACCTTTGCTCGTCCTCGAGCAATCACAAATAACTTCCAACCTAGGTAAAACAGGTCTGCCTATGACTATGGTTGATACCGATCATTGTACAAATGCACACATGACTACTATGGATCCACAAACATGTCAACAATTTAGCAAAACCAAAAATATGAGAACAACCACCCCAAAATAGCTCAAATGCACAAACTCAACTTAATGCAACCATGCTCCCACAAAATCAGACCTATCTACTCAACCAAGAAGCCACCAACTTCACCTATTTCATGCAAACCATGTGCCCTCACCAATATGAAGCAAAAGAGTGTCCCCCCAAATATCACACACAACAATGAATATCAAGAATAGAATGTGGACAATAACATAGAAAGAAGTCACTCACTCTCATGAAAAGCTCACATGTCACACACAATGTACCATAGGCTTGCCCGTAGTGTAGGACTCCACTAATGTAAGCTCACTCCAATCGAGATTAACTAGGACTTTAGAAAGGTCGTAATGTAGGCTAAGAGGCGGGTAGGATACATATGGTAATAGTGACTACCTCCCTAAGCACTTTAATATATCACAATTATTCCAAACACAATTCTCATCAAAGCCACCCAATCAACAACTTTCACACACCTTCTCAACAAGTAGCAACCTTTCTTTTAAGCACACACTAGCAAGGGATGGATATCTTTTTCTCTTTTTTTATTTCTTTTTCTACAAATTTTTTTTTTCTTTTCAACTTTGCTAATTTTTTCTCTTTTTCTTTTTCTATTTCATCATCTTCCAACCTTGCCAATGCTTTTCACTACTTCACAGTTTTAACAATTATTTCCCTTCATTAGTTCCACTAAAAAATCTCTCAAAATCCAACCACAACTCCAAAATAACAACACAATATCAATAAAGTGCTTAAGGAGTAAAGGGTCAAAAGAGTCAATTTAGAACAAATGGGTAGGCTCGGGGTGTGGGTGCCAACAAAAAAGGGTCAAAGAAATCACAACAACAAAATTTTTTTTCAAGATATATATGTAAGGGTAGGCAAGTACAAGAAAGCCTTGTATCATTTCCCGACTAGAGCGAACCTAGGATTTCGCTTTGCACACACACGGGGCAAGTTCTAGACATTAATATGCAACATGGAGTAAAAAAGAACATGCCTCACAACACACATTGCACACGATCCACACAAAAAGGCTCCATCAACAACTCTCAACTAAGCATCTAAAGTGCAACTTGTAGAAATTTAAGCACTAATGCACAAAGGTCAACAATCAAGTCAAGCAAGCGGACTCAAGCATCTCAAGGGGGTCGTTCCATGTTTTTCCTAGGCATGCATCAAAATTAAAACTGAAGGACACCACAAATAATACATGCAATCAAGTCCAAGTCCACCGGTATCAAACAAATCAAAGGCACCTAGCATTCTACCTATTCCTACGTCTAGGGTCATCTACAACTAACTACTCTAATCCTAAAAATAAAACTACCCGGTTCAAAGGCCTCCCCGTGGAAAAGAACCGAGGCCATAAGAAAAACCACGGGGTGGATGACATGTACCACTAATAAAGACTAAAAAGAAAATCTTTTTGGAATTTTTCATTGGTTTTCTAATTTTTTTTTCATATATTAAAGCAAGAAATAAATCAAAACAAAGTCAAGTGACAAAAGAAAATCCTACGGTACATGCATCCCTAACCTCAAAAATAGATAAAGGGTAGTTCCCCCACCCCCACACTTAAACCAAGCACTGTCCTCAGTGCTAAAAATAAGCAAGTGCAAGGTAAAGAAAACTTCCCTGAAGATTCTAGTCCTTGGTGCTAGCATCTTCCAAGCTTCCATATCGTATGAGGTACTCAGACTTCCCTCATCAGGTCATCAATATTAGGCAAGGGTGAGGACACCCCACACTTAGCCTCGACATTACATGAACCTGCAATCCAAGGAAAAACAACAACTACGTGACACTATAAATGAAATAATACAAGTACAAACTCGGGTTGCCTCCCGAGAAGCGCCTTAGTTAACGTCGTGGCACGACGACACTTTTAGCTCACTTCCAGCCTTTATGTCTTCTCTTCTTACCCCAAACTTTTGCTTTCTTCCCTTCTTTTAGAGAACCCATCTTCAACTTCACATGTGGTTTACTTCCATCTTCTTGTTTGACACATTCAATCATAGAGCACTCTTCCACCTTATCTATGTGCTCCTTCCCATTATAAACCTTGAAAGTAACCTTTTCTCCATGCGCTCTAACAGTCATCTTACCCAGCTCCATGTCAATAATTGCCTTCGAGGTGACTAAGAATGGTCTCCCCAAAATGATTGGAGCTTCTCGGTCCTCTTCATAATCTAGGACTACAAAATCAGCAGAGAATGTAAACTTACCAACTTTTAGCAACACATCCTCCAACTTACCATCAGGGTGAGTGAGTGATCCATCTGCCATCTTAAGAGTAACTGAAGAGGGCTTGATTGCTCCTAGCCCTAACCTTTTGCACACAGACAGAGGCATTAGATTTATGCTCGCACCCAAATCACACAAGGCACCAGTGATATTATGCCCTCCAATGGTGCAAGGAATAGTAAACCTCCCAGGATCTTGAAGTTTTGGAGGTAGCTTGCTCAAGATTGTGCTACACTCCTCAACTAACTCAACTGTACCTATCTCTTGAGGCTTTTTCTTCTTGACTAAAATTTCTTTTAAGAACTTCACAAAGGATGGCATCAATTCAAACACATCAGTCAAAGGAATATTGACTTGAAGTTCTTTCAACATACTCACAAATTTTTGATACTGGGCCAGATCCTTCGATGGTAATAGTCTCTGCGGGAATGGTGGAGGTGGCAGAGGTGCCTCCTTTTTCTCTTCTTTCTTCTTTACCTTCTCCACTTTTTCAACTTTTTCTATTTCAGCTCTCTCCTCGGACTTGGCCATCAGCTCTCCACCTTCAATTAAAGTCACTGCAAGATATTGTTCAGGCTCTTTTTTCACAGTGCTTATTTCTCCCACCAACTGCCCCAACTGGTGCTCTAGGTTCTTGTGAGCATTGGCAATATCTTGTATGGCCACTGCATGGGCTGCAGTGTCAGCTATCATTCTCTGCTGGCCCGCCATCAACTGCTTTAACATCTCTTCAACTGAATAGCTAACCTGCTGTGGTGGAGGTGGAAGCGGGTGGTAATTATTCGGGGCTCTCGTATTACATTGATAATAACCATTACCAAACTGATTTTGACCCTGCAGCCTGTTTTGATTACCCACGTAATAAACTGACTCTGGATTAGAGGAGCAAACCTCTGTAGCATGGTCTTGACCACAAACCTCACAAAAACTCTGGAGTTGTGGCACTGGAGCCACTGGTTGCTGAGCCTTTGGCAGAGCTAACTTGCTAATTTGATTGGAAATAGCATCCATCCTCGCCCTTAGCTCTGAAACTGCATCTAACTGAAGTACCCCTGCAGGTTTCTGCGTAATAGCTCTACCATCTCCCTGCCAATCAGGATTGCTCTGCGAAAACTTATCTAGCAAATCATAAATTTGATCAAAATTTAAGGCCAGTACTTGGCCTCCAGCAGCAGCATCAACCACGATCTTAGTGTGTTGGTTCAACCCCTCAACAAAAGTGTGTGCAACAACCTCATTGGATTGGTTGTGGTGTGGACAATCTCGCAATAAAGCTTTGAATCGCTCCCAGGCTGAATACAAGGATTCTCCTTCTAACTGTCTGAAGGACATAATTTCGCTCCTCAGCCGGGCTGTCTTGGCAGACGGATAAAATTTAGCCAAGAACTTCTTAGCCAAATCCTCCCAAGTAGTGATAGACCCAGACTTTTCAGCCTTTAACCACTTCCTTGCTGCCCCAATCAGTGAAAACGGGAACAACATCAAGCGAACATAATCAGTAGGAACACCCGCTGGTGTATAAGTATCACTGATCTCCAGAAAGTTCTGAATGTGTTGCTGCGGATCCTCATGAAGTAATCCACCATATTGTCCAGTCACATGCAGCAACTGAATCATGCCGGACTTAATCTCAAAGCCCCCGGTGATAGCGGGCTTAACTATGCTCGATGCTACTCCCTCCAGGCTGGGGAGAGCAACATCTCGCACAGCTAAAGCTTGTTCTTCTGCCATTCCTGTAGGTAAAGATCAAGCAGGACCTATTACCTGAAACAGCACAAAACTCAAAACAAAAATTAAACCTGAATAGAAAGTAATAAACTGTTCAAAAAGAAAACAGTCAATTGTTTAGTCCCCGGCAACGGCGCCAAAAACTTGTTGCTCCCAACGCACACGCAAGTATACGCGGTCGACAAGTAATAAAGTGATAAGATGAGTATCGTTCCCACGAGGACTATTCAGACTGAATTCTAGCAAATAATTTATATAAACTATTCAGGGATCTTTTTCCAATAGTGAGGATTTTATTAACTAAAGAACAGTAATTAAATGGTAGAAGTGAATTCAAGCAATGGAGCAAGACTTCGTTGTTATCAGTAATAAGGAGACGGTCCAGGGTCAGAGTTACGAACAATCCAGTTGAGTTTTCCAATTGATTCCACTTCTTAAATCCCGGATTACTAACTAACAAATTAAATGTACCCGTGAAAACCTTTCGATTCTTCACGGTCTATGCAGGCTACTCCAATCCCTATATGTCTATGGGTTGAATCACGTGCACGCATTAACGAATTCTGTAATTAGTTAAACTAGGCGAGCAAGTATATGTCTATCCTACTCACAAATTGGTTCCCCGATGCCCGGGTTCACAAACTAGTCCTATTCTTTCTTATTACGTAATTAAATTCCCTCTTTCGAGTTCAATCTAAAAACCATAGATAATGCGTAATAATCGGGCCCTGACAATTACACAAGTGAAATCAAGAAAGAATAAGCAACCCGTTATGGGATTCAATTAATGGAAATCAATCTTCAAACATCAACCTTCATGAAATACTCTAACCCTAGAACGATAGATTTAGCCACGCATACTCATAATAACAACACAAAGATTTGATGAAATAATGAAATAATGATGTAATAGATTAATGAAAGGAAGAAAAACCCTTGTTCTTGATGTTATGAGCTCTCCAATTTGCTCCAAAGTCTGAACTCCTCTCAAAAACTAAGTAAAAGACTATTTATAGTGTTTACAAACACCTAGTAATAAGTTAGACCCAATCCTAGACGAAATAGGAAGTAAAAAACCGCACACGAGGCGCTATAACGGGCGCCCCGCGCCTCGAAAAGCGCCCAGACAACCAGTAGCGTCACATTTTGGGCGCTTTTGGCACGTGGCACGTGAGGAACCGCGCCACAGGCTGGCCGCTTTGCCTGGCGCGGCGCGCCACCTGTGGCGCCAGCCTATTTTTTTGTTTCGTTTGCTCCTTTGCTCGCTCGCGTCGTGCCTTTGTGTGCTCAATCCAATCCTCAATCAAAATCCAATCAATTCATGCTCAATCAAGCTCCAAAAGGCTCCAAATGCACTTCATAACAACCTACATACACACGACATCAAATCAGTGTAAAACCACATTCATAAACCATAAAACGAGCGAATAAGGTACTAAAACGTGAGAAAATATTAAGGAAATATAGGCATAAAATGCCAAACATCAATTATCAATCTTAATTTTTAAGAATAATTTTGTTGAAATTGGCTTATTTATCTTCTAATAATTTTCATCATTAAAGTTCACTTCTGTATTTGAGATCGCATCCTAAAGAATGAAAGTGACACTCACTATTTTGTGGTTTACCGTTCATCTCTTTTAGAATGCGATATGCAAAGATCTAGGATTAAGTAAGGAGGCATACCGAATAATGTCGAAATCTTGAATTTGTCGTGAAGCACCATTTTAAGAAACTTGTGATCCTCTTTTAATTATTATTTTATAATACACATATTTTTTATTTAATTTAATCTAATTTATTTTTCAATTGAAGAGCACACTCGCATCGCGTTACTACAAAAAAATAAACCTAAAATATGAATATATGACTCTGCCATAATTAATTTTACTGGAAATAACAATTACACGTCCATAAAAGATATCTCTAAAGTACAAAATCATTGTTTGGCAAGGAGTCCAAACCTTATATGTAAATCTTGCAATTTTTCCCCAAATCAACGTTTTAATAGATCGTAAGGTGTGTAAATATTTATTATTCCATATGTTTATGTGTTAACTGTCTTAACGGATATATTGATTGATGTTGATGTCTGATTTTGGCCGATATTGCGAGTAATACTTTTTCCTCCTTACGTTAGAATTGTTCGAAAATATCTTTCGTTTTTCCGTTGAACACAATTCATTCTTTCATAAATAGATAGTTTATAATTACCTGAGTTGATAAGAAGACGTATAAGTTGAACAACATTTTTTCTTTACTTCCTACTCAAGTTAAGCAACAATTTAGAGCAAAAGAAATATTACAAAAAGAATATTTAAGCTATACCGTATACCACACACTCAGACGACTACATGGTCCTTCCCTCATCGAAGAGCCACGTATTCAGGGTTGACCACTTCATCACACAATTTTTCTGCGAACAGGTATCAATTGATGCCCTTTTATTAAGGTTAGGTTCGCCATGTCAGTCAGTGTAGTTGGCTGGAGCCAACTCAAAAATTAATACTTCCTCCTTTTTAATTTATGTGACAGCATTTTCTTATTCGTCTGTTCCAAAAAGAATGATAGCATTCTAATTGGTAACAATTTAAGTTTAAAATTACAGTTTTACCATTACTGAAATGATTTACAACAACACAAACATCTTTGTTTTATTTTATACCACAAGTTTCAAAAGTCTTTCTTTATTTCTTAAATTTTGTGCCAAGTCAAACTATGATACATAAATTGGAACGGAAAGAGTAATAAAATACGTATTAGCCAAATTATCTATCAGAACTATCCATTGCCAAAATTGTTATTTGTAGAAAACTAATCGGGGGAAAAAAATAACTATTGATAATCAAACACTACAAGAAATAAATTTGTATCTCGTAGGAAAATTAATAGAAAAAAAAAAGAAGATAATGCCAATGATGTAAGACAGTTGAGATTGGAAATTTATTTAGTGATATCTTGCACTAAATCTGGAATATAATTTAAAAAAATTACGCTAAAAAATATTCTAAACTATTTAATTATACAATATACCAATACTTTTAAATATTCATCCTACATAACAATACTTTTCACATTTTAACAAAACATACCATTTTTCATTTGCCTTATCTCTAACCCAAAACCCTAATTTCTCCCTCTCTCATTCTCTCCCCTCCTCCACCCATCCATCCTCCCCCAATGGCATCCCCCATCGCCGGCGATCTATTCCTCCGACGAACCACCGCGGAGTGACGCCACCACTGCTCGTTTTATTTCTCGCCCGTCCCGATGCCGCTGCTCTGGCACCGGAGTGGCGGCGCTGCTACTGTTACAGATCTACATCTCCCCCCCCTTTTTTTAAATGTATTTTATGTGTATATTTATGTATAAGTTTGTATTGTTGTATATATTTATGTTTTTGGTATATAAATACATTTACATTTTGTTGAATATTTTTAGTAGTATGTCTTTGTAAATTTATTGTATGTTTCGTATGCATATTTCAACCTACATATTTTTATATATCAATTTATACTTTTTTGTATAAACTTGTATTTTGTGTGTATCTGTGTGTTAAATGCATGTCCAAAATCCGTTGTATGTGTGTAAATATTTTCGTATGTGTTTGTACGTGTGGGGTATATATACGTAAATTTGTATATTTCTAGTTTTTATGTATGTTTATGTATTTTTATAGATCAAATATACTTCTTTTTAAGTAAGAAAGTGTTTTTTTTTGTATGTTTATGCATCTACAATTTTTTTCAGATTTAAAAAAAAAATTTCCAGTCACTGGCAGCCGGCGGCGATCGGTTGCCCGCGGCTGGTGGCACAGCTACAGTGTAGCAGTGGGGAAGGGGAGAGGGTGAAACCCTAATTTGTATGGTTTAAATGGATTTTGTATATAATATATAAAAAGTATTATTATTTTTTGTAAAATTATATAGTATTAGTATTTTCTATAATTTTAGTGTTAATATTGTATATATTTGTAATTCTCCCAAAAATAATCATATAGTAGAAATGGAAGGGCAAAAAAAGGAGCAAACCCATATAATAAGAAATTACCCGAAGGAGAAGATGACACGTTTAGATATTCATGCACATTAAAATGATAAGTTGAAGTACTAAATGCTTTCAAATAAAAAATCAAAATTATGAAATGTTTTAAAAACCACAAACTTTGTAGATTATAAGTCATGAATAGCAAACATCTGACTTAGCTTAGACTTGAAGATGATTTCATCTTATATTTTCTAAGGATCAACAACCAATTTTTTTTTTTTTTTTAAATTGATTCATTAGATAAGTTCTCTCACAAGTGCGTTTTAAGGAGAGCGAAATGTACACAGATCTTTCCCTTATCAAGGTAGAGAGGTTGTTTCCGATAAATCCTCAGCTAAAGAAATATTTAAAGAAAACAAGTTTGAAAAAAAATATATGAAAATTGTTTATGCCTAAATTTGTACGTCAAGGTTAAACAATTAATTATGAATGAGGTCACAAGAAATACGGTAAATTACGATGGAAAAGTAAGTAAATACGATGAAAATAAAGACAAGTAATTAAACAAGAAATAACAGAGAAAGCAAAGTAAATCTTATTCCTTAAGAGCAGCCGAGTTCGATGGCGAGTCGTTTCTTGTGTACAATACAATGTAAGGAGGGGTACTTATAGCAGTGATATCGGTCCTAAATAAGGTAAAATACAAATACTAATAAGGCCATGGGCCTACAACTCGAGGCAGTGGTATACTAAAACCTAACTAAGAGACTATAAACCCTAGGCGACGGGATGTGTGCCCTACGCCCTGTGACCAAACCGCCTAAACGGTCGTTAGCTCTAGGAGCGGGCGTATATCCTCAGTCCCCGATGGCTTGTAGGATAAGTCTAGTCTCGCCAGCTGGACTCATATCCCCGTAACAATAGGTGGCGTATTTTTGCCCACACAGTCAGTCCCCCCCACTTGCTGAGTGCTGACACAAGCAGTCAGGAAGTGAAAGAAGCGTGATAGCAGACGTAAAGGTGCGACGGTACTGATGCCCGCCTCCTTGACTCTTCACGTATGTCATATTTAATGCAAATTCCTTAGTACAGCGACGTGTCCCATGATAATTGGAGGGGTTTTTTCCGCGTATCTTCCTAATACTGCTGCTCTGTTCACATCTGTAATTATGTGGATCCATATCACTTAAACTGCAGTAATCATAATTATGATCCCACGCGATTGAGATCATTGCACTTCCCTATATGTTTCCAGCCCAGACGTGTATATATACGTCGTAAGTGAGAAAGTTTATTCACAACCTTCCAAAATCTTCAAGAACTATTCTTCAAAAGATAATCTCTTTTTCAATCCTCCTAATAATATCATCATAGCACAAGGTCCAAGCTTTCTCCCAGCGAACTTCAGAGCCTAGGATTACCTCACCAATATCTTCAATTTTGAAAATGATGGCCGCATGCTGGTCCAAACCCCTAAACAAGAGGGTGAAAACAACAATCTCTCCATTGAATTCTGCCCTTCTACAACCATGGAGAGTGATATTATGCGCACCAAGCATGAATGCAGATGGCCTGATTTTTATATTGTTCTTGCTCCTGGCGCTGAGGAAAGAATTTATTCTCATCGGGCTGGCTTTTTAATGGTTCACACATATCCTTTCACTCTTCATTTCAACAAGCGCGTCCACTTAATCATAGAGGACATATGCTGCCATTATAATGTTTGCATGGGCCAAATTGGCCCTTCCGTGTGGCGACTGGTGGCCGTGCTTGATCACTTGGCTAACTATGCCCAGGTTGTATTTTCCTTTGATCATCTTCTAGCCTTCTACTCCCCTCGCCTTCACAAAGCGGGGATGCTGATGTTCATGAAATGAGGGAAGAAAGGTATAGTCCCCAATAGTGAAGATTCCAAAGACCGTGGTTGGGTGTATAGGTATGTGGCTGGGCGAACGACCGATTTAGTATCCTCTCTTCCCTTTCCAGAGGTCTTCAACAGAAAGCGTAAGTCCACAGAAACTTATCTGCTTGCTTTCAATTGTGGTTGCTTGAAACTGATTTTTTTTTCTGTATAGTGAACGTAGTGTCCACCATCTCTTTGAGACATAATGAACTGATGATGTAGGTCACCAACATCTTTTCGAGGAATCATCCTGAATCACTGACCTTCTTGTCCCTAGCGAACGCGAATGGCTGGCGGGCGAAAGATCACAGTAAGCAATCATTGACACGTTCTTTCTACCCAAAATTTCTCCTATATTTTTATTCGTTGCTTCTTCTAGGGTTCTCTCATCGCGACATGCCTCCGCTGGTGGATATTCAGATCACTGCCCCATAAATTTCTCCCTTACCCGATGTGCTGGCATCTAATGGAAGAATTTTGGAGAAGGCGAGCAGATCCTGTTCCTCGAAGAGAAAGAGGTTCTCTAGGCCAGCCAATGTGCCCATTGCTGGTGAAACCCTTGCGATTTATGAAGGTGAGGGAGAAGTCCCCCGAGTGACTGTATCCGAGACTGTTAAGACAACTCCGTCTACTGCTTTTGAAGCATGTCCTTCTTTACGGAAGCGTTAGCATCTGATCGAAGACATTCCTATAGCTAAGGAAGAGGCTAGTGTGGAGGATGATGTCTTGCTTCGTGCCATGCCTTATGATCTATAATCTCCAGGTATGTTGTTTCTTTGACTTCAGTTTTTATAATAACATTCTTTCCTTGTCGACTTCAAAGGTTGACATCGCACGTCTATGTTCAGAACCTATTGTTGCTGCGCCGACTCCTGAGGGCTCTGACTCCTTCCAGCGGCGCCATGGTAAAGAAGTGGTCGTAGAGACTGTGTTTGAACCCGTAGGTGGAGCTTGAGAGGTTGTAATCCCGATTGCTGTGGGGGTTAGCCTGATGAAGACTCCACGGGTTGTAACAGTCCTTACCATTGAACTGGTCGGCCCTGCAGAACAAGAACACCTCTTTGGCTACAGCAATCATGAGTTGCTTGAGGTTGCCACTGGATGCTCCCTTTGGGTAGGTTTCCATTTACTACCATGTCAAGTTTAACATCGTTTTTCCTTTACCAAACTCTTGTCCTTACCATAACCCAGGGATTGATGGTGTATCATGAGATACTCCGTCGGGGAGGCTTAGAAGGCAATCTGGTCGAGAAAGCGGATGCTCTACGAGAACAAGCAGCTAGCTTGCAGCCTTTGTGGAGAAGGCTGAGGAGTTGATAGGTGAGCTGCAGACCACTCGCGATGCTTACCAGGTAGAGGTTCTGAAGAGCAGGAATTTGGAAAATGTGTTGACTGGCGAAGTGCGCAAGCACAAGCAGGGTGTCGAAGCCCTCAAGTCGTCCCGTACAGATGTCAAGGTCTCAGAGCAGGTTCATCTCAGCAACGTGAATCGTCTGGAAGGGATCGTGAGAGATCTGCGGCAGCAACTATCCGGTAAAGAGGAAAGAATGAATGCCGTTGATAAGTATGCCTCAGATGCTCAGGGTCTCTCTGCCTTCCTTCAAGATGAGAATGACAGGCTAAAAGGTAAAGTGACGTCATGTGAACGAATTCGCGGCAACCTTTGCAAGATGTGCCTCCTAAAGGATCAATAGAGAGAAGCTCTGAATGCTTGTCACATAGCAGAAGTTGATCGTGCCAATGTCGTTGCTGCTCTTGCCAGTCTTCTCCGGGTTCGTGACGACCCTAATCTTGGCCTAGCTATTGAGATTGCCTCATATACTAGCCTTGTTGCCCAGGCAGATGCTCAAATTTGTTCTAACCTTGAGGAAGTCTCTAAAGAGATGAGTGGTAAAAGAGAGGAGACACCGACTGGGGAACCTGCAACTGGTGAAGCAGAACCTTCGCGGAGTGTTGCCGATGAAGGAAGTCCCCCAAGACAGGAATGAAAATCCCCCCTGTTGATGCTCTTTTTTTAATGCATCTAGCGATTAGACATTTATAAGCGTATGCGAATGTTTAGTGTAAATTTTGGGCCCGTTTTGTGGCGTATTAACTGAAATTGCTTGTGCCTTTGTCTGTGACGTTTTTTAATTTTCGCTGTAAACAATAAGTAATGATAAGTTATGCCTTTGTGGGCGTTTGCACCTAATGACTAGATGGCTTCCGATCTTCCCGACTGTTCTAGTTATTTAAGAACGTGTGTCAGCTACATTGAGCAATTACGTCTTTTGTGCACCGATAGACGACGACTAGGTTGCATCCGTAGCAGATGGCTATTTGCACCCAGAATGAGACGACTTTAACCCGTGTGGAAACGGTCCTTTTACATTTTGAGACAAAACACCTTCGCTTAGTTACTCGAGTATTTAAGACTTTCTGGCACTACAGAGACAGGCGTCCCCATCAGCGTGTTGGTGCAATTTTTGATTTAACGAGATCAACGCTCGATTAATGACTGGTGGCTGAGTTAGACGTGGTCTAACTCTAAGCGAGTAGTGTACCCTACTTTTTTTACGGAAAGTGAGTGTATTACTTCAACTTGTATGTGGCCGGGGCTATGAATAGTTGGATCGTAGATGGATCTAAATAAATGAGCAAAAATGAATAAGTAAGATAGTAGTTTTATTAGTATAGGTGCAGAGCCTAGGATGTTGTGGGTGAAGACCCGTTATATATCCAAAAAAAGTATGAAAATACTGTAATCTAAGAGCGAGATTAATTTGCTAAGGAAATTCTGAAAAGAAAAGTATTTCCAATTATCCCTACTCCTTCTCTCCCTCCCCCCCGAAAGACGTCTATCAATTATACCGTCTGAATCGCAGTCATGGTTGATTGCGGGTTCGAAGTCTTCGGGGTCTCCTGGAATATTCACCTCAGGCACTTGCTCGGGGACAGTTGCTCCAAGGATTGCGGCCGTATAGTATTCCCTTGCTACCTCCTGATCACCATTCACCTCTTTTATCCCCCATTGAGTAAGATACTTCGGTTTTTTATGCCAGGTGGACGGTACTACTTTGGCTTGATAAATCCACGGTCGCCCGACAATCGCATTGTAAGGAACATATCCCTTGATTATCTGAAAGGATGAAACATAATCTATCCCCGGCAAGTGGGTGGTTAAGTTAACTTCGCCTATAGCTTTCTCACAAGAATTAGTGAAGCCTGTGAGCGTGTAGACGCTCGGTATGATTCGATCCTCAACACCCATTGCCTTCAGAACATCCCATATGTGTCTTCCATTTTAAGTGTTATGACTAACGCGTCATGGTGCGGGGTACTACAGATGATGATGTCCTCCTCGCTGAATAGGATCGTCTTATCTCGGGAGTGACTCTGGTTGGGCGCTGCCAAAATTTCCTCTGACCCTCTGAGCAATGTTGGTCCTCCGATTATCACATTGATGGATCTCTTAGGATCGAGCAGACTTGGCAGTGCGTCCTGGTTCTCACTTCTAGTGAAGGTCTGCTTTCCCTTATCGATAAGCAGCTCCTTGAGGTATCCTTTGTCAACAAATTCATGACCTCTAAAATCAACGCTCTGCACCCGGCAGTGTCATGTCCGTGGTCCATATGAAAATGGCAGTAAAGCTCCATGTTCCTCCTTCCAGGTTCTGCTCTCAGGTTGCTTGGCCAACAGATTTATGCGTTCTTCATATGATCTCTTACAAATTCCACGAAGTTGATTCGCAGACCCAATTCTTCGAATCGATTAGGAACCCACTCCACGTTGAGCGATTCTTTAGATGATGACCCTAACGTTCTTTGGCCGTCTTGCCGCTTCGGAAAATTGTCCCTGCTATCTTTCTTATTTCGTTTGCCTTTGTCCCCCATTCGAGGTTCCTCCACGTATCCCCGGTTCTGTCCTTGGAGGATGTCGTCTTGGATAGCCAGTCAAACTTTATCGGGAGCAGAAGACTCTCTGGGCTCTAGGCGAAGCTTCTCGGTGTACCGCTGGTGCAGGGTATTCCATGTCGACATAAGGTGCTGAGTCAGACTCCACTGTAGCTCTCTGGTGGCTAGGGATACCTTTGAGATCAAACTTTTGCCAAAGGCTACCACAATAATATTGTCAGGAACTGGAGGGAGCTCCATGCGTTCCCTCTGGAACCTGTCGAGATTATCTTTGAGCAACTCATTGTCTCACTGATGGATTTCAAAGATATCCTACATGCGATTCTCCCGCTTGCGGGCACCGAAACGTGCTTTCTTGAATAAATTCTACATTTGAGTGAATGATTCGATCGAACCCATTGGTAGCTGGGTGTACCAAGCAAGAGCTCTTCGAGTTATCCGGCAAGCGAAATTGCTTTGGTCTACGGGCATGTGCAGCACTTTCCTTGTAAGCATGCTTGTAAAATTTCTACTCATCTATTGTGGTAACTTGGGGTGGAGCACCCGACACGTTACCAATCCAGTCATGGATGACCTTTATCTTCTTTATGAGATCTTAATGACAGGGGCTCCCTTAAGGTCTTAATTATTGATCGTTGATAAGCCTCCTGGAGCAGCATCCATGTTAAGCCTTCGGCTAGGCACATATGCTGGTGAATCATTCACAGGCACTGGTCCTCGTGGAGACGTTGACCTCTGAAATGATCCTGTAAACATCGTGCCTAGTTTGCGAGACACCCCCTCGATCACTTTGTTGGAGTTTTGTTCTGCCTATTCCATTATAGTTAAGGAGATCAGTGATGAAAGTTCTGAACACAGGATTACCTTCCAATGGGCGGCTCATCCCTTCATTACTGGCGACAGGGGTTGGTTCTTGAGAAGAATCTTTTGGTTGCTCGGCTGAATCCATTTGCTGGACGCTGGGATCGTCAAGATCCTTTGCTGATTCGTCCACTCCATATGCTGTGCTCTTTTGAATGTTGTTGTCATCGTCAAACATGATTGCCCTTTTCCTTCGTAGAATACCTACAATTACCTAAGCCCCACGGTGGGCGCCAAACTATTTATGCCTAAATTTGTACGTCTAGGTTAAACGATTAATTATGAATAAGGTCACAAACAATACGATAAATTACGATGGAAAAGTAAGTAGATACGATGAAAATAAAGACAAGTAATTAAGCAAGAAATAATGGAAAAAATAAAGTAAATCATATTCCTTGAGAGTAAGGGTGTCCACCGGTCCGGTTTGCATCGGACCGGACCGGCGCCGCGCCGGCAACCGGACCGGACTGGCGCAAACCGAGCCAATTAAAAAAAAATGGCACGACCCATCCCCCGACCCGTCACCCCTAATTTGGATCGACCGAACCGGAAAAAAACAGACCGGAACTGGTCCGGTCTGGATCGGAACCGGACTGGACCAGTAAAATAAAATAAAAACTATGAGGTGGGCTGTGCAAATATAGCCGTTGGCAACGACTCTTTACACCAACAGCCGTTGGCCAATGGCCAAAAACGGCTCTTTTTTTCTCCCCCACCCCCCTAGGCGCCCCCATTCTCCCAACCTATTTTTTCTATAAATACCACAATTCATCAATTTATTCACAATTTCTCTAATATTCTCTCTAAATCTCTCTCAATCTCTCTTATTTCTACAAGGCTATTTGCTAAATAATTCAAAATTGCTCTCGCAAAAAGGGTTTAAGTTCTAAATTGCATTATAAAAAATATTTGGAGTGGAGTGGAAAATTTTTCGGTGCGGTTCCGGTCAAGTTTCAACTTTCAATTCTAAGTTCTACGTTCTAAGTTCTAAATTCTAACGCGACATCAAGTAAACTCGTTCTTATTTCTTATTATCTATTTTAATTTTTTTGCAATATTATTTTTAGCATATACCCATATTTTAGTGTTTTATTTGTTTTCTTTACTTATAATAATGTCTGGAGTGTGGAGAGCAATTACTGAGCATACGGGTAGCGGTCGTAGATCACGTGCTACTAACTGGGGGGGGGGGGAGGATAATAGACGTAGTCGTGCTCTAGGTAAAAGACAAATTGGTAGTTCTAGCACTCCTGCTCATCTAGATGATTTTACTCAGGAAGATGACACACAGTTTTATCATGATGCAGATTTTGATCACCCACTAGATAATGATATGTTATAGGAACAATATCAAGAAAGTACCGAAGGGGTAAATTTAGATGATGAAACACCTACTAGCCAATTTCATGGTGAACCTGAAGAAACTGAATCTGAACTACCACCTATGTCTCCTAGTAGAGAACCAGCTGCACGACGGGAAAGATCGGATGTGTGGAAATTTATGACTAAAAATGTTCCGGCTCAGACCGCTAAATATAATCTTTGTAAAAAAGTTTGGGATTTTAAAACCGGAAACCATCATGGTGGGATAGGGAAGTTGAGAACACACTTAGAAAACCATCATAAGGATGAATGGAAAAAGAGGCCGGGTCGCACTCGATCATGGAACAGAATGACTCCATCTCAAGGTGGTGGAGTTCAACAGGAAATTAATACAGTGACCGGGGAGCTTATGCATTTTGATAAGAAAAAAGATAGGGAACAAATGGCAAAAATGATTGCGGTAGAGTGCTTACGTTTTGCATTTGCTTCTTGTACTGGTTTTTTTCGTTATATTCAAACCGTATATAATCCATTTTTTCAAGGTTTTCCAAAAACTACGGTTAGAAGTGATATTATAAAATTTTAAAATGAATATAGACAATATTTACGATATATATTTTATCACTTTGATTGTAGAGTTTGTCTTATTACTGATTTGGGTCGTGGCGTTAATGGGTATGATTATTTAACACTTGTCATTGGATAGATCCTAACTGGGTAATGCAAAAAAGAATTTTAGTATATAGCGCTGTCGATGAACCACACACGAGAACATTTATTAAGAGAGAAATAACTGATATTTGTAAGGCGTATTGTATTAGTGACAAAATTTTAAGTATAACTCTTGATAATGCTTCAAACAATGATTATGCTATTGGTCAGTTAAGACCGTCATTGCATCCCCCTTTTGAAGAATTGTTTCATGTTAGATGTGCATGTCATATATATAATTTAGTTGTAAAAGATGGCCTTAAGTTATTTGATCCTACTATTGTGAAGGTTAGACAAGCAATTAGTTTTATTTTTAAATATAAAAAACCGGATAGATGGAGGGACTTTCAGGTAGAGTGTATGAAAGAAGGTCATAACACTGTATATGACTCTTTGTCTGTTGCTTACACTTTACGAATGTCTATAACTAGTTGTTTTAATGGCAAAGTGGCTGTAGAGTATCACCTAGATGAATTTGATTGGAAACTTGTTCTCAGTCTTCTTACATTTTTAGAAAAGTTTTTTTATGCTACTAAAGAATTTTCCGGTCAATATTATCCTACAGTTACTACCATGTTATATTTTATAGCTGGAATAGCAGAATTACTTAACGAATATAAAGTAGTGCCTGGTTATGAAAAAGCCGTAGAAGCAATGATTGAAAAATTTAAAATTTTTTTTCCCATTTCACCACTTTATTACATTGCTTCTGTATTACATCCCTGTTTTAAATGGTTTAATACCGAAATGCTTATTAGAGAAATTTATCGGAGTTTGAAAATTACTGATGATGAAACACCAAGTGTAGAACAAGCTTGTACACAGGTATTTCTAGATTGCCAACGGATTTATGAAAGATATAGGAGTGCAGTTGATAATATTGTTCCAAGTGTTCCAAGTGGAGCTGGTTTAAGTTCAACGCAGACGAGTAAAAGAGCTGCAGCCGGATTAAAAAAATTTTCCAGCCTTAATCAAAGGCTTTCTAGCAGGTAATGGAGTAGCGGAGGGTTCAACGAGCTTGATGTTTATTTACTTCATGGTTGCAAGGAAATTGAATATTTTGGAAGTGATCAACTACTGCAATTTTTGAAGGATCAACAAGCACAGTTTTCAGTTTTAGCAAAAATGTTGCGGGATATTCTAACAATTCAAGCATCATCAGTTGCTTCAGAAAGCGCGTTTAGTCAATGAAGATTACAAATTGGAGATCATAGACATTCATTGAAGGAAGAAGCAATGGAGACGACCGTATTATTCAGAGATTGGATTAGATCGGAGCGAAGAAATTTTAGATTTTATGAAGAAAATGAAGAAGCTGATGCAGCATATTCAACCGAAATCTTATCAGCGGGTGGAAGTGTGGAAATAAAAATTATTATGAATAAGATGAATCTTTGCCATCGGTTCCTCCTGAGGTGCCAGAAGAAATTATTCAGAAAATGAGAAGTTCTTTATTAATATGTAGTTTTGCAATTTAATATCTATGTACTTTGCAAAAAAAATTAAAAAATTATTCAATAAAATGTGTTACGCCTTGCTATTAAGTTATCATTATTTGTTATATTTTCAATTATCCTTTTTTATATATTTTTGCAATTCAATACTTAAATAATAAATAGTAAATAGTAAATACTAGTAAATACTAAATACTAAATACTAACTTAATACTTTGTATTTATTTTGAAAAAATAAACAAGTGTTATATCTTGCTATTAATTTATCATTCTTTATATATTCTCAATTATTCTTTGTTAAATATTTTTGCAATTCAATACTTAAATACTAAATATTAAATACTAAATACTACTAACTTAATACTTAGTATTTATTTTGAAAAAAAAAAACAAGTGTTCTGCATTGTTATAAGTTATCATTCTTTATATATTCTCAATTTTCCTTGTTATATTGTTTTGAAATTCAATGCTTATAACTAAATATTAAATACTAAATAGTAAATACTAAATACTAAATACTACTAACTTAATACTTAGTATTTATTTTGAAAAAAATAAGAAGTGTTATGCCTTGCTATTAAGTTATAATTGTTTGTCATAATTCTTATTAATAAATCATTTTGTAATTTTATTTATCTATACTAGTAAAATAGTAAATACTCTAAATAGAAAATATTAAATCTAAAATAATAAGTTATAGGCTTTGCTATTAATTTATAACTGTTTGCTATTTTTTCTTTAGTCATATACTTAATTTAAAATTCGAAAACTACTTTCAAATTAAAAAAAAGATAACAAAAATAATAATAATAATAATAATAATAATAATAATAATAATAATAATAATAATAATAATAATAATAATAATTTGTCCAAACTAGGCCGGAGCGGACCGGAACCGGTCCAGTTCAGATTGGCCCAACCAAAAATTTCAGCTCTCCCCTTTTGAAAAATAGGCGTTGGCAACGGCCATAAACATCTATTTTTCCTTCCTCCACCCCCATAAACGCTCCAACAGCCCCTCCCTCCCACCTATTTTTCCTATAAATACTCCCATATTTCATCAAATTAATCACAATTGAATATTTTCTATTCATTTCTCTCTAAAATTTTCTATCAAAGGCTATTTTCTAAATTTTTTATTAAAATGTCTGCAAATACACCTACTCAAGCTCAAGGTGCTGAAGCTTCCTCCCAACCAAGAATTGGGAGATCCGAAGTTCGGAAGTTTATCACGAAAAATCATGATACTGACACTGCTCAGTGTACTCTTTTTAAGAAAATTTGGAATTATCAATCTAGATCACTTCATGGAGGGACTAAGACTCACTTGCAAAACCAACATAGCTCCGAATGGGCTGCTCGTGGCGGGAGAATATATCTATGCGACATGAATTGAGTCGTTGAAGAAGGCATGAAGCACTTGAGAAATTTCTATGATTTTGTATTTTTCTAGTTTCTAGTCTATTTTCTAGTTTTTTATTTTCTAATATGTCACTTTAAGTTTTTAATTATGTATTTCCAACTTAGCGTATTTTCGTATTGTTGAATAAAATGTGTTTTTATGTTGTTTATTTTGCCTACAATAATTTTTTAATCTATTTCAAAGAATCAAAAAATTAAAAAAAATTCGAACCGAACCGGTACCAGACCGGGTCGAACCGGCACCGGACCGTTTCACCCTTGCCAGTACCGGTTCTGACACGGCAGTGGAGCACTTGCACCATTAGACCGGACCGGTACCAATTTTTTTTTTAAGCCGGACCAGTTTGGAACCGGCAAGGTGCGCCGGAACCTGACCGAACTGGTGGACACCCTTACTTGAGAGTAGCCGAGTTTGATGGCGAATCGTGTCTTGTGTACAATACGATGTAAGGAGGGGGTATTTATAGTAGTGATACCCAGTCCTAAATAAGGTAAAATACAAATACTAATAAGGCCATGTGCCTACAACTGAAGGCGGTGGTATACTAAACCCTAACTAGAAGACTGTAAACCCTAGGCGATGGGATATGTGCCCTGCGCTCTGTGACAATAGGCGGCGTATTTTTGCCCACACAAAAATACCATTGTACAGAAAATACGGAAATAAAAATTATACATAACCGAGGTAAGCATCAAACATCAAACACTAGTATTAATACTGTTAGAATTCTATTATTCAAATAAAATCAAAACCTGGAAACACAATGATCGATAGAAAAAAACCTGAGCCCGCTGAACTCACAGTGTCTCCTTAAGGAACTTAATCCCCTCACATTACTCGAGGTTATGGATTAGATCCTCCCAGGAACTGATTACCTTTGTTGCTGTAGTAGTACTCCAAACTGCAACAAACAACAAACTCAAATGGCCGGCAGTAAAATCATACTATGATGGTTTTAATTTATTTGAAAGCAATGCACAAAGCGAGAGGAGATAGTTTAGAATTTCGTAAGGAAAAACTTAAGTAACGGCTCTCTATTTATATAGCCAACAGATTTTGAAATGAAGGGGTGTGAAGGTGGCTGTTCACGAAAAGCAGCTGGCTGTTCACGAAAAGCAGCCCTTAATATTAATATTTTATAATTAACTTAATTTTGTTGGTCCAAAAAATTAAGTCTATCAATCATATCAATTGACCAAACTCGAATCCAAGGCCTAGCCGAGCGAGCGACGACGACGACGACGATACGAGGCCCCTTCCTCTTAACTCCTTTTAAGAGTTAAAGGAAGTGACTCTATATTTATACCCAACAAAAGTCTTTTCCTCTACCAATGTGGGAAAACCATTTTTCATTCACACCACCACACTTCCACACTTCAAACCCCAACAATCCCCCACATGATTTGGGAATGATGGAAATATACATGAAAAACTGTGTGATTCACAAGAAATGATTAATTGCATCAGGATAAGTAGGTTTCCCTTTCAACTTTCTATAGTGAACATATATCGGATATACTTGGTCAATCGGTAGATTAGATATCTTTGAATAGTCGAGCTTTGGTGTATAACTAGACAACATATGTCACACAATTAACCCTTAACCGTCTTTGGTTCTCATTGTTGTGTTCATTTCAGACATGAATACCGCCTGGTCTAATAAGTGCAGAAAATTGGCCTTACAGAATGCTCCTTGAAGCGGCTTCCACTTCACACTTACATAGGTGATTTCTAAACGTGTAATATCATAGATGTACTATGTTTGATAAATCCATATCAAAATGTGAAAATAATTAAAAAGCTACGACACTTTATCCTTGGTACTGAACATTGTCTCATCATGAAAATGGACTTAAATATATTTTGTTTGACAATGTTGAACCATCACTCACAACTTTGTTTGAGCTCCTTGAACCTAGATCTTGGGATCTCCAGTCTTCTAGGTAGAGTTACCGCTGTGAGTCACTTGTCCTCGGCCATAGTCCCATTCCCCTCGATGACTTCTCAACTGCATCTCTAGTTAGGTCTTTTGTAAGCGGATCTGACACATTATCACTTGATTTCACGTAATCAATAGTGATAATCCCCCTAGAGATTAATTGTCTAACGATTTTATGCCTTTGTCGTATATGACGACTTTTACAGTTATACATAGTGCTCCTAGCCCGTCCTATAGCCTATTGACTATTGCAATGTATGGAAATCGGTGTCAATGGCTTGGGCCAAAATGGAATATCTTCAAAGAAATTTCGAATCCATTCAGCTTCTTCGCCGACCTTATTTAAAGCTATAAACTCAGGTTCCATTGTAGAGGGCGGTTAATGTCTGTTTGGACGATTTCCAAGATACCGCTCCTCCACCAATTGTAAAAATGTGTCCACTTGTGGATTTGAATCGGCTGAACTGGTGATCCCGTTTGCATCACAATATCCCTCTATGACTGCAGGATATTTATTATTATGCAAAGCAATGTCTTGGGTATGTTGTAAATATCCCAAAACTCATCTCATTGCCTCCAACGAGTTTTACCTAGGCTATGTGTATACCGACTTAGCATACTAATAACACAAGCTATATCTGGTCTTATAGAACTCATAATGTAAAAACAAGCTATATCTTGTCTTATAGAACTCATGATGTACATTAGGCATCCCAAAACCCGAGCGTCGTCCAGTTAGGACGTGCTTTTTCCTCTATTCTTTGTTAGAGATAGATTCATATCTAAGAGAGTCTTTGAAAATTTGAAATTTAAGTACTTGAAAATTTTAAGAAAATTTCAATGTAATGAGATTGAGACAAAGCCAGATATTGAGGAATTTTATGAATCTTAATACCAAGGATTATATCGGCAACTCTTAAGTCTTTCATATCGAACTTCCTAGCTAGCATACGGTTAGTAGCATTTATATTGGCAATGTCGTTACTCATTGATAGCATATCATCCATATATAAACAAGAAATGACTATATGATATGGAATGTTCTTAATATAAATACATTTATCACACTAATTAATGTTGAAGCCATTTGACAACATAGTATGGTCAAATTTCACACACCATTAGTTGGGTGCTTGTTTTAGTCCATAAAGAGACTTAACAAGTGTACACACATTTTTTTATTTTCCAGGAACCACAAACTCTTCAGGTTGTTCCATGTAGATTTCTTCCTCGATATCTCCATTTAAGAAGGTTGTTTTCACATCCATTTGATGGATTCAAGACCATACACGGCGACCAACACTATTAACATCCTTATGGATGTAATCCTCGTTACCGGCAAATATGTGTCAAAATAATCAAGACCTTCCTTTTGTCTATAACCTTTGACAACTAATCTTGCCTTATACTTGTCAATAGTGCCATCAGCTTTCATTTTCCTTTTGAAAATCCATTTAGAACCTAACGATTTATTCCTAGGAGAAAGATCAACTAACTCCCAAGTAAGGTTGTTCAAAATAGATTCTATCTTACTATTGACTGTCTCTTTTGAAAAATGATGGTGTATTTCCCAAAAATATATCAGGTTTTACAATTAAATTTATATTTAGTTGAGTCTAAGGCAACCGTCTTATATCTCAATTCGATCGTTTGATAAGTGGTTTACGTAAGCGAGTTAATCGATTTCAAGAGTTTTAACCAGTGCTACAATTCTTAAGTCGATGTCAAATAGATTCGATGTCAAGCTAAAATGTGAATGCCAGCAAATAAGTTCGAATCAAATGACAGGCTAATGAGTTACGATGAAATGACTTCGTTTTATCAAGGTGCACAACTATTGAACTACGATAACGATACTTGATTCGATGAGGATGACGGCAATACGATGATGAATAAATATAATATGATGATGAGTAAGCGTAATACGATGGCGAATAGATATATTCAATCGAATAATGTGATGCAGAAACAATGGATCCGATGTAAATAACGATGAGCAAATCGATGGATTTTTTAATGAGTGACGATAACAAATTGCGTAGGCTAAATGCAAATAATGAGCAAAGGATGCTACGATCAAGATAAATATAGATCTAAACGAAATAAGTAGTAAATAAATAATCAAAGCAGTAAAGGCTTATTGTATTCGATGGATCGTTGGGTGCTGCTTCAATGGAAAGAACAGATCTCCCTCCACGTTTGAGCTAAGCCACGATCGAAACTTTAAATACAATAATTATGTTTGGTGTAATAAGTTGACAAGGTGGTGAAAACAAAGTGACCAGTTCTTCGACAAGAGTGATGATTTTTAAGAATAATGTTGCTCAGAATGCCCTCAAATGAGAATATGAGGTCCTATTTATAGGTTGAAATGGAGGAGAATCCCAAACCCTAGCAGACTTCCACCTTTCCACGTTTCTCTTCCCACTATTGCACGTCGTTATCCATTCCGCTAAACTTGCCCAATCTGTTCCGATATTTTAGAGATAAAGGTCAGTTAAACCTTATCTATAATAACGTTGTCTCCGATTTTACCCGATCACGACATCCCATAACCGAACGAGACCAACCCGAAGCAGCTTCTTTCCGATCTCATAACTTTCAAAGTGAAGCTGCATCTTGCACACGATCGAGTTTGCTTCTATCGTGATCGAACAGAAAATCGACCAATACAGATAGTCCCCCCACTTGCCAAGTGTGTTCGTAAAGCTTTTGGCAAGTGGATTTGAATTTCTGGCGGGAAAACACGTGGCACGTTCGTGTCCCTCCATTCTGAAACGTCAAAACGTCGCCTCAACTTCCCATCGCCACACGTGTCAGAGATCGTGCGGGCAGCAGTTTTCAACGGTTCCCAAGGCAATGATGAGTTTTTCTTTATAAATACTCGCTTCAACTCCAGCTTTACAACTTCTGAAATTTTTCCACAAAACACTTTGCAAAAACTTCTCCAAATTTCAGAAATCCTCCATTTGATTTGTTGATTCTTGCTGTTTTCGCTTCAAATCTTCTTGAAAGCTTTGTTTTACATGCTTTAGCAATGTCTACTTCATCACAAAACATAATCGAGGCTGACACCACCTCCACTACGGCAGTTGTTGCCACGGCTCCACCGCAGTCCGGTGCGGTAGTGGAGCAAGCTTCCGCCATTGTTGACCCCTCAGTAGATAAGAAGGGGAAGAAACGAAAAGAGAGGAAGGTCAAGGATTACGGTCCCAAGAAGCTGTGGTCGGAAATCCTTCCAAAGAAATTCACTTACGAGAATGATTCTAAGATTAGCGTCCAAAATGAAACGGAGCAAAAAAAGAAGAAAAACATTCCGATCGACTCTGTTTACTGCACGAGCACGCCGGAGGCGATTCCTCGGGTTCGAGAGGAGTGTGGTTGGAGAGTGGGTGACATCGACGTGATGTGCCCTCCGAGGAAGTCGACGTTGGCGACTCACGTTGAAGATCATTCCGTGGTGCTGACTTATCCATTTACGATCGGATTCTCTTTCCCGGTAGATAACATCATCGAGGAATTTTGTAGAATGTACAAAGTTTGTCTTGGGCAAATTTCTCCGATGATATGGAGAACGATCATAGTCATGCGATATATTGCAGAGGTGGCGGAAGTGGAGTTGACACTTCGCCATATTCTCAACATATACTCCCCTAGAGTTTACAAAGGAGGGGTGATAAATTTAGCTAAACGAGGTCAACGGGCCTTGATTTCTGACAACGATGACGATCTCCGGGGATGGGATCAGCACTTTGTTTTTATTCCCATGGAGCAGCTGACCGCCCCTGGAAGGGAGTTGCTGCCAAATGTCTGGAATTGGACTCGTAAGTATTTTGTTTATTTCCTTTTTGAATTGGGTTTAGCAACACAATCTTAAAGTTCTTCTGAAAATCTTCAGCTGAGGCGGTTGAGTTTGATCAAGTCGCCGACATCATACCCTGGCTGATTAGGGTTCTTGACAAGACGACCAACGACAAACGGGCTTGGAAGCCGGTCGCAGCTTTGAAGACACTGAAAGCTAAAAATCACGGTAACTTTGAATTGCTTTTGTATTTACGATTTCTGTCTTCGTTGTCGCCTTTTGATAACTAGAAAACGTTTCTTCAGGTATCACCGGTGCTGGAGGTGAGCCAAGCGATGAAGAGGCTGAGCCCGAGGGTGGGGAAAGAATCGATGACGCTCCTCCCCCAAAGAAAAAGAAGAAGACGTTCCAGGAATTGAGGAACAAGTATTTGCCCAAGATAGTGGTTGAAAAAGGGCAAGGGGGTAGTTCATCGGTTGCGCCTCCGACCATAGAAGATGTGATTGCCGGTACGAGCTCAGCGGTTGTGGCGGCGAAAGCTGCCGAAGGAGTGACTCCGGTGATCGACATCGAGGAGTAGGATCATGGGGAAGAGTCAAGGTCTGATCAATTGGTGCAGCGTCCCAAAAGGCCATCTAAGGAAAGGCTTCAAGAAATGGCCATTCAGCTTAAAGTGGCCGAACAGGGGGATATTTCCGTGGACGACTACCATCTCTCCCCCATCGCCGAAGATGCCAACTCGGGTTCGGGAGGCTTGCCTAGCAGGGAAGGTGTTCTTGTTCCTTCAATCGCCGTCCCTGAAAATCAAGAGGAGATGATTGAGGCCCTCGATCGTGAACTTGAAGGGAGGGATCCGGCAAAGGGGAAAGCGCCGGCTTTGGATCGGTCAATTGAGACAACGAAATCCAAATACGATGAGGAGACGGGGTCATCGTTTTTTAATATAGATCATGCCGATCCAATTGTGCCTCTTCCCCGAAGTGAAGAAGCCGCTGCCTTTGCTGCCTTGGGCGAATCTGAAAAGAGGGGCGTCAGATCGCTCACGATCGAAGTGCCACCCAACGTCGATTTGCTTAGATGCCCAAGGAAGTTGGCCAACTATTTCTTTGATGTTATGGGTCCGATGGAGCAAGCTCGGCTTAATACACACGAGGATTTGAGCCTGCCTTCCCAGATTTCCTACGGTGCTTTTAGGGTAAACTCTATTTTTAGAACTTCTTTGCTTTAGAAATTCTTTGCTTTGGGTAGATTTCATGACTTACTTCCATGACTTACAAATTGACTTTCTTCAGAATTGCATAATGGCGATCGAGACTGCCGATCGGATCCGCCAACTTCAAGATGGGGCCAAAGTCTTGAATGAACAGATCGTTCATCTAACTTCGGCGGGAGAAGAGTTACATCGGAAACTCAAGGTATCAGAGGCCAAGAATGCTGAACTTTCAGCCAAATTCGACGAGAGCACGAACGAACATGCTCTTCGTCAATCGGAGTTGGAATCTCAGATCCGGGCTCTGAACGCGCAACTGAGTGATCATGAAGCCAACTCTGATCTGAAATTGGCCGAACTCAACTCTATTCTGGAGAGTAAAGACAAAGAGCTGGCCGATCAATTTGAGGAATTGATTGCTCTTCGAAGAAGCAATGACGGAATAAAGGCTGAAGCTGCCAGTCTAACGGAGAGGAACTTGCTACTTCAGAAGGAGTCTAACATCCTAAGGCGTGACCTCGAAGAAGAATTTGACAAGAGAAAGGATTTGATCCTTGCCGAATCAAGGCGTGACGTCCTAAGGGAAATGTTAGACCGGACTGTCGATGTTCCTACCGAGCTGAGCGAAGCTATTGCTATCGTGAGATTGACTCGTGAAGAACTTGGTCTTCCAGCGAGTTCCTCCGATGAAGGTTCTGACGGGGACGCTGATGAATGATTTTCTTGCTTTTGTACTTAGTCGGTTTCATCCATGTATATATGACTTATGAATGAAATCACTTTTGTTATTGCTGTGTTGTTTTTTGCTTTTCGAAGATAATTTAATCGTTCGAAGAATTTTTACGATAGTCGTTGAAAGAAATGATTGGGGCCCAATGTCTTAGTGCGTAGTAAGGAACGACGTCTCATTCTCACGTAATGCACTCTTCGAACATTTTTATGAGTTCGGAACGAAAATTTTTTAACACTTGGTAAACTCGGAACTGTAAAATCCGCTTGAAATTTGAAACGATTGGATAAACCGAATAAATGTAAAAGTGAACCAAAGTGTTGCATATTATTGAAATAAGCCGCTAATGGGCCTTGGATACATTTTAGATCGAATGATTTGATCGATTACAAGATGCAGCCGTGAGGCATAGATATTTGACCGCTATCGGATCATTTACATGGGTTAAAAATCGATAACACTTGCTTTCGGATAATATCGTCGAGTGGACGTTATCGCTTCTGCCGAGTCTTGAACGAGTCCCCGGTTCGAGTGAACATTGGAACTTCTATCGAATTTTTGAACAAGTCCCCAGTTTGAGTGAACGTTAGAACTTCTGTCGAACTTTGAAAGAGTCCAGCGTTTTCAATCAATTCCGTTTCGTTTTCTGATCGAAAGTCAAAGTCCCCGGTTATCAAGCAGTCCCCAGTATCTGCCGACGACCTTCATGCTACCTCCATCCCCCCCAGTGTTTGGGTGCGAAGAATGAGTAGGCGAACACTGGTTCTCGATTTTTACACCTGAAACGGTTGGGAGACCAAAGCCAAGAACTCGTTATAGATGAAGACCACGTTAGAGTGTTCGTCAGACTTATCGACCCCGATCGGAGCGTTTTGAGCTCGAGTGTTCGTGGGTGATGTTTGTCATCATTCGATTCCAACTATGCCTATCATCTAAAAATGTTAGTATCACATAATCGATTGAACAGTTTCTTCCGATGGAGGAATAATAAAAATTGTGAAGGTAAAGGTAAAGGGTGAAGGTTGATACCGCCGAACCTCAAAAATAGTATTTCTTCAATTGTGTGATATTCCAATTGAAGTCCACCGGTTTGGAGTCCATTGTTTCGAGTTGGTATGAACCTTTTCCGATCACTGCCTTGACACGGAAAGGTCCCTCCCAATTTGCTCCTAACTTTCCTTCGTTGGGCTCATCTTTCTTCGGTCTTTTGATTTTCAGCACATAATCACCTACATTAAAAGATCGATACCTGAGTTTTTTGTTGATGTAGTTTTCTGCCCTTTGCTTTTGTGCTTGTATTCAAACAAATGCCATATCCCTTTTTGCTTCGACTAGGTTCAGTTCTGTCAGCATGGCCCCTTGATTGGCTTCTTCGGTGGAGTGCCCGAACCGAAGACTGGGCTCTCCCACTTCCACCGGAATCAGCGCCTCTGCTCCGTAAACAAGTGAGAACGGTGTTTCCCCGGTACTGTGTTTCACCGTTGTCCGATGAGCCCACAGTGCTCCGGGGAGTTCGTTCGGCCAGTTGCCCTTTGAATCATCCATCCTTTTCTTCAGGTACTCTAGTATTGTTTTATTGGAAGATTCAGCCTGTCCATTTGCACTGGGGTGTTAAGGTGTTGATGCAATTCGCTTGATCCCCCACTTCTCGAAGAAAGCTGTGATTCGTCTTCCCACGAACTGCTTACCATTGTCGCATGTGATCTCTTTCGGGATCCCAAAACGACAAATGATATTCTGATGGATGAATTTGATAATTTCCCGTTCACGAATTTTAGCCAAGGCAATAGCTTCCACCCATTTAGAGAAATAATCCGTAAGAATTAAGATAAATTTTACCCCATCGGGCGCTGTTGGAAGCGGCCCGACCAAGTCCATTCCCCACTTCATGAATGGCCATGATGACATGACCGAATGAAGTGGTTCTGCCTGTTGATGTATGAGATTTCCAAATCATTGGCACTTGTCACATTTGCGGACGAATTCCTTAGCATCATCTGCGATCGTTGGCCAGTAGTATCCAGCTCTTATGATTTTTCGAACCAGTGACCTGCTGCCGGATTGATTGCCGCACTCGCCTTCGTGAACCTCCTTCAGCACATAATTTGTCCCGTCCGGCCCTACGCACTTTGCCAAAGGGCTGCCAAACATTCGCCTGTAGAGTTGATTTTCTAGGAGGCAATATCTCGCGGCTTTGTCTTTAAGTGATCGGGCAGACTTTTTGTCATCGGGGAGGGTGCCTGCCTGCAGATAAGACAAATACTTGCTTCTCCAATCCCAAGTATGATTAACATTGTTTACCTCTTTGATGCTTCGACACAGTGGAGATTCGAACAAGTGGACCACTGTCTCATCGAGTCTTTCATCGATAGCCGCTGCAGATCCAAGGTTTGCTAGAGCGTCTGCTTCGATATTATCTTCCCTCGGTATCTGAGCTATTTTCCATTCCTGAAAAGAAGTTAGAAAGTTTTGTACCTTTTCAAGCAATTGTTGCATCCTCGGATCTCGAACACAGAAATCGCCTTGGATTTGATTTACCACCAGTTGGGAATCACTTTTGATGTCTATTCGTTCGACTTTCAAGTCCTTCGCGATCTTTAAACCTGCAGCGAGGGCCTCATATTCGGCCTCGTTGTTAGTTTTTGCATGTAATTTGATCGCGTACCTGAGTTTTTCACCGGAAGGTGCTATCAATAGGATTCCGAGGCCAGTTCCTTTGACGTTGGAAGCTCCATCGGTGTACATTACCCAGACTCCGGGGTCTGGATCCCTCATCATCAACTCTTCCTTCCTTGCTTCCGGTAAAATATTAGCGCTAAAGTCCGCTACAAAATCAGCCAAAACTTGAGATTTTATGGCGGTACGAGGCTGGTAAGTGATGTCGTACTCACTCAGCTCGACCGCCCATTTCATTAATCGACCAGAGAGATCTGGCCGATGTAAAATATTTCGTAACGGAAAAGTAGTGATAACAGATATTGAATGACATTGGAAATAAGGCCTTAATTTTCGTGCAGCAGTGACTAGTGCAAGTGCTAGTTTCTCTAGATGCGGGTACCTTGTTTCGGCATCTAACAATGTTTTACTAACATAGTAGATAGGGAATTGGTTACCTCCATCTTCCCGAACGAGGACAACACTTACAGCGACATCGGAAACGGCCAAGTAGACCAGCAGCATTTCCCCTTCAATTGGTTTTGACAGAAGTGGTGGATTGGAAAGGTATTGCTTCAGTTCCCGGAGAGCCTTTTTGCATTCTGGTGTCCATTCGAAGCCTTTGCTCTTTCTCAGCACTGAAAAGAACTTGTGACATCGCTCTGATGACCTCGAGATGAATCTGCTGAGATAGGCTACTCGACCGGTCAGCTGTTGAACTTCTTTCTCCGTTGTCAGGTCCTCAGGGATGCTTTCGATCGCCTTGATCTTGTCTGGATTTGCTTCGATTCCTCTTTGCGATACGATGAACCCCAAGAACTTGCCGGATCCAACCCCGAACGCGCATTTCTCCGGGTTCAATCTCATGTTGAACCGCCTCAATATTGTAAAAGTTTCCTCCAAATGACTCAAATGATTTCCCTTCTCAAGAGACTTGACCAACATGTCATCGATATAAACTTCCATGGTTTTCCCGATCAGATCTTTGAACATGGTAGTGACCAAACGCTGATAAGTAGCGCCGGCGTTCTTAAGACCGAAGGGCATAACTGTATAGCAATAAGTCCCCATGTCGGTGATGAACGACGTCTTCTCCTGATCCAGAGGATCCATCGAAATTTGATTATAACCTGAGTAGGCATCAAAAAAACTCAACATTTCGTGCCCTGCCGTCGAATCGATCAGTCTATCGATGTGAGGCAGCGGGAACGAATCTTTTGGGCAAGCTTTGTTGAGGTCGGTGTAATCAATGCATACCCTCCATTTGCCATTTTTCTTTGGTACTACAACCGTATTCGCAAGCCATTCTGGATATTTTACCTCTTTAATGAACCCGTTTGCTAACAACCTTTCTACTTCATCGTTGATAACCTTCCTTCGGAATCCTCTATTCGGCCGTTTCTTTTGCTTTACTGGCCGATATTTTGGATCGACATTTAATTTGTGCGTGGCAACGTTTGGGTCGATTCCCACCATATCTGCGTGGGACCACGCAAAACAGTCGGAATTATCTCTGAGGAAGGATATGATTTTTTCTTTTACTTCGGTATCCAGTTCTGCTCCAACATATACTTTCCGATCAGGCTTGTCACCGAATAATGTCACTTCTTCCAATTCTTCAATCGTAGAGTCTCCAGCTTTTTGTTTATACGGTTCTCTCACACATGGTGGAACTTGTGCGAAGTCGCCTTCGACTTCGGATTCCGGTAGCTGCGTTTGATCGCACAGCGGAGCCGAAGTGAAGCTTCCGTTCACGGATCCCACTAGCTTACATGGTGAAACCTGTGCGAAGTCGCCTTCGACTTCGGATTCCGGTAGCTGCGTTAGATCGCACGACGGAACCGAAGTGAAGCTTCCGACCACGGGTTTCACTAGCTGTGATTGCTACAATCGAAAGCCTTCCTTGACAGCTACTGAGTAACATTCTCGTGAGGCCTGCTGTTCACCTCTGATTTCACGAATTCCCCATGGGGTAGGGAATTTTACAACTTGATGCAGGGTCGATGGGACCGCTCCCATAGCGTGGATCCACGGTCGACCCAGGATCACGTTGTATGCCATTTCGCCTTTCATCACTTGAAAGGATGTTTCACTCTCCACTCCTTCTGCATAGGTCTTGATCGTAATCTCTCCAACGGTTACTTCACTCGAGTTGTTGAAACCCGACAACACTGTTGAGCGAGGCACAATCTTATCACTCAACTGCAATTGTTCAACCACCCTTGCATGTATGATGTTAACCGAACTGCCAGCGTCGATCAACACCCTTTTTACATCGGCATCGTCAATTCTTGTTGTTACTACAAGTGCATCATGGTGGGGATGAATCTTTCCATCGAAATCTGAATCCCCGAATACGATCTCATCGGTCATGTCGTCTCGTGTTCGCTTGTCTCGTGTGAAAGAGACTTTTGCAAACTTCTTCGTAGTGTAAGTCACCCCACAGACACCATCTCCTCTGGTAATGACGTTCACCGTTTTCCTAGGAGCAGGCGGTTTTGGTGGCTCATCATCTTTCTTCTTATTGAAATTGTTTCGTCCTCTCTCAGTCAAGAACTCGACCAAGTGACCCTTTTCCAGCAGGCTGGCCACTTCGTATCTCAGCGCCTTACATTCTTCCGTTATATGGCCGAAGTCATGGTGAAATGCGCACCATAGATTTTGGTCCCTGGTGTTTGGATTTGATTTTATGCGACCTGGGAACTTTACAACTTTCTCACCCATTCCTTTCAAATGATTCACCAGACTCGGTGTTGATATGCAAAAATTGTATTCCGTCACTTTTGGAGGTAGTGGCCGATCTCTTGGAGTCGAAGATGTGTTCGACTGTGCTTTCTTCGACTGATTCTTTGAGCTACCAGCTTCGTGGTTGTTGCTCCCCATTTGCGGGAAACTGTAGGGGCTCCATCGTTGGTCCCTATAGTCTCGCCTGTCGTTATCGACTCTCCTTGCAGGCCGATCATAATGATAATTGTTTCGGGCTAGCTGTAATTCTTCCTCCTCGGCCCTGATCCTTGGTTCACATTCACGATACAACGCATCAAAGGTCCATGCGTCGATCTCCCTGAGACGATCCTTCAATTTCCATGCTTCAATCGAGTCAGTGCGCAAGTTATTGGCAAAGGTCAAACAAGCCCACCTTTCTTCGAGATTCGGGATATGAATCTTTTCATCATTGAACTGTTTCACAAACTGTTTGATAGTTTCTCCAGGCTGCTGCCTTACGTTCAAGATGTCTTCCACCCTTGGTGCTATCTTTTTTGCTCCGGTATGAGATCGAATGAATTTCGCCGCCATGTCATCGAAACTTAGTATCTCGTTCTCAGGCAGCTGTAGGTACCACTTCAGTGCCGCTCCTTTCAATGTTTCACAAAATTTCTTAAGGCTAACCGAATTTATTTCCTCCGAAGTCAAATCATTTGCTTGAACTGCGACTGAAAACATATCGATGTGATCCCTCGGATCTGTGGTTCCATCGTATCTTAAACTTTCTGGTAATTTGAAAGTTTTAGGTATGGGAAGCGGGGCTGCACTTGCTGGGAACGGGCGCTTTGAGATCGATTTTTTAACGACCTCGTCCGTCAACTTCGGGACCCCTGGTAACTTCTCCATGAAAGACTTAATCTCACAAAATTTTTTATCGACTGTGTCATTCAACAAGGTCTGCATCGTAGCCATCATTCTCACTTCCGACGCCGGAGCTCCCATAGCTTCAGCGGCCGTGCCCGACCCTCCAGATCCGACCCCCGCTGCAAGTCCCCCTGTTACGGCGCCCTGAGGAACCGAAGTCGGAATGCTTGCTGGGGGTGTGATTGGAGAAGTGGGTACTTTATTTCCGATAGAATTAGATAGTGCCTTCAACTGTTCCTGTATCATTTCGAACTGAGCATCGTGCCTTCTCAAATACGCCAATAGTGCTGCATTTGTGCCTTCTAACTCAGTTTCGACTGCGGGCTCCTTCCCCGAACGCCGCGCTTGGCGCGCGTTCAACTGTGAACCAGTAGGAACGTCGTCGTGAGTTGGATCCTGCTCGTTGTTGGTAGATTCATCGACCGCTTCAGCGTTGGTCGGAACATGAACCCCGTCATTGGGATTGAGCTGTTGTTGACCGTTCAGAGCGTCGATGTTACGTTGATCTGCCATTACAAGACAAGAAAGCAAACGTAAGTAGTATCAAGCGACTCAAACTTCAGAATAAATCGATTGCCTAAGCCCCACGGTGGGCGCCAAATTGTATTTCCCAAAAATATATCAGGGTTTACAATTAAATTTATATTTAGTTGAGTCTAAGGCAACCGTCTTATATCTCAATTCGATCGTTTGATAAGCGGTTTACGTAAGCGAGTTAATCGATTTCAAGAGTTTTAACCAGTGCTACAATTCTTAAGTCGATGTCAAATAGATTCGATGTCAAGCTAAAATGCGAATGCCAGCAAATAAGTTCGAATCAAATGACAGGCTAATGAGTTACGATGAAATGACTTCGTTTTATCAAGGTGCACAACTATTGAACTACGATAACGATACTTGATTCGATGAGGATGACGGCAATACGATGATGAATAAATATAATATGATGATGAGTAAGCGTAATACGATGGCGAATAGATATATTCAATCGAGCAAATCGATGGATTGTTTAATGAGTGACGATAACAAATTGCGTAGGCTAAATGCAAATAATGAGCAAAGGATGCTACGATCAAGATAAATATAGATCTAAACGAAATAAGTAGTAAATAAATAATCAAAGCAGTAAAGGCTTATTGTATTCGATGGATCGTTGGGTGCTGCTTCAATGGAAAGAACAGATCTCCCTCCACGTTTGAGCTAAGCCACGATCGAAACTTTAAATACAATAATTATGTTTGGTGTAATAAGTTGACAAGGTGGTGAAAACAAAGTGACCAGTTCTTCGACAAGAGTGATGATTTTTAAGAATAATGTTGCTCAGATGAATGCCCTCAAATGAGAATATGAGGTCCTATTTATAGGTTGAAATGGAGGAGAATCCCAAACCCTAGCAGACTTCCACCTTTCCACGTTTCTCTTCCCACTATTGCACGTCGTTATCCATTCCGCTAAACTTGCCCAATCTGTTCCGATATTTTAGAGATGAAGGTCAGTTAAACCTTATCTATAATAACGTTGTCTCCGATTTTACCCGATCACGACATCCCATAACCGAACGAGACCAACCCGAAGCAGCTTCTTTCCGATCTCATAACTTTCAAAGTGAAGCTGCATCTTGCACACGATCGAGTTTGCTTCTATCGTGATCGAACAGAAAATCGACCAATACAGGTGGTTCCGAAGAAGACGTGACTTCTTTAAATGTTTGAGGCTCATTTTTCAATAGAAAAGTCACAAAGTCATCTCTAAATGAAGTATAAGTCCTTTGATGCTTGCTACGTCTTGGTTCTTCCTCATTTAGTGTATTTTCTTTAGTTCCTTTCCGATATCATTTAGATCTTTTAGTAATTGGCGCATGTTCCTTTTTACATGGAAATATATTTTCGAAAAATTCAGCTTTGTCAGATTCCATTTCTGTATTAACATGAATGTCAGGATATTCTGATTTATGAACCAGAAATCGATATGCTTTACTATTCGTAGCATATCTTATGAAAACAAAATCGACTATTTTCGTCCCTATCTAAACCTTTTTGGGTTTAGGGACTTGCACTTTTGGCAAACACCCCCACACTTCAAAGTATTTCAAGGTGGGCTTCTTCATTTCCACATTCCATAAGGAATGTATTATGTTTTGCTATGGGGTACTCGATTAAGTATTCGATTAGCTATAAGAATAGCTTCCCCCCACAAATTCCGGGGTACACCCGAACTTATCATCAAGACATTCATCATATCCTTTAATGTTTGATTTTCTCTTTCTGCAATCCCATTAGATTGGGGAGTGTATGGGGCAGTTGGTTGATGAATAATGCCATATTCCATACATATTTCTTCAAAAGGAGATTCATATTCACCACACCATCACTTCTTATCATTTTAATTTTTTTGTTAAGTTGTGTTTCAACTTCATCTTTGTATTGTTTGAATGCATCAATTGCTTCATCTTTACTACTAAGTAAGTAAACATAGAAATATCGCGTGTTGTCGTGAATAGAAGTTATGAAGTAGTTCTTTCCACCACGAAATTCTATTGACTTCATGTTACTAATATCTGTATGTTTTAAGTCTAAAGGTTCAGAACTCATTTCAATTGACTTGTAAGGATGTTTAGCGTGCTTTGACTCAACACATATGACACGACCTTGAATCCGGTTAGGCCGTGCGGGCACCCGACATTCTCCCCTAGACCCGTCGGGCGAACCCTTACAAATTAAATTAGGAACATAAATATAACAATTCATAAATAAGGACAAGACTTTAAAAACAACACAGACATACTGATACCTCTAAGCAGTACAAAAGGAATTACGGCTGACTACCCAACATACTATGTTTAGGGCTATCCAGACTAGACATCTAAGAGTACAAAAGAAGACAGATACCTCCTGAAGGGAGCAAAATGCAACTGAAATAATAACCAATAAACTGGCGGCCATCCGGAATAAAAGCTGGCTCAACCTGACAGTTGAAGTCGTCTTCGCTCCTTCACAACGTGGCGAACTCAATCCTGGCGCAAACCTGCCGAAACGAAATAGATAAACAAAAACAAACAACAAACAAGGGTGAGTCAAAAGGACTCAATAAGTGGGGCAGACTAGCCACCTCAAAGAATAGGATAGCTAGCCAGGGAGAAAAGAAACAGATAAACCAAATTCCTCTTATTTAAATTATGAAAAGGCAGAGCCAGATAATAACTTGAAACACGTATGGAATCACAAACTCATCAACAACCAGGAACGTAAGATAGCCAGAACATATCGGTATCCCGAACACATCAACAATCAGAAATACATCCTGTTGCGGCGTGCAACCCGATCCATATATTCATCTTGTTGCGGCATGCAACCCGATCTATATATTTATACCGTTGCGGCGTGCAACTCGATCCCCGCAACCCAGAATACGAGCCAGAAATATATAGACAAATAAGCAATGCACGTATAAGCAGAACAGTAGTTATGTACCACAAGTCTACATAATGGTATGAAATGAAATGAAATATGATGCTAAGGGTCACATGTGCCCGTAATCCCATCCCGAAGCGGAATACTCCTGCATTCGAGGGGAATCCAATCTAATAACCAAGTGGAGCGGAATACTCCTGCTCCTGGGGTGGAATACTCATGCACCCGATTTAATATAAACCAGAGGCGGAATACTCCTGCACCCGATATAATGTAAATCTGAGGCGGAATACTCCTGCACTCAACATCTGACATAAGAGCGGTATACTCCTGCTCTTGGGGCGGAATCCTCCTACCCTCAATATGATACAATGGAGCGAAATCCTCCTGCTCCTGGGGCGGAATACTCCTGCGCCCAATATGATATGCAATGTAATGCATATGAATGACATATAATGCATATGAATGCAATGTGATGCAATAATAACCCTTCACCGGTGCGGGACTCTCATCGACAACCGCGAAGTAGATGCGAACTCACAGCCAGAGTACAATGCTTAAATCATCAATGCAATACATACAACAGGACATAACATATAATATACAATGTAAATCCAAAGCTAAGGCGTAATGAGTACGCCTATCGGCAGCTACACACGTAAGGAACACGTGGTAGAAAATCTACGAGGCCAGGTGTCTCCCAAGAAATAGATATAAACACTTACCTCTTCCAAAATTTAGCATTGCTAATCAAAAACCGCTTTATCCTTTGGTTTCATTGCCAAACGATCCCACTCTATTCAATGAGCAGAAAAATATATCAAATTAGGGTAAAGGCTTCATTCCTCACATCTTAGGGCAATCCGATTAGGAACCTGATACCCTATTCGCATACGCAATACTCAGGCCAGGCCTATGTACATGGTTTAAGGTCACATAACCAAACCCTAAATAAATTATATTTATATGTTGCCCATAACTCACTGAGTATAATCAATTCCATTATCCGGATCCATTTGACCCTTTAAACTATTAATTGAACTTATTAAAACGATGTCTAATATTCCACGTTTTACCGTTAAAATATATTCAAACACACATAGTAAACTTAATAATGCATTAAGATCATTACCTGAATGTTTCGGGGTGAAAATTCTACTATTTTTCCGGCTCTTTTCTCATTTTCTGGCATTTTTCTCTTGCTCCCTGAGTTCTCCTTCATTTTCTAATTTCTGTTTTTGTATGTATGTTTCTGTTTCTATATATGTTGCTCACCTCCACCGCCTTAGTTTCTTTCCCCTTTTGTCTTTTCCCTTTTTTTTTTTTTTGTCTTTTCTACATTTTCCTTTATTTCTTTTACTTTTCTTTTCGCGACGAAAATTAAAACGGTACTCTACGGTATTCGAAATAATTCCAACTTTTACATACAAGTTATACAAAATATATGTAACATACTCGCGAAGGCGGATCTCAAATCGGACTTCCAAAACTCAATATGCAAATTAAATGGAAAAAGATAAAATTATTTAACTTTCGGCATTTTAACGGAAACTATTCGAACAACATCGAAATTCACTTTCGAAAGTTCATAAAAATCAAAAATAATCATACGAACTTAACGACGCTTTCGGATTTCGAATCGGAGTTCATTCGCCAAAACCGAGCTCAAAAATCTCTTTTTAATATTTATCGACAATAAAAACCGAAACCTTCTTCCGATGCCTACCAAACGAGGTCTGATTTAGATCAAATTTTACAGACAAGTCTCAATGAACCTTTCGAATATTTTAAAATTATCGGCTCGCCAATCGGAGTCCTAACTTCCGAAACGACTAACCGAAGTCGTTTCATTCTCCTCCACTTAAACTCTCGTTCGTCCCCGAACGAGCCTAAGTCTAAAGAAAAGTTCGCACAGATAACAAGAGAACTTTTCACAACCTCATAAGCTGCTCCACGGGAATTATCTCCTGATTACATGATAAGCATTATAACACGTGCACCGAACTCTTTGAATAAAACATATCTGGATAATATGATAACACCATTGCCTGGAATATTTTGACTAAGATGATCCTTCCTCGATCACGAGAGGAGAGTTCTACATTTTCAAAATAAAGATACACGAAACTTTGAATGGGTTAACATGATTAAGCCGATAATCACCTTTTCGATATACCTTTTGATATAGAACAGGTCGATGAAACTTAGAATTAGCTCACGCTTGATGCAATAGAGGAGCTTTTGAAGTACCTTGTCACTACACACTATAGAAGATTTGATGCAAGCTATATTATTTTTACGAACGCACTATGCAACATCTCAGTTGATGTTAGTGTTGTTCCGCAAGCTCCTTGTGGGAATGTAGTTACTCACATCCTAATGTATGTCAAGAGTTCATCTAAACAGGTTCTATCATATAAGGATAAGGATCATGCAAATACTACTGGATAGTATGATGCAGACCAGGAACGATCTTCAGACTGAACATCTACTTCAGGGTATTGTCTTTGAATTGGAAATATTATGACTTGAAAAAGCAAAAATAAAAGAGACATATAGTTGGACCATGAGCTGAGGTAGAATACCAGCAACAAAGTTGATTACATGAGCACTTACAACGCTAAAGTAACCTCTCAAGGAGTTGAGGTGTGAAGGAGATATGCCAATGATGGATGGACGACAAGCTGCACTAGACCTTTATCTCTAAATTTTTATGAAGTAAAACAGCGTCAGTATGAGGATCCAGTTCTAGTTGAATACAGACAGATAGCCAGAAGAAAATCGGAGTCACCATACAGGGTTACTACTGGCGGTGTTCTTATGTATAAAGATAGACTTTGTGTTCCTGATGTTGTAGATTTAGTCTATGATAGAGGCACATTATTCCAAATACACTGTTCATCCAGGTTGACTAAGATGTACCATGACCTTAAGCAGATTTCTTAGTGGGACGGAATGAAGTGTTACATAGCAGAATTTGTGGCTTAGTGTTCTAATTGCCAGCAAGTTAAAGTCGTGTCATCTTTCCAGACTTTATACATTCAGCAGATAGATACGTATATACGATTAGGTCGCCAGCTTATCTCTAGCATTAATAGATTATTAGCGGGTTTAGCAATGATCGACACTCATTGTAGGTTTCTGTCGTGGCCTTAGGTTGGGTCGTGACAAAAGTGGTATCAACGCCTTAGAGATTTAATATTACCATTCAGTATTTGGAGGAAGACTCCTCCACTTAAAGCACAAACTCATGTAGCTATTTGAATAGGAATAACCATCCCCGCACAGTCTGCTGGACTAAAGAAGATTTAGCTAAAAGCTGAACGTAGGCAAACCTTAGCTACCAACTACCCTTTCGAGTTGCTAAACAGCTGCAACTCTTGAGTTCACAACTCCATACCTTTGCCGTAAACACCACCGCCTGATGGATGGTACTTCTATTACCCTTAGAACCTTGAAAAACAATAATATTCTTACCCGGCTACAATAACACGTACTCTGGCTCAACACAGGGAACATCACAAGCGGCTACCAACCACCCAAGCTCACTAGTGCCGAACAAAGAAGAAATAGAAATGGACTGAGGATAGAAATAATTAGAGCTTCAGGAAGCTCATATTCTTATTTGCATGGCTACCAGAGCTAGACTATTTTCGAGTCAGGCTGACCAAAGAATCGCAATTGAAGAAATAGACATTAAATGAGCTCTATGGAGCAACATCCATATCAATTTAACCTTCCAATAAGGAGGAAACTCTGACAATTTACCAGAAAACTCTTTTATAATCCAGATAAGCCCATGGGATAACATGACTTTACTAGCATTTTGAACCGAGAGGAGATACGCAGATCGAGTATTACTGACACGACCCGGAATCCGGTTAGGCCGTGCGGGCACCCGACATCCTCCCCCAGACCCGTCGGGCGAACCCTTACCAATTAAATTAGGAAAATAATTATAATAATTCAGAAATAAGGACAAGACTTAAAAAAATACAAACATACTGATACCTCTAAGCTGTACAAAAGAAATTATAGCTGACTACCCAACATACAAGGTTTAGGGCTATCCAGACTAGACATCTAAGAGTACAAAAGAAGATAAATACCTCCTGAAGGGAGCAAAATGCAACTGAAATAATAAACGATAAACCGGTGGCCATCCGAAATAAAAGCTGGCTCACCCTGACAGCTGAAGTCGTCTTCGCTCCTGAACAACGTGGCGAACTCAATCCTGGAGCGAACCTGTCGAAACAAAATTGATAGACAAGAAACAAACAACAAACAAGGGTGAGTCTAAAGGACTCAATAAGTGGGGCAGACTAGCCACCTCAAAGAATAGGATAGCTAGCTAGGGAGAAAAGAAACAGATAGACCAAATTCCTCTTATTTAAATTATAAAAAGGCAGAGCCAGATAATAATCGGAAACACGTAAGAAACTATAAACTCAACCAAGGATGTGAGCCAGAAACATATCAACAAATAAGCAATGCACATATAAGCAGAAAAACAGTCATGTACCGCAAGTCTACACAATGGTATGAATTGAGATGAAATGAAATGAAATGAAATCTGATGCAAAGGGTCACATGTGCCCGTAATCCCATCCCGAAGCGGAATACTCCTGCATTCGAGGGGAATCCAATCTGATAACCAACTGGAGCGGAATACTCCTGCTCCTGGGGCGGAATACTCCTGCACCCGATATAATATAAACCAGAGGCGGAATACTCCTGCACTCTCCTGGGGCGGAATACTCCTGCACCCGATATAATGTAAAGCTGAGGCGGAATACTCCTGCACCCAATATGATATGCAGTGTAATGTATATGAATGACATATAATGCATATGAATGCAATGTGATGCAATAATAACCCTTCACCGACGCGGGACTCTCATCGACAACCGGGAAGTAGATACCAACTCACAGCCAGGGTACAATGCTCAGATCCTCAATGCAATACCAACAATAGGACATAACATATAATGTACAATGTAAATTCAAAGCTAAGGCGTAAGGAGTACGCCTATCGGCAGCTACACACGTAAGGAATACGTGGTAGAAAATCCACGAGGCCAGGTGCCTCCAAAGAAATGGATATAAACACTTACCTCCTCCAAAAGTTGGCATTGCTAATCAACAATCGCTTTATCCTTTGGTTTCATTGCCAAACGATCCAACTCTATTCAATAAGCAGAAAAATATATCAAATTAGGCTAAAGGCTTCATTCCTTACGTCTTAGGGTTATCCGGTTAGGAACCTGATACCCTATTCGCATACGCAATACGCAGGCCAGGCCTATGTACATGGTTTAAGGTCACATAACCAAACCCTAAATAAATTACATTTATAAGTTTCCCATAACTCACTGAGTACGAATATATAATCAATTCCATTATCGGGGTCCATTTGACCCTTTAAACTATTAATTGAACTTATTAGGATGATGCCTAATATCTCAATTTCTACCGTCAAAATATATTTAAACACACGTAATAAACTCAAATACTATATTAGGATCATTACCTGAATGTTTCGGGGTAAAAATTCTACTATTTTCCTGGCTCTTTTCTCATTTTCTGGTATTTTCTCTGTAAAATTTTCCTCAACTTCGTTTTTGTTCTCTTTCTCGTTTTCACTTTGTTTCTATTCATAAAGATATGTCCTTGCTTAGGACCACCGACTTCATTCCTTTTCTTTCTTTCCTTTATCTTTTTCTTTTTATTTTATTTTATTTACTTTTCGCGATAAAAATTAAAACGGTACCCTATGATATTCAAAATAATTCCAACTTTTGCATACAAGTTATACAATATATATGTAATATACTCGCGAAGGCGGATCTCAAATTGGACTCTCGAAATTCAAGATGCGAATTTAAATAGAAAAGGTCAAATTATTTAACTTTCGGCATTTTAGCGGAAACTAGCCGAACCACATCGAAATTTACTTTCGAAAGTTCACAAAAGTCACAAATAATCATACGAACCTAACGGCGCTTTCGGATTTCGAATAGGAGCTCATTCGGCAAAATCGAGCTCGAAAATCTCTTTTTAATATTTATCACCAATAAAAACTGAAACCTTCTTCCGATGCCTACCAAACGAGGTCTGATTTAGCTCAAATTTTACAGACAGGTCCTAATGGATATGACGAATATTTTAAAATTATCGGCACGCCAATCGGACTCCAAACATCCGAAACGACTAACCGAGGTCGTTTCAATTACTTACTAACCACTTTACACTGGAAGAAACAATGACACTCTCTGATGGTGATGAACTAGAATCCCTTTAATCCAACCAACAGGGAATTTCAAAAAGAGAGGTAAACTAATTTGATATAATAATAGAAGGTGGCACGACAAGATGCCAGGCAGACAATAACGACATTCACCGTTAAATTTCTCATATTTAGACCAGATAAATTAGTAGGGTCTCACTAATGCCAGGAATAAATCATACAAGAAGCTCGCCCCTCTACCGCAGCCGATTCTTAATTAAGACAATATCCAAGGAAACCATCGAAACATGATAAGACACACCATTTCCAGATCGATCGGAAGAATCAAATCTTACTCACATATAAAGGAAGAGAAAATACAGCGATCTACGGTTGCCTCATCATCCTACCAGACTAGCAGTTCATAGAACTGCCTCTGCAGCTGAGCTGAGCCACTACCCTGATAATCACTTCTACAAGAACTACTGCCACCACGCTTTCGACCTCTACTGGATGGTGGCATTTATCTGGCTGATTGAGATCTAAATGAAATCACCTGCGACTGCGCAGATGCCTGATGACGAGACAAAAGACAACTGCCTACTTGTCGGAGTAAGGAAAAACTCCTTAAAGAATAGCCAGACTCACGACAATGATACCACCTTTTCGCTGAAAAATGGAAGCTGGAAAGATTGTTGATAGTTGTAAAGAAAAGACTGAATCTGATCTTGACGAGCTACTGGCGCACTCTAAGAATCACATGACACAAGCAGAGATAATCTGGAAGGTGACCTCCAAAAATAATCAGAACTCTTACCTCCAAATAAGGTACCATGGTTACCCACTAGGGGCACACGATCTCTTGCTCTCCTGCTCTAACTTTTCCCCTCTAACTTATGGTATGCCTAATACCTCTGAGCAATATCAACAACGACATCAAATGAAGTCCCAACCTCAATTTTTCGAGCCATCTGGGATCTCAAGGAAGGAGAAAGGTCACCAATGAATCTTTGAATCTCTCGAAAGGCTCATGGACTAGTTCTAATGCATATTCAGCCATTCTATAGAATTCAATCTCATATTCTGAAACACCAACAGGCTAATCGACAGGCTACCCTGTCCAATCCACTCAAACTGGAAATACTTTTCATCTCGCTCGCTACTCGAAAGGAACTTTTTCACGAATCTAGAAGAAAAATCGAACCAAGTTAGCTAATAAGAGAGCGGCCCACCAATTCAAGGTTGGACCCTGAAACTGGAAAGAAGAATAATCAACACCATACCGCTTGATATAATCAAAAGCCTGAAGGATACGCTGGCATTATTTTATTTTAAAAAAAATCACGAGGTTTATCTGATGCATTGCTTAAGAATATCGGAAGGTTCAACCGCGTAAAATAATGCAACCTCTTTAGGCACTCGGACCGAACTGATACCTCGGCTGGCTAACCAGCCAGAACAATTAGAGGTACAACACATACTACCTCCGGAATATAATTTACTGCAGCAATATTAAGAACCGGAAAAGGAGCTCCCTGAAATCGAACGTCTGCACATGCGGCAACCTGATAGGCTGCCCAACGAATAATAGGTTCTTACGGTATCTGCGTCGCCAAGATTCTCGTAAAAGCATCGTAGAGAGCCAAAGGAACCACAAGGACCTGCTCCCTTGCCCATCGCAAGCTCGTATAGCTGGAACCTCTGTAACTAGATCGTCAACACTATCAAAACTCTCGGGGCTTCGTCAGTGCTAGCCCTTGCCTTGACTGCTTCGTCTTGAACTCATACTGTTTGTTGATTTGTCGCACGAGGATTCACAATTACCACGAAGGAATTAACGAAAATACTTTTGACTCCTAGACCGATGCACGATCAGAAAAGAAGGAAGTGAAACTTCCTATATGCCATCATAGCCTCTCGTAGATAAGTCCGGACGTCTACGTACCCATCAGCTAGACTCTACTAGACACTGTCTTAGCCTAGATAGACTCTAAACCGGGCTCTGATACCAATTGACATGATCCGGAATCCGGTTGGGCCATGCGGGCACCCGACATTCTCCCCTAGACCTGTCGGGCGAACCCTTACCAATTAAATTAGGAAAGTAAATAGAGGAATTCATAAATAAGGACAAGACTTTAAAAAAAACACAGACATACTGATACCTCTAAGCTGTACAAAAGGAATTACAGCTGACTACCCAACATACTAGGTTTAGGGCTATCCAGACTAGACATCTAAGAGTACAAAAGAAGACAGATACCTCCTGAAGGGAGCAAAATGCATCTGAAATAATAACCAATAAAATGGTGGCCATCCGGAATAAAAGATGGCTCACCCTGACAGATGAAGTCGTCTTCGCTCCTTCACAACGTGGCGAACTCAATCCTAGCGCGAACCTGCCGAAACGAAATAGATAGACAAAAACAAACAACAAACAAGGGTGAGTCAAAAGGACTCAATAAGTAGGGCAGACTAGCCACCCCAAAGAATAGGATAGCTAGCCAGGGAGACAAGAAACAGATAAACCAGATTCCTCTTATTTAAATTATGAAAAGGCAGAGCCAGATAATAACTAGAAACATGTATGGAATCACGAACTCATCAACAACCAGGAACGTAAGATAGCCTGAACATATAGGTATCCCGAACACATCAACAATCAGAAATACAACCTGTTGCGGCGTGCAACCCGATCCATATATTCATCCTGTTGCGGCGTGCAACCCGATCCATATATTTATACTGTTGCGGCATGCAACCCGATCCCTGCAACCCAGAATATGAGCCAGAAATATATAGACAAATAAGCAATGCACGTATAAGCAGAACAGTAGTTATGTACCACAAGTGTGCACAATGGTATGAAATGAAATGAAATATGATGCAAAGGGTTACATGTGCCCGTAATCCCATCCCGAAGCGGAATACTCCTGCATTCGAGAGGAATCCAATTTAATAACCAACTGGAGCGGAATACTCCTGCTCCTGGGGCGGAATACTCCTGCACCCGATATAATATAAACCAGAGGCGGAATACTCCTGCACTCTCCTGGGCGGAATACTCCTGCACCTGATATAATATAAAGCTGAGGCGGAATACTCATGTACTCAATATCCGACATAAGAGCGGAATACTCCTGCTCTTGGGGCGGAATCCTCCTACCCTCAATATGAAACAATGGAGTGGAATCCTCCTGCTCCTAGGGCGGAATACTCTTGCACCCAATATGATATGCAGTGTAATGCATATGAATGACATATAATGCATATGAATGCAATGTGATGCAATAATAACCCTTCACCGGTGTAGGACTCTCATCGACAGCCGGAAAGTAGATGCCAACTCACAGCCAGAGTACAATGTTTAAATCCTTAATGCAATACCAACAACAGGACATAACATATAATATACAATGTAAATTCAAAGCTAAGGCATAATGAGTACGCTTATCGGCAACTACACATGTTAGGAACACGTGGTAGAAAATCCACGAGGCCAGGTGCCTCCAAAGAAATGGATATAAACACTTACCTCTTCCAAAAGTTAGCATTGCTAATCAACAACCGCTTTATCCTTTGGTTTCATTGCCAAACGATCCCACTCTATTCAATGAGCAGAAAAATATATCAAATTAGGATAAAGGCTTCATTTCTCACATCTTAGGGAAATCTGGTTAGGAACCTGATACCCTATTCGCATACGCAATACGCAGGCCACGCATATGTACAGGGTTTAAGGTCACATAACCAAACCCTAAATAAATTACATTGATATGTTGCCCATAACTCACTGAGTACGAATATATAATCAATTCCATTATCCGGGTCCATTTGACCCTTTAAACTATTAGTTGAACTTATTAAAACGATGTCTAATATTTCAAGTTTTACAGTTAAAATATATTCAAATACACATAGTAAACTCAAATAATGCATTAAGATCATTACCTGAATGTTTTGGAGGTGAAAATTCTGCTATTTTTCCGGCTCTTTTCTCATTTTCTGACATTTTTCACTTGGTCCCCGAGTTCTCCTTCATTTTCTAATTTCTGTTTCTGTACGTATGTTTCTGTTTCTATATATGTTGCTCACCTCCACCGCCTTAGTTTCTTTCCCCTTTTGTCTTTTCCTTTTTTTTTTGGGTCTTTTCTACATTTTCTTTTATTTATTTTACTTTTCTTTTCGCGACGAAAATTAAAACGGTACCCTACGATATTAAAAATAATTCCAACTTTTGCATACAAGTTATACAAAATATATGTAATATACTCGCGAAGGCGAATCTCAAATCGGACTCCCGAAACTCAATATGCAAATTAAATAGAAAAAGATCAAATTATTTAACTTTCGGCATTTTAGCGGAAACTAGCCGAACAATATCGAAATTCACTTTCGAAAGTTCATAAAATTCACAAATAATCATACAAGCCTGACGGCGCTTTCGGATTTCGAATCGGAGCTCATTCGCCAAAACCGAGCTCAAAAATCTCTTTTTAATATTTATCGACAATAAAAACTGAAACCTTCTTCTGATGCCTACCAAACGAGGTCTGATTTAGCTCACATTTTACAGACAGGTCCTAATGGACATTACGAATATTTTAAAATTATCGGCATGCCAATCGGAGTCCTAACTTCCGAAACGACTAACCGAGGTTGTTTCAACATACTTGACACTTTGATTTTTCGCATTCAAAGTTAGGCAATACTTCTAGATTTATCATTTTGCGCAAGGTTTTATTATTGACATGTCCCAAATGATAATTCCATAAATTATTTGACTTAAGCAAGTAAGAAGAAACTGAAATTTTATTAATATTGTCAACGACCAATACATTCAGCTTGAAAGAACCCTAATTTGGGGAACCTTTTCCTACAAACGAATCATTCTTACTTAACACAACTTTATCCACTTGAAACCGTTCTTGATGAGAAGTGCAGAAACTAAAACTAATACATTCAGCTTGAAAAAGCCCTCATTTATGTAACCTTTTCCTACAAACAGATTATTCTTACTCAATACAACTTTATCAGAAACAAAAATGCACTTAAACCCCTTCTTGATGAGAAGTGCAGTAGAAACTAAGTTCTTGCTAATTTCAGGAACATGAAGGACGTTTTTTAGATTCACCTTGCAAGAAGTCATCTTAAGAAAGACTTTTTCCACATTCTTCAATCTCGTCCGTTGTAGAATTTCCCATAAATATCGTTTCATCCGTTCCAGCAAGAGCATATGAGGCACAAGCTTCTTTAACAACACAAATATGGCCGGTGGTAGCAGAATCGATCCACCATTCCTTTGGATTTCCACCCAAATTATATTCGAAAATCACAGCAGACAGATCAATGTCTTGAACTCCTTGGAAAATCATGTTTTCTTCAACCATGTTAGCTTGAACCTTCTCCTTTTCTTATCCTTATCCTTGTCATTCTTTGGGGTACGACAGTCCGGGAACTTATGTCCAAGTTTGCCACAGTTGTAGCAACTGCCCTTGAACTTTTTCTTGCTTGGATAGTTCTTTGCTCCAGAAGACTTCTTTCTCTTATTTTGCTTTGGAGCAACTTCAACAATGTTTGCTCCCGCTATTGTTGAACTTCCATGAGCGTTCTTTTCAGTGGACTTATTATCCTCGGTAATCCTTAAACGGACAATCAGATCTTCAAGCGTCATCTCCTTGCGCTTGTGTTTCAAGTAGTTCTTAAAGTCTTTCCATAAAGGTGGCAACTTTTCATTCATAGCCGCAACTTGAAACACTTCATTGATTACCAAATCTTCAATGAGAAATTCGTAAGTGACAATATAATTAATACTTTTAACAAAAGTATTAATACAAATTATACCTTCAGCAAGGAGCTCATGAATAATAATTTGAAGCTCTTGGACTTGGGACACAACAAACTTGCTGTCCACCATTTTATAATCCGTAAATTTGGCGGCGGTAAATTTCTTCAGACCAGCATTTTCAGTCTTATATTTCTTTTCAAGTGCATTCCACAGTTCCTTTGACGTTTCAACGTTACTATAAACATTGTACAAGTCATCTTCTAGCCCACTAAGAATGTAATTCTTGCACATAAAGAACTCATTTTCAGGCGTTCCCTCGGGAAAGACAGAAACGTCCTCCTTAATAAACCTCTAAAGGCTTAGAGTGGTTAGATAATCTTTTGTTGTCATCTCTTAAAGTTAATTCTATAAGCTTTCTCGGCTTATCCATTTGTGGCATAGCCGTTACAGTCGCAGGACGGCTTGAACCAGCAGCACCAGGAACTATGGTAGCAGGAACAACATTTTCCGCATCGTTTGCCATTTATGTCAAAATGACACAATCAGAATTAACAAACGGTGAAGATTTTAATCTTCAAACCGAGAGATAATATAACCAAATTTGGTGAAGTGCTTAATCTTTAAACCAAAATATAATACAACCAGATTCGGCGAAGTGTTTACTCTTCAAACCGAACAATGGAAGGAGTAGAAAGTTACGTAAATTTTAATCTCCAAAACGGGGTAGAAAACTGCAAACGTTTTAATCTCCACAAACCAGAATATTATTAAAAAAGGAAGTGACTTTATATTTTTTTTTTGCAACAAAAGTCTTTACCTCTACCAATATGGGAAAAGAATTCCTTTTAGGAACTTTTCATTTTTCTTCCATTTTCCATTCACACCACCACACTTCAAATACATGTTTATGCCTAAATTTATACGTCTAGGTTAAACAGTTAATCATGAATGAGGTCACAAGAAATGCGGTAAACTACGATGGAAAAGTAAGTAAACACGATGAAAATAAAGACAAGTAATTAAGCAAGAAATAAGGGAGAAAACAAAGTAAATCTTATTCCTTGAGAGTAGCAGAGTTTGATGGGGGAATCGTGTTGTTGTACAATATAATGTAAGGAGGGGGTATTTATAGCAGTGATACACAGTCCTAAATAAGGTAAAATATAAGTACTAATAGGGCCATGGGCCTACAACACAAGGCGATGGTATACTAAACTCTAACTAGGAGACTATAAACCCTAGGCGACAGGATGTGTGCCCTGCGTCCTGTGACCAAACCGCCTAAAAGATCGTTGGCTCTCGGAGCGAACGTATATCCTCAGTGCCCAGTGACTTGTAGGATAAGTCTAGTCTCACCAGCTGGACTCGTATCCCTATAATAATAGGTGGCATATTTTTATCCACACAGGTAGTCCCCCCACTTGCTGAGTGCTGATGCAAGCAGTCAGGAAGTGAAAGCGGCGTAATTTGAAAAGATATCTACCTGACTCCTTGAGACTTGCAGTCTCTTTGATCAAGAATGACATTGATCTCTTCGAGAACTTCGCACACTTCCTTCTGAATGGCTGATGTCGATTCCATGCACCTTTCTAAAGAATGCTAATGACTGCTTCGAATAATTTCATATCTCCAACAATAATGACACTTGGCCGTTTCGTGTTCCATCCTTATCTTTTTCTGCCTATAAATAGTGACTTCATGGCAGCGGGTAAATCATAAACTCTTCTTAAGAAAATAATTCACTTCTTCAACAATTTCTCACGTTAGCGAGAAGTTTTCCTTTCCTTAAAAATTCTCGTCTTTGATCTTGGTTTGACATTCCTAGAATTCTTCTTCGTTTGTTAACACGAGGCATGAGAAGATGATGCGGGGCAAATTGAGCCTAGTTCTAACCATCAAGAGCTAAGCTTAAAGGACACAAGAGAGTGCACAAGGAAGAGTCTTGAAGATGGAGGCCTCGGAGATGACTTGAAGAGCTTGCACTTGAGCGCCTTGGATGCCACAGCTTCGGGAGGACCGCCCACTACACTAGGCGGACCGCTTACTTAATGAGCACCTCTCTAGATATTTCACTGGGAGGACCGCCCCTACCAGAGGCGGACCGCCTCTTTCTGAAGGTTGCCCATTTCTCTCAGCAGGTGGGGCGCCTACTTTTCAGGCGGGGCGCCTACTATTCCAGGCGGGGTGCCTACTTCAAGACGGGAATTCTACTAGTTTAGAGTGTATTTCCTATTCTAGCCCTAAGTGGCCTTTTATGTATTGATCCAGCTCGAGGGCCTTTTAGACATTTTATTTAGAAGTGTGAGAAATCTATAAATACCACACTTAGTCATTTCATTTCATTAGCTAGCTTTGAATATTGAGAATAGGAGAATTGAAGAGAGGCAAGTCCTTCTTTGAAGAAGCTTGAAGCTTCATGTATCAATTGGCTTGGAACCATGTGGATTTCATCCTAGTATGAATCCTTGATTAGGTTCAAGTTTCTTTCCTCTCTTTGGATATTCAATTCATGTTTTGAATCATTTATCCGTTCTTTCTTCTATTTATGTTCTTTCCCGTCCCTTAATTTCTTGATACCTTGTTTGTTCGCTTCCGCATCTATCGTTAATTGCTTCCGCTAGTTTTACCTCGCATCAGTTTTATCTAGTGCACTTTCCTTGGCTATTCAAATGAGAAAGGAGCGAGAACTTCATTACATAGTTAAAATTGAGCAAACGAGAAGTCCTACAAACACAAGAAATGGTGGGACTAGTGCAACAAAAGAGTTGACAAGTGTCAACAAGGTGAACCTGAAACCACAAGCTTTAAAGCCAAGTGGTTCACCAACAAAGAAGAAAGAGACATCAAGTGATGAGTCTCTAAGTCCTAGATTCCGGGTTGATGTTAAAAGTCCACCTATTCCGGCTATGGGTATCCTTGGGCCTCGTCTCAACTCACCCGAATTTGAGAAACAAAAGATCGAGAGGAGTAAGAGAGTGACCGGTGACATTCCTCGAGTAGAAAAAGGAGAGGATGTGTTGAATGATATGAGTGGGATGTCACTACCCGAATCTAAACCCGACCTTGAAAAGAAAATGAGGGAGAAGAGAGAGGGAAAAAGAATCATTGAGAGTGAGGGCACCCCTTATTCTAACACTAACTCTTTATCTTCTTCTTCTACTTGTGTGAGTACTTCATAGGTATTCTCGGGGGAAAATCGATGGAGCCTCAGTCATGTTCCAAGATGGAACGACAAGGTGAAAAAGATCTTCAATGTGAGCTTCAAGGTAGAGAAACTAGCCATGATACTTCAAGTGCATCGAGTGAGCAAGATGGCCACTCAGAGGTATGTGTTAGTTCTTCTTCCCATGAGCATGTTATTTCCTTGTCATGTGATAGTGTTTGTGAAAACTCTATGCTAGTTGATGATTTATATGATTATAATGTATTTGCAACTAGTGTAGAGTCGGTTGGTAAACTTGTGAGCGCATGTGAACCACTAGTTGAGAGGATTGATAAGCCACATCATGATGTGAGCCCGGTATTTAATGAACCTCTCTTTGGTGAAGATAGTATAGTTGACCTTGTTTGTGACCCTTGTTATGATACACCACCAATTTTTTATAAAGGAGAAGATGAGTTGTTTGATCCTACCCTTGTAGATATAATTGCATATGGTAGACCTATGTGTTGTAGTGAGGATGGTAGTGACCTTGAGGAGTCCCTCATTGATGAGATGGATCAGATTGCATTCGATGACTCCTCAAGTGTGGATGATGACTCTAGTTTGGATGCCTCACCTTTGATCAATAGTGGACTTGTTTTTACTAACCCTTTGTTTGAAGGGAATTCTAAAAGAGGTGATGATGTATATCAAACTAGAGAAGAGTTTGGATTTAAACCTCCATGGGGTGGAAATTTTGGCTCTATAGACAATCTATTTTTTGGAGCTCCAAGTGAGATTAGTGATCTTGGTATTGGTTGTGTTGGACCATCTTCTAATAGTCCTAACCTTCATTGTGTGGACTATAATGATGAAGAACCTATTTTGGAGACCTTCCTTGGGTATTTGCCTAGTGAGGAGGATTGTACTAGAGGTGGATTTGGAGGTAAGGAAGTTACTTTTGGTGTGTGTAAGAGTGCTTCCAAGAAGGGGAGTGGAGTATTTGATGTTAGTTTCCAATTGAACTATTTTGTTTACTCCATTCTGTATGTTGATCACACCTCGGGTGTTGAGCGTGCCAAAGCCAATGAGTCACATTGTGATAGTAATGCATTGAACGCTTGGTGTGATGATTGTAAGCTTGGGGGTCATAGGGATTTTGATTTCTTAATCTTGCATGTTCCATGTCCTATTGATCTCTTTGCATGTTATGGTAGTGAGTGCTTGTCATTGTTGAGCCAAGAACTTATTGTTTTCTTTGGAGACCTATACTTTTTGATTGGTATTGATACTTGGCTCTATCACAAAAGTGTGTGTTCCACATCACTTGCATTCACTCTTTTTGAACTTACCTACTATCGTAGTGGGAAGTTTGGGTGTGTTAATGTTGAACTTAGGGATCATATGAATTTTGATAGCTTGATCTTGCATATTCCATGCACTATTGATCTCTTTGTTTATTCTTGTGTTGAGTGCACCCATTGGGGAAGCCAAGTACTTGTTGTTTTTGTTAAAAACATGCGCTTTATCATTGTTATTGATATTTGGTTATACTATAAGAGTGTGCTTTCTACACTACTTGCACTAACCTACTCTTGTAGTAGGATATTTGGTTTGTGCTTGTCTTTGGTTGTAGGTCTTGATGGTTTGATTTCGATGACAAAATCCTTTCAAGAAGGGGACGATGATGCGGGGAAAATTAAGGCTAGTTCCAACCATCAAGAGCTAAGCTTAAAAGATACAAGAGAGTGCATAAGGAAGAGTCTTGAAGATGGAGGCCTCAGAGATGACTTGAAGAGCTTGCACTTAAGCGCCATGGATGCCACAGCTTCGGGCGAATCGCCCACTACACTAGGCGGATCACCCACTTGATGAGCACCTCTCTGGATATTGCACTGGGCGGACCGCCCCCTACTAGAGGCCCGCCTCTTTCTGAAGGTTTCCCATTTCAGTCAGTAGGAGGGGCGCCTAGTTGGGACGCCTACTTTTCAGGCGGGGCGCCTACTTCAAGAAGGGAATTCTACTATTTTAGAGTGTATTTCTTATTCTAGCCCTAAGTGGCCTTTTATGTATTGACCCAGCTTGAGGGCCTTTTAGACATTTTATTTAGAAGTGTGGGAAACCTATAAATACCACACTTCGTCATTCATTTCATTAGCTAGCTTTGAATATTGAGAATAGGAGAATTGAAGAGAGGCAAGGCCTTCTTTGAAGAAGCTTGAAGCTTCATGTATCTCTTGGCTTGGAACCATGTGGATAGTATGAATCCTTGATTAGGTTCAATTTTCTTTCCTCTCTTTGGATATTCAATTCAGGTTTTGAATCGTTTATCCGTTCTTTTTTCTATTTCTGTTCTTTCCCGTCCCTTAATTTCTTGATACCTTGTTTGTTCGCTTCCGCATCTATCATTAATTGCTTCCGCTAGTTTTACCAACATCAGAAGATTACACGGGGACTCATCTACAGTTATCTTTTTTTCTTTCTTCATTCGTGAGGGAAGTAAAGAAGTCCCCCGAGCCATGATGTGCGGCAGGGACCTTAATGGAGATGTTCTTCGAAAACCTTCATTATGGCAGACGTATCAATTCTGGCACGCTCTACCATCATGTGTGTGATTTACTGTGACATTTTTCTTATCATGTGGCGCAGGGAGGCAGAGGAATGCCAACCCCTTTCGGGCTTCTTCTTGTTCATTCATCTCTCGGTTGCTAGGGAACATATCCCAGAAGCAACTCATTTTGCAGGAGGAGTGTGTCCTAGGGTATCCTCTCCTTCTTCGAGCAGTTGACGCTCAAAAGCATTCTCCATACCAACAGTGTTCAGGGTGGCTGTATAGCTATGGCCTGTTCCTTGATTTTGGAGTTGCATAAGCTTCCAATCGTTCGTGGAAGAGAGATCATAAGGCATTTCCGAGATTCATGGTGATACCTCATTGGAGTATCTCTGAGTGAATCCAAGTGAAGTCTTCGGTGCCCGTTGTACTGCCTCCGTCGTTCTACTAAGAGATTCCTCAGTTGGGTTGACTTTTCTCCCCCGTGGTGCAATCTCACAAAGATGCTGCTGCTTGGGATATTGGGTTGAAAATTTTTCCTTCGAATCCTGGAAGAGACTTCAATGTAAGAGTTACAATCCAGATGAAGAATCTCCGAAGGTGCAAATTCAGAGAAACTTGCAGTTTTAGTCTTCCATTTCCTTTTTTTTCCTACAAATGTTATAAACAAATGTTGTATTTAGGAAGAACTAAATGTATAATTTTGGGCCCGTTTTGTGGCGTATTGACTTAAATTACTTGTGCCTTTGTTTGTGACGTTTTTTAATTTTTGCCGTAAACAATAAGTACTGCTAAGTTATGCCTCCGTGAGTATTTGCACCTAAGAATTAGATGGCTTCCAGTCGTCCTGACTGTTCTAGTTATTTAAGAACGTGTGTCAGTGTACCTGCCTTGAGCAATTACGCCCGTTGTGCACCGATAGACGACGACGAGGTTGCATTCATAGTAGATGGTTGTTTGCGCCCATAATGGGAAGACTTTAGCCCGTGTAGAAACGGTCTTTTTGCATTTTGAGACAAAACGTCTTCGCTTAGTTACTTGAGTATTAAGACTTTCTGGCACTACGCGAAAAGGCGTCCCCATCGGCATGTAGGTGCAGTTGCTGATTTAGCGAGTTCCACCCTCGATTAATGCCTGGTGGCTGAGTTCTAAATCTAAGCGAATAGTGTACTCTACTTTCTTGTAGTGGAAAGTGAGTGTATTACTTCAACTTAGGTCTGGCTAAGGCTATGAATAGTTGGATCGTAGATGGATCTAAATAGATGAGTAAAAACTGATTAAATAAGATAATAGTTTTATTGATACAACACAGAGCTATGTGAAATATGGAACAGGGCTAAATTCCCATTTTAAAACAAAGAATAGGGCTGAGGGCCCGTTGTAAATAATTATTAGAAGACCAGGAAAAAGAAAAATACATGTCTCAAGTATTCAGGCTTAGTCGGTCTTTCAAGAGTAGTACTTCTTTAACAATGTGATATTCCAGTTATTTGGAATGGTTATCCCTTCCATGTCTTCGAGAACTTATGCACCTTTTCCAACGATACCCCATACTTTGTACGGTCCTTCTCAATTCGGAGCGAGCTTTCCTTCTCCGGCCTGCTTGGTGTTCTGAGTAAGTTTGCGAGGGACCAGATCCCCGAGGTTGAAGGATCATGGATTTGCCCTTGCGTTATAATATTGCTCAACTCGCTGCTTCTGGGCTGCAAGGCGAATGGCTGCTATCTCCCGAGGTTCGTCAAAAAGATCAAGGGAGGGCTCCAAGGCATCGTTGTTTGGCTCCTATTTGGCGAACGTCCGTCGTGAACTGGACTCTCTAATTTCCAAAAGAATCATAGCTTCTGTTATGTATGGCAGTGAAAATGGTGTTTCTCCGGTCCTGGCTTTGGATGTAGTCCGGTAGGCCCACTGGACTCTGGGAAGTTCTTCGAGCCATCTTTCCTTAGCCTCCTTGAGCTACTTCTTCAGATTCTCCACTATCATCTTGTTTGAGGATTCAGCTTGGCCGTTGGCTGAAGCGTGGTAAGGAGTGGAGGTTATCCTCTTGATCTCTTATTCTTTTAGAAAAGCAGTGATCTTGTCGCCTATGAACTGGGGACCATTATCACAGGTGATTTCTGCTGGAATCCCAAATCGACACATGATGTTTTTCCAAATAAACTCTATGATTTACTGCTCTCCGATCTGGGCGTATGCGGTCGCCTCGGCCTATTTGGTGAAATAGTCCGTCATAATAAGAACTGACTTGACACCACCGGGCACTTTAGGCATGGACCCTACGATGTCCATCCCCCATTTCATGAAAGGCCATAGGGCTGTTACTGAATGCAATAACTCCGCTGGTTGATGAAGTACATGGGAGAACCTTTGGCAGCTATCACATGCCCGGGTGAACTTTCTCGCGTCGTCTTCCATTCGAGGCTAAAAATAGCCTGCCATGATTAACTTTTGAGCTAGAGATAGCCCGCCAGAATGATTTCTGCATTGTTCTTCTTGGATTTCTCTGAGTGCGTAATCCACCTGAGAAGGACCCAAACATTTAGCCAAAGGTCCCCTAAACATTTGCCGGTACAACTTACCATTGATCAAGACGTAGCGATCCGCTTGATCTCTTAACCTTATGCTCTCCTTCCTTTCCGCCGGGAGCGTTCCGTTGTTTAAGTATTCAATGATCGGGTGCCGCTAGTCCCATGATGACCTTATTGCGTTGACTTCGTGGTGCTTGAAATCTGCGTTAGTTAACTCAATAGTAGAAACTGGGTCGTCTGCGTTTAATTCTGCAGTGGCTGCTAGGCTGATTAGGGCATCAGCCTTTACGTTTACATCTCTTGGTATCTGATTAATCCTCAATTTCTGAAAATTCTTCAGACATTTCTCTACTCTGGCCAGGTACTCTTGCATGCGGGCATCCTTGGAGGTGTTTATTTCGATCACCTGGTTTACCACAAGCTGAGAATCACAGTTGATGCTGACCTCTCAGGCCCCCCATATGTAAGCTAATTCTAGATCTTGAATTACAGCTTCATATTCTGCTTCGTTGTTCATCATGTGGGAGCAGCTGACAGCTTTCCTGAACATTTTCTTTGTCGGGGATTCGATCACTAAACCAAGCCCGACCCCTTTTACATTCGAGGCACCGTCGGTGTGGATCTCCCATTCTCCGAGGGTAATGCCCTCTATCATCTTGCGTTTCTCCTTGGCCTTCGGCATTAAATCAGTGTTGAAGTCGTCAAAGTCCGTGAGAACTTATGACTTGATTGCCGTTCTTGGCTGATGAATGATATCATACTCGCCGAGTTTGATAGTCCACTTCGCTAACCTTCCTGACAGCTTGGGCTTGTGTAATACGGTTCGTAATGAGAAAGAGGAAACTACGACAATGGTGTGACTTTGAAAATACGGCTGTAGCTTCCTTGCTGCCATGACTAAGGCGTATGCGAGCTTCTCTAGATGTTGGTACTTTGTTTCCGCGTCTAGGAGAGACTTGTTGACATAGTACACTGGTGACTGCACCCCCTTCTCTTCTCATACCAAGACGACGCTAACGTCGACTTCGGACACCGCAAGGTACAGTAATAACGGTTCTCCCTCGCGTGGTTTGGTAAGCAACGGGGGATTTGCAAGATATTTTTTTAGTTCTTTTCGTGCCTTGCTGCATTGCTCCGTCCACTTGAAGCTTTTATTCTTCTTCAGGACATTGAAAAATTGATGACACTTCTCCGATGACCACGAGATGAACCGGCTGAGTGCTGCGATCCGACCATTAAGCCTTTTAACTTGCACTTCATTCTTCAGGACCTCTGGTATTGCCTCGATCTTCACCAGGTTCGCTTTTATGCCCCTGTTGGAAATAATGAACCCAAGGAACATCTCAGAGGATACGCCAAAGGCATATTTCTCGGGGTTGAGCTTCATCCGAAACTTGTCCACGATATCGGACGCTATCTCTAGATGGCTAGTGTGATCTTTGGCAAATTCTAACTTGACCAGAATGTCGTTGATGTAAACTTCCATGGTCTTGCCAATCTGATCCTTAAACATTAGAGTCATTATTCTTTGGTAAGTCGCTTCTGCATTCTTTAGTTCGAAAGACATCACTCTATAACAATAATTCCCTCTATCCATGATGAAAGAAGTCTTTTCTTGATCATCTAGGTTCATGAGGATCTGATTGTATCCTGAGTATTCATCTAAAAAGCTCAAGGCCTCATGCCCTGCCGTTGAATCGATGAGTTGATCAATATTAGGCAGTGGGGAAGAATCCTTCGGGCATGCTTTATTTCGATCTGTGAAGTCGATGCACATCCTCTACTTGCCGTTCTTCTTGGGGGCCACTACGATGTTTGATAGCCAGTCGGGGTATTGAACCTCACGAATGGAACCATTGGTATGTAGTTTCTCGACTTCTTCATGGACCACCTACCCTTTCTCGCGGCTTATCATTCGTTTCTTCTGCTTGATTGGCTTGAAGTTTGGATCGACGTTTAGATTATGCATGATAGCACTAGTTGATACTCCTGGCATGTTAGTGTGTGTCCAGGCGAAGGTGCCCGATCGAGCACGCAGGAAGTTAGCATACTCTTGTTTTGCTTCGGTAGAGAGCTTGGCCCTACGTAGAATTTCTTGTTCGGGGCTTTCTCATTAAAGATTACTGGATCAAGGTCGTAAACCGTAGCTATAGTCGGTTTATCTTCTTCCTCTGGGTCGGAGGGTATAATAGTTGGTTTGTAGGATCTAGTCACCTAATGGACCCCGTGTCCTAAGGGTACGCTAGTGACCAGATTGGGCCCAAGCAATTTATCCAGTTTCTTCTTCTGATTTTTGGTCTCTTTCTTGGTGGCATCAATCACTGCAGTCATGTAACAGCTCTGAGATAGCCTCTGTTCCTCCTGAATTTCTTTTATCCCCTAAGGAGTTGGGTATTTGAGGACCTGGTGAAGTGTAGATGGCACAACGTGTACTTGATGAATCCAGGGTCTCCCAAAGATAATGTTATACGAGAGGTTGCGTGTCATTACTTGGAAAGACGTCAACCGAGCTGTTCCTTGTAGATGTACTTGAATAAGGATTTCTCCTACAGAATTCTCACTGGAACTGTTAAAGCTGGTTGTAATGTAAGGGCTAGGGATTATCCGACTCTGTATCTCCATCTGACAGATAACCTTTCAGTGAATGATATTGACTGCACTGCCGGGATCCACCAACACACGCTTGACTCGAGCATTATGTACCTGCAGAGTAATTATTAAGGCATCATCATAAGGGTGGTGGGCTCGCTACAAATCTCTGTCAGCAAACTCGATGGTGTTAAGGAGTGGCTTTTTGGCTATTTGCTAGTGAGTGATGTGTTAGCATTTTGCATATATTTATAACTCTTTTAGACTAGCTTTCACGTCCTAAAAGCTTTATTATTTGAGTAAATCTTATGTTTATCTCCATGTTTCAGGTTTATAAAGAATATCAATGAACAAAGCCAAAAGAAATGAAGAAAAGAACAAAAACAAGTGAACTTTGGCTATATTTTGGCTACAAAAACAAGTGAACTTTGACTACATTTTGAAGAACAAGGAAATTAGGTAGCAGCTTGATCGGCTACCCACCGAATCGCCTGCCAATAGAGGAGCGAGTTCAAGAGCTCATTAGGACCCTGCGAAAAAAAGAGGTGGACCGCCGATACAAATGTTGAAGATGCTCTGCGATCCCGTAGAAGCTTGTGCGGCTCCGCAGACTATATCAGTGAACTCAGAAGACATCTGTGAGTGTGGGAGTTGTTTGCCACTGATCCTGCACCCTGCCGAACCTTCACCATAGAACAAGACAATAGAGGAGTTAGAATCGCCTTCGGCGGCCGCGCAACTCAATCTGCGGCTCACCGAGTAACCAGCGGTTTAACAAAAAACAGGGCAAAATGGAAATTTTGTAAATATTAGCCTAGTTTTTTAACCCATGCCTATAAATAGGTTGTTATGTCTCCGAGAAACTAGACCTTTTTTCAGCTTAGAATATATTTTAACATACTTTTGAATATTCTTGGAGGCAAAGGAAGGGTTATAACTTGAATCTTTTGTAAGAATTTCTCTTATTAATCTATTCTTCATATTATTCTTACCATGTCATCTCTTACTATGTGTGTGTAGACCCTAGTATGAGTAGCTAAAGTTATACTAGGGGTTTATTCATGATGACTTGATGATTTTTACTTAAAACTTATTTTTATTCTTGTGTAATCAATGGGTAAAGATGAATCTAGTTCTCTTTCGTACTTTCATTGACCAAGGTTTGAGGAATGGCCGTACTTGAACCTAACCCTACTTTGCTTTCGTCACCCTAACGGGGTCGAAGGTGTAGGTTAATAGAACTAGCGAGAATTTGGGCTACATTGGCTACGGCCTACCCCATATAAAGGGAAAGACCTCAAGACGGCCATTCCCGCTCGGGTCTTGGGACTAGAATTTCTCGCACCCCGTTACTGACCCTAACGGGCTTGATGTGGTAAATCCTCTTTATCCCTTATGGATTTTGAGGAATACATTCAAGGTCCGACCATTTGTACTACCCATACGATTCATAAGGTTACGGCGAGGGTTTTAGTGAAAAGAATCTAGTCGGAATGAGTAAACCCCTAGCTCATTCTCCATATTTACATCCATTAAGGTTTCAAGTTTGTTACATGCTTTTAGTGTTAGTCATTAGTATTAATTGCAGTTAAATCAATCCCATTCAATCTACACTTAGGAATTAACAAATAATTCATAGAACCTGTCATTATTCAATCTAAAATTAATAGATTACAAGCTAGCTCCCTGAGGAAATTGACCCAGACTCTAGTTGGGTACTACTATCTTTGACGATCGCCCCGCACCTTTATAGGTGAGTGGATTGAGTGTGGATCAAATTTTGGCACCGTTGTAGGGGAATGAACCTGGCTCCGTTGCCGCGGAGCTACGGTTCATCTATTAGATTGAATATTTCATGTTCTTGTCTTGTGAGTTATTCCTACTATTTTACCTCTTGTTTGTGGAAACCCTATTGGTAACAACCAAGCCAACATAGGAGTAGTAGATACAATCAAACAAACTATAACTGATTTAATGAGCCATTCGCAGTTTCACAGTCTGAATTAGTTCAAACTTACACATGCATGGCTTAATCTTTGAGACAAGCATATGACTACTGGCAGGATCAACCAGGTAGCATTCCTCAATGACACCGGCATCGCATGAAGACGGCCGCCCCAAAAGGGAGGCCGAGGTCAAGGCGTGCGCGGCAGTCGTTCGTAGGGAGCTTTATTTTTTGGGCAGATAGGAGGGCTTTTAAGACCCCATGCCCACTGCGTTTACCGAATCCGAGAGTCCGAGCAGGGTGATTATGGACCACGCCATCACAAGACGATGCTTGGAAGATGTGGGACACGACTGCCGCTTATGGTTCACCCCGCACATGGAATGTGAGGGGCGAAAGGCAACTGATTGTACGTGACAATGCCTATGCATTGGGTATGCAGCACAGAAAACCGACTTCCTCACAAGCCCAACCGGCGCTTGCGACAAGATTGAGATGGCATGTGGGATAGGACGTCGGTGCGCAAGCAGGGATCCAACCTAGCCACACAAACCGAACACCACTCACGCGTCGTACGTACGCTTGCTCTACCAATGCCCGCCATCATTGACCCCAACGTGAAGCGTACTTCGCGTTGCTGCCGATGACTTTGATGCAAAGCCAAAACAAGCACCGGATAGACACGAAATCAACACAACCGATCCCACCACCAACCTACTAGAAGCAAGCAGCGTTCGGCCGCACGCTTTGTGGACATTGGAAACATAGCTGGGACGTAGCCATACATCATCGAAACCAATGCCCACGCTGCGTGCACGACATGCCCGTTACGTGCTCTTTTCAATTGGTGCCTATAGCCCGCCTTGTGGCACAACCCAAGCGCCGGCCACCAAAGCCGTGCAAGCACGACGTTGGTAGCAAGCACTTGGGTGAGGAGGTTGCTGTGCCGTTTCCCATAATTTTTGAGGTGCCGACCACGCCCACGTTGCCCACTACCGTCCGGCCAGCAGACCCACCCCGACCGGCCGGCACGCTTTGTGGCCACCGGTAGCATTGCACGGCCAAGGTCATGCGTGCTATCGCTGCCCACGCTGCGTGCCGGCATGGCCGGCAGCAGGCACCCCAAGCCTGCTCAACACCTCACCCCTCCCTATATATGTCCTTAAAAAAAACCCAAGTCTCAGGAGTAGACATGCTTTGGCTAGAGAATCATACTGGACGTGTACAACACCAATGTGCACAATCTCAAGTACAACCACCCTAAAGCGTTCAAAAATGACTTCCAAACTATAAAAATAGTATAAAATAGTACAAATTATACTTTTTTAAATGAAATACATAAATAATTATATTAAATATTAAATATTAAATATTAAATAAATATAAAAAAGTATCAAAAAATATCAAAAAAATATAAAAATATTATAAATCATTATAGAAAGCTACAAATGGTTGTAGCATGATTAAATTATGTAAATTTAGAAAAAAATTAATATTTAAATAACAAAAAAGTAATAAAAAGCATTAGAAAAATAGAAAATATAAATAAAAATATTATTTTGGTGGAGAAAAATATCAAGGGCATCGGGTAAGCACACGATACACGAAATGAGTATGAAAACACATAAATGAGTAGACACCAAAAGGCAAAAGAGACGAAAAGATTTTGTTAGTTTGCGTTTCAGTTGAAGAAAACGCTGGCACCACATTATATATCGTACGTATTCAACCGTGCACCACGGTACATATCAAACTTCTTTTTGGAACATAGAGAGACCGTGCAAATACGAAAACACCAAAACCGAGCACCACGACAACACCGAAACCGAGCACCACAACAACACCGAAACCGTGCACCATACGGCATAGTCGCTTGGCCACTACGGCTTAGTAGCTCGGCCGTTACAGCTTAGTCCACCATGACAACACCGAAACCGAGCACCATGACAACAAAGAAACCGTGCACCACACGGCATAGTCGCTCGGCCGCTACGGCTTAGTCGCTCGGCCGCTACGGCTTAGTAGCTCGGCCGCTACAGCTTAGTCGCTAGGCCATCGTTTTGCCACCCTTAAGGCCAACCTTGACATCGTGTCCGCCGTTTGGAAACCCTATTGCTAACAACCAAGCCAACATAGGAGTGAATGTTGACAACAATGATGGTGTTGTGGGCAATGCACAACAAATAGGCAACAATGCTAACCGAGGAGACTTAGGTGCAAACCGAGGTGTTCATGCTAATCAAGCTAATCTAAGAGCCAATCGAGTGAATGTTTGCAGTGTCAACCAGAACCAAAGGAATGCAAGGGGTGCCCGAAATGCAAATCCACCAGTGCAAGATGTGGAAGAGTCCGATGAAGAAGTGAATATGGATGGTTTTTCTAGTGTAATTGTTCCACCACCCATTCGTATTAATGTTACTTTCAACACTCCACAAGTGATCTTGCACGGGCTTGATCAAAATAGATACTTTAGTAGAGGCACGCATGATGATCCAAATGAGCATTTGACGAATTTCATCCAAACATGCCATCTCTACAAGTCGCCCATTGTACGGAAGAATCTTTACGCCTAAGGGTCTTTCCCTATTCTCTATATGGGAAGGCCAAGGCATGGTAGAACAAGTTACCAAAGAATTCAATTTACACTTGGGAGGAGTTTTTGAAGCAATTTTTGGCAAAATTCTTACTGAAGGGTAAGCAAGCTTCAATGAGGGACAAAGTCTATATGTTCAAACAAGACCCAACCGATTCATTGTGCGAAGCTTGGGAAGCTTTTCAAGAACTATATTTCCCAACTCATGGTTTTGGAGAAGACATGCTCCTACAATGTTTCTACCAAGGTCTCAACAAGATCAACCAATCGGCCGTGAACAACTTGTGTGGAGGTGCTATCATGGATAAAACATATCAAGAAGTCAAGGATATTCTCAACAAGTTTGCCAAACAATCTCAAGATTGGCAATGTAGAACCCAAAACCTAAGTGGAGATGGAGGAATGAATTCAATGATGATGAAGAGATTTGAAGATCAAGAAGAGCAAATGGCTCAAATTTTTACCAACATTGAGTTTCTTAGAGGTGCCAAGGAAGACAAGGAAGAGAAAGTGAACAAGATGGAAAATCTTCAAGTTACAAATTCCGGTCATCAAGTAGCCCCTATGGGTTATGTGAACCCCGAAGCTTCACCTCTTACCCTTCTTCAAAGAGGGCAAGAAGAATACTTTCCGAAATAATGTTTTAATGTCCATGGTGAAGAAGAAGCCAATTATGTGTCTAATTATCAAGGTGGTTATCAAAGGCCATATCAACAAGGTCAATATCAACAAGGTCAATGGAGGCAAGATAGAGGAAGACAAAATTGGAACAACAATCAAGATGGGAGATGAGTTGGTACCTCTTAAGGCTATGTTCCAAGAGCCCCATTCAAGCAAGGTGAGAATGAAGGAAAAGGTCCATCCCAGTTGGAAGAAATGATGGGAGAAGTGCTTAAGAATCAAGAAAGTTACTCCGGTGACATCAAAGATATCAAACAAATGGTCACATCTCACAACACTTCCATCAAGGCTCTCGAATCTCAAATGAGTAGCCTATCTCACAAGTGAACCAAAGACCTTAAGGAGCACTACCTAGTGACACGGTGGTGAATCCTAATAAGAATGGCAAAGATCATGTGATGGAAATCACAACCTGCAGTGGAAAAACATGGGATGATCCCAAGGCAAAAGATGATGGTACAGACATAGAGGTACAAGTTCATGAGCAAAATAATGGGGAAGATTTGAATTAAGGAAAGTCAAGGCAATTAATGTGGATGTGGAAATTCTAAGGCATGAAATTGATGATGAGGCATTCCCTCAAGAACCAAGTCCCGAAGTCAGTACTACTCAAAAAGCCAAACCAAAGAAAACTCCACCACCCAAACAAAGCCCTCCTAGTCCAAGATCCATTCCAAAAATTCTACTTTCTTTCCCACAAAAGAGTATCAAGCAAAGGCAAGAATCACAAGCCAACAAGATCTGGGATAAAATAGCAACAACATCTATCAACCTCTTTTTAGTTGATACATTAAGCCAAATGCCAAATGTTGCTAAACTCGTGAAAGATCTTGTTACCAAGAAGACCTATGATGATTATGAACCAAGCAAGGTGAGGTAGTTCAATTGTTTCTAAGCATATGGCAAGAAAGATGGAAGACCCCGGAGCCTTCACGGTTCCATGCACAATTGGAGGGAGTCATTTCCCTAAAGCTCTATGTGATCTTGGAGCAAGCATTTATTTGATGCCATATGCAGTGTACAAAACTTTGACTACTAAGGAAGTTCCAAAAGCCACAACAATGAACTTGCAAACGGCCGACCGTTCCATGAAGCAACCTATTGTCGTTGTCACTGAAGTTCTAGTGAAGGTGGAGAAGTTTATATTCCCGGCGGATTTTGTTATCTTACATTGCCCGGTAGACTTTGATGTCCCCATTATCCTTGGACGTCCATTTCTAGCTACCAAGAGAGCATTATGTGATGTGGAGAAGGGAGAGCTCACTTTCCGATTCAATGGAGAGAAAGTTGTGTTCCATATATGCAAAACATTAAAACAACCTATGGAGGAGGAAGCAAATTATTCTTATGTAGATATGGTTGTGGATGCACTTGTAGAGAAAGAAAGTGTCCTACTGAACCAAGTGGATGAAATGGCCGCAGCCATTTAGAACATGGATATTGACAATGAGGAGAGTATTGACGAGTGTGTGAAGGCATTAGAAGGGTTGGGAACTAGACCTTACATTCCCAAAAAGCTCTCACTAGACCTTGAAAACCGAACCACTCCACCTATAAAACCATCTATTGAAGAACCTCCCATTCTTGAACTCAAAGTCCTACCAACCCACTTGAGATATACCTTCCTAGGTCTAAACTCCACTCTTCTCATAATCATTTCTTCCCACTTAACCAAAGAGCAAGGAGAATTAAAGCCATTGGGTGGACTCTAGCGGATATTAGGGGAATTGATCTGGGAGTGTGCACTCACAAGATTCTACTTGAAGAAGGTTAAAAACCAACGGTGGAGCATCAAAGGAGTTTGAATCCTCCAATGCAAGAAGTTGTCAAGAAGGAGATCATAAAATAGTTAGATGCGGGGGTGATTATTCCACTCTCCGATAGTGAATGGGTATAACCCTTTCAATGTATGCCCAAGAAATGAGGGATAACAGTAGTTGATTTTGGGCGTACATTCCTATATTTTGATATCAATTTATTAGAGATTTTAATGTATTTAAGCAATTAACTATGCCCAACATTATCTAATTCTTGGTATTTCACTATTTGATGAAGCAGGGAACCTTGTATCATTTTTTTGGAGTGAAAAGGAGCTTGTGGCGCAACAATGGAAGGAAGCCAAGATTGATGCCTAGCATCCAGGTTAGCATCCGAATGCAAGGCCCTGAGGATAAAAAATGAATTTCAGCGCGCACAATTTTGAAGTAAAGCAAAGTCAACAACGTGAATACTCCTTGAGCTGCAGACTTCCATATGACTCGAAAAAATCCAACTAAGACTAGGAATTCAAAATAACAAGCCAAAAACCTGGAAAATACAAGTCCACAAGAACTGGGAAAAGAAGATCCTACAACAAGATGAAGCTGGAACTACAATTTAGACTAGGATTTTCTAATTCCAAGTAAAGTAGGAAATTGTAATGTCTATATAAGCTCATAGTTTATCAGATTTCTAGATTATCAATTCATACAATTCAAGGGTAGGAGCGATTTTCACAGGATTCTGCACAGGGTTCTTATTCTTCTTCTCTCTTACAACTTATGTTATTTCAAATTAATTATTGGATTTCTACCATGACTCTATGTAGTTAAATTCTTCGTTCTTGGATTATGGGATTGCCATGAATGTTGATATTTGAAAGTTAGTTTGATTTAATTAATTTATCGCTTTGGGTTATTTATTCATATCCTGTGCTCAATTATTTGATTGTTTGGCCAGCAGTTAAATACTATCTACGAATCTTGAATTGACCTTAGGAAAGGAATTCTAGATTGCAATAGGATTGAATAGGGCAAGTTCTTGAACCTGGGCATCGGGGAACGGATTCGCAACTAGGATAGGAATATACCTTTTTGCCTTGTTTAATCACTTTTACAGGAATTCTTAATGCATTTTTGGTAATTCTAATTCCATAGGAATATAGGCGTTAGATTAACTTAAATAGAGGAGTAGGAAATCAGAAGATTCCTATAAGTAAAATTAATCCTGTCGATTAGTAACCCAGATGAATTAATTATTCAAATTAACTGAAGAATTGAGCAGGATTGGCAGATATCCCATAACCCTGGAATAGTTCCTCCCCTTGATAACCAAAACTTTGATAGTGTGTTTTGATTAAATTACTTGCTTTAGTTATAATTTTAGTTTAAAGTTTTAATTTTTAGTTACATCTTTAATCCACGAAACCAATTCTGCTTGTTTAGATAATTTGAAATTGGTTAATTCAGTTAATAGTTAACAAAAGTCTCTGTGGGAATGATACTCAATCTTATCACTTTATTACTTGTCGACCACGTATACTTGCGTGTGCGTTTGGGAACAACAACAGATCACAATGAGAAAGGTGAAGCTATATCAACTCGAACAGTTACCCGTTGGCGAGTATATATGCACTACCAAAAGCTCAATAATGCAACAAGGAAAGATCATTCCCCTACCTTTCATTGACCAAATGCTTGATTGTTTGGCGGGCCGTGCTTATTATTGTTTCCTTGATGGATATTCGGGGTACAATCAAATCTCAATTGAAGCAAATGATCAAGATAAGACAACATTTACATGCCCATATGGCACATTTGCATTTCGCAAGATGCCTTTTGGACTTTGTAATGCCTTGGCTACCTTTCAAAGGTGTATGCGTGCACGTTTTCATGATATGGTGGAGAACTTCTTGGAAGTTTTCATGGATGATTTATCAGTAGTCGGTAATTCCTTTGAAGATTGCCTATCTAATTTGGAGAAAGTCTTAGAGAGCTGTGAAGAGACAAAACTTGTGCTAAATTGGGAGAAATGTTATTTTCTTGTTCAAGAAGGAATAGTTCTAGGACACAGGGTGTCCAAGAAAGGAATTGAAGTTGATCATGCCAAGATTGAAGTGTTCTCTAAACTTCCACCGCCCACAACCATCAAAGGAGTGAGAAGCTTCTTAGAACATGCGGGTTTCTATCGCTGCTTCATTAAACACTTTTCCAAGACTGTGAACCCATTGTGTAAATTGCTAGAGAAAGATGCCAAGTTTGAATTCAATGAGGTATGCTTGAAAGCCTTTGAGGAGGTAAAGAAAAGATTGAATACCGCACCGGTGATTGTGAGCCCAAGATGGGATCTTCCATTTGAACTTTTGTGTGATACTAGTGACGTAGCATTAGGGGCCATGCTTGGCCAAAGAGTTGAGAAGTTTTTTCATCCAATCTATTATGCTATCAAGACCATGAATGGAGCTCAATTGAACTATACGGTGATGAAGAAGGAATTATTGGCCATTGTATTTGCTTTTGAGAAATTTCGATCTTATTTGCTGGGATCCAAAGTCATTATGCACACCGAACACTCCCCATCCGGTATTTGATGGCCAAGAAAGACTCAAAGGCAAGATTGATACGATGGGTGCTCTTGTTATAAAAATTTGATCTTGAGGTGCTTGATAGAAAGGAAACTGAGAATTAAGTGGCGGACCACTTATCTCATTTGGAGGAGGAGGGTTGCCCAAAAGAAACCCTTGAGATCAATTAATCTTTTCAGGATGAGAGAATATTGGTAGTATCTTGGGGAGAGATCCGTTGGTACGCGGACTTAGCCAATTTTGTTGCATGTGGAGAGGTCCCGGAGGACTACTCATTCAATCAAAAGAAGAAGTTGATCAAGGATGCCCGACAATACTTTTGGGATGATCCCTTTTTATTCAAAGTATGTGTCGATGGAATGATAAGAAGATGTGTTGCCGAAGCTGAGCAAGGAGCTATTCTTGAAGGATGTCACTCCGTTCCATATGGAGGACATTATGGTGGTTTAGAACGACGGTGAAGGTACTTGAATGTGGTTTCTTTTAGCCTACCTTGTACAAAGATGCTCATTAATATACAAAGAGTTGTGATCAGTGTCAAACAATTGGGGGTTGGGGGGGGGGGGAATCTCAAAAAGGAATGAAATGCCCCAAAACCCCATTGTGGAAGTAGAACTCTTTCATGTGTGGGGGATTGACTTCATGGGTTCTTTCCCAAGTTCTTATAGCATGAAATACATCCTTGTGGTGTTTGGCTACGTGTCCAAATGGATTGAGGCAATTGCCTTGCCAAACAATGAAGCTAGAAGTGTCACCACCTTCCTCGAGAAAAGTATTTTCATAAGATTTGACACCCTCGCACAATCATAAGTGATGGGGGAACTCACTTTTGAAACCGAGCTTTTAATTCCTTGTTGGAGAAGTATGGGATGAGACACAAGGTTCCTGCACCTTACCGTCCCCAAACGAGTGGGCAAGTGGAAGTATCGCATCGTGAGATAAAGAAAATTTTAGCCAAGTCGATTAACGTGAACCGAATGGATTGGGCCAAAAAGTTGGATGATGCCTTATGGGCATATCACACGACATACAAGACTCCGATTGGGATGTCACCATTCCGGTTGGGTTTTGGCAAATCTTACCATCTCCCCGTCGAGTTGGAGCACAAAACCTATTGAGCATTGAAAAAGCTAAGTATGAATTGGTAGGAAGCTTCCAAATCACGGGTGGAGAAATTGCATGAACTTGAGGAAATGAGGTTCCTTGCCTATGAAAATGCAAAGTTCTATAAAGAAAAGATGAAGATCATCCATGACAAGAAGATATGGAACCGTGCATTCAAGGTGGGAGATATGGTGCTATTGTTCAATTCAAGACTACACCTTTTTTCGGGCAAGTTGAAGTCCAAGTGGAGTGGACCCTACAAGGTGGTGGACACATCACCAAATGGATAGGTTGAATTTCAAGAGAGAGGAAGTTCCAAAACTTTCTGAGTGAATGGCCAAAGGTTGAAGCACTACTTGGGATGTGAAGCCATACCTAGAGAGGTTGCTTGCATCTATCTCTTGAATGCTTGATGAATTGAGGTAACACCGTCATGCCGCGATGCTAAATAAAGCGCTTCTTGGGAGGCAACCCAAGCTTTATATTTTTAACAGTTTTAGTTTTTAATTGTTATGTTAGAATTTTAGTTTTTGTAGAAATTGCACATGAAATTCTTGGATAGTTGCAATTGATCATGGTCAAGTGGTGTTAGTGCAGGAAAAATGCAAAGGGTAGAAAAATGAAAGAATTAAGGAAATCAAGAACAGAGTTGATAAGTGGGAAGGAATCGCTAAAGGAACTGCGGAAGCCACTCTGTGGCCTGCCAAAGCATCTCCGGGCCGCCGGCTTAGGCAGTGAGCGAACTTGCTCTTATGGAGTGGAAAAACATCCAACCGATAAAAGGGCGAGGCGCCAATCCAACTCCGTAAAAGGTCTTGTGGTCCACCTTCCCATGCGCTTAAAAAAGTAAATTGCACCCTAGTTACACAGGCATAGGCGACCCACCGAGTAAAATGCGGTCCGCAACCTTCATGGGCCTGGTCGGGTTACCCGACTATAAAAGGCCCCAGGTAAGTTTATTTTCACCTTTCATACACCCCACTGTAAAAATCGAACCACCCACTGACCGAAAATCACTATTCCGACTAGCCCACGACAAAACCACCACTCTAAATTACTCACAAACATTGGATTTCACCACCTGTTCGTGATTCCCTCGACCCGTTTTCACTTTCATCTCAGATTCGGTATGTTTTCTTCCTAATTTTTAAAAATTCTTGTTATTTTTAAGTGTGGGTAAGTTAAAAATCATGTTGGGGGTGGGTATGGTGAATATCATAACTAGGGTAGTTTTTAACTTGATTTTCTAGAAAATTATTCTTTAAATGTGTGATATTATTGAAGTTATTGTTGAGTGAAGAAATAGGTAGAAGAAGAGAGTGAAAAATAAAGAAAAATAACCAAAATGAACTTAAATGGTACCATGAAAATACCTTGTTTTACTTGATAATCTTGAAACTACTTGAACTTGGTATGAATTTTGGTTGACTTTTTCTTGAAAATTGGTTGAAATTGTGGTATCGTTTTTGAGAGAGTGCTTGAACGTTGTGAGAAGTTGAAAAGACCACATAGGAGTAGGTTTGAGGGTGTTAAGGTTCGTGAGAATGGAATAACTTGGGATTTGTGCATTATGGATTGAAATTGGCCAATGATTCGGCAAGCCGCCAATAAGGAATTGAGATTGCACTTTGAAGTGCTAACCCACTCGGCGAACTCACAGTTCCACTTGCGGAGCCGTCGATATGGTCAGTGAGCACAGATCTTGTGCAAAAGAGACTTGTCTCTCGCACCTCAAATGGCGATCCGCCGAGCAAGGAAAAGTGTCGCAAAGTGAATTGTGAAATGCACTCGGCAAGCTCGTAAACTCTTTTGCAGAGCCGTCGATGTAGTCAATAAGCATGTGAATTAAGCATGAGATTTTAGCGTCTCGCACCACAAGCCGCTCAGTAGAAAAAGGCCGCAGGCTAAAGTGCAAACCAATTCGGCGAGCTTGCAAACTCAATTGCTGGGCTGCCGGTTCCATCATAATGATTTTGAAAATTTGCAAAGGAGGCTTGCCTCCCTCATTTTACTTTTTTTTTTTTCTGTGTAAAGTTTGGAAGACCACAACTGATCCTGAAAGGGAATGAATGGTAAACATAGCATGTCGTATCAACTGAAAGTTCTGAGAATATTTCATTGTTCCTAGATCAATATAAAACCCTATTCTAATTCTTGGAATCTTGCAACGGAACAAAATAAAGTTGAGTCGAATGAATAAATGGATAGGGCTGAGGCTCCAATTAAATTATAGGGAAAGAAAAAGCAACGAGCTTTTGTTCTTAATTTGAACGATTCCCGATCTAATTAGACGTTAAAAATATATTAGTGCCTGATGTGGGAAGGGTTTCTTGTCCCATGAGCGGATTCTCGATTTTTTTAATGAATCCTAACTATTGCCATTTTCTATTATGGAGATATGTGTGTAGAAGAAAGAGTATATTGATAAAGAAAGTTTTTTTCGAAATCAAAAGAGCGATTAGGTTGAAAAAATAAAAGATTTCTAACCATCTTATTATCATAAAACACTATAACATAGACCAATTAAATGAAATGAAAAACAAAAGAGATGATAGAAGTGTTGCATTCCGAATTCCTCACTTCTCTCTTTTTCTGCCTACTCTCCAATTTTCCTCCTTCTGAGCTCTTAGGCATTTTTTTCTTTTATTTTTTATTTTTAATTATTATCTAATCTGCAGACTGCCTGGTTCAGCAAAAATAACTCAATGGGAAAGAACCAAGGCTAAGAAAATCCAAAGAGATTATTAGTATACTAAGAATTAACTAATAAAATTTACTTTAATAACTAGAAAGCAAGAAACAAATAAATTTACTTTAGTAACTAGAAAGCAAGAAACAAATCAATAACTGTCAAGTGACAAGAAAATATGAAAACATACTAGAATAAATAGATACCAACAAAATAAACTCTCACCCCACACTTAATATCATGCATTGCCCTCAATGCATTAAAAATAAAAATTAAGGGTGATAGAGGAACTCCCTGGGCTCTAAGCCCGAAGAATATCCTTGTAAGTTTCCTTAGGGCTCGAGGTACTCAGACTTCCCCCATAGCAGAAATTCATCTTCAAGCATGATGGGTTTGCAGACACCCCACACTTAGACTTCAACCTAGTTGAAACCTGCAACACAAAGAAATTCACAAAGTAACATCCTTCAAAAGATAACATAAATTATTATTATTATTTTCTTTTGTATTTTTGAATTTTTTTTACTTGTATACAATTACAATCACAGGTTGTCTCCCGAGAAGCGCCTTAGTTATAGTCGTGACACGACATAACCCAGAGTCAGTACTTTCCTCCACCTTGAGCTTATGAATCGCCTCCCTAGTTGTAAGTCATCTCTCCGGTTATCCTCTTGAGGTGGCACAAGTTCTTGCATGCCAAAAACTAAGCATCTCCTTATGCGCGTAGTCACTAACTCAAGAGTATCTTCGAATTGTTGGCTATGCTCTTGACCAAGCACCAAGTATACAATTTTGGAATCTTTCGCCTTCAAACGAGGATAATCATCGTGTCTAGATGGTAGTGATTCCATAATGTAAGCACCATACACCTCATCCTTCAACTCTTCTATTGGCTCAAAAGGATCAGTTTCCATGTCTCCCTCTAAAACCAGTGTAGAAAAATGTCTAGAATGCGGAACAACCCTCTTAGACTTCACTTCAATATTGACATCCTCTTTTTGGCATGAATCAGAGTCAAGTAAAATTTTAGCTTCAATGTTATTGGCTGATTCCATTACTACTTCTTCATCATCGGCATCTTCCCACACCATAAGGCTAGATGGTTGGCTTTCAACACTTGTCTAATCCAATGGAAATTCACGTTTTAGATCATCAACTATAGCCATAATTTCTTCTTCTAATTCCACGTCTTCTTAGCTAGTTTGTTGAATTCCTAATAGGTAGCCAACTGATTTACTTGAGCTTCTATATGGCATAGTTGTGCTCTACGTCTGTCCCAAACCTTCTTCAATTCAACTTCATATTCTTCCTCATCATCCTCCACTTCATTGCACCAACTATTATCATAAGAGAAAGAAAAATCATCATAATAGGGGCTCGGGAAAGAATAAGACGTATTAGAACAACCATAATAATAATCACCTAGCCACATGTTATTTCCTGATGCCATATATTTTATATTTTTTAATTTAAAAAGAATATGTACAGAAATAAAGTTAATTGAACAAACAACTCAGCAATCCTAACAAGCTAGAAATACACCGTGTTCCCCCGCAACGGCGCCAAAATTTGATCACGCCCAACTATACCCTATAAAAGGGACTAAGCGGTCGCAACAAATATAGCTCGGTACTTAAAGTCCCGAGGTCGAATCCCACAGGGAACACTCGAAATCTAATTGTTATTCTAACTAATTTATCTAACCAATTAACTCCCGAGGTTTGTATTTGAATGGTGGTTTCAATGAAACAGCTAATTAACACTAAAGTAAATAGCAAGATATTAAGAAATACTTAATCAAGGATTTAAAAGCCTAGGATTGATTTACCCAACTCCTACCTATGTGTTAGAATAATTCTTTTAACAAATTCAACTTGGTTTTGTTCCTTATTGAACACTTGCTCCAATTATACAACTATTCACTTCCATGTAATAGTAGTAACTTTCACTAACCAATTTTTTAATTAATTAATGAAGATAACTAGGACTACAAGTTTAGTTCACAATCAGAGTTAATGGTCATAATTCACCTTATTGACAACCTATTTAATACCTTGGTTTTAGGTTGAAATATTGCTAAGTGTTTAACCCAAACCTATGAATCTATCCCTAGACACACAAGAATAATGGGAACAATCAATCGGGAGCTCTTCCAATTAATAGCAATCAAAACATAAACACTTAGATAGGAATAATTCACAAGTTTCATACATCAAAATAAATATTCATTGCACATAAGCATTGGAGTGGTTCAATCAACCCTAGAATGGATAAATTAGCCACTCATATTCATGATAATCATATCAATGTAATTCATGAATAATTAAATTACAAAAAGTAAGGAAGAATTTAGGAAAAACTCTATTCTTGAAGTCTCCAAAGCTCTAGCCTCCTTTTTTCTTCTTTTCCCGTATATTTTTCATAATGGAGGCAAAAGAATCTTTTATACCCTGTAGAAAACTAAGCATAAGTACCAAAAAAGCTTAAAATTTCGCCCCATGGGTCTGTGCTTTGCGTGGCATCCGCGTGCCACACGGACTAATTTTCTTCAGGCAATTCAGCTCGCGTGGCGCTCCTGTATTTGGCGTAAATGCGCTGAAATTTTTATTCAATCCCTAAGCAAAGGCTCTATTTCTTCCCCTGTCACTCGCGTGGCACACGGATCACTTGAACTCTTCAACATCTTCACCTTTAGCTCCAAAACTAGCACTTTCTTGCTCAATTCACCATGTTCAAATCCTACAACACCAAACAACCCAATTAGTATCAACTCTTGAGAATTTTGCATATAAACTCTTATGTGTACTATCATAACACAAAACTACAATGAAAATATAGGTAAAATAGCCAAATATCATAACATCTAATCACTTCGTCCCAATTCTTCTTTAGTTTATCTCTACATCTTTGTAGACCCAGCACTATCAACCCCTCGTACCTTCTCACTGGTGCACCGTGCTTATCTCTTCACATAACGAAACTATTGCAACCTTGCTTCTCACATCTTGTCTACCATCGAGGCCTCTCCTACCTTGTCACAGATGACCTTGTTCCTAATTGTTATACCCAGTATGTATAAAGTGACGTATATTAATTTAGTGAAATTTTAAACATGATTTAAGTAAGTATAAAGTCATAATATGATACTTAGATATTAAATATAAAGTTTGACGCAAATCAGATTTAAGTTGCGGAAAATCGAGTGAAGAATTTTCATGTAACGACCCATTTTGAGCAATAAAATTTGTAAGCTTTACGATGTAATTTTGGAAAATATCTTATACTAAATTGAAGGTTGTTGAATGTAGTTTCTATATCTCTTTCCCGTTTTCTTATACGATGTCCGGATAAAGAGACATGAGCATCATAAGTCATGCCAGAAAAAGGGACATAAGCGCAAAAGAGGGCTATAAGTGAAATATTTCGAATATAAAAGGAAAACTTGTCTTCTTTTTCATCATTTCCAGAACATTCACGGTAAGAACAATGCTTTCATGAAGGTTTAAGCCATTGATAGGGTTTTGGAAGGAAGAACACCAATCTTAACTCGAAATTGAAGACGGATCACATCAAAATGCTCTACGCAACGAAGGTAACGTCGTGCTACCTTCCTTTAAATATATATCTTGAGATTAGAATTACTTGATGGCTAAGGAAAGTGCCTAATTTCTATGTTGTAGCTTGTTGAAGCTTTGGAAGATTTGGAATTCAAGAAAAACAAGGTTTAGAAACAAAACATTAATGATATGTAAGGCTAAACTTTTCTTTCGACAAGACATCTATCTTGTAACTTTTGAAGCTCGTCTTATTTCCAAACTTGGTGTTTATTGTGGGAAACTTGTACGGAATCAAGGAAACCTTGTATATTCTTAATTTAGTAAAATAAACCAAGGTAAAAGATGTCCAAAACTGCATCACGAAATGTTTCAAAATCTTGAAAATTATTTTCATCTTCGGATAATTGTTAGTAGTTTGAGCGTAACTCCTTGTACAAAATTGATATTAAGGTGATTTAAGATTTTTTGGAAATCTAAGACTTATATCTAAAACTTTTATGATGAACATAAAGTCTATAAGTTTGATTTAGACCCTGGAAATTAGGTCGCAAGACAGGATAGTGCTACTGTCCAGAAATTCTGTGCAGCCGCGGAATTGTTTCGCCGTCCGATCGTCTTGTTTTGTTATCCATTCAATATTTTATATAATACATTAATCAATGCGTATCCTATAGCATCCCTTATGAATGTGTAAACTAATACAGCATGTTTTGGTGCTTAGTTTTATCCTAAATCAACAGTAGAAACTTTATGAAATTATTGGTCGACATTACGTTCATAATTCTATTTTGTCGCTTGTTTTTGTGGATAGCTGAACTTCCTTTTGCTCGATGTTAGAATTCTGTCCGGCTATCCATTCCCGTAAATATTGTAGTGATGGTTTTTGTTTTTACGTATCATCCAGTTTTAGGGGAAACTCTGCCAAAAATTTTATAGAAATTCAAAGAGTTGGACAAATTCGGAGTTCCAGGTTGTGTCTATGATTCCATTTAGGGCTTTCTTATCATTTCTTTGAGTTCATATCTATTGTTTCCACATTTGTTATGCCTCATACATGCTTATGCTTATATTCTGATCATATTATGTGTGATTTGGAGTCCCCCAAAGAGGTTGGACAATGGACACACAGTCCGGTCACGTGTGATACTACCCGTTTGGGGGACACAGCCCCTTTGGTTCAAGCGGGAGTTGAAACACCTAGTGTAGTCGGGTGTCATTCACACACTCTGACCAGAAAGACTACTGGCTACGGGACATAGCCCATAACACCCGTCAGGTTTGTTATATACGCGTATATAGCTACAATATGCACTGCATGACTATACATGAGGCTAGTTCAGATGCTCAGTTACCTGATTTAGGGGGATACAGCCCATAACACCAGACAGGTACCAGTTTAGGTAACAGTTCAGTTTTAGCTCAGTACCAGTTATCAATTCTCAGTTATCAGCCACAAGTTCTTAAAGATAGTATAAGTTGAAAGTTATCAGCTCCAGTTTCTAGTTATCAGTTATCAGTCATATTACAGTAAGTTATTAGTATAGTTCAGCTCAGTCTTTAGTTTCAGATTCAGTTAGACTTCAGTTTAAATTCAGATCATGTTTTTAGATTTCAAGCTCCTTGCTATACTTCAGCACAAATTTACATATTTATATTCCCGCCTTACAGCTTCATTCAGCTATGATATATTATATACTCATGCCTTACATACTTTGTACATATCATACTCACGCCCTTTTCCGGGGTGCTGTGTTTCATGTCGTGCAGGTACAGATAGATTAGTGCTTGGGCCACATCAATAAGCCATCCACCAGCTTTTGGAGTCACTTCGCTTGCTTCCGGAGTCACTTATCTTTATATGTCCAATCAGCTAGTTTTGGTATGACGGAGCCCTATCCCGTCCAATACTTGTTTAGCCTAGCACTGTTAGAGGCCTCTAGATATACACTTGTGCGGTTAGTATGTATTTATATGTCAGCTTGTGTTTGCCTTACCGGAATTTTAGATTGTATAGTTCTTATGAGCAAGGCTTATGCTTGTTCAATTTATTAGTTATACTCATGGTTAGAATATTATCAGCATGTTTAGTGATGGTCGGCACTTAGTGTCGGTTATCCGTTGCGGTCTTAGGTTGGGTCGTGACACTAATCTTATCCACCGTAGTATATCCATACATCTATCTAAGTATTCTCATATGTGCTATACTCATCTTCTGAATGTGTGTGTTCTTGACTGGCCAACACTCTGTTCCATACAATAAAGCTAGTCTAACAGCCACTTTATAGAACTTACACTTAAGTCTAGGAGGCACTTCCTTATTACATAGGACCCTAGAGGCGAGCATCCACTTTAGCCACCCCGCCCATATACAATGAGTGGTATCATCATCAATTATAAGTGTTTGAACTAAACATATAGTTTGATAAGTCTTTGAACTAAAGATTTAAGTATTAATAAGCAACGCTCATATTTAACTGTAATGAATTATCAACTTCAAATTTCACCTCTAAAAAAGGATTTCAAGCTTAATGTTGAAGAACAATGGCATTTCGATGAAATTTTTCTGCATCAATTTGATGCTTTTGGACCGTTTTCAACCATGAATCTTGCACAACTAAGAGATCGAATCAAGGATCAGATAAGTTGCAAAATGAAAAGAGTTTAACAAGATAAAGTGTGGAAGGTTGAATATGTCTATTACTATATATAAAAAACAAAAAAAAAAATTATTTTTGAAATAAAAAGGTAAAAGAGAAATTATGTGACTTAGACAATCACCAATTTAATAAAGATAAAATAAACATATTATCATTTTATTATTCCCATAGACGTTCAGGCTATACATTGCACATTTTATAGCCCATATTTTTGTTGAATCACAGAGAAGATATCATGGATAACTTTTAGCGGATAGATCATTACTTATATTATCAATATGAAAATATCTCTTCTTGCATTACATCTAAAAATTAGCATTAATGTCTATTAATTATTATTTCCAAAATAATAGCAATTAAATATTACATCAAGAGCTTGTGCATAAAACGGAAAGTTAAAAATCTTATACGTAATTGATCGATTGTTCACTTTATATTAACGAAATCACTACAAAAAATAATTACTCTAATATATAAAAGGTGTAAATATATAATAAATGTCACATACCTATGCATAAAATATACAATATACAACAAATAGCATGCATTTTTCATAAAGAAATGAATATATATTACATATTATCTTCATATACATTACATATAGAATATGTTGAAACTAGTGCAACTTAAACGATATACATAACAAATATTCATACGTATGCATAAAATATAAGTTGATAAGGAACCATATATATGACTAATATGCTGAAAGGCAATATATAACTAATATGATAGATTTGGAAAGGGGAAATATTAGTAGCAAATTGTAATTACAAAAGACTAGTAAATATGATCTTGCGGTTGCAGCAACTTTCAAAATAAACAAAAAAAAAAAAGTAGGTTCATTTTAATATTCACGGTATCAAATTCCTCATTTTCTACATGTAGAAAATTTTAATATTTTCAATCCAATCCTTTTTTCCTTTGCTAAAAAAATTGAAATGCATCCTAGAGTATATCCTTTCAAGTTCTGTTGGAAACCCCCCCCCCCCCTTAATTGGGGTAACGTCAGTTACAAATATGATAATGTGATTTTGTTTAATTTAAGAAATCTGACAAGTATTTTTAACAAATTCTCGTTGAATACTGGTTGAAGTTATATGACTAGCATATGTTTAAAATTATCATGGCTATTATAGTGTTAAGGGTCTCTAGTTTAAGGTTAGATATATATTTTTTCCAAAATATATTATAGGTACACTAAAATTGAATATATTTTATAAATATTAAAAGAAAATATTTTAATGGTATATCAATAGTATGCCGGTAAACATATCAATACACCAATATCCTAATGCTTATCATTATAGATACGTACGACCCTAGTTTCAGTCCAAGGCGCATCATATGTTACTCCTTACTTTAAGTTGTAGTACTACCTAATTGTAAAAGAAAAAGAAAATAAGAATAGATTTTGGCGCTTAGAAAACAGAGAGAGAGAGAGGGGGGGGGGGGGGTACGCCTAGAAAATTGTAGACAACCCCTTCGATAGATCAGGGTTTCGATTTCTTTCTCGCAAAATTATTTTATTACTTAAATTGTAGAGCGGGCAATTAATGTTTGTTTGGACGATTTTCAAGATGCCGCTCCTCCACCAATTGTGAAAATGTATCCACTTGTAGATTTTGAATCGCTTGAGTTGGTGATCGAGTTTGCATCACAATATCCCTCTATGACTGCGGAATAATTATTATAATGCAAAGAAAATTCTTGGGTATGCTGTAAATATACCAAAACTCGTCTCATTACCATCCATTGAGTTGCACCTGGGTTATGTATGTACCGAATTAGCTTACTAATAGCACAAGCTATATCTGGTCGTATACAATTGATGATGTACATTAGGCATCCCAACACCAGAGCGTAGTCCAGTTGGAACGTAATTTTTCCTCTATTCTTTGCTAGAGACAGATTCATATCTAAGGGAGTCTTTGAAACTTTGAAATTTAAGTACTTGCTAGCTAGCATACGCTAAGTAGCATTATATTGGCAATGTCGTCACGAATTATTAACATATCATCCACATATAAACAAATAATGTCTATATGATTTGGAGTGTTCTTAATGTAAACACATTTATCACACTCATTAATGTTGAAGCCATTTGACAACATAGTACGGTCAAATTTCACATGCCATTGGTTGGGTGCTTATTTTAGTCCATAAAGAGACTTAACAAGTCTACGCACCTTCTTTTCTTTTTCCAGGAACCACAGACCCTTCGGGTTGTTCCATGTAGATTTCTTCCTCTAAATCTCCATTTAAGAAGGTTGTTTTCACATCCATTTGATGGATCTCAAGACCATATACGGCGACCAACACTATTAACATTCTTATGGATGTAATCCTCGTTACCGAAAAATATGTGTCAAAATAATCAAGACCTTCCTTTTGTCTATAACCTTTGACAACTTATCTTGCCTTATATTGGTCAATAGTGCCATCAGCTTTCATTTTCCTTTTGAAAATTCATTTAGAACCTAACGGTTTGTTCCCAAGAGGGAGATCAACCAACTCCCAAGTATGGTTGTTCAAAATAGATTCTATCTCACTATTGACCGCCTCTTTCGAAGATGGTGATTCCGAAGAAGACATGACTTCTTTAAATGTTCGAGGCTCATTTTCCAATAGAAAAGTCACAAAGTCATCTCTAAATGAAGTATAAGTCCTTTGATGCTTGCTACGTCTTGGTTCTTCCTCATTTGGTGTACTTTCTTTAGTTCTTTCCCGATGTCGTTTGGATCCTTCAGTAATTAACTCACATTCCTTTTTATATGGAAATATATTTTCGAAAAATTCAGCTTTGTCAGATTTCATTACCGTATTAACATGAATGTCAGGATATTCTAATTTATGAACCAGAAATCAATATGCTTTACTATTCGTAGCATATCTTATGAAAAAAATCGACTGTTTTCGTCCCTATCTTAACCCTTTTGGGTTTATAGACTTACACTTTTGTCAAACACCCCACACTTCAAAGTATTTCTAGGTGGGCTTCCTTCATTTCCACATTTCATAAGGAACGGATTATGTATTGCTATGGGGTACTCGATTAAATATTCGATTAGCTGTTTTGGTGTACTTTCTTTAGTTCCTTCCCGATGTCGTTTGGATCCTTCATTAATTAACTCGCATTCCTTTTTATATGGAAATATATTTTCGAAAAATTCAGCTTTGTCAGATTTCATTACCGTATTAACATGAATGTCAATATATTCGAATTTATTAACCAGAAATCGATATGCACTATTCGTAGCATATCTTATGAAAAAAATCGACTGTTTTCGTCCCTATCTTAACCCTTTTGGGTTTAGGGACTTACACTTTTGTCAAACACCCCACACTTCCAAGTATTTCTAGGTGGGCTTCCTTCATTTCCACATTTCATAAGGAATGGATTATGTATTGCTATGGGGTACTCGATTAAATATTCAATTAGCTGTAAGAATAGCTTCCCCCAACAAATTCTGGGTACACCCGAACTTATCTTCAAGACATTCATCATCTCCTTTAATGTTTAATTTTTGTTTTCGCAATCCCATTAGATTAGAGAGTGTATGATGCAGTTGTTTGATGAATAATGCCATATTCCAAACATATTTCTTCAAAAGGAGATTCATATTCACCATCCCTATCACTTCTTATCATTTTGTTCTTTTTGTTGAGTTGTGTTTCAACCTCATCTTTGTATTGGTTGAATGCGTCAATTGCTTCATCTTTACTACTAAGTAAGTAAAACATAGAAATATCTCGTGTTGTCGTCAATAAAAGTTATGAAGTACTTCTTTCCACCGTGAGATGGTATTGACTTCATGTTACAAATATCTGTATGTTTTAAGTCTAAAGGTTCAGAACTCATTTAAATTGACTTGTAAGGATGTTTAGCGTACTTTGACTCAACACATACTTGACACTTTGATTTTTCTCATTCAAAGTTAGGCAATACTTCTAGATTTATCATTTTGCGCAAGGTTTTATTATTGACATGTCCCAAATGAGAACACTATAAATTATTTGACTCATGCAGGTAAGAAGAAACTGAAATTTTATTCATATTGGAAACAACCAATATATTCAGCTTGAAAAGGCCATCATTTAAGTAACATTTTCCTACAAATAGATCATTCTTACTTAATACAACTTTATCAGACACAAAAATGCACTTAAACCCGTTCTTAACGAGTTGTGCAGTAAAACCAATACATTCAGCTTGAAAAGGCCCTCATTTAGGTAACATTTTCCTACAAACAGATTATTCTTACTTAATACAACTTTATCAGACACAAAACGCACGTTCTTGACAAAAAGTGGAGTAGAAACTAAGTTTTTCCTAATTTCAGGAACATGAAGGACGTTTTTTAGAGTCACCACCTTGCCAGAAATCATCTTAAGAAAGATTTTTTCCATATCCTTCAATATTGGTTGTTGCACAAATTCCTATAAATATCGTTTCATCCATTCCAGTGGGAGCATAGGAGGCACAAGCTTCTTTAACGACATAAACATGGCGGATAGCACCAGAATCGATCCACCATTCCTTTGGATTTCCACCCAAATTGCATTCGAAAATTACAGCACACAGATCAATATCTTAAACTCCTTGGGAAATCATGTTTTCTTCAACCATGTTGGCTTGAATCTTCTCCTTATTCTTGTCTTTATCCTTTTCCTTCTTGGGAGCACGACAGTCCGGGAACTTATGTCTAGGTTTTCGACAGTTGTAGCAGCTACCCTTGAACTTTATCTTGCTTTGATAGTTCTTTGCTCCAGAAGACTTCTTTCTCTTATTTTGCTTTGGAGCAACTTCAACAATATTTAGTCCCGCTATTGTTGAGCTTCCATGAGCCTTTTTTTTTTTTCATTGGACTTATTATCCTCGTCAATCCTTAGATGGACAATCAGATCTTCAAGCATCTCCTTGCACTTGTGTTTCAAGTAGTTCTTAAAGTATTTCCACAAAGGTGGCAATTTTTCAATCATAGCCGCAACTTGAAACACTTCATTGATGGACCAAACCTACAATAAAATTCGTAAGGGACAACATAATTAATATTTTTAACAAAAGCATTAATACGGATTATACCTTCAACAAGGAGCTCATGAATAATAATTTGAAGCTCTTGGACTTAGGGACACAACAGACTTGCTGTCCACTATTTTATAATCCAGAAATTTTGCGGCGATAAATTTCTTCAAACCAGCATCTTCAGTCGTATATTTCTTTTCAAGTGTTTTCCACAGTTCCTTTGACGTTTACTATGAACGTTGTACAAGTCATCTTCAGACCCATTAAGAATGTAATTCTTGAATAGGAAGCGCTCATTTTCAGGCGTTCCCTTGGGCAGGAAAGGAATGTCCTCCTTAATAAACCTCTGAAGGCTTAGAGTGGTTAGGTAAAGAACATCTTTTGCTGCCATCTCTTAAAGTTAATTCTAGAAAACTTTTCCGACTTTTCTGCTGGTGTCATAGCCGTTATAGTCACAGGACGGCTTGAACCAGCAGCACCAGGAACTGTAGTATCAGGAACAATATTTTCCACATCGTTTACCATTTTTGTCAAAGTGACAAGAATTAACAAACGGTGAAGTTTTTAATATTCAAACCGAGAGATAATATAACCAAATTTACTGAAGTGTTTAATCTTCAAACCAAAATATAATACAAGCAAATTCGGCGAAATGTTTACTCTTCAAACCGAACAACGGAAGGAATAGAAAGTTACGTAAACTTTAATCTCCAAAATGGGGTAGAAAACTGTGAAGGTGTTTGACACGGCCCGAAATCCGGTTAGGCCGTGCGGGCACCCGACATCCTCCCCTAGACCCGTCAGGCGAACCCTTACCAATTAAATTAGGAAAATAAATATAATTCAATTCATAAATAAGGACAAGACTTTAAAAAAATACAGATATACCGATACCTCTAAGCTGTACAAAAGAAATTACAGCTAACTACCCAACATACTAGGTTTAGGGCTATCCAGACTAGACATCTAAAAGTACAAAGAAGACAAATACCTCCTGAAGGGAGCAAGATGCAACTGAAATAATAACCCATAAATTGGTGGCCATCCGGAATAAAAATTGGCTCACCCTGACAGCTGACGTCGTCTTCGCTCCTTCACAACGTGGCGAACTCCATCCTGGAGCGAACCTGCCGAAACGAAATAGATAGACAAGAAATAAATAACAAACAAGGGTGAGTCAAAGGACTCAATAAGTGGGGCAGACTAGTCACCTCAAAGAATAGGATAGCTAGTCAGGGAGAAGAGAAACAGATAAACAAAATTCCTCGTATTTAAATTATGAAAAGGCAGAGCCAAATAATAACTAGAAACACAAATTCATTAAAACCAGGAACGTAAGATAGCCGGAACATATAGGTAGCCCGAACATATCAACAATCAGAAATACATCCTGTTGCGGCGTGCAACCCGATTCATATATTCATCGTCTTGCGGCGTGCAATCCGATCCTCACAACCCAGGATACGAGCCAGAAATATATAGGCAAATAAGCAATGCACGTATAAGCAGAACAATAGTTATGTACCACAAGTCTACACAATGATATGAAATGAAATGAGATGAAATGAAATATGATGCAAAGGGTCACATGTGCCCGTCATCCCATATCGAAGCGGAATACTCCTGCATTTGAGGGGAAATCCAATCTGATAACCAACTGGAGCGGAATACTCCTGCTCCTGGGGCGGAATACTCCTGCACTCGATATAATATAAACCAGAGGCGGAATACTCCTGCACCCTCTTGGGGCGGAATACTCCTGCACTCGATATAATGTAAAGCTGAGGCGGAATACTCCTGCACTCAATATCTGACATAAGAGCGGAATACTACTGCTGTTGGGGCGGAATCCTCCTGCTCCTGGGGCGTAATACTCCTGCACCCAATATGATATGCAATGTAATGCATATGAATGACATATAATGCATGTGAATGCAATGTGATACAATAATAACCCTTCACCGGCGCGGGACTCTCATCGACAGTCGGGAAGCAGATGCCAACTCACAGCCAGGGTACAATGCTCAAATCCTCAATGCAATATCAGTAACAGGACATAACATATAATATACAACGTAAATTCAAAGCTAAGGCATAATGAGTACTCCTATCGGCAGCTACACACGTAAAGAACACGTGGTAGAAAATCCATGAGGCCAAGTGCCTCCAAAGAAATGAATATAAACACTTACCTCGTTCCAAAGTTAACACTACTGCCCAACAACCGCTTTATTCTCTTGGATTCATTGCCAAACGATCCCACTGTATTCAGTGAGCAGAAAATATATCAAATAGGGATAAAGGCTTCATTCCTCACATCTTATGGCAATCCGGTTAGGAGCCTGATACTCTATTCGCATACGCAATACGCAGGCCAGGCCTATGTACGGGGTTTATGGTCACATAACCAAACCCTAAATAAATTACATTTATAAGTTGCCAATAACTCCCTGAGTATGAATATATAATCAATTTCATTATCAGGGTCCATTTGACCCATTAAACTATTAATTGAACTTATTAAAACGATGTATAATATTCCAAGTTTTACCGTTAAAACATATTCAAACACGCGTAATAAACTCAAATAATATATTAGGATCATTACCTGAATATTTCAGGATGAAAATTCTACTTTTCTCCGATCCCTTTTCTCATTTTCTGGCATTTTTTCTTCTGCGTGTTTCCTATTTTATTTCTTTGTTTCGCTTTCATCTTCATTTGTTACACCCCGTACGTCTAAATTGACGTATATCATTATAATATCATGTTAAGAATGATTTAAGTGAGTTTAAAGTAATAATATGACCATATATGATGTTTATATGTTGAATATAAAGTTTGGGAAAAATCAGATTTAAGTTGCGGAAAAACCGACTAAGGAATTGCCTTGTAACAGAGCTTTTTCAGCAATTAATTTCATGTGTTATATGAAGTCTTTTGGGGACATATCATATACCAAATTGAAGGTCTTGGAGTGTAGTTTCCAACACTTTTAACGGTTTGCTCATATAACTTATAGATAAAAAGATATGAGCGTCAGAAGTCAGACCAGAAAAAGGGACATAAACGCAAAAGAGGGCTGGAACTGAAATATTTCGAGTATAAAAGGAAAAATATGTATTATCTTCGTCATTTCCAGAACACACACCATAGAAACAGTTCTATCTTGAGTTTGAAGCTGATTTTTAGGATTTTGAAGAAACAACATCAATCTTAACTCGAAATTGAAGACGGATTGCGTCAAAACGCTCTACGCGATTAGGGTAACATTATGCTACCTTCAATTTCGTCTATAGTTTGAGTTTTAGAATTACTTCATAGCTAAGTAAAGTATCTAAATTCTATATTATAGCTTGTTTAAGCTTTAGAAGGTGTGGAATTCAAAGGAACGAAGTTTAGAAGCTAGAAACATCAAAGGTATGTAAGGCTAAACCTTTCTTTTGGCAAGGCATGTATCTTTTAGATTTTGAAGCTTTTATTAGTTTTAAACTTAGTTTTTCTTGTGAGAAACTTGTATGGTACCAAGGAAACCTTGTATATACTTAATTTGGTACTAAAATCCAAGGTGAAAGACGTCCAAATCAGAAAGACAGAGAGTTTGGAAAATTGTTTTGAACTTTGGACAGTTGTTAGTATATTGATCATAACTCCTTATACAATTGATATTAAGATGATTTAAGAATCTCCAGAATCCTAATACATATATCTACAACTTTCATGAAGGCCATGAAGTCTATATCTTTGATCTACACTCTGAAAATTAGGTCGAAAGGCAGGATAGTGGTGCTGCCCAGATATTCTATCTGCGGATTTATTATGTCATCCAGTTGTCTCATCTTGTCATCCGTTTAATATGTTTATGTTATCAGCTTATCCGGGTATCCATTCCCGTGTATAGTATTGTACTGGTTCTGTTTTTGCGGATCATCCAGTTTCAGAGGAAACTCTGCCGAAATTTTTATAAAAGTCCAAGAGTTAGACAAATTCTAAGTTTCAGGTTGTGTCTATAATTCCATCCAGAGTTTTCTTATCATTCCTTCGAGTCCATATATATTGTTGCCACACGTGTTATGCCTCATACATGCTTATGCTTATGTTGTGATCATGTTATGTGTGATTTGGAGTCCCCCATAGAGGCTGGACATTGGACACACAGTCCGGTCGCGTGTGATACTACCCGTCTGGGGGATACAGCCCCTCTGGTTCAGGCGGGAGTTGAAACACCTAGTGTGACCGGGTGTCATTCACACACTCTGACCAGAGAGACTAGATATTACTGGCTGGGGGGGATATAGCCCATAACACCCACCAGGTTTGCTATATATGTGTATATAGCCACAGTATGCACTGCATGATTATACATGAGGCTAGTTCTGGTTTTCAGTTACCTGTTTTGGGGGGATACAGCCCATAACACCAGACAGGTACTAGTTCCGGTTTTCAGTTACCTGATTTGGGGGGATACAGCCCATAACGCCAGACAGGTACTAGTTCAGATGTTCAGTTACCTGATTTGGGGGGATATAGCCCATAACACCAGACAGGTACCAGTTCAGATAACAGTTCAGTTTTAGCTCGGTACCAGTTATCAGTTCTCAGTTATCGGCCACCAGTTCTTAGCGTCAGTATCAGTTGACAGTTATCAGTTCTCAGTTATCGGCCACCAGTTCTTAGCGTCAGTATCAGTTGACAGTTATCAGTTCTCAGTTATCGGCCACCAGTTCTTAGCGTCAGTATCAGTTGACAGTTATCAGTTCTCAGTTATCGGCCACCAGTTCTTAGCGTCAGTATCAGTTGACAGTTATCAGTTCTCAGTTATCGGCCACCAGTTCTTAGCGTCAGTATCAGTTGACAGTTATCAGTTCTCAGTTATCGGCCACCAGTTCTTAGCGTCAGTATCAGTTGACAGTTATCAGTTCCAGTTTCTAGTAACCAGCTATCAGTCATATTACAGTTATTTATTAGTATAGTTCATCTCAGTCTTCAGTTCCAGATTCAGCTAGACTTCAGTTTATATTCAGATCATGTTCAGTACGTTCTTCAGATTTCCAACTATATTGCTATGCTCCAGCTCATATTTACATATTTATATTCCAGCCTTACAGTTTCATTCAGCTATGATATATTATATGCTCATGCCTTACATACTTGGTACATATCGTACTCACGCCCTTTTCTGGGGCGCTGCGTTTCATGTCGCGCAGGTGCAGATAGATCAATGCTTGGACCACGTTAGTAGGCCATCTATCAACTACTGGAGTCACTCCGCTTACTCCCGGAGTTACCTATCTTTTGGTATGTGTACAGTCAGCCAGTTTGGGTATGGCGGGGCCTTATCTTGTCCTTTGTATATTCAGTTCATCACTCTTAGAGGCCTGTAGATATGTCCCTGTGTGGTGCAGTCAGTATGTTATGTATGTCAGCTTATGTTAGCCTTGTCAGCTATTTGCATTGCATACTCCTTATCAGCTAGGTTTATGCTTATTCTGTTTATCAGTTATAATGGTTAGCATATTATCAGTAGGATTAGTGATGATCGACACTTAGTGTTGCTCATCCGTCGCGGCCCTAAGTTGGGTCGTGACAAAAGTGGTAGCTTGGGTGCCAAGTGCTTCTCGAATATAGATTTGCGATCAGGCTACCATCAGGTTAGAGTTAGAAAATCTGATATACCTAAGACTGCATTCAGGACTAGGAATGGCCATTATGAGTTTTTAGTGATGTTGTTTGGACTCACTAATGCATTTGCAGTATTTATGGATCTAATGGACAGCGTATTCAAGCCTTATTTAGATTTATTTGTGATTATATTTATTGATGATATTCTCATCTATTCAAAGTCTGAATCAGAGCATCCGGAGCACCTACGCACAGTATTGGGTACTCATCGGGACCAACAATTATATGCTAAGTTCTCAAAGTGTAAATTCTAGATAGATTCAGTGGCATTTCTTGGCCACATAGTTTCAGCAGAAAGAATTAAAATAGATGACCAGAAGATCTAGGCTGTGAAGAATTGGCCCATGCCTATGACGCCAACTGAAGTACGTAGTTTTCTGGGTTTGGCAGGTTATTACAGAAAGTTTATAGAGGGTTTTTCCTCCATTGCAGCTCCACTAAACAAATTGACAAAGAAATCAGCTAAATTTGAGTGGTCTGATTCTTGCGAGCACAGTTCCAAGAACTAAAGAACAGGTTGGTAAGAGCTCTAGTACTTACACATCTAGAGGGATCTGAGGGCTATGTCATTTACTGTGATGCTTCTCGAATTGGTCTTCGTTGTGTTTGATGCAGCATGGAAGAGTAATTGCTTATGCTTCTAGGCAGCTGAAAAAGCACGATCAGAACTACCTCATCCATGATCTTGAGCTTTCAGCAGTCATTTATGCATTGAAGATTTGGAGACATTATTTTGACGGTGTTCATGTTGATATTTATACGGATCACAAGAGCCTCCAGTACATATTTAAGCAAAAGGAGCTAACCCTATGATAGAGGCGGTGGCTAGAGTTGCTGAAGGACTATGACATGGATATTCTTTATCATCCGGGTAAAGCGAACGTTGTTGCTGATTCCCTTAGTCGCAAGCCTATGGGTAGTCTATCTTATTTACAACCAGAGAAAATAAAGTTAGCTCATACACTCTACCAGTTGGCCAGCATGGATGTCAGATTAATAGATTCAGAGGACGCAAGAGTTACAGTTCAGAACGCAACCACTACTTGCCTAGTGACATAAGTAAAGCAGCGCCAGTATGAGGATCCAGTTCTAGTTCAATACAGGCAGATAGCCAGAAGAAAACCAAAATTATTATATAGGTTACTAGTGACGGGGTTCTTATATATAAAGATAGACTTTGTGTTCCTGATATTGCAGATTTATGTGGACAGATTATGACAGATGCACATTATTCCAGATACACTGTTCATCCTAATTTGACTAAGATTTACCATGATCTTAAGCAGATTTATTGTTGAGACGAAATGAAGCGTGACATAGCAGAATTTGTGGCTCAGTGTGCTAACTGCCAGCAGGTTAAAGTCGAGCAAAAAAAAAAAAAAACCTAGTGGCTTGTTACAGGAAGTCGAGATTCCATCATAGAAATGGGAAGCAGTGAATATGGACTTCATTACAGGCTTTCCCCATATGCGGAGCAGATATGATTCTATTTGGGTTATGGTTGACAGGCTTACTAAATGAGCTCATTTCGTTCCTGTTAGAACTACATATACAGCAGAGGATTATGCCAGACTTTATATCAGAGAGATAGTGCGCCTACATGGTATTCCAGAATTTATTATTTCAGACGGGGGGCACACCAGTTTACAGCTAATTTCTATAGATCGTTCCAGACAGGTTTAGGGACACAGGTGTATCTGAGTACAGTATTTCATCCATAGACAGACAGACAGGCTGAGCGGACCATTCAGACATTAGAAAATATGCTTAGAGCTTACGTGTTAGATTTTAGAGGCAGCTGGAATGGTCACCTACTGTTGATAGAGTTTGCATATAATAATAGCTATCATTCTAACATACAGATGGTGCCATATGAAGCTTTGCATGGGCACAGATGCAGGTTTTCTATATGATGGTTCAAGGTTAGCGAGTCTCAATTGATAGGTCCAGATTTAATCCAACAATTAATTGATAAAGTCAAGTTGATCAGGGAAATATTATTAGCAGTGCAGAGCAGACAGAAGTCCTATGCAGATAATCCACATTGAGATTTAGAATTTCATATTGGCGATTAGGTATTCCTGAAAGTATCACCTATGAAAGGCGTTATGAGATTTGGAAAGAAAGGAAAGCTTAGCCCTAGATTTATTAGTCCATATCAGATTATCAGGCGAGTTGGGCGTGTAGCCTACGAGTTAGACCTTCAAGCAGACCTTCAGGAGGTACATCCAGTATTCCATGTTTCCATGCTAAAAAAAAATGTGTCAGAGATCCTTCTAGAGTTGTACCAGTAGAGGATGTACAGATTACAGAACAGTTGACTAATAAGGAGGTGCCAGTTGCAATTTAAAGAGGCAGAATCGTCGAGTAAGGACGAAAGACATTCCTTTAGTTAAGATGCTATATCAAAGCAATAATATAGAAGAAATAACTTGGAAAGCTGAAAATGACATGAGGGCCAAATATACACATCTCTTCATTACTTCGAGTATGTAACAGATCGTTGCTTAATGCTTCTACATACTTCATTTAACATTCGAGGACGAATGTTCCTAACGGGGGAATATTGTTACACCCCGTACGTCTAAATTGACGTATATCATTATAATATCATGTTAAGAATGATTTAAGTGAGTTTAAAGTAATAATATGACCATATATGATGTTTATATGTTGAATATAAAGTTTGGGAAAAATCAGATTTAAGTTGCGGAAAAACCGACTAAGGAATTGCCTTGTAACAGAGCTTTTTCAGCAATTAATTTCATGTGTTATATGAAGTCTTTTGGGGACATATCATATACCAAATTGAAGGTCTTGGAGTGTAGTTTCCAACACTTTTAACGGTTTGCTCATATAACTTATAGATAAAAAGATATGAGCGTCAGAAGTCAGACCAGAAAAAGGGACATAAACGCAAAAGAGGGCTGGAACTGAAATATTTCGAGTATAAAAGGAAAAATATGTATTATCTTCGTCATTTCCAGAACACACACCATAGAAACAGTTCTATCTTGAGTTTGAAGCTGATTTTTAGGATTTTGAAGAAACAACATCAATCTTAACTCGAAATTGAAGACGGATTGCGTCAAAACGCTCTACGCGATTAGGGTAACATTATGCTACCTTCAATTTCGTCTATAGTTTGAGTTTTAGAATTACTTCATAGCTAAGTAAAGTATCTAAATTCTATATTATAGCTTGTTTAAGCTTTAGAAGGTGTGGAATTCAAAGGAACGAAGTTTAGAAGCTAGAAACATCAAAGGTATGTAAGGCTAAACCTTTCTTTTGGCAAGGCATGTATCTTTTAGATTTTGAAGCTTTTATTAGTTTTAAACTTAGTTTTTCTTGTGAGAAACTTGTATGGTACCAAGGAAACCTTGTATATACTTAATTTGGTACTAAAATCCAAGGTGAAAGACGTCCAAATCAGAAAGACAGAGAGTTTGGAAAATTGTTTTGAACTTTGGACAGTTGTTAGTATATTGATCATAACTCCTTATACAATTGATATTAAGATGATTTAAGAATCTCCAGAATCCTAATACATATATCTACAACTTTCATGAAGGCCATGAAGTCTATATCTTTGATCTACACTCTGAAAATTAGGTCGAAAGGCAGGATAGTGGTGCTGCCCAGATATTCTATCTGCGGATTTATTATGTCATCCAGTTGTCTCATCTTGTCATCCGTTTAACATGTTTATGTTATCAGCTTATCCGGGTATCCATTCCCGTGTATAGTATTGTACTGGTTCTGTTTTTGCGGATCATCCAGTTTCAGAGGAAACTCTGCCGAAATTTTTATAAAAGTCCAAGAGTTAGACAAATTCTAAGTTTCAGGTTGTGTCTATAATTCCATCCAGAGTTTTCTTATCATTCCTTCGAGTCCATATATATTGTTGCCACACGTGTTATGCCTCATACATGCTTATGCTTATGTTGTGATCATGTTATGTGTGATTTGGAGTCCCCCATAGAGGCTGGACATTGGACACACAGTCCGGTCGCGTGTGATACTACCCGTCTGGGGGATACAGCCCCTCTGGTTCAGGCGGGAGTTGAAACACCTAGTGTGACCGGGTGTCATTCACACACTCTGACCAGAGAGACTAGATATTACTGGCTGGGGGGGATATAGCCCATAACACCCACCAGGTTTGCTATATATGTGTATATAGCCACAGTATGCACTGCATGATTATACATGAGGCTAGTTCTGGTTTTCAGTTACCTGTTTTGGGGGGATACAGCCCATAACACCAGACAGGTACTAGTTCCGGTTTTCAGTTACCTGATTTGGGGGGATACAGCCCATAACGCCAGACAGGTACTAGTTCAGATGTTCAGTTACCTGATTTGGGGGGATATAGCCCATAACACCAGACAGGTACCAGTTCAGATAACAGTTCAGTTTTAGCTCGGTACCAGTTATCAGTTCTCAGTTATCGGCCACCAGTTCTTAGCGTCAGTATCAGTTGACAGTTATCAGTTCTCAGTTATCGGCCACCAGTTCTTAGCGTCAGTATCAGTTGACAGTTATCAGTTCTCAGTTATCGGCCACCAGTTCTTAGCGTCAGTATCAGTTGACAGTTATCAGTTCTCAGTTATCGGCCACCAGTTCTTAGCGTCAGTATCAGTTGACAGTTATCAGTTCTCAGTTATCGGCCACCAGTTCTTAGCGTCAGTATCAGTTGACAGTTATCAGTTCTCAGTTATCGGCCACCAGTTCTTAGCGTCAGTATCAGTTGACAGTTATCAGTTCCAGTTTCTAGTAACCAGCTATCAGTCATATTACAGTTATTTATTAGTATAGTTCATCTCAGTCTTCAGTTCCAGATTCAGCTAGACTTCAGTTTATATTCAGATCATGTTCAGTACGTTCTTCAGATTTCCAACTATATTGCTATGCTCCAGCTCATATTTACATATTTATATTCCAGCCTTACAGTTTCATTCAGCTATGATATATTATATGCTCATGCCTTACATACTTGGTACATATCGTACTCACGCCCTTTTCTGGGGCGCTGCGTTTCATGTCGCGCAGGTGCAGATAGATCAATGCTTGGACCACGTTAGTAGGCCATCTATCAACTACTGGAGTCACTCCGCTTACTCCCGGAGTTACCTATCTTTTGGTATGTGTACAGTCAGCCAGTTTGGGTATGGCGGGGCCTTATCTTGTCCTTTGTATATTCAGTTCATCACTCTTAGAGGCCTGTAGATATGTCCCTGTGTGGTGCAGTCAGTATGTTATGTATGTCAGTTTATGTTAGCCTTGTCAGCTATTTGCATTGCATACTCCTTATCAGCTAGGTTTATGCTTATTCTGTTTATCAGTTATAATGGTTAGCATATTATCAGTAGGATTAGTGATGATCGACACTTAGTGTTGGTCATCCGTCGCGGCCCTAAGTTGGGTCGTGACATCATTCTCTCCATTCTGTTCAATTAGCTCATTACTTACCTTATCAATATAAATATCTTTTTGAAAATCATATCTAAAGATCAGAATTAATGTCTATTAGTTAATATTTCCTAATTAAATATTACATCGAAAGCTTGTGTATAAAGCAAAAAGTTAAAAATCTGATACATAATTGATCGATTGTTCACGGTATACTAATGAAATCACTACAAAAAATAATTAGTCCTATAATATATATAAAAGGTATAAATATATAATAAATATCACATACCTATGCATAAAATATACAATTTACAACAAATAGCAGATATTTTTCATAAACAAATGAATATATATTACATATTATCTTCATATACATAACATATAGAATATGTTGAAACCAGTGCAACTTAAATAATATACATAACAAATATTCATACGTATGCATAAAATATAAGTTGATGAGGAAACATATATATGACTAATATGCTGAAAAGGAAATATAGAACTAATATGATAGATCTGGAAAGGAGAAATATTAGTAGCATATTGTAATTACAAAAGATTAATAAATATGATCTTGTGGTTGCAGCAACTTTCGAAATAAACCAACAAAAAGTATGTTCATTTTCATATTTATGGTATCAAATTCATCATTTGCTACCGCTAGAAAATTTTAACATTTTCAATCCAATCCTTTTTTCCTTTGCTAAGAATAACACAAAGGAAAATTGAAATGCATCCTAGAGTATATCCTTTCAAGTTCTGTTGGAAAACCCCCTTAATTGAGGTAACGTCAGTTGCAAATATGATAATGTAATTTTGTTTAATTTAAGAAATCTGATAAGTATTTTTAACAAATTCTCGTTGAATACTTGTTGAAATTATATGGCTAGCATATGTATAAAAATTTTCATGGCTATTATAGTGTTATGGTCTCTAGTTTAAGGCCAGGTATATTTTTTTCCCAAAATATATTATAGGTATACTAAAATTAAATATATTTCATAAAAATTAAAAGAAAATATATTTAATGGTATATCAATAGTATGCGGGTGAACATATGAATGCACCCAAATGCTTATCAATATCGACACGTACGCCCCTAATTTCAGTCCAAGCCACATCATATGATACTCCTTACTTAAAGTTGTAATTGTAAAAGAAAAAGAAAATAAGAATAGATTTGGCGCTTAGGAAACAGAGGGTATGCCTAGAAAATTGTAGACAACCCCTTGGATAGATTAGGGTTTCGATTTCTTTGTCCCAAACACAATAGATTTGGATATGGATCCTGGTATTGGGTCAATTGGGGTGAAAAGGAGGAGAAGAAATGATGAAGCAAAGTCTAGTTCATATTTCAACAAAGTGCCTCCTGTTACTATTAATCACAGAGATGCCAATACCAAATTGGAACATCTCTTTTCACAGTTTGCATACAAAACTCAAGTTTCTAGTCCAACACCTTGTCTTTCAGACTCTGAGGATGTTAAAGTTCGAGTTGTTTCCCGCTATTTTGTGAACTCAGCAACATCCACCAAAACAAACCCAAAATCACAGCCCAAAGTTCGAGTGGTTTCCCGTTATTTTGCCAACTCACAAGTAAAGGTACCAAAGTCGCGTTCAAAGAAAAGAAAGGTTTCTCCCTACTTTCAAGACAAGGCAGTGGTCAGCAGGGTTGGAGTTTCAAAGAAACGGAAATGTTCTCGTACTCTCACAGCTGCGGAGAAGATAGATGAGGCTTATTTAAGGAGGACTAATGATAACACATGGGTACCTCCCCCATCCCCTTTTCATCTCCTCCAAGAAGACCATGCTCATGATCCTTGGAGGGTCTTGGTTATCTGTATGCTTCTTAATTGCACCACTGGCTTGCAGGTATTTTACACACACTCTGCTTAAATGTTGTTTGTTGAGCTTGTACCGTATGCTGGACCTACTCTACACATTCACAAGGAGTTTAAGATATTGTTCTGACTTGCAAATAATAGTTGTAGAATCTATTCAACTAATGGTTGAAATAGTTAATTTGTTGAGAATCGGGTATAATTATTACCCTTTATATATAAACTTCTTTTACTTGATAAAAAAAATAAAAAACCACATTCAACAGTGAGAGAAAATTGCATACTATAACTCACTTAGCAGAGGTTATATAGTTCACCTTGCAAGAATTAAAGATAAAAAGACCTACTACCGTAGGTTGTTAAAATTAGAAATGTATAAAATAACTAAGATGAGGATAACCTGGATACTAGCCAGATTAGAAAGAAGTAAAAGACTGACGTTAGAAGAATTAGACTGGTAAAAACTTAGTTTAATCCCGATATATTAGTTATCCCCTTCTCTCTCTCTCTCTCTATGTATATATACACACACACACATGTGTGTGTGGGTGTGTGTGTGTATGTTGATCGAAAGGAAAAGATTTTATTAATGAGTACCAAGATGGTACTAGGAAATTTAAAGCAAAAATGTCATTTTCCTTCAATACATTGAAGGAATACAGCAGATCCAACAAAGTTCCCGTGTTACAACATTTTTCCTATGCTACAGATCAAGGAATAAAAGACGATTTTGTCAAACCCATCTAGAGTAGATTATGCTTGGTCTAATCTAAGATGTCGACGTAGAAAAGATGTGGATGGGGTTATAACTTTTCTATATAAATGCCCCCATCAATGATAACATCTCCAAATAAGATAGTATGAGCATTATAGCAAGCTTTTGGAAACAGGGCGTGATTAGCATTCCCCTTTTTCTGTGCTTTTGGGTTTCTTGTTGGCAAGAAATAAACCTAGCATATACTCCTAAAGAAGCATGAGAGCCACATTGCTATTTGAGTGTTGAAGCTAGTGTAAGGACTTTGTTCTGTGAAGCCTGAGGGTTCTGCTTCTGAGAAGCCCGGTAAAAATGTCTTGCTTCTCTCCTGATTACTAAATAATATTTGGTAGAATATTTGAGTTCTTTAAGCTTCAGTTGACGAAAGATGTTTGTTGTATGTTGAGTCATAGTAATGCTTGTAGAGCACATGTAGGTTCGTAGAGTCCTACCAGAGTTTTTCGCTCTCTGTCCAAATGCAGTGCATGCTACAGAGGTTGCTGAAGAGGATATTGTAAAGTTGATACGACCTTTAGGCATACACAGGAAGAGGGCACAGACGATTCAGCGTTTCTCTCAGGAATATCTTGGAGGAAGTTGGAATCATGTGACAGAGCTGCATGGTATTGGCAAGTAAGAGATATGTTTAATGAGCTTTACATAGTAGCACAAAGCTATTGGGGTTTAGCTTTCATCACAATTAGCTTGAGTATCATCGAATTGACATGATGTCTTTTGCTCAACTTTCCAGGTATGCGGCAGATGGATATGCAATCTTCTGTACAGGCAAGTGGAATCGAGTAAATCCAGATGATCATATGCTAAATAAATACTGGGAATATCTCCATAAAATTTATGGAAATGGCTCGGCCTAAGGGCAGAGTATATATTTGTTTAGTGCAGTGTATTTATCTGAAGTCCTGAGACAGAGATCATTCCGAGGTTATTTCAGGAACTATAAGTTAATAGCAAACCATCGTATGCAAAGTTATGAGGCAATGGGTCTCACTGGTGGTTGTTATAATGCATATTTTGGTAGATGAACCTCTGGAATTTTGTGTATGGAAGCCTTTATATGCTGCTTTTGTTTTGCGTTGGCAAATGTTCAATATATCATCTCTGCATATAACAGGTGCTTACTCCACCTTTATTTCAAGAGTGTGTATTTTTTTTGTCTTTTCCACTCATGTTGTTTTGTCATGCTCTCCTCCTTATTCGACTCAAGCTGGACGATTGTTTTAAAATTTTAAAATGTTATATGGTTAAGGTTATTAGGACTAGTTAACAAGTTTTCGTTATATTATGTTTACCTTAAAGTTGTATCACTCGTTGCCCCAATTTATTTTTACCCTAGTTTAGTCGATGTAATAGCAACAACTGGTTGCTCTAGACTTGTACAAGTAGAGACGTCGGTCTCAACAAAGACCAAACTTTTCACTTACATTTTTCTTTTTATGCATTTAGTTAACTTTCCACTTTTAGATTTGATTGTTAACTACTGTTGAGAATAGATTTGGTATCGTAGCTCATTTCTGTTCTTATCAAGTTAGTTATCCCGACCCCTTTTCTTTGTTCCATTTTTTGTATGTGAATTATGAAGTAGTTGAAAACCCATCAAATAGCAAGGACCAACTGTCTGAGGTATGCCATCTAAAGGACGGCATTGACTTGATGGAAAAGAATGGAGAGCAGAGATGTGAAAATAGTCACAAGGTCCAGTGGGTGCATGCCAAGAGGATCGGGGTGGCCATTCATGTATTTTTTTTTCCTAAGAATATATATTGTTGTTTAGATAATCAACTTGAAAAACTTAAGTCCAATGCATAAGGCAGAAAAAGAGAACTCTTGGCAGGGCATTTTAGAGCCACAATTCCCTGGCACAGATCTTTGTTCCCAGCCGCCGAAACTTTAGAAAGATAGATTCCTATTGCTGCCAATTGGACAGTTCAATCATCTTTAACTTCACATAGCTTGTAGCAGGCAGGTGAGTTTGGAGCCACCTTCACATGTGTCGAATTGCAGCTAATGGTAGTGGCAATGAATGATTCAGTTGAACTCTCTCCAGCTGCAGTTGCTTCATCAAGGTTCCTGAAACTTCGTCTCAGGTCGAACGTGCATGTACACACATGATTTGCTTCAGAATGATCTGGTTTGAAACAAAGCCCACAAGTGTACGGGATTACCAAAGAAAACCATGGACATAAATTCCTCTTGCCTAGATAAAGTAGAGAGCCAAAAGTGTCTGGATGCAGGTATACCAATGTTGTGCCAACAACGCGGGAGAGATCAACCTCCCATCGTCCACTGGGATCATCATCCACATAATCGCGCTCTCCTGCATTATTGTGCACCTTTATTTCATGCTCCAAATCATGAATAATCAGAAGAGGTCTTAGTATATTTTAGGCGCTGGGACATCTGAAATTGGTACAAGTAATTTTCTACAACTATACAACCATCCGACCAACTGGATTTCAATAGATTACCGGTGCGAGCTGTCAAAGTACTATCCTTGGCCGAGTGTATGTGCCACTCGTTATCATGCAAGCTGTAACCAAAAAAATTTGGATGGCATCCTTGGTAAGAAAGCCCAACCAACCTTCTCTAGAACGCCTTCTTGGAATAGTCAATAATCTTAACATTTCGAGAGGCCACTACATTACCCCGAAAGAAGGGGGGTGTAGGCCGTGAAACCCAACCTTGAGAAAGATTATTGAAATCCAGCATCTCGAAATGTGATTGATGATGTGCTAAGCGAGTAGAAAGCACATAAAGCTGTCCATCAATTAAATACACAAATGGTGTGAGCTTGGGATCTTTCAATTTTGGCAAGTCCTCCATCCATTCCCTAGCTAGAGATTATATCATAAACTTTGAATTCACAAGGGTAAATTATTTCATCACGCTGCTGTGCATCAACTGGGACCTCACCAACAAAGTACACTTTGAAGTCACCAGTAGTATATCCAAATTTCCGGAAAAGGCACTTCCTCCGTTTGTAGGGGACACCGTAGTACACGATGCAGTCATCACAGTTAAAAGCATAAACAGTGATTTCTTCTTCTTTTTCAATAAAAAAAAGTTTGGAAGAATGGCCTCCGCTAACTTTGAATAAATGATGCCTCCCTGGTAGTACTTGACCGTTTATCTCTTTCAACATTCTTTCAGATAACTTGAAGTGTTGCACCGCTCTTCAAGATAACTTGAAGTTTTGCCTCGACAACACTTGTCTCTTTAATCTCTTCACAGGCAGCACTTGCCCTTTATATTTTTTGAAGAGACAGCACTTGTTAATATATAATTTGAAGTGCTGCTTCTAAGCCATTTTGCTAAATCATTCTTACGTGGGGATAAAAATTAAGGAGAATTTCAAAACTAGGTAGTCGACTACACAAAATTACAAATGAGGGGCCACATTTCATTCGTAACATCCCCTTATTTTTAAATTACACAATTATAGCACCCTCTTATTTTTAAAATTACATAACATATCACCCATTTGAGCTAAAAACTCTAGGACCCCACTCTCCCCCGCCACTGGCCTGCTGCCGGAAATAGGGGTGGCCGGATCTCGCCGGATTGCTTATTTTATTGGTGGATTTGTTTAACTAATTATTTTTTGATAATTTTATACACCTAAATCTATCGAAATAATAAATTATACATGTAAATACATAGAAAAATGTGTATGGAAGAAGGAAACTATACACAAAAAACATAAATTTTATACAAACATCCATAAATAGGGCACAAATCTGAAATTTATACAACTTTATTCATTGTCCATACACGCATATACAACTTTATACAAATTTACAGAAGTGCATAGAATATGTATATTAACTGTATACACACATATACAGATTTATATATTTTTATACACGTTTACAGAAGTGTATAAACTTGTATAATAATGTATAAAACTGTATAAACTCACAAAAATGATTTTGTACAATGTTTCAGGTAGCTTCTACACAAAATTTTAACAAATATAAAAGATTTGTATAGTTTTATACAAGAAAAAACTAGATCTAAAAGGTTTTAACAGAAAATAGTAGATCTCACCGGATTTAAATGAAAAAGGTGAGAAAAGAAGAAGAAACATGATAAACAAACCCCTCACCGGAATTTTGACCGGAATATACAATGGAAAATCACATTGTTATTCAAAAAAAAAAAAAAAAAAAAAGAGAAGAAGAAGAAGAAGCGGCGGCTTGGAGGAGAGAGGATGAAGGTAAGGCAGTAGTGGAAGGGTCGGGGACGGCGTTATTGTGTAAGGGGGAAGAGAAAAGTGGAAAAATGGGAAGGAGAGAAGGAGAAGAGAGAAAAAATGGGGGCTAGGATTTAGGCGGTTGCTGTAGAGTGAAAGAAAAAATAAAAAAAAAGGGAGGGGGTTGCTAGGTCGGGTAAAGTAAGAAAATATGGGTCTTTTTTGATAATTTTCATGAGTGGAATGTCTCTCCATGTAATTGTCCCTAAAAATTATTACCAGGGATAAGGGGTACATGTGGTGAATTTTTTTGCACGCGTTTAGCCCACGAAGAAGGAAACATTGTATTAAATAAATTGTAGCAAATGAGAAAGATTTTATGTTATAAAATTGACATCAAAATAATGTCTTGGAGTTATAACATAAAAATTAAATAAAACAAAATAAGTTCTTGAAATTGATAAAATTTTTTATTTAGCCAGCTCAGTCAAAATAAAGAAAATTCTGATCCACACAAATCCTCGTTCCATTAAAATGAAGAAATACCATGTCCTTTGATTTCAAGCGTAAAATTGATCGCATAAAGGCAATTACTAGGTAATTTTTTATAGGTATATATATTATATGTTCAGTTCCTTGATTTTTTTTGTATGTTTAATTATTTATTTATATTTTGATATCTTTTAGAGAAAATTCTGGTTTGATCACTGCCGACTGAGATTCTTAAAATGTATTGGGTAATCTTACACGACATCACAATTCGACACGGTTAGAAGGGAATGGTCACATCGGAAGTTGCCTATTATGTTTCTGGAATGATAATGAAGGACAAAGGACCTGTTTTTGTCACTGCTTTTAATCCATTAAACATGGTTATCATCGCAGTTTTGGGTTCATTCATTTTATTGGAGCAGCTAAACTTGGGAAGGTATTACTTAGTTCTTTATCACCTTTTTTCATGAAAGAATAAAAGAAAGTAATTGTAATATCAGGAATGACTTGTACTTAAAGTAGTACTATATATGATTGAGTTCAAAACAGGTGGTTTAATCTTGTGCCCGTTAACTGAATGCAGGGTTTTGGGTGGGGGAATCATTGTTATTGGAGAGCATTTTTACATTGAACAATGAATTCATTTCGAGGATGGCATCGTAGAGCAATGTGGAGCACATGAAGACAAAGCATAAAGTGCAGCCTGAGTTGCTGAGAGATTAGAATTGGAGAGGTTTGGCAAATGCCATGACCATCTCTCAAGTTCTATCCCTAATAACACCATCCAACCCTATTATTTTCAAATCCATATTACAAATCCCATCAGTGTTAATTTTCGACCCACCAGTTCGGCGGTTGGGGGGGAGGGACGAGCCATTTAACTTAAATGATCTTCCAAGGAGGTCTAACTATATGAACCTACAACTATTTGCCAAGCTTCTTTCCAAGTTTAAACCATCAAAATGAAACCTGAGCAGCATTTACGTTACGTGTTGAACCTAATGTATAAGCCTTGTAGAAAATAGTGATCTCCTGCATATTTTGAGGCACACCTCTGCTTCCAAAGCTGCCAAAAGATGATAGATGGAAGGCACTAAAGAACAAATTCATGAGCTTCATTTACAAGTTTGAAAAGCTACCATCTCGATGGAGTAGATCTAACTTCAATAGTGCATGAAATGCCCAACGGCTGGGCTAAATATTCTTACCTCTAACTGAAGGATTATACACAATCCACATGAACACAGAGTTTGCCCCAGGTCATCGTATTTGTTTCACTAGTCAACAATACAATCACATGTTCTATGACACGAATTGTAAAGATTTAGCCATCAGTCTATGACGTAGCTGTTACAGAATCACGTTCCAATTTGTAGAAGAGCACTTACGTTCTTAATAAGGAATCCTCCCCAGAAGTTCTTCACCATAGAAGAAGAGAGCTTTTCTTTCTTGTTGGAGGGAGAGAAAAAGGAAGCATTGATTTTCTTTTTAGGGAGTAGTCACGTTAGTTTCTGACTAACAAAAACTTTCTTTTATATTCCCAATTGGATACAACTGTTCAGGAAATAATCCTAACAGTTGTGTCTCTTCCTTTCCTTTTTTATTTATTAATCCAATAATCAATATAACACATTATATATATTTATTATTAGACATAAGTTCGAATTGACCCACATGGGTGGTCCGAATCCAATTTGCAACATTAACTTTGCAGATTGTGAGGATACAATGTGTGTGAGTTCCTCATAAGGTTTCCCTCAAAACACTAACTTTTGAGGGTTGTCGGAAACCAAATTTAAAATTCCTTGGCAACTCATCAGTAGGTAGTTCTTCCTCAACAATCTAACATGAAGAAAGATACGTTGACAGGTAAAATTTTGTGCCAATTCTTTCAACTTGTGAGTGTAAAGCCTCTATGTTGCTCCAGAACTTTAAAAGGGAACCAGGTTTTAAACTTACTGCAGTTGTGTGATGATGTCTATAAGCAACCTATCATTCAGTTCATTCAGAGACCACCTGCCATCTATTGTAAGAATTTGTTGACCATCACCTTAGGCTTTGATGGTCTAGAGGTGAGGTATTTTTCTAATGTTCCAATTCCAGACCAGTTGTCCCACCAAAAGACACAGTTTCCAAATCGCAGCTTCTAATTGATGAATTTCTCCACACTAGGCTTCAGTTCCATTAATCTTTTCCATATATGTGACTGCCCATAATCCAAAGTTGTAGCTACATGGTGAACTCTCTTGCCTTTGTAAACTTTATCTGTAGTGATGCTTGGTCCTAAACCTCCACCAACTCTTTACAACAAACATAAATGATACATAATGAATGAACCTGAAGCCTGACCCTCCGGCTTCTTTAGAATAGCAAAGAGATTTTAATAAAAACCGATGGTACTTTAGCTTATCACCAGAGGAACCCCAAAATATAATTAGCAATAACTTTCTCAATACTCTGAGTAGCTTTAGGAGCTTCCAGGAAAGATGATTTTTCTTTGTTTATCGGCTGCCCTGATACCTGCTGATATGTCCTCAAAGTATGGATCAAGAACCTCAAAGACTCCATATTATTGGGGTTTTGAATAGGCGTAAATGGGAAATGGTTTTCCCCACACTTTTTCATTAAAAAGGCATGACATCTTTTCACCACAAACCATTTTGTTGGCTATAAATAGGATGTCTTCCCTCACAATTTAGACACACTTTTGGATAGGAAATTCTGAAATGAAATACACTCCTCTCTTTTGCATTGTTTTATAAAATAAAAGTCAATCAGGATCGTGTCGTGTGATTTGCAGCCGTTGTGTAATTCGCTAGCACACCGGCGTTTGAGGTACCGCTACAACGGTGATGGTAAATCCGTTCTATTCTGGAAGGAAATAATCCCCAACCTCGTGTACTGGAAGGGATTAAGTTCCTTAAGGAGACACAGTGAAGTCAGTGGGCTCGGATTTTGTTCATCGTTCGTCTCCTTCTTTTTATTTCTGCATTTTCTCACTACTAAAAGACAGGTGTTTTCCCACTACAAAGTTCAGACCGACTTTCGGTCGAAGAAGCTGTCCGACCGACGTGGTCGAATAAATCAATATTTTTTAATTATAAATATAAACTGTAAATTGTTCGACCGCAGTGGTCGAACAGTATTAAAATTAAATTTTATTTTTTGTTATTCGACCGCCGCGGTCGAAGAATATTAAATTAATTTTTTTTACTTTATCCGACCGTGTCGGTCGAACAAAAAGAAAGAAAAATGGGAACATACCCCATTCTTTCCCATTCTCTTTCTTCTTCTTTCTTTCACTTTTCCTAAACCCATCTTCCCCAACCCGTCCCCTACACCCAAATCTTACCAAAACACTTATTTTTTTCTAATTAACCATTAAATCTTCACCCACTAATCCTTTTAGGGTAAATATTTGTTAAAATTTTTATATTTTCCATTTCTTTCATCCCAAACTTTACGAACCCTAACCTTTTTTTTTTGCAGATCTGGCGAGCTAACACCGGGCCCGCACGGAGCAGTTACCACTTCGCAGGTTTTTTATTTTATTTTTGTATTTATGTTTTTATGAAAGTTTTAATTTCTAAGTTTTACGTTGGTATATAAAATGAACATTGATATATTAGTAATGAAAGTTGTAAGTTGGTGTTGAATAGTTGTAAATTTTCATGGCAACTTGTTGGATTAGTTGTAAATTGTTGTTTTGGATTTTGACAGAAAATGGAGAAAATGGAGTTGCTAGCACCTTTGAATTAGTTGTAAATTGTTGTTTTGGGTTTTGGTTAGCCTTGAAGTTGTTATGGAACGTTGAATTGTTAACTTTGTAGGCGAAAACCGATAACGAGAAAGAGAAGAAATGATGGGGATATTGCTAGAGTTAATATTATTGTTTAATTGAAATAAAAAATTAGATAAATTGAAAAGTATAGCATATAGTCTAGGTGTTGGGGTTGATATTGTTAGATAATTTGAACTTTGTTGTATCAAAGAGAAGTATAATGTAGATATTAAAATAGGATTAATAGTTGTTATGATGTGCTTTATTGAACTAGCTAATAGGAGTAGTTAGAGAATTAGGTACATAGGGAGAAAGTTAGGTTCTTATTTTCTACTAAATTGCTTAAGTTTGAATCTTTCTAATCATTAGCTATAAGTAATATAGTAGTTACACAACTTCAAATATCTTAATTATTTTCGTAAATTGATTTGAATGAAATAAAGTTTAAATGATAATCTTAGAGAACAAACTAGTTAGTTATATATAAGTAATTGTCTTAGATATAATACTACTAATACTAGTAAGCTGTTCACTAGTGAACGAGTAGTGCTATTAATTACTACAAAATAATCCTAGAGAATAAATTAGTTAATAATATAAAAATAAGTGACTTAAATATAAAAGTAATATAAATGTACTGAATATTTTTCAAATTGGTAGTGTTTTAGAATAAATTATTTTTTAGTAATTAGTGCTATTTTAGAGAATAGCAAAAAATTGATGAAATATTTTTAACCATTTGTTTAGAATGAAATATTTATTTTACAAAGGGACAAATATTATACTTTCTCGTGGTATAAATTGTAAGTAAATGAACTACTATCACACTTAACAATAACTTAAGAGACATTAGCTTTAAGTAATATAGTAGTTACACAACTTCAAATGTCTTAATTATTTTCGTAAATTCATTTAAATGAAATAAATTATTTTTAAATATTCATTGTTTAATCTTTTATTCTAGTTCATTTGATTCTTGAGAAGTGTTACTAATTACTAAATGATAATCTTAGAGAATAGATTAGTTAGTAATATAAAAGTAATTGACTTAGAAAATTATACAATTACTTAATCTTATGAAAATTGGTAGAGTATCAAAGTAATTTTCTTTTAATCTTTTCAATTGAATATGTTTCTCAAACTTGCAATGTTTGTGTAGATATGGATTATGGAAGTCGTAGTTGGATGTATAATAGAAATAATCTCGGTCGGCGGGGGATGAGGGAAGAATTTGCTATAGGTGTTGTAGAATTTATTGCTAAGGCAAAAACACATGATGATTTTATAAGGAATGGCCAGATTAGGTGTCCTTGTGTGAAATGCAAGTCCACGAAAGTAAAGAATTTGGATAAAGTAGAAATGCATCTTTATGAGAAGGGTTTTATGCCAAATTATTTTATTTGGGTTTATCATGGAGAGTCTCGTGAGATGCACAGTAATGTTAATTTTCAAAATGTTTGTGGCGGTGGGAGTGGTCAATTTGTGGATATTGATCTTGATAATTATCGAATGAACGATATGGTTAATGATGCCTTTGGGATGTACCCGGATGAGCCATCGCAACCGGATACATCGCAGCCAAATGTTGAGCACGTTCCCAATGATGAGGCAAAGCTCTTCTATAAAGTGTTGGAGGAAGCTAGTCGTCCATTGTATGAAGGCTCGGTGCATTCCAAGTTGTCAGTTGCTGTTAGATTGTTAAGTATTAAATCCGATTTTAGTATATCTCAAGCAGCCATGGATTCCATCATTGGCCTTATGAATGAACTCAATCCGACTAACATGGCATTACCAACTGATTATTACCACACTAAGAAGTTGGTTTCCACGTTAGGCCTTTCTGCACAGAGAATTCATTGTTGTGTCAACGGTTGCATGTTGTTTTATAAGGATGATGCAGAACGAGAGACTTGTAAATTCTGTGAGGCGCCTCGTTACAAGCCGGTTCTAAATGCTAAAAAGAAGCCAATCCCTGTTAAGTCGATGCATTACTTACCCTTATACCTAGGTTAAAGAGGTTGTATGCGCCGATGAGCTCTGCTCCTCATAAGATGACACCATGATCGTACAAAGCAGCCGGGCATTCTAAGCCATCCGTCAGATGGTGAGGCATGGAAACACTTTGATCAGGTGTATCCGTCATTTGCTAGTGAACCAAGAAACATAAGGTTGGGTCTATGTTCAGATGGGTTCACTCCTTTTGATGTCTCGTCTACACCCTATTCTTGTTGGCCCGTATTTGTCACTCCGTACAATCTTACGCCCGAAATGTGCATGACTAGTCCTTATCTATTTTTGAATTGCATAATTCCGGGTCCACATAACCCGAAAGCCTCGATTGATGTATTTTTGCAGCCTTTGATTGATGAGTTAAAGTTACTGTGGTATGAAGGTGTGGAAACATATGATATATCAACGAAACAGAACTTTCAACTGCGTGCTTCTTTGATGTGGACTATAAATGACTTTCCAGCTTATGGAATGTTGTGTGGGTGGTCCACTGCAGGTAAGCTCTCTTGCCCTTATTGTATGGAAGATAGAAAAGCCTTCACTTTGAAAAATGGCGGTAAGAACACATGGTTCGACTGTTGCCGTCGATTCTTGCCAATGGACCATCCTTTTAGGAATAACACTAGTGCATTTATGAAGAATCAGGTTGATTTTGAGGAGCCTCCGCGAAGGCTGTCAGGAGTAGAAATATGGGATAGGGTTAAAGAGTACTCCAAGGTAACTGACCAACGGCCATCTAAAGCACCTGGTTATGGTATTGATCATAATTAGACTAAACAAAGTATCTTCTGGGAGTTGCCTTATTTGAAGGATAATCTTCTTCGACATAATCTGGATCCCATGCATATAGAGAAGAATTTTTTCGAGGCTGTCTTTAATACTGTGATGGATGTCAGGAACAAGACAAAGGATAAGGTAAAGGCCAGGTTGGACCTTCAGGAACTTTGTAGGCGACCTGAGTTACACGTATCTCAAGTAGGCAACACGATTTGGCTGCCCAAGGCTAGTTACACATTCGGATTAGATGAGAGAAGAATGATTTGTGAATGGGTAAATAATTTGAGGATGCCTGATGGATATGCGTCAAACCTAGAAAGGTGTGTTGATATGACAGATGGTAAGTTGACTCACATAAAAAGCCACGACTGTCACATCTTCATGGAAAACTTGCTCCCAATTGCATTCAATGGCTTGCCTGATAAAGTTTTGAAACCCCTCACAGAGACGAGCCTATTTTTTAAGGAGCTGTGTTCTAAGACATTGAAGGAAGAAAATCTTAAGTCTTTGGAAAGTAACTTTCCTGTTGTCGCGACTAAGTTGACAAAAATCTTTCCTCCTGGGTTCTTTAATGTAATGGAGCATCTTCCAATTCACCTCGCGGAAGAGGCACGACTGGGAGGCCCGGTACACTATAGATGAATGTACCTTTTCGAGAGGTAAGGTTCCTTCCTTTACTCAGTAGCTTTGTTTTTTTAATTCATCTTTAGTAAATTAATTAATACAATGATTTTGCAGAATTATTGGCAAGTGTAAGCGGGACGTAAAAAACAGGAACCAAATTGAGGGGTCAATATGTGAGGCATATCTGGCTAGAGAAACTTCTCATTTCTGTTCGTATTATTTCGATCAGAATGTGCCATGTTTGCGGAACAGGCCGGATCGGCATGATGTCGGAGACAACAATGATCCGAATTACCCACCATTTTCTATATTCAATCAACCTGGGAGAGGAAAGTTAACGACTGAAGTATGCAAGTTCACTGACCGGGACAGAAAAGCAGCTATAATACATGTCTTGTTGAATTATCCTGAGGTCACGCCTTTTTACAAGTATGATTTATTTAGCATTTACGCCTAACATTCAAGTTTCTTCATTATTCTAACTAATGAGAATTTCTTTGGCGCATCATCCAGTCACTTTGTTGGTGTTTTTGGTGCTGATGCTGTTTATGAAAAGTTTTCAGATTGGTTTAGAGAATTTGTAAGTGTTATATAAACAAATACTGAAGTTTTTTCCAGCTATATATATATATATATATATATATATATATATATATATATATATATTAATGTGTACAACTATATTGAATTTGTATATAGGTACTCAATCTGGATAATGACATAAACTTCTCATTGTTGCGTGATATATCTCACGGGCCGTATTATAAATACAAGAATATGTCTAAGTACTTCGTTAATGGGTACAAGTTTCATACTAAAACATGGGCTGAGGGGAAGAAAACTAACAACAACGGTGTGTGTGTGAAAGGCGGTACTGGTGAGTAGGGTGTAGACTTTGATTACTATGGTGTGATTGAAGATATTTTAGAGGTAAAGTTTACAGTAGGTTGGCCTCGTAAAAGATTGGTGCTTTTTCGGTGCAAGTGGTTTGATCCGAGTCCCAGGGGTATGAGGGTAGAACCATGTTCTAAAGTAGTTGAGGTTAATCAAAGAAGGTCATATGGACATTATGATCCTTTTATCATTGCCCAGAATGTAAAGCAAGTGTGGTACGTTCCTTATCCACCGATAAAGAACAAAGCCAAATCCAAAGCCAAGGCCAATTGGTGGGCTGTTCTAAAAGGCAAGCCGGTGGAAAGAGTTGAAATAGATGATGTATTAGATGTTGCATATCAAAAGGAGGTTTCAACCGTTCCCTTGATTGCGGATATTGAATTAGCCGACCAGTTGCAACATAGTGAAGGCATCTATGAACAATTTGATGAATCAGTGGTTAGACGTGGAAAAACATGACAAATTTTGGAGAAGGAACATCTAGGGAAAATGAGGAGGATGAATATATGGATAATGTTGAAATAACCGAGGAAGAATTTGTCAATGACGATGAGGAAAGCGAGGAAGAAGAAATAGCCGATGATCTTGACACAAATGATGATGACTGACATGTTCGTAGTAAGCCGGTTATCATGTTACTACAATTAATAGCACTACTTTATAAATGTACTCCGTTCTAAATTTTTATTTTTTTTTCATTGTGCTAATTTATTGTGCTTATTTTACAGATATGGAATCTACGGGCAAGGGTAAGGGAAAAAAAAGGGTCAAAGTACCTATTCTGCTTCTGGTCATGTTACTCCTCCTGCTTCTGTACCTCATATGCTTCCTACATCTCCTCCGTCGACATATGATCCTGGATTTTTCACTCCACCCGGAGCTTTTCCCCCGGGCATGCCACATCCTACATCGTCCGGTTATGTTGTTCATCCACACGGCTGCCCAAGTTCTTCCATGCCTTCTGGATCTTCCAGTTCATCTCCGTCTCCTTCATCATCTACTCCTTCTGGATCTACTGTACCACTTTCTGAGACATTTAGCTGTACTGTACCACCACAGATTATACCATATTGGCATGCGAGATCACCCTATTACATTGGTGAAGCAGGATCACATGACGGAGGCTTGGTGATTATTTATCCTGAGGGTAATAAAGGGTAAGTATTATTTTTATAAGTTTTTAACTATTTAATCTTGCTTTGAAGTTTAATTTTTAGTATATTTATTAACTTTGAATTTTTTTTATCTAGTTTTACTCCCTCGCACGTGGCTACGCCTATAGTCACAGCATGCATAAGATCTAGCTGGACTGATGCGTGGCCATCTTGGGGTATGGTATCTTTCCTGGTAAAGCTGAACATATTTTATGATTTTAAGGTAATAACTATGCATAAGATTTATTAATAATTTAGTTAAGTTTTACTTATATTTAAATCTAATATTTTTAATTATTTAAGACAAAGTGTAAGTGGCATGTTGCCTTTGATAGCATTATCCGAAGCAATTTCCTCAAAAAATGCACTGATCTAGTCAAGGGCTCTATGTATACTTGTCGGGATAGAGGACAGAAGCCCGATTGGATATTTGAGCCTCAGTGGCTACAACTGATGAAATACTGGGAGAGTGATGAATTCAAAAAGAGGAGCGCCCAAGGAAAGGCAGTGCGAGCCTCCGAAAAAGGTGGATCGCTGCACACCGGGGGCCCAGTTAGTTGCGCGACTCAGCGGATGCTATTGGTAAAGATCTTTAATTTATATATATTATTTTTAATGTAACTCTCGTTAATTTTCTATCTAACTTGTCCCCTTCTAATATTTGTAGGAAAAGAAAGAAGGGCGGACAGTACCCCAGCCCGAAATGTTTAAGACTAGACATATTTACACGAACAAAAAAGGAGAAGAAGTCTGGGTCGAGCCGCGCGCTAAAGAGTTGTGGGTAAGTTATTAAATTAAAATTTCTTTGTATAATCCTTCAATACTTATACATCTAATTTTTATTATTAATTTTTTTTTTCAAAAAAAGGCTTCAGCGGCTTATGAAGCAAGGTTGGCATGTCAAGCATCCGAGTGTGGAAGTAGTACCCCAGCTCCAATGACCCTTGAGGAGGAAACCGCACTATGGTTGGAGGTGAATGGAGGGGTAAAGAAGGGATGTGCTTACGATCTTGGTTCCCAGTATGCCTCGGATCATCTAAATCCAGGTTTGTTTGGCTCTTACACTCCTACTAGCTCAGTTAATCCATCCGTGGAAGCTCGACTGCAAAATGAAATTGAAGAGCTTAAGAGAAAGAGCGAAGAAGAACGTTTGCGCAATGAGGAAAATATGAATGCCATGCGGGAAATGATGCAAAACTGGATGGCTAGTCATTCTGAGAAGGGAAAGAAAAAAAACAAGGGCTAGAGCAAGAGGAGTAGCAGGAGCGGGGGGAAAGGCAAGACCAAACGTCGATACAAATCGTCGTCTGAGTCTGGATCCGAGTCTAGTTCTGAGGCAACCGAGTAGTATACTGGATTGTTCATGATGTTAGACATGTGTTAGACTTGTGGATAGTTTTTGTTAAGCTTCTTTGATGATTGTGAGGCTTGTAGTTGATTTGTTTGACTTGTTTAAACGTTGTGAAGTCTTGAAATTATGTATTTTGTTAGACTTTTAATTTAAATCAAGTTTAGACTAATATTAAGGCTTGGTGAAGCCTATTGTTTATATGGTGCTGGTTTTTCTGCGTTTACAGGTGGTGTAGCTCTAATTACAGCTTTTATATTGTAGGTTTTACACAGAACTTCGATCGGAATTTAGACCGATTCGGTCGAAAAACTAAATTTATTTTTGCCAGAAATTCATCTGTTCGACCGACTCAGTCGAACAGTGAAAATATTTATTTTTCCAGATGTTAATCTGTTTGACTGCTCTCCCACCGATTGTCGGTCGAACGTTCGACCGAAGCGGTCGAACAGACTTTTCCCACCACCTTGTCTTCGACCACCTATTTTGGTCGGTCATGTCCGACCGATATCCGACCGTTTGGGCGGTCGAAAAATCCCTGATTTTTAGTAGTGTCTATATTTCAGATTATTTAGTTCGAATATCGAATTTCTAACCATCTTAAGAAACTTAAATGATTATCTGTTTTCGAATAATAATCAGCGTAAGGGAAAACTTGACGAGTAAATTATTTTGTTATGTATGGAGAAATAATAAATTAAGTCGGTCGAAGGTATTCATGAATTCTGCTTCAGTTGGTTTCATGTGGTTTCATGTGCATCATGAAAATAATATTTAATTGACCATTTTGGATAATTTATGAATAGATGTAGATGTTTCTGGATTACTTCTTAAGGCTGTTTTTGTTACCTATTTTCGAGATGAGTATTTGTTTGGCCATAATTCCTCTAACTGCTATTATTTTGTTGAATTGATAGAAGGCATTAATTCAAGTGTTTTACTATTTTTATTAGCGTTATTGAATTTGAGATGCCAACTGCGATGACATTAAATAGTTGATCTACTGAAACAACTAATTTGTGGGAACCTTTAGAATGTATTTTGGGCTTTGATATGGTTTGTAACATTCAAGACAATGATATATCAAATGCTAGACCATGAAAACAAGATCTAATGGTTTTGTGCTACTCTCTTGATCTCCAGTAATACTAATGAGATTGTGTCTGACGATTGAGAAAGAAAATGGAGGCCAATTCATGGCCAAGGATATATCTCGTATTTGCTGGAAAAGATTGTTTCTTGTGATGAAATAAGTGGATCAAGAGAAATGGTCAAATAATTTGAAAAGGAACCCACTGCATCGTGTCAAGCCCATAAGGAGGAACATGATTCCTTTCGTTAGATGGGCATGTTTGCAGCGTTGTAACCAAGAATGTCACGCTGGGTTCAGTGTTTAGGCAACTGAACTACATATGCAAACTATGTGGATTCTATGGAAAAGCAAACAAAGAGTGCTTGATGTCGACAGGGACTAATAGCCTCTTTGGTATTGCTTCTCCAGAGCCAAAAGTGCTTTTTTCAAGAAAAGTACTTTTTTTTTAATAGAATTTTGAGGTGTTTGGAAACTAAAAAAAGTACTTTTAGGTAGAAGCATAAGCAGTTTTTCTGCTGTTGGGGAGAAGCTACAAATATGTGCTTCTTCCAAGAAGCAGAAGTATAAGCAGTTTATTAATTTTTTCAAGACAAAAATATCCTTACTAAAAATTCATATTTACCAAATTATCCCTCATTAATTAACCATATCTCTCCCTAAATAAAATTATATTTCTATTTTCTCTATTTTTTCCTACTACATACTTTTATAAATCTTCTTCCTCTTAGGACTAGTTTTTATTTATAGCTATTTCTATCAACCGTATATAGGATCTCATATTCTTTAAATCATTTTTCAAAAGTAAGTAATTACTAGAAATTTTTAATTCGGTTATCACTTTGATTTAACTATATTTTATGTTGTTCAATATCTTAAATTTATATATTTTACTCTATGTTTTACATTTTAACTAATAATTTTTTTGATTATAGTCTTTTATGATAAATATTTAAAATTATTTTTTTATTTTTATTAATCCAAATGTAAAATGAATTTGAACGTCCTTTTCGTAATTTAACACTCAAAAGTACTTTTCATAAAAATTAGCCAAATACAAATTATTTATCAAAAGTACTTCTCCAATGAGTTGTCCAAACACAAACTGTTTATTATCTAAAAGTACTTTTTTGAAAAGTTCTTATGTCAAAAGTACTTCTCAAATTAAGCAGTTTTTTGCAGCAGTACCAAACAGGCTCTAAAGCATTTGTGGCTTTCTACTCCTACATTGGAGACTAAAATCTTGATAGTTTTCTACTCCAAATTTGGAGATTAAAATTCTCGTGAATTTTGGTCAAGTTTGGAGATTAAAATCTTTGTGATTTTCTACTCCAATATTTTACTTGATTTGAAGATTAAAAACTTCACCATTAAATTAAATTGGTTTTGAAGATTAAACTCTTCACTATAGTATTAAAAGTCATATTGAAGATTAAACTCTTCATTGTACTTTTAAACTCGGCTTGAAGATTAAAAAACTTCGTCGTTGTATTAAATCGTTTTGAAGATTAAAAACTTCACCGTTTTATTAGAGATGGTTGTCTCATACTCCAACAAAGAACAAAAGTTCATAATGAACTGTGATGTTGCTCGCTGCGATGAGAAAAAATCTTCCATGGAATTAAGCTATTGAACATAGCCATATATAATTTGGCTTGAATGATTGAATCAATTGGCATTCCAGAAAGCAGGGGCGGACCTACATGGTGGGGGTGGGTGCACCGGCACCCGTTGGCATCGGAAATTTTTTTATGTATATATATGTATGTATGACAGAAAATGTGTATATATATTTAAATGTGCACCCAAAAGAACAAAAGCTAATTGGGTCTGCTGGTAATGCTGATATTTAAAGTTAGCTCTAGAGCTGGAGACTTGGGTTCGAATCCCATCTCTTACAATTCTTTTATACCCTTTTCTTCAATTTTATCTTGTGCCCCACTGAGTTGAAATTCTGGGTCCGCCTCTGCCAGAAAGGCTGCATTATTGATTCATGAAGTAACGTCAAAGTGGAATTAAGCGCAAGTGGTGGCAATTGGATATACATCCATTAGGTGCTGTGATTACACGAGTTGTCATCCAGTAATTATGTGCATGAAGCAAAGCTTGGAAGTGGGTATGTCATTACGTTCTAATTATGTGCATGAAGCAAAGCTTGGAAGTGGGTATGTCATTACGTTCAATCTGTGAGTTGTTCGAGAGTTGCGCAATTGAGTTGCACCGTTTCGCAGAAAAGTGACATGATCTGGCAAAATCATGAGATTTTCATGATGAAGTACCCTAAACCAAAATAAAATAAATTATTATTATTATTTTTATTTATGGTGTCTAGTGGGTATATAAGAAGCCTTCATTGGTTTGCCACGAAACAAATAAAAACATCTTGCAATTCGTTCAAGTAAAATGGATGAATGTACATGCTTTGTGCATAATGTTTAGAATTAAAAAATATGATCTGAGTTTTATAAAATATGGCACTTGAAATATTTGAAATATGGGGGCATTTGATTTATGCATGTCAAATGCAAGTAATGTCTATCTATTTAGAAGAGCTAGTTGACATGTTTTTGAACCCCATGAATCCTTCGTGGATATTGACGTGGTAGTCGGTGAATCATAACTTTTTAGTCTTAATGACGATTAATTAATGAAACTATCGATTTGATGATTGGTCTTATGCCTTTTTCAAAAAAGGGTGTGTTATTTCATGAAATGGTGTCACTTGAAAGGTTGTGACATTTCATGAAAAGATGTGTTGTGTTGCTCCCAAACGCACACGCAAGTATACGTGGTCGACAAGTAATAAAGTGATAAGATTGAGTATCGTTCCCACGAGGATTATTGTTCTGACTGAATCCTAGCAAACAATTTCCTTAAAACTATTCAGGGATCTTTTTCGATGATGATTTGTAATTTACTAACTAAGCAAACAATAATATAAAGCAAGTAATTGAAGTCAAGTAATCTAAAGCAAATTATAGGTTGTTATCAATACAAGAGAAACGGTCCAGGATCAGAGTTAGTCCAGGATCAGAGTTTTCCAGTTGATTCTACTTCTTGATTTCCTAGATTGCTAGCTAACAGGTTAATTATATTCGTGAAAACCTGTCGATTCTTCACGAGTCTATGCAAGCTACTCTAACGCCTATATTTCTATGGAATTAAATCACATGCATGCATTAAAGAACTCTGTATTTAGCTAAGCAAGACGAATAGATATATGTCTATTCTACCCGCAAATCGATTCCCTGATGCCCAGGTTCACAATCAAGCCCTATTCTTTCTTATGTGCATTTACAAGTTCCCTCTGTCGAGTTTAACTTGTAATAACCAAACAATTAGGCTCAAGAAAGAATAAACAATCTGTTATGGTAAATCAATAGGTAGAAATCAACTTTCAAACATCAAGCTTCATGTATTTGCTCTAATCCTAGAATAATATTTTTAGCTACTCATATTCATAATAACACCACAAGAATTCATGGAAGAAATATGAAAGATTGTAATAGATGAAGTAAAGGAATTAAATCCTTGGTTCAATGTGTTAGGAACTCCAAAACTTGCTCCAAAAATCGACCTCCCTCAAAAATGAAATTAAAATACTATTTATAGTGTTTACAAAGTCTTCCCATAAGTTAATCCTAAGCCTACATTGAATTGGAAAAGTTGGGTCGCGGAACTAAAAGCCACAGGTGAAGCCTCGCGTGTCTCATGGCTTCTGAGAGTCATGCGCCACAGCTCATGCGTCGCATGGCTTGTGGCGTTTGGAAGTCTGAAGCTGCAGGCCATGCCTCGCATGGCTTATGGCTTTTGGAAGCCTGAAGCTTTGACAAATCCGTAGCTTGCTCCATAGCTTTCCGTCTAATGTCATATCTCACGATTAGCTAAGTTCATCAATTTTTGCTTGATTTCATCCATCTCACTCCGTTTGCACTCGTATTCATCCAAATCATTCCTAACATCACAAACACAATAAGTGAGCGCAACAATCACAATTATTTTGTGCAATGGGCGAATAACGTATCAAAATATGAGGAAATATTAAGGTAAATTAGGAAAATATTGCCGAACATCACCACCCCACACTTAGATCCTTTCTCGCCCTCGAGCAATCATAAAAAAAAACTTCCCAACTAAACCAACACTTGATAGAACAGGTCTACCTATGGTTATGGTTGATACTAATCATTAAATAAGAGCATAAATACATACCATGTGACCCACAACATGCAAAAAATTCACCAAGTTTTAAAACACTAGAACGACCAACACAAGACATCTCAATCTCAAAAACCGACTCAATGAAACCAAGTTTTCACAAAATCACACCCATTCACTCAACTAAGAAGTCAGTAACTTCTCCAATCCCGCGCAAATCATGTGCCTTCACCAAAAATCAAGAGAGCGTCCCAAATATCACACAAAGAATATATTTCAAGAATAAATGAGGGACATAATATAGAAAGAATTCACTCGCTCTCCAAAGGAAGTTGTGCCACACACAATGTACCATAGGCTTTCCCGTAGTGTAGGACTCCACTAATATAAGCTCACTCCAATCAGGATTAACAAGGACTTTAAGAGTTGTAATGTAGGCTAAAGAACGGGTAGGATAAATCTGGATAAATAGTGACTACCTCCCTAAGCACTTTTATACATCACTTTCAAATTTTTATTTTTACAATTCTTCTCAAAACCAACCAAACAACCACCCCAAACATATACAAGAAATTTCCTCTCAATTTAAGCAATTTGCAACTTTACTTTTTGCACAACACTAGCAAGGATTGAGATTTTTCTTTCTTTTGTCTTCTTTATTTTCCTCTTTTCTTTCTTTCATTTTTTTCTTTTCAATATTTTTCTTAACCTTGCCAATGATTCTTTTTCAAAATGCACCATATTATTTTCTTTCATCGGTTCTACTCAAAGCCATCCAATCATCCAACCACAACTCCACAAACAATCAAATACTTTCCAATTAAAGTGCTATAAGGAGTAAGGGTTCAAATGGAAGATAATTAAGAACAAAAAGGGTAAGGCTTGAAATGTGGGTGCCAACAAAAAAGTCAATAGGCTCAAAAGGGCTTAAGAAGGATAATATTAAAGGATAGGCTAATCAAGGCTAGAAGGGCTTATCAAAGAAACGCCTGTATCATCTCCCGACTAGAGTAAACCTAGGATTTCGCTTTGAACACACACGGGGCAAGTTCTAGACATCAATATGCGGCACTGAACATAAGAAAATATACCTCACATCACACATGGCACACAGTTCACTAAAGACGGTTTCATTCCAACTCTCAGTTCAAGCAAACAAGATGCAATTTTGGAAATTTAAGTACTAAGGCACAATAGTTCACAAAAGAGTCAATTAGTTGAACCTAAGCGTCTCAAGAAAGTCATTCAAATTTTTCTAGGCATGCATCACAATTTTTAAATCAAAAGGATTCACAAATAGCATATGCTCAAGTCCAAATTCACCAGTATCAAACAAACCAAAGGCACCTAGCATTCTACCAATTTTCCTAAAATACTCTACTAACTACTACTACAAAACTACTCCTAAAAATAAAAATTACCCGGTTCAAAGGTCTACCCATGGAAAAGAACTGAGGCCATAAGAAAAACCACGTGGTGGATGACTGTACCACTAACTAAAACTAAAAAAAAAATCTTTTTGGAAATTTTCATTAGTTTTCTAATTTTTTTATTTTTTTATATTAAAGCAAGAAACAAATAAAAATAACGTCCAATGACAAAAATTAAAATTTCTAAAATTAAATGCCTAAAGGTACAATCATCCATAACCTCAAAAAGAACAGAAGTTTCCCCACCCCACACTTAAAATCAAGCAGTGTCCTCAGTACGACAAAAAGAAAGTGCAAGAGTTAAAGGAACTTCCCTGAAGGCCGAAAGATCTAGCCTTTGGCGCTAGCGGTGACGCCATCTCCCTCACGAACCAACCAAGCGTCCGTAGAGCAAGGGGTACTTAGACTTCCCCCGACATGTTGTTGCTAAGTCATTGGGTGTGCGCGCACACCACACTTGAGCTCAACATCACCTAAACCTGCGAGACAAGTAGCTACGCATACAAGAATCACCGGGTGTCGTAACGACCCCACACTTAGTCCTAACTACACTCTAATGGAAGTAAAACTAACTAATTAACTAATTTAAAACTAACTAACACAAGCGAGCAATGGGGGCAGCAGGAAGGATTCAAAAGGCCGGGACTTGGAAACGACTAGTGTGCGATAATGGCTACGGCACACTTTAACTCATAGTTATGTCAAATTTAACTCAAACGCCACTAATTTTATTCCCGGATATCATCACAATATTCAATTATATGCCTATATGTAATTTTGCTACTCAAGAATTCACAATTTTGAAAATTTGATCGCTTAGGCATTTTGACGAACAGTTTGTGTGCATTGTTTCTATGTCAGATTTCATAAGCATCGAAAAGGGAATAACCCTCCTAATTTTCATGGGAGATCACTTTAACATATACCAGACATACCATCACAGATTCACATTTAATGCTCAAAACCCGACGAGGGTTCAATCATAAAAATCACGATAGCTAAGAGAAAAGGGACTGTGATAGTAAAGCAGAAACATGCTGAAAAATAGCTGCAGAGCACGAGAAAGAATAAGAGAGAACGATGGAGTGATATACCAGAGCAACAGTGAAGCAGTGGTGCGATTGCCTTAGCTCTCTTTCTCTCTATCGTTCGTGTTTCACCCAGGAAAAGAGGGATGGGGAAAATGTTTAATTATAAAACTTACTTGGGATGCGATGGGGAAGGTGATGCACGCTAATAGCGTTTCCAAATCCTGCGTATTATGTTAGAGGCTCGCGATGGCATACGCGTCGCCTGGTTATAGTTTTCCAGAATTTGTCACTCACTGTTGATCCACACTGTGGAAGAAGCGATGCCAGTTCCGTGGCTTTCTAGTTAATTCTGAATTTTTTGCTTCATCCGCTATGGCTTGCGCGACGCCTGTGTATCGCGTTCCAATTTCTGGACATTCTGTTTTACCCTGCGCTGTGAGACAAGCGAAGCAGCAGCTATGGCGTTCAAGTTCTGGGTTCACTTTTTCTGATCCGCTATGAGAGAAGCGACGCGTCTCCTGTAGCTTCTCTAAATTTCTGCTGAAAATTTGCTGCGCGCCATAAGCCAAGCGACGCATGGCTATAACTTTTCAAAATCTGTGTTCACTGGTTTGCACAAAGCTATGCAGTGTGCGACGCATCCCCTGTGGCGTTTCTGATTTTGGTTGGAATTTTGCTGATACGCGATGCCAAGAGCGTCGCATGGCCTGTAGCTTCAAAACAATATGTTCAACACCTCAACACGCCAAACGGTTGAAATTAGCGCACCTTTCGAAAGTCCCGAGCCCTGCAAAAGCAACAAGAAACTACTTAACGCTAATTAAGTAAAACGACTAGAACAATAAAAATTGGGTTGCCTTCCAACTAGCGCTTGATTTATCGTCGCGGCACGACTCTTTTTTTATATTTTTATTCTTTTTCTATTTTTTCTTTTATTTTTTTTGCGTTTACATACAAAGCTCGGGTTGCCTCCCGAGAAGCGCCTAGTTAACGTCGTGGCACGACAACACTTTTTAAGCTCACTTCCAGCATTTACGTCTCCTCTTCTTACGTCGAACTTTTGTTTTCTTCCTTCCCTTAAGAGAATTTTCCTTCAACTTGTCAATTATTGTGTCGTGGTCACTTTGTTCTACATTCCGCTCAAACACCTCTTTCGGTTTACTTTCATGTTCTCGTCTGACACATTCTATCAAAGAACACTCTTCAAACTTAGCCATATTATCCTTTTCATTATAAACCTTGAAAGTAACCTTTTCTCCATGTGATCTCACAGTCATCTCCCCAAGTTCCATGTCAATAATTGCCTTCAAGGTGACTAGGAATGGTCTTCCCAAAATTACTGGAGCTTCTCGATCCTCTTCATAGTCTAGAATAATGAAATCAGCAGAGAACGTAAACTTTCCAACTTTAATCAACACATCCTTCACCTTACCATCGGGGCAAGTGAGTGATCCATCCGCCATCTTAAGAGTAACTGAAGTAGGCTTGATTTCTCCTAGGCCTAACCTTTTATAGACAGACAGAGGCATGAGATTTATGCTGGCCCCCAGATCACACAGTGCAACAGAAATATTATGACCACTAATAGTGCAAGGAATAGTAAACCTCCCAGGATCTTGAAGTTTTGGAGGTAATTTACTCAGGATTGTACTACACTCCTCCGTCAACTCGATTGTATCAATCTCTTGTGGCTTTCTCTTCTTAACTAGAATCTCTTTTAAGAACTTCACAAATGACGGCATCAGTTCAAACACATCAGTCAAAGAAATGTTAACCTGAAGCTCTTTCATCATACTCAAAATTTTTGAAATTGAGCCATATCCTTTGATGATTGAACTCGCTGTGGGAATGGTGGGGGCGGTAGAGGTGCCTCCTTTTTCTCTTCTTTCTTCTTCAATTTCTCCACTTTTTCTACTTCCGCTGCTTTAAGTTGCTCCTTCTCCTCAGGTTTGGCCATCAATTCTTCACCTTTAACTAGAATTATAGCAAGACAGTGCTCAACTCCCTTTAGATTAGGATTCGATTCAACATTACCAGAAAGTGCTCCATGTGGTCTAGAATTTTGTGCTCCAGCTAACTGCCCCATTTGGCGTTGAAGGTCTTTTTGAGCAGTAGTAAGATCTTTTATGGCCTGTGCCTGAGCTGCATTGTCAGCTATAATTCTCTGCTGGCCTGCTAACATCTACTTTATCAAATCTTCAACTGAACTGCCGGACTGCTGTGGTTGAGCCTGAGGATGTGAACTCTGGTAGTTATTCTGAGATCTCGTATTACCTTGTGCGGCCTGGTTGTCACTCCAAGAGAAACCCAGATGATTCCGTGAATTAGGATTGTAGCTATTACCAAACTGGTTCTGATTTTGTCCTTGAGACCTATTTTGATTCACCACGTATAAATTGACTATGGATTGGAGGGGCAGACATCAATAGCATGATATTGTCCACATACCTCACAAAAACTTTGAAACTGCTACACTTTTTTAACTGATTGCACTTGTTGCTGAGTTGGTGGCAATGCTAGCTTGCTAATTTGGTTAGCTATCGCATCCATCTTTGCATTCAACGCTGAAACCGCATCCAGTTGAAGTACTCCAACAACTTTTTGACTTGGAGCTCTACCATCACCCTGCCATTCAGGATTGCTCTGAGAGAATTTATCCAGTAATTCATAAATCTCATTAAAATTCAAGGCCAAGACTTGACCTCCAGCAGCAGCATCCACCACGATCTTGGTATGAGCATTCAAACCTTCCACAAACGTATGAGCCAACACCTCATTCGACTAGTTGTGGTGCGGACAATCTCTCAACAATGACTTGAATTTTTCCCAAGCCGAATACAAGGATTCTCCATCTCTTTGTCTAAAAGAGATAATCTCACTCCTTATTCTAGCTGTTTTGGCAGATGGATAGAATTTAGCCAAAAATTTCTTAGCTAAAACATCCCAAGTAGTGATAAACCAAGGCTTTTCAGCCTTTAACCACTTCTTTGTTGCCCCAATCAATGAAAATGGAAAGAGTATCAATCGAATATAATCAGTTGAGACCCCCTACTGGTGTGTATGTGTCACAGATCTCCAAGAAATTCTGGATATGTTGTTGTGGATCCTCGTGCAATAATCCAACATATTGTCCAGTCGCATGTAACAGTTCTATCATGCCGGACTTAGTCTCAAAGTGTCCAGTAATTTCAGGTTTAACTATGCTCGAGGCTACTCCCTCCAGACTGGGAAGAGCAAAATCTCGCACAACTAAAGCTCGATCTTCTACCATTCCTACAGGTAAGGGTTAAGAGAAACCTAATACCTGAAACAACACAAGAAACTCAAAACAAAAATTAAACCTGAATAGAAAATAACAAATTATCTAAAAAGAAAATAGTCAATCATTTAGTCCCCAGCAACGGCACCAAAAACTTATTGCTCCCAAACGCACACGCAAGTATACATGGTCGACAAGTAATAAAGTGATAAGATTGAGTATCGTTCCCACGAGGATTATTGTTCAGACTGAATCCTAGCAAACAATTTCCTTAAAACTATTCAGGGATCTTTTTCGATGATGATTTGTAATTTACTAACTAAGCAAACAATAATTAAAAGCAAGTAATTGAAGTCAAGTAATCAAAAGCAAATTATAAGTTGTTATCAATAAAAGAGAAACAGTCCAGGGTCAGAGTTATGAACAATTCAGTTGAGTTTTCCAATTGATTCTACTTCTTGATTTCCTAGATTGCTAGCTAACAAGTTAATTATATTCGTGAAAACCTGTCGATTCTTCACAAGTATATGCAAGCTACTCTAACTCCTATATTTCTATGGAATTAAATCACATGCATGCATTAAAGAACTCTATATTTAGCTAAGCAAGGCGAATAGGTATTTGTCTATCCTACCCACAAATCGATTCCCTGATGCCTAATTTCACAATCAAGCCCTATTCTTTCTTATGTGCATTCACATGTTCCCTCTGTCGAGTTTAACTTGTAAATCGTAGATAGTGTTCAATTATCGGGCCCTGATAACCAAACAATTAGGCTCAAGAAAGAATAAACAATCTGTTATGGTAAATCAATAGGTAGAAATCAACTTTCAAACATCAACCTTCATGTATTTGCTCTAACCCTAAAACAATATTTTTAGCTACTCATATTCATAATAGCACCACAAGAATTCATGGAAGAAATATGAAAGATTGTAATAGATGAAGTAAAAGAATAAAACCTTTGTTTCAATGTATTAGGAACTCCAAAACTTGCTCCAAAAATCGACCTCCCTCAAAATTGAAATTAAAATACTATTTATAGTATTTACAAAGTCTTCCCATAAGTTAATCCTAAGCCTAAACTGAATTGGAAAAGTTGGATCGCGGAACTAAAAGCCACAGGTGAAGCCTCGCGTGTCTCATGGCTTCTGAGAGTCGTGCGCCACAGCTCATGTGTCGCATGGCTTGTGGCATTTGGAAGTCTGAAGCTGCAGGCCATGCCTCGCATGGCTTATGGCTTTTGGAAGCCTGAAGCTTTGACAAATCTGTAGCTTCCTCCATAGCTTTTCGTCTAATGCCATATCCCACGATTAGCTAAGTTCATCAATTGTTGCTCGATTTCCTCCATCTTCACTCCGTTTGCACTCCTATTCATCCAAATCATTCCTAACGAGTAAATATTTCATAGTAGCCTCATTAGACCGTACATCACAAACACAATAAGTGAGCGCAAAAATCACAATTATTTCGTGCAATGGACGAATAACGTATCAAAATGTGAGGAAATATTAAGGTAAATTAGGCAAATATTGCCGAACATCATGTTGGTTGAAATATTACCTCTTTGTATAGACATGACCGTTCAGGAACGGATGTATAAATATGTTGGTCTATAATGTGGTAAACCAACATCTGATATTAATGACAAAATCTGTATATAATTAGATTTACGTGATGAACCAACCAATGTAATTATCAAATCCATATTGAATTGGATTTGTATAATGATTGAAGGTTAATTTTAAAATATGGGCATCAAATAAATGGCAAGATGGAAATGGTTGAAAGGTATATTAAATGTTTAAAGGCTGTTTCCACAACTGATGCAACCATTCCAAGCTATTGATATAGTGATGCTATATTAAGAATAGCCAATAACCGCTCTATGATAGAAGTTGAGCTCATAACCGTAAACGAGGCTGCTGAAATAGTGAATGGCTACGTAATTCTTGAAAGACGTTCCATTTTTGCCCAAACCATTGCCATCAATTTGCATACTGGGAGTCAAGCGGCAATTGGACCGGCTGGAAATGTTATGTATAATGGGAAAAATCGTCACATACGACGAAGAAATAAAACCGTTAGACAACTACTCTCTAGAGGAATTATCAACATTGACTACTTAAAGTAAATGGATAATATGTTGGATCCACTTACAAAGGCATAACTAGAGAGGCGGTTGAGGTCATTAAAGGGAATGGGACTGTGGCCGAGGACAAGTCATCACGGCGGTAACTCTACCTAAATGACTGGAGATCCCAAGAACTAGGTTCAAGGAGAATACAAAGTTGTGCATGACGGTTCAACATTGTCAACTTAAATTTTGGTCCATTCTCGTGATGAGACAATGTTCAAGTACCAATGATAAAGCGCTAAAGGCGTTTTATAATGATTATCTAAATTTGATATGAAAATTATCAAATAGTGTACATCTACGAGATTACACATTTATAAATCACCTATGCAAGTGTGAAGTGGAAGCCGTTTCAAGGAAAATTATGTAAGGCCAATTCTCTGTGCACTTATGAAACCAGACGGTGTTCATGGTTGAAACGAACACATCGATAACAATAGAAAGACGGTAAATGATTAATTGTGTGACATACGTTGTCTAGATATACACCAAAGTTCGACGGTTCAAAGATATCAAATCTACTAATTGACCGACTATATTCGATGTATGTTCACTATTCCAAGAGAAACCCACTTATCACGATGCAATTAATCCTTGTTGCGAATCACACAGTTTTGTTCATGTATGTTTCTATCATATAGCCATTTCCCATTCATGTGGGGGATTGTTGGGTTTTTGAATAGGTTTCCCGCACCTTTTCTTTGAAAAGGCATGGTACCTTTTCAGCACAAACCATTTTGTTTGCTATAAATAGGATTTCTTCCCTCATAATTTAGACACACTTTTGGATAAAAAATTCTGAAATACACTCCTCTCTTTTGCATTGTTTTATAAAATAAAAGTCAGTCAGGGTCGGGTCGTGTGATTTGCAGCCGTTGAGTAATTCACTAGCACACCAGCGTTTGAGATACCGCTACACCGGTGACGGTAAATCCATACTGTCCTGGGAAGAAATAATCCGCAACCTCAGGTACTGGAGGGGATTAAGTTCCTTAAGGAAACACCGTGAAGCCGGTGGGCTCGAATTTTGTTCATCGTTTGTCTCTTTATTTTTATTTCTGTATTTTCTATTTCAGATTATTTATTTCGAATACCGAATTTCTAACAATATTAAGAAACTTAAACTATTTTCTGTTTTCAAATAATAATCAGTGTAAGGGAAAACTTGACGAGCAAATTGTTTTGTTCGGTATGGATAAATAATAAATTAAGTCGGTCAGAGGTGTTCATGAATTCTCCTTTAGGTGGTTTCATGTGCATCATGAAAATAATATTTAATTGACCATTTTGGATAGTTTATGAATAGATGCAGATGTTTCTGGATTACTTCTTTAAGGCTGTTTTTGTCACCTATTTACGAGATGAGCATTTGTTTTAACCATAATTCCTCTAACTGCTATTATTTTGTTGAATTGATAGAAGGCATTAATTCAAGTTCTATTAGCTTTATTGGATTTGAGATGCCAACTGCGATGACATTAAATTGTTGATCTACTGAAACAACTAATTTGTGGGAACTTTTAGAATGTATTTTGCGCTTTGATATGGTTTGTCACATTCAAGACAATGATATCATATGCTAGACCATGAAAAAAAATCTAATGATTTTGTGCTACTCTCTTGATCTCCAGTAATAATAATGAGACAGTGTCTGACGATTGAGAAAGAAAATGGAGGCCAATTCATGGCCAAGGATATATCTCGTATTTGCTGGAAAAGATTGTTTCTTCTAATGAAATAAGTGGATCAAGAGAAACGGTCAAGTTCCCATAATTTGAAAAAGGAACCCACCGCATCGTGTTAAGCCCATAAGGAGGAACATGATTCCTTTCGTTAGATGGGCATGTTTGCAGCGTTGTAACCAAGAACGTCACGCTGGTTCAGTGTTTAGACAACTGAACTACATATGAAAACTATGTGGATTCTATGGAAAAGCAAAGAAAGAGTGCTTGATGTCGACGGAGACTAAAGCATTTGTGGCTTTCTACTCCCACATTGGAGACTAAAATCTTGATAGTTTTCTACTCCAAATTTGGAGATTAAAATTTTCGTGAATTTTGGTCAAGTTTGGAGATTAAAATCTTTGTGATTTTCTGCTCCAATCTTTTACTTAGTTTGAAGATTAAGATCTTCACCATTAAATTAAATCGATTTTGAAGATTAAACTCTTCACCATAGTATTAAAAGTCAGGTTGAAGATTAAACTCTTCATTGTACTTTTAAATTCAGCTTGAAGATTAAAAAATTTTGCCGTTGTATTAAATCGGTTTGAAGATTAAAAACTTCGCCGTTTTATTAGAAATGGTTGTCTCATACTCCAACAAAGAACAAAAGTTTATAGTGAACTGTGATATTGCTCGCTGCGATGAGAAACAATCTGCCATGGAATTGAGCTATTCAACATAGCCATATTTAATTTGGCTTGAATGATTGAATCAATTGGCATTCCAGAAAGGTTGCATTATTGGTTCATGAAGTAACGTCAAAGTGGACTTAAGCGCAAGTGGTGGCAATTGGATATACATCCATTAGGTGCTGTGATTACATAAGTTGTCATCTAGTAATTATGTGCATGAAGCAAAGCTTGGACGTGGCCATGTCATTACGTTCAATCTGCGAGTTGTTCGAGTGGCGCAATTGAGTTGCACCGTTTCGCAGAAAAGTGACATGATCTGGCAAAATCATGTGATTTTCATGATGAAGTACCCTAAACCAAAATAAAATAAATTATTATTATTATTATTATTATTTATGGTGTCTAGTGGGTATATAAGAAGCCTTCGTTTGTTTTCCACCAAACTAATAAAAACATCTTGCAATTCGTTCAAGTGAAACGGATGAATGTACATGCATTATGCATAATGTTATAGAATTAAAAAATGTGATTTGAGTTCTATGAAATATGGCACTTGAAATATTTAAAATGTCGGGGCATTTGATTTATGCATGTCAAATGCAAGTAAAGTCTATCTATTTAGAAGAGCTAGTTGACATATTTTTTAACCCCATGAATCCTTCGTGGATATTGACGTGGTAGTCGGTGAATCATAACCTTTTAGTCTTAATGATGATTAGTTGATGAATACTACCGATTAGGTAGTCAACATTGATTACATAACGTCAATGGATAATATGTTGGATCCACTTACAAAGGCATAACAAGAGAGAGTCGGTTGAGGTCATCAAAGGGAATGAGACTGTGGCCGAGGACAAGTCATCACGGAGGTATCTCTACATAAATGACTGGAGATCCCAAGAACTAGGTTCAAGGAGAATACAAAGTTGTGCATGATGGTTCAACATTGTAAACTTAAATTTTGGTCCATTCTCGTGATGAGACAATGTTCAAGTACCAATTAGGATAAAGCGCTAAAGACATTTTTTAATGATGAACTAAATTTGATATGGGAATTATCAAATAATGTACATCTAAAGGATTACACATTTAGAAATCACCTATGCAAGTGTGAAGTGGAAGCCGTTTCAAGAAAAATTATGTAAGGCCAATTCTCTACGCAGTTATGAAACTAGGCGGTGTTCATGGCTTAAACGAACACAACGATAAGAATAAAAAGACGATAAAGGATTAATTGTGTGACATACGTTGTCTAGGTATACACCAAAGTTCAACGGTTCAAAGATATCAAATCTACCGATTAACCGAGTATATTCGATGTATGTTCTCTACGGACAGTTCAAAGAGAAACCCACTTATCCCGATGCAATTAATCCTTGTTGCGAATCACACAGTTTTGTTCATGCATGTTTTCATCATATAACCATTCCCCATTCATATGGGGGATTGTTGGGTTTTTGAATAGGTGTGAACGGGAAATGGTTTTTCCCACACCTTTTCATTGAAAAGGCATAACACGTTTTCACCACAAACCATTTTGTTGGCTATAAATAGGATGTCTTCCCCCACAATTTTGACACACTTTTGGATAGGAAATTCTGAAATACACTCCTCTCTTTTGCATTGTTTTATAAAATAAAAGTCAGTCGGGGTCGTGTCGTGTGATTTGCAGCCATTGAGTAATTCACTAGCACACCAACGTTTGAGGTACCGCTACACCGGTGACGGTAAATCTGTTCTATCCTGGGAGGAAATAATCCGCAACCTCGGGTACTGAAAGGGATTAAGTTTCTTAAGGAGACACCGCAAAGTCGGTGGGCTCTGATTTTGTTCATCATTCGTCTCCTTTATTTGTTTCTACAATTTCTATTTCAGATTATTTATTTTGAATACATAATTTCTAACACATATCACTCGAACAAAAAATGGTGTCATCTGCATATGAAAGGTGCGTGACACTAGCCCTAACTGATGTACATCATAACAGATGAAATCAATGGTTTTGATTATTGAGCATGCTGGAGAATAAATTTGCACAGATAGCAAAGATTGAGGGGAACAAAGGGGTCACCTTGCTTAAGCCCTTTTTATGACTAAAAAATCAAATCTAGTTCCATTAACATTTATAGAATACTAGATTAGAGATCAACAAGCAACCTTTTTCCAAAACCAAAAGCTTTAAGAGTGTGGAAAAGAAAGAATCAACAAATCATATTATATTCTTCAAACCTGTCTAATTTAAAAACCATATCCGTTCTTAGACTTTGTGGAATATAACGTACTACTCCCTCTGCCCCATTTTATTTGTCATAGTTACTATTTTGAGAGTCAAACGTTTTAATTTGACCGTAGATTAAGATATAAAATTTTTAACTTATTTTTTTTAAAAAAATTACATATTCGAAAATTACATGAAAAGTACTATAAGTCACAATAAATTACAACTCAAAATATTTAAAAGATATATATAAAGATTACGGTCAAAGATAAACTCGTTTGACCATCGAAATCCGAACTACGACAAACAAAATGGGATGGAGGGAGTAGCTCTTAGATGTTACGACCGGCAATTCTCAAGTCGTGATATGGAGCTTCATCCCTGATTATTTTAGATTATAGGTCAATTAAAATGAAAACATGCATGTTAAATAGCACGCTTGATCAATAATTAAATCAAGAACACCTGAAATAATATTATAAATCGAGTAAATATCCACAATCTCGAGTGTGGATACAACCGTAAATACCCAACTATCATGGAGCAACACTAGAATGTGAGATATAAGTTGGGCATATCCCTAAGAAAAAAAATAAAGGAAGCTCGTACGATGATCACCAGCATGGAGACCACAGCTGGAAAAGATCTAAATCAAGCTTAAGAGGACTAGAGGACCTGCACAAAAATTATAGGGATGTGAATCACAGTACTTGGTAAGATGATTGATGAGCCCTCATGTTCTTACCCCTTGGATCAAGTCTTAAAAATGCTTATATGAATGTCATGATATGGATTTCACGGTAGCAATAAATGAATAAGCAATCAAACGGCATCACGTATACCTCCCAGACCGCCCATATATATGGTACCAATTACACCATATTTCTATTTCTACTCTACAGAAACGACTTGAAACAGGTCATGGATGTTCTGCCAGCTTACACATGGGCTTTTTAGTCTTTTCATGTTATCTTATGTGCCTCTTTTGGAGTGTTCAATTATTAGATGCATTTTTTGTATTTTGTCAAATTATTCTACTATGAACCCGATAATAGTACAGGTATGCAGTACGAACTCGAAGGTGATTGAGTTTCTTTTAATAAACATTTTTTCTTGTGGTTGTATAGAGATGATGAATGTTTTTAGAGCTTCAATTGCATGGCTGTACCTTGACCATATACTATTGCAAAGTTTCAAGCAGCATATTTAATTCCAAATGTTGTACACATCTAAGTTGTTTCTCTGTGGAGGTCATAGCACTTTCCTACTAAAGATTGAGATGTTTTTGTGCGCAGGCTATGTTGCTTAGCAATTACACCATGCAAAAGATGTCGGATCCGGCTCCTCTCCATTACACATTCTCTCCATTTCGTCAAGTGTACCTTAGGATGAATTACATGTATCTTATTTAATTTTTAAAGGCCTAGATTATACTAATTAACTTGTATATTAACTATAGTTAAGTGAATAAATTTTGAAAAACACTCTAAATCTGGTATGAAAAAATACTTCCCGTAACTTTTGCTTCCAATAAATATCATTTAATCCATTATATTCTTATTTCCAAATTTTGAAATTTTAGAGCATGAACTTAATTTTTTTTAGCGCGCTACAAAAAAACAGCTTCTTAGCAGCGGTGTCTTAGCGATGGTTTAGTAAACTGCTGGAATTGCTTAGAGTTTGCAGCGCTTTTAGTAACTGTTGCAAGAAAAACTGGTTAGCAGCGGTTTTTAATAGTATTGCGGTGGTTCAGGCTAATCAACATAAATGCAGCGGTTGCTGGCTTTTCCTGCGGGTATGCTCTTCGTCCCACATCGGCTAAACAAAGCAACTTTATGCTCTTTATAAGCTGGTGTGCAACCAATCATAGACAAGTTAATTATCTCTGTGGGAATGCTGACGTTTATAATCATATGTTTACTGTTGGATTGGATGGATGCATGGACTGTGGGTTGTGGCCCGACTCTTCAGAGATTCGTGGGCCAACATTGTTTGGGCTGTAAGTGTGGGTTAATATCCCTAATAGGGCAGGACCCCCAACTCCCCATCATTTCATTTTCCACAATCTTATGGTTTAGCTGCAGTTCTATATGTCAACCGCGGCTAATAATTGACTGGCAGCGGCTACCAAAAACTGCCGTTAGATAGTTTAAGTACAGCTGCTAAGGCAGTTCATAAACCCCTGCTAAATTTTTTAGCGGCAGTTAAAAACTGCTGGTAAACTTATTTTTAACTGCTGCTATTTGTCATTTTTTTTGTAGTGGCGTTTGACCCTTTCTCGGTAGGTAAATAAATAGATAAAACTCCAAGTATCTTTTGATATTTTCTTGTTTAACAATCAGTTGTTTCTTGTTATTTACCGTTGGTAGACTTTTTATTATTTGTTTCAATTAACTAAAAAATCAAACATGACGACAACTTTTGAAATTTGTCTTTCCAATGATAACAAAATAATTGCTCTTTTAAGTAACTTTATTATATATATATATACTGGCAAGTAATATTATCAAACAAGAATAAACTGTTTTTTCATATTGAAAACATATTGTTTGAAAATAACGACTCTTAAGCATGATAATAATTTATTACCTTTTACAGTTGACGAAAAAATAAATTCCAGAACACCTATTATTAGGTTCACGTTGTACTAATTAAGATCTGAAAATACAAGTATGAAATTATAATAGTAATAAATTATAAACGGGTACCAAAATTTATAGGGAGTACTTTTTATACCAAATTTCTAGTGTTTTTCAAAATTTATTCACTTAACTATAATTAATATACTAAGTTAAGTTAATATAATCTAGGCCTTTTAAAATTAAATAAGACACATATCACTCATCCAAAGATGTACTTGATAAAATGGAGAGAAGGTATAATGAAGAGAAGCCGAATCCAAAAATGTCTAGGTTCGATTAAAGCAGGAAGTATTAAAACACATTAATTTCAAAACTCTGCAAATTATCGTATACTTCTGATAATGCTGCCAGAAATTGTGCTCCTATGACTGATATAATAGGACCAAAGGAAAAAAAGTCGTGCTTCTAATTGAGGATTCCAACACTCTTACCGTTGAGAGTTTTAATTCAACACTCTTAGCGCATTTTTTTATAAGTTATAAAAGCACCTAGCTTTTGTTAGTAGACTGTTATTCGAATAAATAACAGAAAATTGGAAACAGAAATGAATGGAGAAAATCCGAATCTGCTGACTTCACAGCATGTCCTTAAGAAACTTAATCCCCTCACATTACCCGAGGTTATGGATTAGATCCTCCAAAGATAGAATGGATTACCTTTGTTGCTGTAGTGGTACTCCAAACTGCAACAAACAGCGAACTCAAATGGCCGGCAACGATCACACAATAATGCTGTTTCTTTATTTAAAAGTAATGCAGAAAGCAAGAGAAGAATTCATAAATTTCGGTGAGGAAAAACTGAAGGAATGACCATCTATTTATAGGCCAAGGATTGCTGGATAAAGGGGTGTGAAGGTGGCTGTTCACATTGCAGGTGGCCATTCATGAAAGGCATCCCTTCTGGTGGCTGTTCACGAAAAGCAGCCCTTCTGGTGGCTGTTTCTAGAACTCGCGGGAAATTTCTAACACGGGAATTAAAGACGAAAACTTAATTTAATTTACCGTTATACAAACGGTCAATTATCAATTAAACTATTATTAATATTTAACAATTAGTTTTAATTTTGTTGGTCCAAAAAATTAAGTCAATCAATTATATTTCCGAATCCGAAGCCGAAGCCGAAACCGAGCGAGCGACGACGACGACGGAAACGATGCGAGGCCCCTTTCTCTCAGCTCATTTTAAGAGCTAAAGGAAGTTATTTTATATTTATACCCAACAAAACACTTGTCTTTAACCGATGAGGGACAAAGTGATAAAGCCAAAGTCGCATTTTTATCTTCTTCCTTCATTTTCCATTCACACCACCACACTTCTAACCCCAACAATCCCCCACATGAATGGGGAAGGATGGACATATGCAAGAAAAGTCTGTGTGACTCGCAAGAAGGATTAATTGCATCGGGATAAGTAGGTTTCCCTTTGAACTTTCCTTAGTGAACATACATCGGATATACTCGGTCAATCGGTAGATTTAATATCTTTGAACCGTCGAGCTTTGGTGTATACCTAGACAATATATGTCACACAATTAACCTTTAATCGTCTTTGGTTCTCATTGTCGTGTTCGTTTCAGCCATGAACACCGTCTGGTTTCATAAGTGCGTAGAGAATTGGCCTTACAAAATTCTCCTTGAAGCGGCTTCCACTTCATACTTACATAGGTGATTTCTAAACGTGTAGTCCCGTAGATTTACACTGTTTGATAATTCCATATCAAACTTAGATAATCATTAAAAAAGCTACGACGCTTTTATCCTTGGTACTGAACATTGTCTCATCACGAGAATGGACTAAAGTATATTTAGTTTGACAATGTTGAACCGTCACTCACAACTTTGTTTGACCTCATTGAACCTAGATCTTAGAATCTCCAGTCTTCTAGGTAGAGTTACCGCTGAGAGTCACTTGTCCTCGGCCATAGCCCCATTCCCCTCGATGACCTCTTAACTGCATCTCTAGTTAGGCCTTTTGTAAGCGGATCCGACACGTTATTACTTGACTTTACGTAATCAATAGTGATAATTCCCCTAGAGATGAGTTGCCTAATGGTTTTATGTCTTCGTCGTATATGATGATTTTTACCATTATACATAACGCTCCTAGCCCGTCCTATAGCCGATTGACTATCGCAAAGTATGCAAATCGGTGTCAATGGCTTAGGCCAAAATGAAATATCTTCCAAGAAATTTCGGAGCCATTCAGCTTCTTCACCGGCCTTATCTAGAGCTTTAAACTCAGCTTCCATTGTAGAGCGGGCAATCAATGTTTGTTTGGACGATTTTCAAGATACCGCTCCTCCACCAATTGTAAAAATGTATCAACTTGTGGATTTTGAATTAGTTGAGCCGGTGATCCAATTTGCATCACAATACCGCTCTATGACAGCGGGATATTTACTATAATACAAAACAAAGTTTTGGGTATGTTGTAAATATCCCAAAACTCATCTCATTGCCATCTAATGAATTGCACTTGGGTTATGTATGTAACCACTTAGTTTACTAATAGCACATGCTATATTAGGTCGTGTACAATTTCATGATATATAAGCAACCCAACACCCTAGCATAGTCCAGTTGGGACGTACTTTTTCCTCTATTCTTTGCTAGAGGCATATTCGTATCTAAGGGAGTCTTTGATACCTTAAAATTTAAATACTTGAATCTTTCAAGAACACTTTCTATATAATGAGATTGGGACAAAGCCAGACCTTGAGGAGTGTTATGAATCTTAATGCTCAGGATTACATCGGCAACTCCTAAGTCTTTCATATCAAATATGCTAGCTAGCATACGCTTAGTAGCATTTATATTGGCAATGTCATTACGCATTATTAGCATGTCATCCATATAAACAAACCATGACGATATGATTACGAGTGTTCTTAATGTAAACACATTTGTCGCACTCATTAATCCAAAAACCATTTGACAGCATAGTTTGGTCAAATTTTGCATGCCATTGTTTGGGTGCTTGTTTTAGCCCATACAGAGATATTAACAAGTCTGCATACCTTCTTTTCTTTCCCAGGGACCACAAACCCTTCGGGTTGTTCCATGTAGATCTCTTCCTCTAAATCTCCATTTAAGAAGGCTTTTGTCACATCCATTTGATGGATTTCGAGACTATACACGGCGGCCAACGCTGTTAACATCCTTATGGATGTAATCCTTGTTACCAGCGAATATGTGTCAAAATAGTCAAGACCTTCTTTTTGTCTATAACCTTTGACAACTAGTCTTGCCTTATACTTGTCAATAGTGCCGTCAGCTTTCATTTTCCTTTTGAAAATCCATTTAGAACCTAACGGTTTGTTCCCAAGAGGAAGATTAACCAATTCCCAAGTATGGTTGTTTAAGATAGATTCTATTTCACTATTGACTGCCTATTTCCAAAACGGTGATTCCTCAGAAGACATGGCTTCTTTAAATGTTCGAGGCTCATTTTCTAATAGAAAAGTCACAAAGTCATCACCAAATGAAATAGAGGTCCTTTGACGCTTGCTATGTCTTGGTTCATCCTCATTTGGGGTACTTTCTTCAATCCCTTCCTGAGGTCATTTGGTTCCTTCACCAATTGACTCACATTCCTTTTTATTCGGAAATATGTTCTCGAAAAATTCAGCTTTATCAGATTCCATTACCGTATTAACATGAATGTCGGGATTTTCTGATTTATAAACTAGAAATCGATATGCCTTACTATTTGTAGCATATCCAATGAAAACACAATCGACTGCTTTTGGCCCTATCTTAACCCTTTTGGGTTTAGGGACTTGCACCTTAGCTAAACACCCTGACACTTTGAAATATTTCAAGGTGGGCTTCCTTACTTTCCACATTTCATAAGGTATGGATTGTGTTTTGTTATGGGAAACTCGATTAAGTATTTGATTAGCTGTAAGAATAGCTCCCCCCCACAAGTTCTGGGGTACACCCGAACTTATCATCAAAGTATTCATCATCTCCTTTAATATTTGATTTTTCCTTTCCGCAATCCCATTAGATTAGGGAGTGTATGGGGAAGTTGTTTGGTGAATAATGCCATATTCCAAACATATTTCTTCAAAAGGAGATTTATATTCACTACCCCTGTCACTTCTTATCATTTTGATCTTTTTGTTAAGTTGCGTTTCAACTTCATTTTTGTATTGTTTGAATGCATCAATTGCTTCATCTTTACTATTGAGTAAGTAAATATAGCAATATCGCGTGCTGTCGTCAATAAAAGTTATAAAATACTTCTTTCCACCGCGAGATGGTATTGACTTCATATCACAAATATCTATATGTATTAAGTCTAAAGGTTCAGAACTCCTTTCAACTGATTTGTAAGGATATTTAGGGTATTTAGCCTCAACACATACTTGACATTTTGATTTTTCGCATTCAAAGTTAGGCAATACTTCCAGATTTATCATTTTTCGCAAGGTTTTATTATTGACATGTCCCAAACGAGAATGCCATAAATTGTTTTGACTCAACAAAGTAAGAAGAAGCTGAAAATTTATTCTTACTATCAACAACCATTAATTCAGCTTAAAAAGACCCTCAGTTAGGCAACTTTTTCCTACAAACAGATCATTCTTAGTTAATACAAATTTATTAGATACAAAAACGCACTTAAACCCGTTCTTGACGAGAAGTGTAGTAGAAACTAAGTTCTTCCTAATTTCATGAACATCAAGGACGTTGTTTAGAGTCACCATCTTACCAGAAGTCATCTTCAGAAAGACCTTCCCATATCCTTCAATCTTGGCTGTTGTAGAATTTCCTATAAATATTATTTCATCCAATCCAACGGGAGCATAGGAGGCAAATGCTTCTTTAACAGCACAAACATGGCGGGTGGCTCCAAAATCAATCCACCATTCCTTTGGATTTCCAACCAAGTTACATTCAGAAATCACAGCACAGAGATCAATGTCTTGAACTCCTTGGGAAATTATGTTTTCTTCAACCATGCTAGCTTGAACCTTCTTCTTTTTCTTGTCCTTATCCTTGTCCTTGCTAGCTTGAACCTTCTTCTTTTTCTTGTCCTTATCCTTGTCCTTCTGTGGGGCACGACAGTCCGCGGACTTGTGTCCACGTTTGCCACAATTGAAGCAGCTACCCTTGAACTTCTTCTTGATTGGATAGTCCTTTGCTCCAAAAGTCTTCTTTCTCTTATTTTGCTTTGGAGCAGCTTCAACAATATTTGCTCCCGCTATTATTGAACTTCCATTAGCCTTCTTTTCAGCAGTCTTCTTGTCTTCCTCAATCCTTAGACGGACAATCATATCTTCAAGTGTCATGTCCTTGCGCTTGTGTTTGAAGTAGTTCTTAAAGTCTTTCCACAAAGGTGGCAATTTTTCAATCATTGCCGCGACTTGAAATGCTTCATTGATGACCAAATATTCACCAAGGAGATCGTGAATAATAAATTTAAGCTCTTGGACTTGGGACACAACAGACTTTCCGTCCACCATTTTATAATCTAGAAATTTGGCAGCCACAAATTTCTTCGATTCAGTATCTTCAGTTTATATTTCTTTTCAAGTGCATTCCACAATTCCTTTGACATTTCAACGTTACTATAAACGTTGTACAAGTTATCTTCCAGCCCACTAAGAATATAATTCTTACATAGGAAGTCAGAATGCTTCCATGCCTCAATCACTAGGAAGCGCTCATTTTTAGGTGTTTTCACGGGCAGGACAGGAATGTCCTCCTTGATGAACCTCTGAAGGCTTAGAGTGGTCAGATAAAAGAACATCTTTTGCTGCCATCTCTTAAAGTCAATTCCAGAAAATTTTCTCGGCTTTTCTGCTGGTGGAATAGCCGTTACAGTCGCAGAACGGCTTGGACCAGCAGCACCAGGAACTGTGGTAGCAGAAACAACATTTTCCACACCATTTGCCATTTCTGTCAAAATGACACAACCAAAGTTAAACCAACGGTGAAGTATTTAAATCTTCAAACCAAATGATTATGTACCAAATTTGGTGAAGTGTTTCTTCTTCAAACCAAAGTACAAGCAAAATAAGTGAAGAGTTTATTTCTTCAAACTGAACAACAGTAGGAGTAGAAAGTTATGTAAACTTTAATCTCCAAAACGGGAGTAGAAAATCAGCAAGGTTTTAATCTCAAAACTACCAGAATATTATTCGAAAACAGAAAAAGAGTTAAGTTCCTTATGATTGTTAGTAGACTGTTATTCTAATAAATATCAGAAAACTAGAAACAGAAATGAGATGGAGAAAACCCGAGCCTGCTGACTCCACAACATGTCCTTAAGGAACTTAATCCCCTCACTTTAGCCGAGGTTATGGATTAGATCCTCCCAGGATAGAACGGATTACCTTTGTTGCTGTAGTGGTACTCCAAACTGCAACAAACAGCGAACTCAAATGGCCGGCAGTGATCATACAATAATGCTATTTCTTTATTTAAAAATAATGTAGAAAGCAAGAGAAGAATTCATAAATTTCGTGAGGAAAAACTTAAGGAATGGCCATCTATTTATAGGCCAAGGATTGCTGGATGAAGGGGTGTGAAGGTGGCTGTTCACACTGCAGGTGGCCATTCATGAAAGGCATCCCTTCTGGTGGGTGTTCACATTGCAGGTGGCTGTTCACGAAAAGCAGCCCTTCTGGTGGCTATTTCTAGAACTTGCGGGAAATTTCTAACGCGAAAATTAAAGACGAAAACTTAATTTAATTTACCGTTATACAAATGGTTAATTAAATATCAATTAAAAATTATTAATATTTAACAATTAGTTTTAATTTTGTTGGTCCAAAAATTAAGTCAATCAATCATATATCCGAATCCGATTTCGAATCCTAATTCGAAGCCGAAGCCGAAGCCGAGGCCAAGCCGAGCGAGCAACGACGACGGCGGCGCGAGGCCCCTTCCTCTCAGCTCCTTTTAAGAGCTAAAAGAAGTGATTTTATATTTATGCCCAACAAAACACTTGTCTTTAACCGATGAGGGACAAAGTGAAAAAGCCAAAGTTGCCTTTTCATCTTCTTCCTTCCTTTTCCATTCACACTACCACACTTCAAACCCCAACAGCTCCTAAGATGCATCTTAAAAATAGTTCATCAAATTGAATGCAATAATACAGGATAACAGAGTTGGGTGGAATTAATTATAGGATGAGTTGCACAGTTTTATCCCGCAATGGTAAAATGAAGCTTAGATTCTCGTTAGCCATATAAGCTTTTTAGACGTTAAGTATGTGTCAACAAAGTGAAGAAGGAAACAAGGTGATGCACCTCTAGTTGTCCAGTTTCTTGTGAAAGAATTCTCACAGTTTCCAGAGTTTGTATTAGGTGTAGTTCTTGCTTTACAGTTATACTCCACTTAAAAACACTTGAAAAAATAATTGTTCTCCACCTAATTCTTAGGACTAAAAGATTTTATATTGAACAACTTCCATTTGCTATTTAATTTGTACATGTTGGGATAAACTAGATACGAGGCATCCATGTGGGTCAATTCGTATCCATATTCAAATAGATAAATAAATACCTGTTGGGATTTTATTATAAAAAAGGTGTCTCACTTCAAGTATAAAAGAGAAGTCTCAATCCATTAGGATTGAATCTTTGAACAAGAGAAGAAAGAAAAACTCTTCTTCCTCCTCAAGAGAAGAACATAACGTTCACTTTCTCCTTGAAAAGTAAGAAAACAAAACTCTCTTCTTCTATGTTGAAGAACTTATGTGGAAAATCTCGACGAAGAACGGAAACGCTCTTCTATGAATTGGAACTACTTTTGTAACAAGGTACGTTATAAACTGTACAATGTAGTTCGTGTTTATAGCATGTGATTATGCCGTCGACTAGTGAAACAAATACGAAATGATCTTAAGGTGAAATGTGTGTTCATGAATTGTATAATCCTTCATTGGTATCAGGGCCAAATTTTTTGTTTCCTAAGTCTCTATCTTTCTTCAGTAAACACATTGTCTGTTAAAATTAATGTATAGTCTTTGTAGTATCAATGAGTTTAGTCTTGATTTCTTCAATATTAATTAGTCAACCTAGAGTATAGCAAAGGGTTCTAGGGAAGTGGAAGAGTGACTTGAGTAATGAAAGAGATAAATGACAATTAGTCTACAATGTATCTATATAAACAACAATGTATGAGATGAAATGATCATCCACAAATCATCCAAAAACAAATACAAGGCTGCTGAAATTACAAGCAGCTTGTTTCCCAAAATTCCAGTTGTTCTTTCTTAAATTATCTCTTTGATTACTAATCTTCCATCCTCAAATCCAATAAATTGGTATCAGAGCCTTTCGATTTAATATTCGAGGCGTATAGAAAGCTAAACAATGTCTTCTACAAGTGAACAAGGTGTGGCACAACTATCCATTCCTATGTTCAATGGAGAAAATTATAGTTTTTGGTATTTAAAGGCCAAAACGGTGTTCCAATCACAAGAATTGTAGGAGCTTGTTGAAAGTGATTATGAGGAACCCGAAGAAGGAGCACAACTCAACGCGGCTGAAACAAAGGCATTAAAAGAAACAAGAAGAAAAGATGCAAAAAACTCTCGCTTGTATTCAACAAGCGATGAGTGAGTCCATATTTTCAAGAATCATGAGAGCCACACAGTCAAATGAAGCTTGGGAGGCTCTACGTGAAGAATTTCAAGGAGATACCATTAAGCTTCAAACTCTAAAAAGTGAGTTTGAAAATATGAAAATGAAAGATGGAAAAATTTTGAAAGAATACTTCTCTAAAGTTGTTGAAATTGTAAATCAAATGATTTTGTATGGAGAGGTAATTGAAGATAAAAAATTGGTGGAGAAAGTTTTTATAAGCTTGACTGAAAAATATGATTTCATAGTCTCTATCATTGAGGAGACTAAAGATATCTCAAAGTTTAGTGTTCGAGAATTGATGGCATCTCTACAAACCCACGCGCAAAGGTTGTTAAGACACTCTGAAAAATCTATTGAGAGTGCTTTACAATCTAAGCTCAACTTGTCATCAAAATCACAAGGAGCTGAAAAAAATAAAGGAAAATCATCAAGAGGAGGCAAATCTGGCCTTGGAGGAGGAAAAAATCAAAGAGGACGCCGAGGTGGTAACTCTGGCAGAAACTCCAGTAACTCTGAACAAAGTTTCAACAACTCTTGACAAAAATGTAGTATTTATATAAGAAGCAGCCATGAAGACAAAGACTGTTGGTATCAAGGAATGCCATAGTGTAATTACTGTAAAAAATTTGGCCATGTGCAAAACTATTGTAGATCTAAGAACCAACAACAAGCAAATTTTCCTGAAGAAAGAGGAGATGGAAATCAGGGAGTGTTCTTTGCAAGTTGTCAAATGGCCAAAGAGAAAAATGATTATATCTGGCTATTGGACAGCGAGTGTAGCAATCATGTGACTGGAAACAAAAGTGTCTTTACAATGGTGGATGACAAAGTGATGGCTGAAGTGACATGGGAAATGGATCTTATGTCCAAGCACTTGGAAAGGGCACAATTCGTATCCAAACAAAAGAAGGAACAAAGTTCATCCATAAGGTACTTTTGGTTCCAGATTTAGATCAAAATTTATTGAGTATTGGGCAGCTTGTGGAGAATGGATATGCTGTCCATTTTGAAAATAACTGCTGCACAATTTATGACAAAAAAAGAGACATGAAGCTCATGGCAAAAGTGATGATGGAAAAAGGAAGAATTTCTTCTTTAACCTTCAATTATGGGGGAGAAGTAGCCTTGAATGCAAAAGTGAAAGATGATCCTTGGCTTTGGCATAGAAGACTAGGTCACTTATATTTTAATGGGATGAAATTGTTGCAAGAAAAAGAAATGGTGTATGGGCTGCCAAGAATTGAAGAAAACGATGGAGTTTGTGAAGGGTGTGCTATGAGAAAACACCATAGAAGCTCTTTTCCTCAAAGTGGAGCTTGGAGAGCAAACAAAGCTTTGAAGCTAGTTCATACGGATGTGTGTGGTCCGATGAGAACAACATCTCTTAGTGGGAACAAGTATTTTATCTTGTTCATTGATGACTATACACGGATGACTTGGGTTTATATCATGAAACAAAAGTCTGTGGTGTATGGAATTTTCAAAAAATTCAAGAGCCTTGTGGAAAAACAAAGTGGGTTGTTCATATAGGTGTTAAGAAGTAATCGAGGTAAAGAATATACCTTAAAACTAACCGTTGGGTACACACCACAACAAAATGGTGTACCCGAAAGAAGGAATCAAACGGTTGTTGAAATTGCAAAAACTATGTTGAAGGAAAAAGGAATGCCAAATACTTTTGGGCGGAAGCTGTGTACGCGGTGGTATACTTGATAAGTAGATGTCCAACCAATGCGGTGCAAAATATGAAACCTTTGGAAGCTTGGAGCAAAAGGAAGCCTTCGGTGAAGCACTTGAACGTTTTTGGGTGTATTTTCTATGCCCAAATTCCAAAAGAGAAGAGGAGCAAACTTGATGAAACAAGTGAGAAGTGCATTTTTTTTGGCTATAACTCAAAATCAAAAAGCTATAGGGTGTATAGCTTTAAGAGGAAAAATGTCATCACAAATAGAGATGTGTTGTTTGATGAAGAAGCTAGTTGGAATTGGGAGAAAAATGAGGTTGAAAGAAAGATTGCGGTGGCTGAAAAGGAGCATGAAAAATAAGGAAGAAGTCCCAAGATCAGGTTCTACATTACCTTCAAGCAATGGTTCAAGTTCTAGCACCCCAAGTCCAAAACATACCCCGGTAAAAATGAAAGACCTCGCTGAAATTTATGCATCATGCAACTATAGCATGCTTGAGTCATCAAGTTTTGAAGAAGAAATTAAGGAGGATGTTTGGAAGAAAGCAATGGTGGAAGAGCTCCAAATGATTGAGAAAAATCAGACTTGGGAGTTGGTAAACAAACCAACAAATCGGAAAATTGTTGGAGTGAAATGGATTTACAAGATAAAAAATAATCTGGATGGATCCATATTGAAGCACAAGGCAAGATTGGTCGCGAAAGGGTATTCACAACAACTCGGTATTGATTATCATGAGACTTTTGCACCGGTGCCTCGTAAAGATACAATTCAGACTCTTATTGCTTTGGCGGCATAAAAAAGTTGGTTATTATACCAACTTGATGTGAAATCAGCTTTTTGAATGGTGAGCTTGAAGAAAAGATTTATGTTCATCAACCTGATTGCTTTGTGATGAAAGGAGAAGAAAATAAAGTGTACAAGCTCAAGAAGGTGTTGTACGGGTTGGAACAAGCACCCTGACAATGGTACCGTCAAATTGACAATTATTTTTTGCGAAGTGGATTTGTCAAAAGCAAAATGTAGCCTACTCTTTATGTGAAGAAGCAAGGTAACACTATTCTTATTGTTGCAATTTATGTTGATGATCTGAGTTTTACTGGTAACAATGAGGCTGCAGTTACTGAGTTCAAAAAAGACATGATGAAAAGATATGAAATGAGTGATTTTGGCTTTTTTACATCATTTTCTTGGTCGTGAGATTTCTCAAGAGGATGATGGAGTATTTATTTCTCAGCAAAGCTATGCGGGAACAATACTTAAAAAGTTTACCATGTTTGGGTGCAGACAATTGCCAACACCACTTGCTTCAAATGAGAAGTTGATGAAAAATGATGGTGGAAGAAAAGTGGGAAGCACTCTTTTTAGAAGTATTGTTGGCTGCTTGATGTATCTTACAGCTACGAGGTCGGATATTATGTTTGCCACTAGCCTATTATCAATATTTATGCAAAGTCCAAGCCATATTGTTGAGGAAATGTTTTGAAGAATGACAAACGGGAAGGACCCAGTAGTTCTGGAGGAGAGCTTGGTCCCTGTATAGAAGGGCACGACTGATCGAAAAGATTGAGGGTTGTAAATCCTTGCAGAACTAAGAGAAGTGGCGCGTGTACGGGTATGCATCCTAGTCAGATTAAAAGAGGTTGTGCCGTGGCTGTGTCTTTGAAGTACGAATACGAGTTGGGCTTAAACAAGGAAAGAGTCACAGGAAATCTTGTCTTGCCATAATTACCGGGTTTCCTTGTGAAACTAAACTAGGGTTCTGATTCCCATATAAATACAAGTAGTTGATGCAGCTGAAACTTAGTTATTCACAAACAGAGAATTGAGAGCATACATAGGCGATTCAACAACTTTCAACGTGAGATAACTGAAGAAGACAACTAGTGGAGTTAAGTAGGTGGAGTCTAGATATTCTGTCTAGGTTCTTAGTTTGTAAGTTGTTTTGTTTTATGCTATCATTGTTATTACCTATATGCTTATCTTAGAAGCAATTGTGTTAGGTGAACTTATTGAGAGATTACTTTGTAAATCTAGAGTTTAGCTTTGTTGCGTAATTTAGGTTCTAGAGTGTAGCCCCTTGGTTACAGAGTTTTGTAATCTAAAATTTTCTCTTTGTGTTAGTGGATTGGTTCGAAAATTCCAGAGTATGGGTCGTGGTTTTTCTCCCTTGATCAAGGAGTTTTCCACGTAAAAATATCGTGTTCCTTGTGTCTGTTGAGTGTGTGTGTTGTAGTGCAAAGCTGTGAAGGCAAGAACAAGGTTCTTGACGCAGAGGACCAGTTTCTTAAAAAGAAAAATCGGTAGACACTATTTAATCCCCTTTCTACTGTTCTTAGGAGGTGCCTAGATTCTAACAAGTGGTATCAGAGCAAGTCTTCTCAGTCTAGGTTAACACCTTGAGAAGGATCAAGATCATGAGTGCACCACCTACCATCACTGAAGGACTGTCAGTTTTGAGGCCCCCACAGTTCAATGGGCAGTACTATATTTGGTGGAAGAAAAGGATGGGAAATTACATATGTGCTGAGGATTACCAACTCTGGCTTATTGTATCTGAAGGGAATTTGGCTCCTACCAAAATAGTTGGTGAAGGAGCTGCTGCCAAAGAAGAACCTAAGTCAAAAGAGGTGTTCAATGAGGCGGATTATAAGATGATTGAAATGAACCACAAAGCCAAACGTCTGGTAATTTGTGGCCATGAACCTGAGGAGTTTAATAGGGTATCATCTTATAAGACTGCTAAGGAAATCTGGGATGCCCTGCAAGTCGCACATGAAGGAACCATTGAAGTGAATGACTCCAAGAGAAAAATACTGAAAAGACAATTTGAGTTGTTCACTATGGGAGACAAGGAATCGATCCAGGATATGATGACCAGGTTGACCATCATCACGAATGAGATGAGATCCCTGGATATAGAGTTGCCAGAAGTAGAGATGGTGGACAAGATTCTAAACGTACTACCTGAGGCTTGGAATCGAAGATAACTGCTATCATTGAGTCCAAACCTCTTAGATCTATCAAACTTGAGGAACTAGTTGGAAGTTTGAAAACACACGAGATGATGAAGGATTCAAAAACTAAACCAGCATTCAAGAAGGACAAGACCCCTGCACTTGAAGCAACTGAGGATTATGTTGATTTGTAATCAGTTGAAGCTGCAATGGTTAGTGCTCTTAGACAGAAGTTCAACTTGGGAAAGTTCAAAGGATTCAAAAGAAATAAAAAGGAGAGCTCTGGAAGAAAGAACATAGTTGTCAATCCAAACTACTCAGGATGCTTCAACTGCTTCAAGAAGGACCATGCTGCCGTAGATTGTCCAATGTAGGAAGTTGAATGGATGAAGAATAGAGCTACAAAGTAGCAGGAAAAGGAAGCATCAAAAGAGAATGACAAAGACAAGAAGAAGAAAAGATGGCCTCCAAACTTCAGAGCAGAAAGAAGAAAGAGAAATGAAGCTTTCTATGCCACTTGGGGACCTACTGACAATGAATCTGACAAAGAAAGGAATCTGAGGACGAATCTCCGCTAGCATTGATGGGTTTGTCAAGAGAAAGTTCAGACAAAGAGGATCCAAGGGATTTCAGAGGAGGAGTAGATCCGTCAAAACCACCTGTGTTTAATGGGATAAGCTACAAGTGGTGGAAGAAACAAATGAAAACCTTCCTTCAAGCGATGGATTACAGTCTCTGGCTGATTGTAAAAAGAGGACCTCATGCTCCTGTTAAGAGAGTAGCAAACGGAGTTCTAGTTCCAAAGTCGGTAGAAGAACTCGATCCTCAAGATCTAGACTGGTTGCAGGCAAACGCCAAAGCTGCATCATACTTGAGAAGAGGGCCGACACCTGATATACTAGCAAAGGTACTCGAGTACAAGTCTGCCAAAGAGATTTGGGAGAAGCTGAAAGAGATGTATTCTGAAGATGACCAGACGAAGGACTCAGCCCTTATGGCAACCGATGGAGAAGAAGCCGCTAATTCAGTAGAGGTATGTCTTTCTAAGCTTAAAGAACATTTACATACATACTCCACTAAAAATTTGATCCTAATTACTGCCACTTTAATTGAAGGGTATGTAAAAGAAAAAATTGAGAAAGATAAATTAACTGAAGAGATAAGTGATTTTAGAACTAAACACAAGAGTCTTCAAGAACAGAATATTGAGCTGGAAGAAATCAATGCCGTCTTGAAATGGCAGACCCTTGTGTCAAACTCTAAAATCACAGAGCTGGAATTGGAATTAAATTAGTTGAAGGAGAATGTTAATGGTAAGCAAGTAATAAGTTAAGTTCAAACCTTTCTTGAAAATGAACTTAAAAGAACAAATGAGATCCTGTACCAGAAAACTGAGAAAAACAGGATTCCAAATCAAAAGGTTGAAAAATCTGACTATGAGCTTACAGATTAACAAAATGGAATAAGTCCTCTGAGGTAATGAATTGGGTCCTTGAAAATTAGAACAAAGGAAAACAAGGGTTGGATTAAAAAAACCACTGCCTCCATATAATCCTAAAAACAAATATGTTGGTTTGTCTTGCAACATGTTGTGTACCTTTTTGGTGAAACTGGGCATTGCAGACAAAGGTGCATGAATGCAAGCAAGGCAAAGGCCAAAAATAAAAGAAGTGTACCTCAATGGGCTAAGAAAGATTTGATTTATCCATTTTCTCATAAGAAGGGACCCAAGCTTGTCTGGGTTCCTAAAGCTAACCCTTAATTTCTTTTGCAGGCTGGAGTGAGAGAGAACAACCCAAGCTGGATTCTTGACAGTGGTTGTTCAAGGAACATAACAGGAGATAGAAGAAACTCTCTCACTCGCAGCATTTTAAGGAGGCAGTGTAGCCTTCAGAGGAGGAAAAAGTGGTCAGATTGTAGGAATTGGAAAAGTTGGGAGAACTCTTGATCATGCCATTGAAAATGTATACTGTGTTGATGGTCTCAGACACAACTTGCTGAGTCTCTCTCAACATTGTGATAGAGGGAATGAAGTGAGTTTCTCATCAGTAGGGTGTATTGTGAAGAACTTACAGAGTGGAGAAATTGTTATGGAAGGAAAAAGGGTGAACAATGTATACAAAGCATAATTGAAATCACTGCCCGAAAACAACTTAACTTGCCTGAATGTTCAAGAAAGTGATTCTCAACTGTGGCACAAAAGAATAGGACATGCTAGTCTATCAAAGCTCAACAAGCTAGTATCAAAGGAGCTGGTTCGTGGACTGCCTAGTAAGAAATTTATAAACATAAAAATGTGTGATGCTTGTGTTAAAGGAAAACATGTGAGATCATCCTTTAAATCAAAGAAGGTGGTGAGCACATCCAAACAACTGGAATTGATACATATGGATCTGTGGACCTATAAGAGTCAGGAGCAGAGGAGGAAAGAGGTTCGTATTTGTAATTATTGATGACTACTCAAGGTATACATGGACCCTGTTCTTGGCATCCAAAGATGAAGCCTTTTATAGCTTCAAAGATTGGGATGGTGTTGTGCAGAAAGGGTTGAGCCTGAAACTTGTCAGCATTAGATCTGACTATGGAACAGAGTTTGAAAACTCAAAATTTTTTGAGTATCGTGCAAAACACAACATTGATCATAATTTCTCTGCACCAAAAACTCCACAGCTGAATGGAGTAGTTGAAAGGAAGAACAGGTCTCTGGAGGATATGGCAAGGACTATGCTGCTGTCAAGTGGTCTTGCAAGAAACTTCTGGGCTGAAGCAATAAACACTGCATGCTATTTGCTGAACAGATGCTCTATAAGAGCTATTCTTGACAAGACCCCATATGAGCTTCTCAGAAAAAGGAAACCGAATATTGCACATCTAAGACCCTTTGGTTGTAAATGTTTCGTCCACAACAACGGCAAGGAAACATTAGGGAAATTTTATGCAAGAAGTGATGAGGCAATATTCCTTGGTTATTCTAATCAAAGCAAAGCATACAAAGTGTTTAATAAAAGAACACAAATAGTGGAGGAAAGTATGCATGTGGTATTTGATGGATCTGATAAGGCAATTGATGAAAATGAAGTAGATGATCAAGCTATTGGCCTTACTCGAGAAGTTGGTGCATCTAACTCTGAAGATCCAGAAGAAAAGGAGGAATCATGTGAGCATTCAACTTCAAGAGAAAAAGGAGTCAACATGACAGGGGAACATCAGATGAAGTTGATGACTCAACAAATCAGGAAGAACCTACCCAAAGTGATGCTGAAGGTTCTTCCCGTCATATCCAACCCAGGCCATGGAAGCATCAAAGTTCTCATCTTTTGGAGAATGTGCTATCTGAATTGGATACTGAAATTATGACTAGGTCTGCCTTGAAGAACTTCTGTGCTTTCTTTGCCTTTCTATCATCTATGGAACCAAAGAATGTAAAAGAAGCCTTGGAAGATCCAGACTAGGGTTCTAGCCATGCAAGATTAATTGCATCAGTTTGAAAGAAGCAAAGTTTGGCATCTGGATCCTAAGCCAAAGGACAGATCAATCATTGGAACAAAGTGGGTATTCAAAAACAAACCGGATGAGCATGGTATAGTAATAAGAAACAAGGCTAGATTAGTAGTTCAAGGATAACGTCAAGAGGAAGGAATTGACTATGATGAGACCTTTGCACCAGTAGCTAGGATGGAAGCTATAAGAATGTTGATTGCCTTTTCTACTTACATGGAGTTCACACTGTATCAGATGGATGTGAAGAGCGCCTTCTTGAATGGTTACCTTAATGAAGAAGTCTATGTAATATAGCCACCAGGTTTCATGAACAGTGAATTTCCTGATCACGTTTCCAAACTTAATAAGGCACTCTATGGATTGAAGTAAGCTCCCAGAGCCTGGTACGAAAGACTATCAGGGTTCTTGCTGAAGAATAGATTTACAAGAGGGAAGATTGATGACACACTATTCTTTAAAAAAAAAGGAAAGGATCTATTGGTGGTTCAGGTATATGTTGATGACATCATTTTTGGAGCCACTGATAAGGAGCTATGCAAAGGATTTGCTGAATTGATGGGCAGTGAATTCGAAATGAGCATGATGGGAGATCTCAATTTCTTTCTAGGATTGCAGATCAAACAGACTCACGAAGGAACTATGATTCATCAACAAAAATATGTCAAGGAACTTCTGAAGAAGTTTGACATAGAAGGAGCAAAAGAAATGACTATTCCTATTGCTCCTGGAACCAAGCTGGATATGGATGAACTAGGTCCTTCTACAAATGAGACAAAGTATACAGGAACGATAGGTTCGCTCCTCTATCTCACAGCCAGTCGACCTGATATTGTATACAGTGTGGGACTGTGTGCTAGATTTCAGTCCAAGCCTAAAGAATCACATCTGACAGTTGTGAAGAGAATCTTGAGATACTTGAGGGGAACTCAAGATTTATGTCTATGGTACCCAAGAGGAGGTATTTTTGAACTAATTGGTTTTGCTGATGCTTATGCAGGTCACTTGGTGGACAGGAAGAGCACTTCATGAATAACACATTTTCTTGGTCCCTGCATCATGCTGCTCACAATTGCTATGAATCAAACAGCAGTTTGAGGACTTTGGAATTAAATGTAGAGTTGTGTCTATTTTCTGTGATAACACAAGTCCAGTGAACATTGCCAAGAACCCAGTCCAACATAAACGAACAAAGCACATTGATATTAGACATCATTTTCTTAGAGATAATGTGGAAAAGGGTCTGATTACTATGAATGCTTGCAGGATTGAGGACCAAATTGCTGACATCTTTACCAAAGCACTGAACAAAGTTCAACTTGAGAGGAATATGTTGGAGTTAGGGATGACTAAAATACACAGTTGACTCAGCATTTGTTCCCCAAGGAATGGTTAGTTAAGTGTTCATTAACCTGTTTGTAACTATTGTTGTTATTGTCCAGTCTAAATTTTGTATTTTATTAAGTATACCTGTTCGGCTGAGTAGCACCAGGTTGGGCTAATGTTTTCCCATGAAAGAACCTACAGGATGCTTAGAAGGAACCAAGGCAAGCATGAGGAACCATGTCCAGGTACATCACACAGCTATTTTATGTTAAGTATCATAACTGACATTGATTGGCAAACATGCGTGTGTCAAGGAAGTCTTTCCATATTTATGTAACCGTCCATTATTATAGGAATAATTCCTTTTGTGGCTAAAATTATACTAGACTTAACCGAACCCCACACATTTGAAAAGCCTTATTTAGGTAAGACTATGTAACTGTCACATCTCTTACTTTTCCCGATTTTCAAAAACTTCAGAAAGTTGTTTTTCTCTTTTTTGCCATAATTAGCACCTTTTCCCTAGAGAAACCCCCAACCACCATTACTTCTTCTTATCTCACAATTGATAGGAAGAGAAACAAACATAATTGAAAAATATTTCCTTACTTCGTCCTCTTTCTCTCTCTCTAAAAATCGAAACAAAAATCCCTTTCATTCTCTTTCAGAAAACCTAACCAAAAATCACCATGTCACAAGCACAATCTTCATCAGCTTCTCCTACAGAGACCTCTGAAACCCGCACATCTAAATAATCGATTCGTAAGCCCCCACCTTCTACTCTTGCCGAGAAAATTGACAGAGCAAGGGTAAAATTTCAAAAGAAGATGGGAAAGAAGGGTTCAAAGAAGGTCGCTGTAAAATCCTCATCTCCAACGCCGGAAGTACAAGTTTCTGGTAAAGAATATGTCGAGGTAAGGCATGACTTAACCCTAACTGGTTCTACTGTTTTAGATTTTGTAAAAAGCCCTGCGAAGTTCAGTACTGAGACCCCTGGTCAAAGGATTAGACGAAATTGTAGAAATAATAGAACCTTGTGGAATGTCAGATAGGGGGAATGCCATTGAGGAGAACTTGCAGGTTGTTCAGGAGGAATATATGCCTAAGTCTAGTTTTTATGTGCCCGTAGTAAAGGAGGAAATGGTGGAGGTTAATGTAGTTGAAAATGTGTTGGAAAGATTGAGAGAAGAGGATTCTGCTGAATCCCAAAAAGGAATATGTCAACGAACCTAGTTTGGAGGCTGTTCCTATTAAGAAAGTTCATGGGATGTCTGTGTTAGAGGGTCCTGTAGTTGGAGGACCTAGTTCTGTTGAGGCTGCAAAGGACTTGAGTCAAGAACCTGGTTCTCGCTCAGATCCTATTGTGGCTAAGGATGCAAAACTAAATTTGACTGATTCTGATGAAGAAAAGGATGAGGAAATTCTGGAGGGTGCTAGTGAGAGTGAGAAAGTTGAGGAAAAGAAAAGGAAGAGTGTAAAAAGAAAGTTTGGGGAAGAAGATAAGAAGCTGTTGGGAGAGAGTGAAGAAGAGGAAGTGGTATTTGTGAGTGAGACAAAGACTGAAACAGATAAAAGGAGGAGGTTGTTGAAAGGGGGAATGTCTGTGTCCAAAAGTAGGTTGGTGGATGAGAGTAGTGAGGACTCTCAGGAGGAGAAGACTGAAAGTGATGATAAAACTGCTACTCAGCCAGCACCTAGAAGAGTGGCTACCAGGTCTGCCTAAAGTAGCAGTTAGAAAAGGTGGAAAAGCTTGAAAAGAAGATCAAGAAAGTAAGTGGTGGAAAACATGAGGAGAAGAGAAAGGTTGTTGAGGCCAAGGAGGAAAGTGATGAAGCAGGGAGTTTTGTGGAGCCTAGTGATTCAGATACAGACAGTGAGTTGGAAAGCAAGAAGAAGTGGAAAGACACTGATGAGGAGGTTGACAGAGCAGCCTTCTTTGCAACGCACCAAGTATTGGCTGGAAGCATCTTGAGTGACCTTCAGGAGCACAACATGAAGCCTCTACTCAGGAAGGTGGAGGATCAAGGCTGGTTAAACCTCTTTGCCAAGAAGGACAGGGTTCTGTATTCTGAGGAAATTAGGGAGTTTTACCCTAACTGTAGGGTGGCTGCTAGAAGGCTAGTTTCTATTGTGAAGGGGTAGAGATTGAGTTTGGAAGGACAGATCTGGGAGTAATACTTGATGTTCCTGCTGATGGTTATTTGCAGGTATATCAAGCTAAAGTGGCAAAAAAGAACTGATGGTGTGACTCCTCTGAGTGGTGAAAAAATTCTCAGTAAAAACAAAACTCAGAAAAGAAAGTAAAGTTGACAAGAAAGAAATGGAGCCGGCTCATCAGTTACTTTTTGAGTTTCTTCATAGGTTTCTACTGCTAAGAGGGGAAAGGAACAGTGAGGCTAGTGCACTTGACTTGACTTACATGGACCTGCTGGACAGGGAGTGAGGATTAATTTACCTGGTCTGATTATCAGACACATAAAAAGGATTGCAGATACTGATTAGAAGCCACATTCTTTAGTGCATTCCTACATCATACAACAGGTTCTTGAGCACTTTGGGGTACCTTTGGAAGCTGGGAAAAAGCCAACCATTCTTCAGATGTTTGGGCTGAATGTGCTGAAAAATTGTGATTTTTTTTAAAAGAAAAGAGAGCTTCCAAGAGACCAGTGCAGGTCATGCAGGATCAGTCTGAAGAAAGTGAGGACTATGGACCAGATGAAGCAATTGCAGCAGTAAAAGAACTGGAGCAGCATGTTCTAGAAGTGAATGCAGAAAATGCTAAGTTGTAGAAGAAGCTGGAGTTAAAGGATCAAGAAATTGATCGCTTGAAGATTGAGTGCCACAAGTATGAGGCCGAGCTGGTGATGGAGATTGCCAAGAATACCAAGAATATTGAGGTACATGTCAAGCACTTCAACTTGAAGACCTGAGTCCTACCTTTCTTCCTCCATGTCCTTGATAAAACCCTTCCTTATCTCTCTGTGTCCTTCCTTAATTTGTGACTTTAAGACAATCTTTTAATGTTGTGTATTTAATAGGGCTGTGTGGTTGTCACACCTTGGATAACTGGTTTTAAATTCTTCTGCTTGAATTGGGTCTGTTTTATAATATATCTGGTTCTACTTGGGCCCTAGGCCTTATTCCTGTGTGCTTATTTCCAGTTGACTTGATTGCCTTGTGCTCTAGACTGGATAGTACTAACTTGTTCCTGCAGGATTTTGAATCTTTTCGATGATGCCAAAAGGGGGAAGAAGGAAATGTTGGGGTGTTTGTGACCTAACTCATATGTTTTAAAATTTTCAAACTGTAATTTTTGTTTTTGTGTTCTTGGTAATTTTGTCTATTCAAGTTCTTTGGCAACATTTGTTTGTCATCATCAAAAAGGGGGAATTTGTTGAGGAAATATTTTGAAGAATGACAAAAGGTAAGGACCCAGTGGTTCTGGAGGAGAACCTGGTCCCTGTATAGAATGACACGACTGATCAAAAAGATTGAGGGTTTTAAATCCTTGCAGAACTAGGAGAAGTGGCACATGTACGAGTATGCATCCTAGTAAGACTAAAAGAGGTTGTGTCGTGGCTGTGTCTTCGAAGTACAAATACGAGTTGGACTTAAACAAGAAAAGAGTCACAGGAAATCTTGTCTTGCCATAATTACAAGGTTTCCTTGTTGAACTCAACTAGGGTTCTGATTCCCATATAAACTTAGTTATTTACAAACAGAGAGTTGAGAGCATTCACAAGTGATTCAGCAACTTTCAACGTGAGATAATTGAAGAAGACAACTGGTGGAGTTAAGTAGGTGGAGTCTAGATATTCTGTCTAGGTTCCTAGTTTGTAAGTTGTCTTGTTTTATGCTATCATTGTTATTATCTATCTGCTTATATCATAAGCAATTGTGTTAGGTGAACTTATTGAGAGATTACTTTGTAAAGCTAGAATTTTGCTTTGTTGAGTGATTAGGATCTAGAGTGTAGCCCCTTGGTTACAGAGTTTTGTAATCTAAAACTTTTTTTTTGTGTTAGTGGATTGGTTCGAAAATCTCAGATTGTGGGTCGTAGTTTTTCTCCCTTGAGCAAGGAGTTTCCACGTAAAAATATCGTGTTCCTTATGTCTGTTGAGTGTGTGTGTTGTAGTTCAAAGCTGTGAAGGCAAGAACAAGGTTCTTGACGCAGAGGATCAGTTTCTTAAAAAGAAAAATCGGTAAACACTATTCAGTCCCTCCCGTTCTAGTGTCCTTAGGAGGTGCCTAGATTCTAACACATATTCACCTTGGAGCAGCCAAACGAGTTCTTCGTTACATAAAAGGAACCTTGACTTATGACATCAAATATTTGAAGGGTGAAGAGTTAACTTTGATTGGCTTTTGTGATTGTGATTGGGAAAGTTCAAAAGATGATATGAAAAGCACAACAGGTTTTGTGTTTTCACTTGGTTGAGGTGCATTTTCTTGGCAATCAAAGAAGCAAGAAACAATGGCACAATCATCAGCAGAAGCTGAATATATTTCAGGTGCAATGGCAACATCTCAAGCAATCTGGCTTAGAAGAATTTTGGAAGATATTGGTGAAAAGCAAGACAATGCAATAAAGTTATTGTGTGACAACAAGTCAGCCATAGCAACGGCTAAAAATCCAATTTACAACAGTAGAACAAGGCACATAGCAGCGAAGTTTCACTTCATCAGAGAAAAAGTTGAAGAAGGAGAGATCGAACCAAAGTTTTGCAAGTTGGAGGACCAAGTTTCAGATATTTTTACAAAGGCGCTTCCCAAGGAGAAATTTCTGAAATTCCGTAAGCTTCTGGGAGTCCAAAAACAACACATTAATGGGGAGTGTTAAAACTAATGTATAGTCCTTGTAGTATGAATGAGTTTAGTCTTGGTTTCTTCAATATTAATTAGTCAACCTAGAGTATAGGAAAGTGTACTATGGAAGTGGAAGAGTGTCTTGAGTAGTGAAAGAGATAGATGACAATGAGTCTACATTGTATCTATATAAACAATAATGTATGAGATTAAATGATTATCCACAAATCATCCAAAAACAAATACAAGGCTACTCAAATTACAAGCAGCTTGTTTCCCTAAATTCAAGTTGTTCTTTCTTAAATTATCTCTTTGATTACTATACTTCTATCCTCAAATCCAACATTTTCTCATCACTGTTACAATGAAAATTGCACGAAAGTTTCGTCCAAATTATTGTTTAGGTATTTCTTTTGGTTTGTGATTAAAATTTGCCATTGTTTTCGCCAAGACTATGCCTTATTTCAAACAGTCACTTTAATTGGTTGGTGAATACGAGACAGTCCTTTTTTATTCATGATTCACACAAGCCAAGAGAAGGAATTTCAGCCATAGTGATAGAATCAAGTGTAACTATTCACAGAAGATCATAGATTTTTTTCTTGATAATTCTTTGATGTTTTTTATGGTTCTTTTATGTAAAGAATTATCACAATGGCAGTACCAGTGTTCAGTATGTAAAATATGGGAATTCCATTGGGATTGAAGTACCCGCGACGTGGCTTTAGTGACTTCTTTAGGTCACACTTGTTAATTTCTCCATAATTTATCCAAGCGGCTGCCATAGTCATGTAAGACATGTTTGTGTTTTAAAGTAAAGATGGGAATCTATTATTATGATAATAATTTCCTTGGTAGTTTTTGTTGGGTTTTTTGGAATGTGAAGAGTGTGAATAGAAAATGGGTGGAAAGGTGGAAAGGTTCCTTTTACTAGGGAAATGCACTTTCTCCCACATTGGTAGAGGAAAAGGCTTTTGTTGGGTTTAAATATAGAAGCACTTCTTTTACCTCCTAAAAGGGTTGAGAAGAAGGGAAGCCTCGCGCCATTGTCGTCGCTCGTCTCGGCTTCGGATTCGGATTCGGTCAATTGATTTGATTGACTTAATTTTTTGGACCAACAAAAACTTAAAAAAAATTAATTAATTAATAATTTATTATTAATATTTAATATTAATTCGTTTGTGTAACGGGAATCTGAATGATTAGTCAGATTAATTTATTCCTCCACGTTTTCCCATTAATTGATAATTCATTATTAATATTTAGTGAATTCAGCCATTAGTGGTTGTTGTTATAACAGCCATTAGTGAATTCAGCCATTAGTGGTTGTGTCTCTTCATATTTTTTCCCATGACTATATAAACTTGTCAGTCGTCAGTCTTTAAACACACACTGAACACAGACAGAATACACAGAACATATCTTACTGCCCCTTTCTTTCTGCATACTAAAGTAAGTCGTGTGATTTGCACCGTTTCTTTGTGTTCGCAGTGTTCTGCCGTTTGAAGTGCCGCTACGGTAGAACTGTTATCCCGTTCCATCCTGGAAGAAATTAATCCGTAAACCTTGGGCATTGTGAGGTGGTTAGATTTCTTAAGGAGACACAAGTAAATTGTGGGCTCGGGATCGTCCCATACAAACTGATTATATACTTCTATTTCCTGTATTTTCTGATTTATTTGAACGCAGGAAGAACAAGCTTAAGAAATCTACTGTTATTTATTTTCTGCGCTTAAATAAATATTGTTTAAGGAGACTGGTTAAGGAGACTAAAACCTTTGTGGTTTTCTACTCCTATACTATAAATTAATCTGCTTGTGGAGACTAAAACCTTCGTGGTTTTCTACTCCTAATTACTGTTAACTAATCTGTTTGTGGAGACTAAAAGCCTTCGAGGTTTTTCTACTCCAATTGTTTAAACCGTTTGTTGATATTGTTTCTGCTTGTGTCATTTTGACAGAGATGACAAACAGAGTGGATCCAACTGTCCCTGTTGTGAGTACTAATGTTACCACAGTTTCTGGTGCTGCTGGGCCTAGCCGTGCTACTACTACAGCGGTTATGCCACCTGCAGAAAAGCCGGGGAAGTTTTCTGGTGTGGACTTTAAAAGGTGGCAGCAAAAGATGTTCTTTTATCTGGCCACTTTAAGCCTGCAAAGGTTTATTAAGGAGGATGCTCCAGTCCTGACTGATGAAACACCTGAAAACGAACGCTTCCTCGTGATTGAGGCTTGGAAGCATTTTGACTTCCTATGCAAGAATTATATTCTAAGTGGCTTGGAAGATGAGTTGTACAACGTTTATAGTAATGTTGAAACATCAAAGAAACTGTGGAATTCATTGGAAAAGAAATATAAGACTGAAGACGCTGGACTGAAGAAATTTATGGCTGCAAAATTTCCGGATTATAAAATGGTGGATAACAAATCTGTTGTATCCCAAGTCCAAGAACTTCAAGTCATTATCCATGATCTCCTTGCTGAAGGTTTGATCCTGATTAATACTTATGATAAAAGTATTAATTATATTGTTGCTAACAAACTTTTCTTTGAAGGTTTGATGGTTAATGAGGCGTTTTAAGTTGCAGCCATAATTGAAAAGTTACCTCAATTATGGAAGGACTTTAAAAATTACTTGAAAACATAAGCGCAAGGAGATGACCCTTGAAGATTTGATTGTACGCTTAAGAATTGAAGAAGACGACAAATCTGCTGAAAAGAAGGCTCGTGGAAATGCTGCAATAGCGGGAGCAAATATTGTTGAGCATAATCCAAATCAAAATAAGAGAAAGAAGCCTTCTGGAGGGAAGACCAACCCTAGCAAGAAAAAGTTCAAGGAAAATTGCTACAACCGTGGCAAGAGTGGACAGAAGTCCGCAGACTGTCGTGCTGCAAAGAAGGACAGGAAAAAGGAAAAAGGTCAAGCAAACATGGTTGAAGAGAATAAATTAGCCCAGAGTGCAAGACATTGATTTGTGTGCTATGATTTCTGAAAGCAACTTAGTTGGAAATCCTAAAGAGTGGTAGATTGATTTAGGAGCCACCCGCCATGTTTGTGCTGTGAAGGAAGCTTTTGCTTCATATGCTCCCGCTGGACCTGATGAGGCACTCTCTATGGGCAATTCTGCAACGGCCAAAATTGAAGGATATCGAAAGACATTCCTCATCTGGCAAGGTTGCGACTCTGAACAATGTTCTTCACGTTCCTGAAATACGGAAGAACTTGGTGTCTACTGCACTTCTCGTTAAAAACGGGTTTAAATGTGTTTTTTATTTCTGATAAAGTTGTAATAACTAAGAATAAGCTGTATGTAGAAAAAGGTTACCTGACTGAGGGCCTTTTCAAACTCAATGTAATGGTCGTTGACACTATGAATAAAATTGCAGCTTCTTCTTATTTACTTGAGTCAAATAATTTATGGCATTCTCGTTTGGGACATGCCAATTATAAAACCTTGCGTAAAATGATCAATTTGGAAGTATTGCCTAAATTTGATTGCGAAAAGTCAAAATGTCAAATATGTGTTGAGTCTAAATATACTAAGCACCCTTACAAGTCAATTGAAAGGGATTCTGAACCATTAGACTTAATTCATACGGACATTTGTGACATGAAGTCAATACTATCTCGCGGTGGAAAGAAGTATTTCATAACTTTTATTGACGATAGGACTCGTTACTGCTATGTTTATTTACTTAGTAGTAAAGATGATGCAATTGACGCATTTAAGCAATACAAAAATGAAGTTGAAACGCAACTTAACAAAAAGATCAAAATGATAAGAAGTGATAGGGGTGGCTAATATGAATCTCCTTTTGAACAAATATGTTTGGAATATGGCATTATTCATCAACAACTGCCCCTTACACGCCTCAATCTAATGGGATTGTGGAAAGGAAAAATCGAACATTAAAGGAGATGATGAATGCCTTGTTAATAAGTTCGGGTCTACCCCAGAACTTGTGGGGGGAAGCTATATTCACGGCTAATCAAATACTCAATCGAGTTCCCCATAGCAAAACACTTTCCATTCCATATGAAAAGTGTAAAGGAAGGAAGCCCAACTTGAATTTCTTCAAAGTGTGGGGGTGTTTGGCAAAAGTACAAGTCCCAAAACCCAAAAGGGTTAATATTGGACCAAAAACAGTTGATTGTGTTTTAATTAGATATGCTATAAACAATAACGCATATCGGTTTCTGGTTCATAAATCAGAAAATTCCGACATTCATGTTAATACGGTGATGGAATCTGATAGTGCCGAATTCTTTGAAAATATATATCGGTATAAGAAGGAATGTGAGTCGGTGAAAGATCCAAACGACCTCGGGAAGGAACCAAAGGAAATTTACCAAATGAGGAAGAACCAAGACGGAGCAAGCGTCAAAGAACTTCTACTTCATTTGGAGATGACTTTGTCACTTTTCTTTTGAAAAATGAGCCTCGGACGTTTAAAGAAGCTATGTCTTCTTCAGACTCTCCTTTTTGGAAAGAGGTAGTCAATAGTGAAATAGAATCTATTTTGAGCAACCATACTTGGGTGTTGGTTGATCTTCCTCCTGGAAATAAACCATTAGGTTCTAAATGGATTTTCAAAAGGAAAATGAAAGCTGATGGCACTATTGACAAGTACAAGGCAAGGCTTGTTGTCAAAGGGTATAGACAACAAGAAGGTCTTGACTACTTTGACACATACTCACCGGTAACCAAAAATACATCCATACGTATGTTAATATCGTTAGCCGCCGTGTATGGTCTTGAAATCCATCAAATGGATGTTAAGACAGTGTTCTTAAATGGGGATTTGGAGGAAAAAAATTACATGGAACAACCTGAAGGGTTCGTGGTTCCAGGAAAAGAAAAGATGGTGTGTAAACTTGTTAAGTCGCTTTATGGACTAAAACAAGCACCTAAACAATGGCATGCGAAATTTGACCATACAATGTTGTCAAATGGCTTTAAAATTAACGAGTGTGACAAATGTGTTTACATTAAGAACACTCCTAATTATGTAGTCATTGTTTGATTATATGTGGACGACATGTTGATAATGAGCAATGACATTGCCAATATAAATGCTACGAAACGCATGCTAACTAGCAAATTTGATATGAAAGACTCAGGAGTTGCCGACTTAATTCTGGGTATTAAGATCCATAGGACTCCTCAAGGTCTGGCTTTGTCTCAATCTCACTACATCAATAGTGTGCTTGAAAAATTTAAATATTTGGATTTTAAAGTTTCAAAGACTCCTATTGATGTAAACCTTGCTCTTAAAAAGAACAAAGGTCAAAGCACGTCGCAACGTGATTATGCTCGTGTTTTGGGAAGTTTGATATACATCATGAATTGTACTCGTCCAGATATAGCTTGTGCTATAAGTAAACTAAGTCGATACACGAGTAATCCCAATCAAACTCATTGGATGGCAATGAAACGTGTTTTGGGATATTTAAAATACATCCAAGATTTTGCATTGCATTATAACAAGTATCCTGCGGTCATTGAAGGATATTGTGATGCCAATTGGATCACCGGTACAACTGATTCTAAGTCGACAAGTGGATATATTTTCGCACTTGACCGCTCTACAATGGAAGCTGAATTTTTAGCTTTAGATAAAGCCGGTGAAGAAGCTGAATGGCTTCGAAACTTTTTGGAAGACATTTCGTTCTGGCCTAAGCCGTTGACACCAATTTGTATATATTGTGATAGTCAATCGGCTATGAGACAAGCAAGGAATGTCATGTATAACGGTAAGAATCGTCATATACGACGAAGGCACAAAACCGTTAGGGACCTACTCTCTAGAAGAATTATCACCATTGATTACGTGAAGTCAAGGGATAATGTGTCGGATCCGCTTACAAAAGGCCTAACTAGAGAGGCGGTTGAGTGTTCATCGAAGGGAATGGGACTATGGTCAAGGACAAGTCATCACGGAGGTAAGTCTACCTAGGAGACTGGAGATCCCAAGAACTAGGTTCAAGGAGAATACAAAGTTGTGTATGACGGTCCAACATTGTCAATTAAATTTTTGGGTCCATTCTCGTGATGAGACAATGTTCAAGTACCAAGGATAAAATGCTAGAGGCATTTTTTAATGATTATCTAAGTTTGATATTGTAATTATCAAACAGTGTACATCTATAGGATTACACGTTTAGAAATCGCCTATGTAAGTGTGAAGTGGAAGCCGCTTCAAGGAGAATTCTGTATGGCCAATTATCTAAGCACTTATGAAACCAGGCGGTGTTCATGGCTGAAACGAACACAACAGAGAACCAAAGACGGTTAAGGGTTAGTTGTGTGACTTACGTTGTCTAGTTATACACCAAAGCTCAACGGTTCCAAGATATTAAATCTACCGATTGACCGAGTATATCCAATGTATGTTCACTACGGAAAGTTCAAAGGGAAACCTACTTATCCTGATGCAACTAATTCTTTCTTGCAAATCACACAAGTCTGTCATGCATATTTCCAATATAGCCATTCCCCATTCATGTGGGGGATTGTTGGGTTTTTTGGAATGTGAAGAGTGTGAATGGGAAGTGGGTGGAAAGGTGAAAAGGTTCCTTTTACTAGGGAAATGCACTTTCTCCCACATTGGTAGAGGCAATGGCTTTTGTTGGGTTTAAATAGAGAAGCACTTCTTTTCACTCCTAAAAGGGTTGAGAAGAAGGGAAGCCTCGCCCCGTCGTCGTCTCTCGCTCGTCTCGGCTTCGGCTTCGGATTTGGATTTGGATTCGGTCAATTGATTTGATTGATTGACTTAATTTTTTGGACCAACAAAAACTGAAAAAAAATATTAATTAATTAATAATTTATTATTAATATTTAATATTAATCCGTTTGTGTAACGGGAATCTGAATGATTAGTCAGATTAATTTATTCCTCCATATTTTCCCATTAATTGATAATTCATTATTAATATTTAGTGAATTCAGCCATTAGTGGTTGTTGTTGTTGTTGTAACAAGCATTAGTGAATTCAGTCATTAGTGGTTGTGTCTCTTCATATTTTTTTCCATGACTATATAAATTTATCAGTCGTCAGTCTTTGAACTCACATTGAACACAGACAGGATACACAGAACATATCTTACTGCATCCCATCTCTTTCTGCATACTATAGTAAGTCGTGTGATTTGCACCGTTCCTTTGTGTTCGCAGTGTTCTACCGTTTGAAGTGCCGCTACAGTAGAACTGTTATCCCGTTCCATCCTGGAAGAAATTAACCCGTGAACCTTGGGCATTGTGAGAGGGTTAGATTTCTTTAGGAGACACAAGTAAATTATGGGCTCGGGATCGTCCCATACAAACTAATTATATACTTCTGTTTTCTGTATTTTCTGATTTATTTGAACGCAGGAAGAACAGTTTCTACCCATGGAGAAATTAAGTTTTTTTCTTTTAATATAGTGTGACCTATTTCTCCATCTGAGTTCTTCTGAGGAAAGACTGAAAGAGTAATTTTTTAGTGCTAACTTCAAAAGTTGAAATCATTTGTGTATTTCTTGATGACCTTATCTTGTATTGAAATAGATCTGCTAAAACTTGAGGTCGTCTTATTGTGCTACAAAATATTTTATCATCGAAGTAAAATAGTCATTTCTATTGTAGTCACATCAAAGAAAACTAAGATTTTGTGGTCCATAAGGCAACCAGTAGATAACTAAAGGACTTCGTGTCCTCCCCCTTTTAGTCTGTTCACTTGAAAGTGTGCTGGTGTTTTTTTTTTTTTTTGGGCCACATACCTGTTGGTATTTTGGAGTCCATATTTTAATCTCTTTAAGAAGAGATTCTACTTCTCTATTAATTCATGAGTGAATTTACGGTAGTCTTTTCTTTGTCTTCATTCTTTCCATCATTGTAACTCTTTATTTAGAAGGAAATATTGGGTGTTAATGATTACTTGGCATATATTGAGCCAAATGAAACTCTTGTTCGTGGTTAAGAGTTGTTAGAATGAACATAGTCCCATAAATTCGTTTGTCAGAAGGTTTCTTATGGGATTCAAGAAACCACGTTGGCTACTCTTGTCTTTAGTCTTTCATGGCATGGCCATGGGTTGCCTATTATGCTTCAAATAGTAGAATCGATTGGTTCGTTTCTAGATGTTTTTTTTCTTCGCTGGAGTGTGTGTATATATATATATATATATATATATATAATACAATCAAAAAGCTTTGGTAGCTTTAGGATAAAGATTGGTAATCACAACAATACAGTAAGAAAAAGAATCAAGAAAACTAATGTACAAGTAGATGTACCAGTTTCTCTGTGTTTTTTTCCTTGTATATGTTACAAGAAATTAATTTGGAGATATATGGGTTATTCCTATGATTATGTTCTTAAGAGTCATTAAAGCAATTACTCAAATCACTTTTGTGAAAGTTTGAGAGTTCTGCTAAGTTTAAACATAACATGTGTTGTTTCTGGAAAAATTTCCAGTTTTAGAATTTTGTATGTGTTATAGAAAATTCATAGTGCAATTACAAAGTGCATTTTTTTACGTGACATTTAGATTAAATGCTCCGTGCTATTATTTCTTGTTGAATATTTCTTTGTTATAAGAATTTTGCTTATTTGGTCTTGAATGATAGCTACGTGTTCTTTAAAGTAATTGATTATGTTAAATAACATACTAGAATTTGGATGATGACTGGAACATGGTGAACTTCCGCTTCCAGATCTAATGTGAAATAAATATTAACATAGTTAAATTATTTTAAGAATTAGTATGTATATGAATTTTAGGCTCTAAGAAAGTACATAATTGTCTCAATAAGTTTATACTAGTTTATATAAATATGTCAACAGCTATAAGGATATTGTCACAAGTTTAACCAAAGTGTTAACGCTGGCAATAAAATCCAGTATGTCCTAAAAGAGCAAGAGGCTCTTGAGACTCTAGAGATGTTGTAGACGTCTCCAGAATGTTGCATTATATTCCATTGTAGCTAGAACAGTATTGACATTTGTGATTCAAGTAATGTAATATTTCCAAATCAGTTACTTTTATTCTATATAAGATATGGATAGAAGAAAACTTAATTTTACTTTTTTTTAAATTTTTTTAGTTGTGCATAAACCTTTTTCCCCGCCATGGAAAACTAGTTCCAAGGGGAAGGATGTATATTTTATGATTCTTCATTAACTCTAAGGTTTATATGTTCATAAGTGAACAGGATACAAGAGGCACAGTAAATGAATTTGAATGTAGGGTAAGATAGGTCAAGACTTGTCTTGTTAAAAAACTGTAAACCAGATTGCTTCCGCTATTAACGCTAAATGGAATTCGAGTAGGCGTCGAATTTGGTGATATTGGATCTGTTCCAATTACCACAATACGTTGTCCAAAGGAGAATTCATTTATATTGTTGGTCCCAGTGGGAGAAATTATCCATTGATAAATCAATTTATCAATCTCAACCTCGACGATAAGTCGTTTAATATTCCCCGGCGTTGATTTGAGATTGAAAGGGAAGCATATATAGTTACTCTACAAGATGAATAACACGAAAGATAAAATACCCTTGTAAGGATAAGTACCTAGAATAATGGAATGTTCCATGGAGTTTAATCAAACCAAGAGTTGGAATTTGTTGATCTACTTATGGGTCATAGCGTGTTAGCTTGGATAAGCTTGGAATTTTGACTGATGATTGATGAGCGGATTCAAAGGACCTGTTCTTTTGAATCACTGCAGCTAAATTGATAATTCATGCAAAATCATTTAAGCTGAGATATTGTTAATTATCCTTAGACTAATGTTTATCTTGATAATTATGCAGGTCTAAACGTGATATGAAAAGATTGCATAAATAAAGGATAAAGGATAGAAGATCCGGATGCTAAAGAGAAGAATCCAATTAGGACTCAAACTCATGGGAGCTTTACAGTTCTAATTGCTCAAGACTTCTTGGCTGCTGGCACTATAAAACGTGGAACATATCAGCCATTGAAGAATCCACAAATATAGTGAGAATCGACCAATGCTTAAACGAGTCATTGTCTTATTTGTGTAATCAGTTAGCTACATTGGAACTAAGTTAGAACCTGTTCCTTAGATTGAGTCTTGTAAAAGTTCAGTCTTAGTTCAACTTTAGTAAGCATAATCGAGTTGTATCTTTCTGGTTCAAGTCGTGTACTTGACACAGCTTCACTGATCGTGAAAAAGATCACTAAAGGATTAGAGTTAGTCCTAGGTTAGTAAGAAGGTAGTCTTGTAGCCAAGTGGGTCTTTTTACATAGTGAAGTTGAAATCCTACTTGAGAAGTAGGTCATGGTTTTTTTATCCCAAGTCAAGGGGTTTTTCCACGCTAATATTTGGTGTTCATTTACTTACAGTTTGAATTCCGCACATAACATAGTAAAAGAACACATCTTAGGGAACTGGTCCTCAAAACAGTAAAGTGGTGTATATTGGGAAATATCAATTGGTATCAGAGCGAGTTATCCTTGAAAAGGCTAACACCTAGGATTAGATGAGTACATCACGAGAGAACAGTGAGGGTCAGTCAATGGTTAGAGCTCCTTTGTTTAATGGGAAATACTATTCATGGTGGAAGGAAAGGATGCGTGATCATCTTCAAGCAGAGGACTATGAATTATGGGACATAGTGACTAAAGGTCCCATGATCCCAATGAAGAAGGATGCTGAGGTAAATGATGTTCCCAAAACCAGGAAAGAATGCAATGCTGAAGACATAAGGCAATGGGAAAAGAATGCAAAAGCTAGGAAGTGGCTTGTTGGTGGACTCAGTCCTGACGAATGCACTAGGATCAGAGGGTATACCACTGCAAAGGAAATTTGGGATGCTCTACAAGTTGCACATGAAGGAACAAGTCAGGTAAAAAGGTCTAGAGGTACACTTCTTTTTGCTGAATATGAAAGCTTTAAAATGAAAGAAGAAGAATCAATCTCTGAAATGTATACTAGATTTAATGCCATTGCATCTGAACTTATTTCTTTGGGAAGGGTTTTAACTGTGGAAGATAGAGTAGAAAAAATCCTAACTAGGGTTCTTCCAGACTCTTGGGAGATCAAAGCTCGTGCTATCATAGAAAGCAAGGATCTAACCACTTTATCCTTATATGAGCTTATATGTAATTTAAAGACTTATGAACTAAGGAAAAAAGTTAAAAACATAGGAGTACCAGTTAAAATTGAACCTAACCTAGCCTTGACTGCTGCTGATAAGATTATTGATGATAAGGAGCTGGTCCTTATCGCTAAAAGTGTTCAGAAATATTTGATTAAGAAAAAGGGGATTAGTGGACAGGGTAGGTCTTCTAACATGAAACAGGCTGGAGAATCCCACAAATGTGGAAGTACGGAGCACTACATCAGCAAATGTCCAATCATGGAAGGAGAATGGAGGAAGAGATTTGTTGAGGAAAGGAAAAAGGCTAGGGAACAGGTCCATAAGAAAAGTGGAAATCCCAAAGCAATGGTTGCAGGATGGCAAGACAGTGAAGATGAAGTAACTGATGATGATCTGGATGAGGATCTTGCTCTAATGGCTCTTGGAGACTCAGAAAATGAAGAAGATGCTGAGGTATTTGTTTCTAAACTGAGACAACATGTGAAAAGCATGTCTAGATAAAAATTGGTTAAAGTATTTCATACTGTGCTAAATGAATTTAAATCTCTAAGGGATGGCAATCATCAACTGCATGATGAAATTGATATTTTAGAAGCAGAATACAAAGAGGCAGTAATTAAAAATGACTTTCTGAAAAGAAAGATTAGCATGCTTGAGGAACATGTCCTCACACTTGAATCAACTGTTCAGGAATTAGAAAATGTTAAAACAGTTGAAAAGGGTAAAGGTATTACTAATTCTCATCAGATCATTGCTGAAGAGAAATTGAAAGTCACAGTTGATGAACTGTGCAAAAATGATGAGAAGATAAGATCTTTGGAAGAAGACTTGGTTAAAACAGAAATGGAGCTAGGAAAAACTGTAAAATGGAACAAGTCTTCTGAAGCACTAGAATGGTTACAGGAAAATCATAGTAGTAACAGGAAGGGTATTGGATTCATGAAGGCACAGTTTTCATCCAAATAGGATCTAAAGAGTCACCAGAAAGAAAATTGCTAATCTTTAAAAATGGCTGCACAGAGGAATAGGTCCTATAAACCTGTTCAAAATTCTGTAAGAAAGAAAATTGTTCACACAAAGAAACCATTACCATTCTGGGCTAGGAGAGATCTGATTCATCCTTTTTCTAAAGGAAAGGAACCCAAACTAGTTTGGGTTCTTAAAATTAACCCCTAGTTTTCTTGTTGCAGGCTAGAGTGAAGGAGATAAACCACAAATGGTATATGGACAGTGGTTGCTCAAGGCACATGACAGGACATAAGGAACTGTTCCTTTCACTCTCAGCCTTTCAAGGAGGAAGTTTTTCCTTCGGTAATGGTAAGAAAGGGGAAATCATTGGCATTGGAAAGGTAGGTAGGTCTGATTCACATAGTATAGACAATTTGTTTCTAGTAGATGGGCTGAAGCATTGCTTATTGAGTATATCTCAATTGTGTGAAAAAGGTAATAATGTTAATTTTTCATCTACTGGATGCACTGTGACTAACCAAACTTCTGGAGAGATTATTTTGCAGGGAAATAAGCATGAAAACATCTACAAAGTAGACTTTCTGACACTATCTAATGGAAGCTTGAGTTGCTTAAGTGTGGTGAAAAATGATCCCCTCCTATGGCACAAAAGACTAGTACATGCTAGTCTTTCACAATTGAACAAACTTGTGTCCAAGGATTTGGTGATAGGTCTTCCTAACATCAAGTTTAATGATGAAAAAGTATGTGAAGCATGTGCCAGGAGGAAGCAGGTAAAATCCTCCTTCAAATCGAAGAAACAGGTAAGTACCACTAAACCTTTGGAACTGGTCCATATGGATTTATGTGGTCCAATGAGAACAATGAGTCGTGGAGGTAAGAAGTATGTTATGGTATTAGTGGATGATTACTCCAGATTTACATGGACTATATTTCTTGCATCTAAAGAAGAAGCATTTAATGCATTTTCAATTTTTGCTAAGAAAGCTCAAAGAACTCTAGATAGTCATATTGTTGCCATTAGGTCAGATCATGGAACTGAATTTGAAAATCATATGTTTTTCAATTTTTGTAATGAAAATGGCATTAATCATAATTTTTCTTCACCTAGAACTCCACAACAAAATGGTGTAGTGGAAAGAAAAAATAGGACTCTAAAGGAAATGGCAAGGACTATGCTAATATCTGAAAATCTTCCACAAAACTTTTGGGCTGAGGCCATCAATACTGCATGCTACATAATAAATAGATGTATGACAAGGCCTTTAATATAAAAAACTCCATATGAGCTGCTTAAGAGAAGAAAACCAAATATCTCTCATCTTAGGGCGTTTGGTTACAAATGTTTTATACACAACAATGGGAAGGATGCCTTAGGAAAATTTGATCCTAGAAGTGATGAAGGAATCTTTGTTGGTTATTCTTTAAACAACAAATCTTATAGAGTGTTTAACAAGAAAACATTGAAAATTGAAGAAAGCATGCATGTTAAATTTGATGAAACTGACTGTCTTACTCAAGAACAGGTACAGGAGGATGAAGAGATTGGAATTCTGAAAGATTATGAACTTGATCCACAAATGCAGACTCTGGATGTGAGAAGTGAACTGTAAGGAACTGTTCCTCAGGACAGAACTGAGAAGAATAGCACAGAAACAGGGGGAACAAATGTTGGTTCCACCTCACATATTGGAAGTGCTACTCCTTTAGGAATTGTTCCTCAGCAAGGGACTTCTGACATTGGATTGACACTCAAGCCTTACAAGTATCAAGGGTCCCATCCTGTGGATCAAATAATCTCAGATAAAGCTGCCGGGATACAAACTAGATCAACAGTCAAGAATCACAATTTGTGTGCCTTTAGTGCTTTCCTATCTCTTGTTGAACCCAAAAATGTGAAAGAAGCACTGAAGGATGCAGATTGGATTAATGCTATGCAGGAGGAATTGAATCAATTCCAAAGAAGTCAAGTTTGGCATCTGGAACCCAAGCTAAGGAACAGGTCCATAATAGGAACAAATGGATTTTCAGAAACAAACTTGATGAGGATGTCATGGTAACAAGAAATAAGGCCAGGCTAGTTGTTCAGGGATACAGTCAAGAGTAGGGCATCGACTATGATGAGACTTTTGCTCCAGTTGCAAGATTGGAAGCAATAAGACTTCTCATAGCCTTTGCTACACACGTGAAATTTACTCTACATGAAATGGACGTGAAGAGTGCATTTCTGAATGCTTACCTAAAAGAAGAAGTGTATGTTAAGCAACCTCCAGGCTTTGAAAGTAAACAGTTCCGTAAACATGTGTACAAGTTGGACAAGGCATTGTATGGACTCAAGCAGGCATCAAGAGCATGGTATGAAAGGCTATCAAAATTTCTATTCCAGCACGGATACAAGAGAGGTAAAATTGATAGCACATTGTTTTTGAAAGAAAAAGGTAAGCATCTCTTAATTGTTCAAATTTATGTAGATGATATAATCTTTGGTGCTACTTGTGAAAATTTAAGTAAGGAATTTGCAAACTTGATGGGGAGTGAGTTTGAGATGAGCATGATAGGTGAACTCAATTTCTTTTTGGATTTACAAATTAAGCAAACCTCAAATGGAACTATGATCCATCAACAAAAGTATGTTAAGGAATTACTTAAAAGATTTGATATGGATATTGCTAAGGAAATTGACACACCTATTGCCACTGCCACAAAATTGGATCTTGATGAACATGGAATATTAGTTGATCAAAAATTATATAGAGGTATGATTGGTTTTCTACTTTGTCTAACTGCTAGTAGACTTGATATTGTGTTCAGTGTTGATTTGTGTGCTAGATTTCAATCAGATCCTAAGGAATCTCATTTGAAAGCTGTTAAGAGAATATTGAGGTATATGAAAGGAACAGGTCCCTTGGGACTTTAGTATCCAAAAGGTGATAGTTTTAATCTTGTTGGATATACTGATGCTGACTTTGTAGGTTTCCTTGTTGATAGAAAAAGTACCTCAGGTATGGCACATTTTCTTGGTGAGTGTTTAGTTTCTTGGGGAACCAAGAAACAAAATTCAGTGGCACTTTGCACTGCTGAGGCTGAATATGTGGCAGCTGCTTCATGTTGTTCAGAGTTGTTATGGATCAAACAACAATTATAGGATTATGGTATTGATGTAGGAACTGTTCCTATCTTTTGTGATAACACTAGTGCTATTAACATGACAAAAAATCCAGTGCATCACAAAATAACTAAACACATTGATATAAGACATCATTTCCTGAGAGATAACTATGAAAAAAGTTTGATCACCATAGCATTTTGTCCTACTGAAAAGCAAATTGCTGACATCTTTATAAAATCTTTAGGTAGAGATGATTTTAAAAGAAATAGGTTGGAATTAGGGATGATTAAATTCACATAAAATCGTCAAATGCTTTACTTCATAATTGACTAGAAAATTGCACTTAAAATGAATTTTATTCAAGTCAATATGAATGATTCAGTCCAGCTTAATACTTAAGTGTATACTCTTATGCCATAATTCTTGTTTAAAGTTGCTAAAACTGAATGATGTTACCCTTATGCTCTTAGAATTTCAGATTGATCAAAAGTGTTGCAAATTGGAAGGACATTGAATTTTCGTGTTAAAATCAGGTATGTACTCTTTATTATTAAGTTATCTTAGAAGTGTAAAGGCTATAGGTAACTTGCAATTAGGATAAATCCACTATGTATCCTAACCATATCCAAACTGCATAAGAGTCCCATCGGAGGAATAGTTCCCATCCTGAAAAGGTGACTTAACAATCCAACGGCTCTATTTCTCCGGGAGACTCCCAAGAGTCCATAACGGCTGCATGTCTTGCTGAGGTAATATTGATCGTTTCATACTCTATCTCCACTACCTAATTCATTCTATAAATACACTCCTTCTTCCACATTATTCTTTCACTTTGTTTACAAATTGAATTCTCAAAATTTCAGAAAGAATAATCACATATCTCTTAATTCGAATTGCAAGAATGTCTCTTTCTCCTGAAAATTCTTCATCTGCACCCACTACTGAACAACCAAAAAATCTCAACCCTCCTTCACCCATGGATACCACTGACCTAAACCCTGAAATTCCTGAAATAATCCCAGAAGTACCTGAACCTGAAATTCAGGAGGAAGGACCAGTTCCCACGGCTGAATCAATTATTGAACAGGTTGAGGATTTGTCACGAGCTATGGTTCTGTATCAGTATCAGGTAAATTTTGCTTATCCCTTAAATGTTATGGTAGATGAGGAGGAAAAGGGAGAGGGGTCTGAGGCTGTTCCTGAGGGGGAAGAAGAAACTATTAAAAGGCTGGAAGCACCCATGCATGGGTCATCGGGGTCTTCAGAGGTTGCTTTTAGAGCACCCATAAAGGATGTTATAGATGTTGATGATGCTATAAGTGATAGTGATAGGCCTCTTGTTGATCTGATTAACATACGGAGTTTAAAAAGAAAATTAGCTAGAAAGGGACCCATAGATGACCAAGTGACTGCTGAAATTGCTGCTAAGTTGAAGAAAATCAGTGATAGTTATAAGCCAGGACTTAAGAAGAAAGGTGATAGTTCCTCCAAGGCAAAAGGACCTGTTCCTTTCGTCTCAACTCCTGTTTCTGGGGTTAGGAGGACAAGAAGTGCTGCCAAAGCTGCTGATGAAAACTTTGTTGCTGCTTTAGAACGAAGCAGAAAAGGGAAAGCAAAACAGGTTGTTGATCCTGTTGAAGAGGAAGAAGTGGAGGAGATAGAAATTGATGGTGTTGGTGATGAAGATGATGAGATGGCAGATGCTGAGGAGGTTGTTCCTCAGTCGAAGAAAAGAAAAGTTGCACAGAGACATGTGACCAGAAGTTCTATGAAAGCTGCACAAAAGGACTTTTGTAGATAAAAGTTCTGCTGATAGTGACAGTGATGAGTCCTTTGTTGGTTATGATAGTGAGAGTGAGGCTGAGGGAGAAGATGTTGTACATTGTGTTCATGATGACATGCTAACTAGTAAATTCTTGAAAGGGAGAGTGCTTTCAGATGTAGGAGAAGAAGGTATGCTATGGTTGCTGCAGAAATTGCAAGCACAGGGCTGGAGGGACATGATCCTTCAGATTTCTGGTAGATGTGCAAAGGGGATGGTGCAGGAGTTCTACAAGAACTGCTCCATCAAGGATGATAGAATTACTACTTCTGTTTATGATAATGTGATAACTTTTGACACCAGGGAACTTGGTGAGCTGTTGGGAATTCCTTTTGCTGGGTATGATAGTTATGTCAAGAAAGTATGGCCTGACTTGACAAACTTGCCTACTGGATTGGAGATTACAAGGAAGTTTGCTGAAAATGAAGGGGAAGAAAAACCCAGAGCTGTGCAGAAAAGTGAGATGCACCCACAGCACCAAGTGTTATTTGAGTTTGTGAACAAGATTGTGATGCCAAGGCAGGAAAAAGAGGAATTGCCAGTTTCATGGATCTGGTCCTTATGGAACTGTTGGACACTGAAAAGCAGATCAACTGGCCCAGTTTTATGATCAACCTGATCAAAAGGGTGATAGCTGGGAAGAGGAAGCATTCCTTGCCGTTTGGCTTCATCTTGACTGATGTGTTTGCAAAGTTGAAGATTCCTTTGGAAGGGGTAGTAAAGGCTACTAAAAAGGAGAAGTTTGGCTGTGCTACATTGATTAGCTGTGACTTGCCTGTTCAAGCTGGTCCTCCACAAGCTGGTGTTGGGAGGCAGCCTTTGAACAACAAGGTAAGAGCACTGAGGCAACAAGTTGCTATCCAGGCTGCTGAAACAGCAAGGTTGGAAGAGGAGAAAAACTACTGGAAGGCAGAGGCAACAAAGGCAAAGGAGACCAATGAGGGAATGCTCAAGCAGATATTTGAGTTGCTTAACAAGTCTCAGGGACCTGGTCCTTCCACATCCTGACCACCTTAGCCTTAAGCCATCTTTTGTCCTGTGGGATTTAGCCTAGTCTAGTACCTTAGTCTTTTCCTCTTCTAGTCTTTGAATAATTCTGTACTACTTGCTTGTATCCCCTGGTTTAACCTCTTGATTAATGATGACTTGTCTTTGATGGCTAATATCATTGTTTTGCAGTTGCTTTAATCTGATTTATGTTTGTATTTTGAGTTGCCTCAATGGCCATGTGTTGATTATTCTAACACTTGAGTTATATTTTTTATGCAACCTTTTCAATGATGCCAAAAGGGGGAAGAATAAGTCTGGTTTTCCGTGAACTTATACCTAATTGAAAATCTGGTCCTTAATGATAAAGTCTCTACTGACTGTTTTTGAGCTTAAGCTGTACTTCAGGACATTAAGGATATGCAGCTATGCTTATGAATTTGTCATCATCAAAAAGGGGGAAAATGTTAGCTTGGATAAGCTTGGAGTTTTGACTGATGATTGAGGAACGGATTCAAAGGACCTATTCCTTTGAATCACTGCAGCTAAATTGATAATTCATGCAAAATCATTTAAGCTGAGATATTGTTAATTATCCTTAATGTTTATCTTGATAATTATGCAGGTCTAAACGTGATATAAAAAGATTGCATAAATAAAGGATAAAGGATAGAAGATCTGGATGCTAAAGAGAAGAATCCAATTAGGACTAAAACTCATGGGAGCTTTAGAGTTCTAATTGCTCAAGACTTCTTGGCTGCTGGAGCTATAAAACGTGGAGCATATCAGCCATTGAAGAATCCACAAATACAGAGAGAATCGAGCAATGCTTAAACGAGTCATTGTCTTATTTGTGTAATCAGTTAGCTACATTGGAACTAAGTTAGAACCTGTTTCGTAGATTGATTCTTGTAAAAGTTCAGTCTTAGTTCAACTGTAGTAAGCATAATCGAGTTGTATCTTTCTGGTTCAAGTCGTGTACTTGACACAGCTTCACTGATCGTGAAAAAGATCACTAAAGAATTAGAGTTAGTCCTAGGTTAGTAAGAAGGTAGTCTTGTAATCAAGTGGGTCTTTTTACACAGTGAAGTTGAAATCCTACTTGAGAAGTAGGTCGTGGTTTTTTTATCCCAAGTCAAGGGGTTTTTCCACGCTAATATTTGGTGTTCATTTACTTACAGTTTGAATTCCGCACATAACATAGTAAAGGAACACATCTTAGGGAACTGGTCCTCAAAACAATAAAGTGGTGTATTTTGGGAAATATCATAGCGCCATGGGAAACAAATGGGTTCTCAAAATATACGAAAGACTTAATGCAGAAAAATATTATGGTTGAATTTTTGAAGTTCAGATTTCAAGAGAACGTTCAAAGGGATTGTTGTCTCTTTCACAAGAATCTTATATCAAGAAATTTCTTGAACGATTTAATATGCAAGAGTGCATTCCTCTATATACACTCTTATTTGTAGAGCCGAAGTTTCACATGGGAGGATGTGTCCTCGTGAATTCACAAGAATATGATTTGTCCCTTGAAACTTGATATCTGTTATTATAGTTAGCGGATATCAGTCTGACTTAGAAAAGAATACTGGGAAGCAGTTAAAGGTTACAGAGGTATCTCAAAGGCACAAAGTATCCTTGTAATGTAAAGGAAAAAATATATGACTTAAAGACTATACTTAAAATGATTGAGAAGAAAATTTAGATGAGTGAAAATCTGAATATTAGTATGTCCTTGCTAAACAACGGAGTCGTGGATATTATTAAATATCAAGAAATAAACATTAGCCTTACCACAATGACAGCTGAATTTGTAGCGTTTTCAACAATTGTGCATTAAGTTGTTTGGCTTAAACGTGTTTATGATATATTTGGGTGTGTTAGATAGTGTTATTGAATAAGTGACAATGAAGTGTGATACTCAAGTTTAATATCTTACACAAAAAATTCCAAAGTATTATTGAAAGACAAAACATATTGATATAAAGTGTAATTTCCTTAGAGACATAATTGTACATAGAAAAATGAACATGAAATACATCTCTACGATTTCTGTAATAGTAGATCCGATAGTGAAACCCATAGCATGTGGTGCTTATGAATGATACGTGAAGTCATTGGGTTTGTATAGATGTCGATGTATTTATATCTTAACTTTTGCCAAGCACATTCACATAAAACTGCATAATTGGAGTTAATATAGTTGAAGCCAAATTGATTGTTGTTGGTTCATGTACATAAAATGGTATTTATGTTTAGTACATAAGTGCAAAAAGTATGCCAGACAAACTAAAGATTGACCTATTCACACAGGCAATCGCCTCTATTGTCTAGGTGACTAATAGAGATGAGACAATTATAAACTCATTATTATCAGATGTGATAATAATAGAGAGCTTGAAGTTTATAATATGAATGTCGTTTGGTTTATGGTCAATCATATTTGTTTATATATGATAGTTTGTTTTGTGCCGGATATGAGTTCTGAAGGATAAGATTTATGATTAGATGTGTGAACTCAAAGTTAGACATGAGTTGTCTGAACTATCATCTGTACATTATCTAATTTGTGAAAGACATACGCTCCATGGGAAAGGAGTCAATACTGTGATACGTGATTCATACCACGTATGCATAAAGTGACCTATAGGCGATAAAAGTTTAATCTATACTTGTTTATTATGTGAAACCCTGAAAGTTATAAGTAATTTTCTTTCTTTTTACCCTCATGACTTTGACCAGTTTCTCAAGATTCAATTTGATGTTTGCTACCTTAGGTTGTTGCCTAGAGATCATGGATGATTTGTTCTGATGGGACATTTCTAGAAAACTAAATCAAGTTGAGGTTAAGAGATTCTTAAGATGAGAAAGATCATTGAGTATTATCATATTAATTGTGTTCATTGACCGGTCCATTATGCTTGTCTTTGGGACAAGAACATAATAACATAATGATGAACTCATATTAATACAAAGAGATTGTGAGAGATGTGGATGTGATAAATGATCTAGGGTACTGCATATTACAAACTACTCCAAGGTTCCGTTAATCGAGATGCTATATATTACTAACAAATGTATAGGAACTATGCTCTCGAAGTATTCACTAGTCACACGATCTAGTCTTTAAGTATGAAAGTTACATAATGTGAATGAGAGTTGACCCACCATATGTGAGTGGGAGATGTTGAAAATTGGATACGAGATACACATGTGGGTCAACCCAGATCCATATTCAATTAGATAAATAAATATATATAATTTTTTTATATTTATTTTATTTGAAAAGACATACATGTTGGGATTTTATTATGAAAAGGTGTCTCATATCAAGTATAAAAGGGAAGTCCCAATCCATTAGGATTGAATCTTTTCCCAACGTTCTTTTCTGGACAAGAGAAGAAAGAAAAATGTTCTCCTTACTCCTCAACAGAAGAACGGAACATTCACTTTCTCCTTGAAAAGTAAGAAATTAAAACCCTCTTCTTTTATGTTGAAGAACTTCTATGGAAGATTCCAACAAAGAACGGAAGCGCTCTTCTACAAATTGGAACCACTTCTGTAATAAGACACGTCATTAACTGTGAATTATACAGCATAGTTCGTGTTTATAGCATGTAATTATGCCATCGACTAGTAAAACAAATACAGAATGATCTCAAGGCGAACTATATGTTCATGGATTGTATAATTCTTCAGTACACAATAACTTCAATTTATGTGCGTGTATTTTACCAATTTGATATTTCTACCCATACACATAATACCTTTCATTTTGTTGGTTGTTGATTTCTTTCACCCTTGAAGTCCTATGTCTCTGGGGTGAATCCTTGTGCTTCCAAAGTAAATATTTTCCTCGCATTCCTTGGTATTCAGTGCTAGATAGTGATGAGTGGGGATAGCTTCAGACGCCCGGTAGTTTTTCTAAAGCTTATTATGGATAAATCTTGAAAGTTTGGGTAAACAAACAACAACTACAGGATACGGAAGCGTGTGATGAGCTATAAAAGCCTCTTTTGTGGTTACCTTGAGTCAAAATCCTTTGCTTTGCTGATCGTTTCACTATAAAATATCGCAGAAACACAGGGAAGATAAGTCCAACACATTCGTCAAACATTCCTTATACTTTTTATCTTTTCTTGTCCAATTCTAGACATGTCACTGTTACTTGAGATTCTTTTAAATTATAAGTGGTATCATGAAATGTTTACAGGAGTAATGGTTTTCAGTGCAACTGAATTATTTAGATCCTAAAACTGTTTTTTAGGACATGTATGTATTTGGAGAAATAGAAAGATATAAACGACATTCTTACGTGAAGCAAAGGGAGCAAGAAGTTCTTTACTCTTCTCCAACAAATTTTGGATTATGTATATTTGTGTTCACACTCTTCCCTGATGCTTCCCCCGTTGCCACTAGATGTGAGTCACAATCGAAGAGTTTCTTGACAAATTTTTTTTGGCTACTTAGGTGTTATGGTAAAATTTGCAGCAAGGATATTTCATAATTACAATGGTAAGATAGTAGAGGTGATGTAATACCCCAAAGTAACTATAAGGGTAACTAAGTAATTAGGAAAAAAAAGGAAAAAAAAATTTGGTGCCAAACGAGAGGGACTCTAGAAGAATGGAAAAACCATAAGGAAAACCAAACTTAAGGGGTTAAGGGAATATGCTGCTTTCAGCAGAAGCTTTAAAAAAAAGGGGATTTCATCAAAAAGAAATAGAACTAGAGAAGCAGAATACTTAAGAAGCTAGCTAGTTGGTGCATCAAGAAATTTATCCCAAGCAATTGTTAATCCATTTTCAAGGTACTACTTTTTACTTGATCGTCTTGTGTAGTTACATACTATTAGATGAAAACTTAGATGGTGACAAAATAATTATGGGTAGTTACATAGAATTGGTACAGAGAATTACCATTTAACAAAAACACAAGACGTTTATAAAAGAATATGCTAAAGCAATGTGATGATTTGACTAGATCAAATAAGTTCTAACAATTCAGGTAAAGATAATCCATGTGATGACTACTGAGAGGCGATAGTATTGTGAATATTTGGGTACTATATTTTACAAGTTCAAGTTAGAAGAAAAGTGAATGATGGAGGGGCAGTAAGAGTAAAGTACTAATTTGCCATGTATCAATATATAGAGAAATTGACGGATAGTAACAGAAGTTAAATTCATTTATAAATTTGCACGTGAATTGAAACGTTGAAGTGTCATGGAGTCGAGCTTTGGTTAGGTGGCATTGAAAGGTGAGTGATGACTTTACCACAATTTGTGTTTCCATAACCTGCATGGTTTATACTTGATTTTTGAAATAAAATATATCACTGAATATTTTGAATTGCATAGGACAAGTCCTTTTACTAGATATGTATCGAGATATGTACTTGAATTATTTTACTATTACATGATATGTTTTTACCATTAGTTGACAAGTTTTACCGCTATTTGGAATATTGTACTATTACTTGAAATGCCCCTTTACTTTGTATAGAAAATATATATTTTGGGATGAGACTTGACGAACCTCAAAGCTAACGACGGGTACGTTAGACTTGGTGCACCTCCGGATTACCATTACAGTCCTTGCTAGTGGGAAGGGAGAACTAGCTTACCGGACAGGTTTTCTCAAGAAAAAAATTATACCGATTACATGGTTCGTTCTTGGAAATCTCCCAAACATATGTACTTTATATGATATAGTGACTACTGATTTTGCTACTGAATTGATATTCTTTATCTTTTTACAAGAAATAGTTGAAAGACTGATTTATGTTTACCGAAAGTGACATCTTATTACATGATATATACTGCATATGTTCTGACTTGTCCCCACTTAAAACTGTTGTGAATAAGTATTTTTACTCACTAAGTTGCAACTCACTCCTTGCTATATTTCTTTTCCAAAGACAGCAAGTCAAGTGTCGTAGCAGAGGACTTCCATTCTTAGAGCCGCGAGTTGACAATCCTGGTGAGCCCCGCATTAGTTCGCGTGAGCAAGAGCTTATTTGTTTATTATTGTCCTTCTTTGAAACTCTTAGAGTCACTCTATTTAGTCATTTGTAAGTCATTTATTTAGTCAGTTGTCTTGTCTTTGAGTTGGTTATTCAGTTAATAAGATGGTCTTGCGGGTATGTTTGGCCATTATGAACTTATTACTTCCTTTCAGACATTTCCCTAGTGATTGGGAGTTAGATGAAGTATTTTACTTTGTTAATGCTCTAAAGACGTGGATTTTGCGTTTTTATTTTTATTGGTATGTTTGGTATTCTTGTTGAGACATGAAATTTTTTGATAGTCCTAAAACAGGAGAAACTCTGCTATTTTCTGTAGAATATTGATAAGGCATGTTCAAGGACTTAGTTCCTAAGTGCCGGTCACGGCCCCAAACTGGGTCGTGACAAAGTTGGTATCAGAGCCCTAGGTTATTCATGTGACTAATGGAGCACACGTCAGTAGTAGAATCTCTATTATGGTTATGTAGCCGGCCATTCCGATAATCATTATTCTGCGAGGGCGTGATAGGATATTTCGTGTCTTCCTTTCTTTCTTGTTCCTTCTGTACGTGTGAGATGACTACTGTTAAATAGATAAATCTAATGTTATTTATTCTATTACTCAGATGGCTGGTAATACAAGATCTAAAAAGACGGCCTGAGCTGCTCCGAATTCCTCCACTGCTGGGCCGTCATCTACCTCAGCTAGGAAAAGAGGTAATACTTAGGGACGAGGACAAGCTGCTACCACGAGGGCTGGTGCTACCATAAGAGCTACAAGAGAGCCTACTCCAGAAATTGAGGATAATCTACCTCCACCGTCATATGAGAATGCTACTATTGAGGCACTTAATGCCATGCAAAGGTCCATTGATCTCTTGAATGCCAGAATGGATAGACAGGACAGGGCGAGACAACAGAATGTTACTCCAACGCAACCTCAGACACCTACACGAGCTCAGATTCAGGCTTAGACACAGACTCAGGCTCAGACACAGACTCAGGCACCTAGACAGACTCAAATATTTGGTAACAGAGAAGTATCCCTACCAGAGTTCTTGAAATTGAAACCACCAAGGTTCCCGAGTTCTGACACTATAGAGGATCCTCAGAGTTTCTTGGATGGGACACTTAAGGCATTGCGTGCTCTTGTATGTTCTAGTGAAAGATCAGTAGAACTTGCAGCATACAAATTGGAGGATACATCTAATACCTGGTATGAAGAGGAGAGGACAGAGCTCGAGCCAAGATCAAAGACAGAGGCCAGCAATCTCATTCTATGCTCTATGCCATCTTCCTTATACTTTGACTATTAGCGGGAAAGTCATCTTTGCAAACAAAGGCCTTCTTTTTAGACTATGGCATCTTGTCCAAAGCGAGCGGTCATGTAAACCCTTTGTCTATTCGGCTCTTTGATGTCCATACGAAGGATCCAATAGTGAATTCTGCTTTTCTTTACTCAATGCTGAAGCTGGTTCTGGAGGGAAACTGTACTTTTAGAAAGGCCCGCAGAAGCAGAGCGATTGTCATGGGATGAGTTTACTTAGTTGTTCAGGGATCGCTTTCTCCCTGAAAGTCAGATGAGGGAATATGCTGGGCAGTTTGAGAGATTAGCTCAGACTTCAGATATGGATGTATCGATATATAATACAAAGTTTACTAAGCTGGCTAGATATGCACCTAACTTAGTGCCTAATGAAGCATCTCGGGTCCAGAGGTTTGTTGATGGGTTAGTTGATCGTTTATTCAATGCAGTGGCTCCACAGATGAAGTATTTGAATTACTATGATGCACTCGACCTTGCTAGAAAGATTGAAAATAGGGGTCGTGAAATACATGCAACTAAAGATTTACATAAGAAGGCTAAGACTGGGGGATCTTTCATTGGAGAAGTTGGCACATAACGTAGAGCAGGGAATCAGGTACAACGACAGGGTTTTCAGACAGGGACAAACTTGGTTCCCAAGCCAGCTATTAGAGCACATCCTCACAAAGATAATGCTAAGGGACCATCATCATCATATGGACATCATAGCTTTGGGCAGATATATGCTACTGATTCAACCTGTTATACTTGTGGTAGATTACATTGGGGTCCGTGTCGTGTTTAGACTAGAGGGTGCTTCCGGTGTGGCCAGTTGGGACATCACATAAAGGATTGCCCTCATCCTCAGAGAGAGTTTAGCCAGGCTTCTGATCAGGCACCGGAACTTACGCAGACTGCTCGTAATAATACAGGTACTACTGGTAGAGGTAAGAGAGGTAGAGGTGCCGGAGATCGTGCCATAGGTAATCGAGGACAGAGGACTGCTGGTAGAGGCCAGTCGACAGTTTTTGCACTTACTAGGCAGGATGCTCAGGTCTCAAATGCTGTGGTTACATGTATTCTTTCTGTTTGCTCACTTGATGCACTTGCATTGTTTGATCCAGGATCTACTCACTCCTACGTGTCCTCATTATTTGCTTTGAGGTTTGATAGACAATTAGAAATATTGAATGATCCTTTTCTAGTTTCTAATTCTGTGGGAGATTCTTTGCTTGTTGAACATGTGTATTGTGCTTGTCAGATTAGAGTTGAGGGTAAGGATACCTTGGCTAATGTAATTGTACTTATATGGTTGATTTTGACGTGCTAATTGGTATGGATTGGTTATCTTCTTGCCACGCTACTCTCGATTGCCATGCAAAGGTAGTTAAGTTCGAGATGCCTAATGAACCCAGTTTTATTCTAAAAAGGGATTAGATTCCAAAGACATGTAATGTTATATCATTTGTAAAGGCTCAACAGTTATTGAAGAAAGGTTGCTCGGTATTCTTAGCCATGGTAAGAGACACGAGAGATGTGACTCCTAGCTTGGAAATAGTACCAGTAGTGCAAGAGTTCACCGATGTATTTTCTGTGGATTTACCGGGACTACCTTCAGTGCGGGATATAGATTTCAGCATTGATGTAGCACCTGGCGCGCAACCGATATCGAAACCTCCATATCGTATGGCACCAGCGGAGTTGAGGGAACTAAAAGAACAATTGGAGGAGTTATTGAACAAGGGATTTATCAGGCCAAGTGTATCACCTTGGGGTGCAGCAGTGCTATTTGTTAAGAAGAAAGATGGGTCCCTAAGAAAGTGCATTGACTACAGACAGCTGAACAAGGTAACCAGTACGTAATAAATACCCTTTGCCTCGTATAGATGATCTGTTTGATCAATTGCTGGGAGCTGCCCCCTTTTCAAAGATTGATCTTCGATCTGGTTATTATCAACTCAGAGTTAGTGACAAAGATATTCCTAAGACCGCTTTCAGAACTCGATACGAGAATTATGAATTCCTTGTGATGCCTTTCGGATTGACTAATGCTCCAGCTGCATTCATAGATTTAATGAACAGGGTGTTTAAGCCGTTTCAGAACAGATTTTTCATTGTATTTGTTGACGATATCTTGGTGTATTCTCGTAGCCAAGAAGAACACGAGGATCATCTGAGGGTTGTACTGCAGACCTTGCAGGAACATAGCTTTATGCTAAGTTCTCAAAGTGTGAATTTTGGCTAGACTCCGTAAAATTCCTTGGGCATGTCATATCGAAGGATGGAATAATGGTAGATCCTAGAAAGACAGAAGTAGTGTAGAAATGGCCCAGACCCACCACTCCTACAGAGATTCGTAGCTTTCTGGGTTTAGCAGGTTACTACAGGCGTTTTGTGCAGGATTTTTCCAGAATAGTAGCACCATTGACCAAGCTAACACAGAAAAATGCAAAGTTTCAATGGACAGATGAATGCGAGCAGAGTTTTTAGAAGCTCAAGACATGTTTGGCCACCGCACCAAATCTAGCCTTACCATACGCTTCTGGAGGATTCACTGTGTTTTGTGATGCTTCGAGGGTAGGATTAGGATGTGTTTTCATGCAAAATGGTCGTGTGATTGTGGTGCAATGCAATTCCCGAAGGGGTTGCTAGCACAAACGCGGAAGAACAAACAAGAAGATAAAGATAAAAGCAAGACAAAACTTGCTTCTTTCGAAAGAACAGTGAGGAACCTGTCTCAAAGCTCAATCAAAAGGGATACAAGGATCACCTATACTATGCAACAATCCTCAAGAGAACATTGCCTCTTGCAAACTGAATGATCAAGAGGAATGTTCAATCGGACTAACCGAAAGCCACAAGTCCTTAAAAACCCTCACCGGGGTTTTGCTCACGACGGAGACAAGAAGAAATGTGCTCGGCACTTTCATTCAATTCATCAATGTTCAAAAACTAGCTACTTACAATGAAAGGAATCAGTGTTTATATAGGAAATACTAAGGGTAAACTAGTAAATAGATCACAGTTGACCAATAGAAATAAGCCACGCAGGGCTGAGTCAAAATGTGTTCGGCAGACTTTGACTTCGGTAAGCCTTGGCTTTGGTTCTCGATTGTCTGCTCGAACACACACTAGTTGCCTTCGGACGCTCAATTGCCTTCGAGCTCATTGTCCTCGGTCACTTTGCCTTCGGGCTCAAATCTGAAGATAATGCCTTCGATTCTTGAGCTCGGCCACTCAGCTTCGGAGCAATTGTTTTCCTTCGGCCAGGCTAAGTGAACATGCACATCGTGCAGCAGTTTGGCTTGGCTTCTTGTCATCGGTCTCCTCGGTGGATCGATCACTTGATCAGCACGTGATCGGGCTGCATCATCCTCCCCTTCTTGAGAAGATTTCGTCCTCGAAATCAAGCCTTCCTCGTCCTCCGAAGTTGGACCTACAACACAAGGAACTAAGTCAGCAACATTAAAGGTGTTGGACACGTTATACTCACCAGGGAGGTCGATCACGTAGGCATTGTTGTTGATCTTGGTCAACACTTGAAATGGACCATCCCCTCGAGGAGCCAACTTTCCTTTCCTTTGGTTCGGGAATCGTTCCTTTCGGAAGTGAACCCAAACCCAATCTCCCTTCTTTAATTCTTTCATTCGTTGATAGTCCTCGGTGACTTGTTTTGGAGACAAGGGTTTGAGCATGAAACTCTTCCCGTCGAGCTTCACAGTGTAAGTGTTGGATCTGCCATTGTGAACAGCTGTTCGGTCATACTGCCATGGTCGACCCAATAGCAAATGACAAGCTTGCATCGGAACCACATCGAATATCATCTCATCTTGATACTCTCCGATTTTGAACTTGATCCACACCTGTTTGACAACTCTCAATTCTCCACACTCATTCAGCCATTGTAACTTGTAAGGGTGGGGATGCTTCATCGTAGGTAATCCCATTTGTGAAACCAAAGTTTGGCTCACTACATTGGCACAACTACCGGAGTCAATGATCATCGAACACACCTTTCCCCTCACTCGACATCGGGCATGAAAGAGGTTTTCTCTTTGGTTGTCCTCTTCTTCAAGAGTCATGCAGCTCAAATTCCTTCGAACCACAAGAAACATTTCCGGATGATCAGCTTCGGCAGCCTCATGATCATCATCAACTTCAGCTCGATCAGTCTCCTCGATAATTTCCTCCTCGGTGTCACTCGCTTGCTCATGGACGGTTCCATCTTCGAGCAGAAGCATAACCTTGCGAGTTGGACACTCTTTTGCCATGTGACCATAACCTTTGCATTTGTGACACTGAATATTTGAAGCACTAGGAGAGTTGAGTTGAACTTTACCTCCCACTTCTCTTGGTTGGTTAACGGTCACACCTCTTTCGAAGGGTCTCTTCGAATCTCGAACAGCGTTAGCACTTGTTTGGTTTGGACTCTTCCATTCTTTACCTCGGTTCAAAGGAGTAGAAGTAGTGACTCCTCGATACCGGTTTGCCTTATCGTCCTTCACCAATTTTTCAGCTTCGGTGGCAGCATCAAACAAATCTTCCAACGTGTGGTACACGTGGAGTCTCAACTGAGAAGACACATCCCTAGCCAAGCCATTTTTGAATCTGATAATGGCTTGCTCTTCGTCTTCGACCAGATCAAGATTCAATCGAACCTTTTCAAACTCATCGTGGTACTCTTGGACGGACTTGGTCCCTTGCTTTAACTCATAGAGCTTTTGCATTTGAGTCTGCCTGTACTTGGCACTCAAATACTTACCATCCATCGCTCTCATCAACTGTGGCCATGTATTGACTACTGGATAGTCATTTCTTCTTCTATGCCTCTTGTCAGATTCCCACCATGTTGATGCATAAGCTTCGAACGAAGCAATGGCATGGGCAGCTTTTCTCTCATCGGTCATCTCATTGGTTTCAAAGATGCGCTCCATTTTAAGCTTCCATTCAAGATACTCGTCGGGATCACTAGTTCCTTTAAAGGGTGGAATAGTGATCTTGACACTGTTCAAGTTTGAGTCTCGAACAGCTCTAGCCTGCTCGGGAAACTCATCTTCTCGATCATCAGCCTCACGCCCAATATTTCTTTCAACATTTGCGCCTCGACCTCGACCTCGGAAATTTCCACGTCCTCGGGGAGCTTGCCTTCGTTGAGCGAATGGCGGCTCACGCTCATATTCGTCCTCGGGAAATTCCTCCTCATCAACCTCTTCGGTTACAGCTCCAAGATCTCTCCGGGTCCTTGGAAGTGGTAACCTCTCTCCTCGGGGAATGCCCAAGTTTTGATTTCCAGCTTGGGGATTGCCCAAGTTTTGTTGTGCTTGGGGATTGCCCAAGTTAAGCTCTCTTCGAATTGCTTCACTCGTCAACTGATCTTGTCGTACAAGCTCAGCATACAGTTCAGGTTTCTTCGGAGTGGATTGGCTCGTTCCCACGCCGGACCCATTCATGGCCACGGACGCGTTTCCCTGCTCGAGGTTAGCTACTCGAGCACTCACTCCTCTTACTTCGGCACTGATGCCTTGTATCGCAGCCATGAGATCGGCTAACGACAATTCAGGCTTTTCAATGCTTTTGCCATCGTTTCCAGCCATGGTTCCTGCACAAGTCAAAGATCAAACAAATGTTAGGGTTAGAAATCACCTCACACACTCCCTCACCTTTGATGGGTGGCACTCGGGTCCACTCAATTTATGGGTTCGGTTTTTGATCACTCAAAGACTTGTTAACAGTGGCTCGTCCAATTGATCGGTCCTCTAAGATCCTTCAAGTTCGACAATAGTCACTGCCTCTTCGGGAAGAGTGAAGTGATGTTCGACTCGATGGAACGGACGCTTTTTAACTGAGCTCGGGGAGTCAAAAGAATTTCTACGAAAGTTTGGACTTCGGTCACCCCTTCGCACGAATTCCTACCAGCTTAAAAGAGTTAGTACGACCTTGAGTAGGACAGTTACTCAAAAGATCCACCAACCAGAATTAGACACGAAAGAAAGTGAAAACCTAGGAGAATCTACCCTTTTGGATTCCCTTTAGGAATCTTTTTCGATCACACCCACTTCTGTCCGTACAAAAGTGGTCCCTCCTTGGTACGGATAGGGTTTTACCTTATCCACTTTCCTTTTTTAGCCCACAATTTTCACCTGGGGCTTTGATGTTAAAATTTTAACCTCTTTCTTCTTTAATGGAACAGTGACCTTGCTCCGGCGTACGGACACAACAACTTCGGTTCACTGACCACGAAATTCAACAGATCTGAGTTGCTCTTTCAACTCCGGTTCCAAACAACAACGGAGGAAATCAAACTGAGTTCTTCGAACTAAAATTCAGCTCGTTCGTGTCGTACACTGTTACGATTTTGTAACAATTTCCGGCGTACGGACATCGATTTAAACTCAGAGCTTCGATTTTTGAGCAACAAACAAACCCAAATCACTCAAGAACCACCAATCTTCACCGGTTTCTTCCAAACACAGTGGGGTTCGAGTTCAGTCACCATTAAAGCTCAAAACAGTCCAAAAATTCACCAAGAAACCCTAGTCACGAAATCAGTACGTCGGGTATTCGTTGGAATCAGAACTCGATGGTGAACAAGAATCCAAGATTGTTTTTCCCAAACAACCAACAATCAAACACAATTTTTGAATTTTCTTTTAACACTTTTTTTTTTTTTTTTTTTTGTAAAATAACAACACCAACAGTAACAAAACCAAATCTAGAACACGAAACGGAAAACAGAGACACAATCGCACGAAAATAAAGATAACGTGAACAGGATTTGGGGTTGTAGATACAAGCCCAAACCGTGCTCTGATACCAAGATGGTGCAATGCAATTCCCGAAGGGGTTGCTAGCACAAACACGGAAGAATAAACAAGAAGATAAAGATAAAAGCAAGACAAAACTTGCTTCTTTCGAAAGAACAGTGAGGAACCTGTCTCAAAGCTCAATCAAAAGGGATACAAGGATCACCTATACTATGCAACAATCCTCAAGAGAACATTGCCTCTTGCAAACTGAATGATCAAGAGGAATGTTCAATCGGACTAACCGAAAGCCACAAGTCCTTAAAAACCCTCACCGGGGTTTTGCTCACGACGGAGACAAGAAGAAATGTGCTCGGCACTTTCATTCAATTCATCAATGTTCAAAAACTAGCTACTTACAATGAAAGGAATCAGTGTTTATATAGGAAATACTAAGGGTAAACTAGTAAATAGATCACAGTTGACCAATAGAAATAAGCCACGCAGGGCTGAGTCAAAATGTGTTCGGCAGACTTTGACTTCGGTAAGCCTTGGCTTTGGTTCTCGATTGTCTGCTCGAACACACACTAGTTGCCTTCGGACGCTCAATTGCCTTCGAGCTCATTGTCCTCGGTCACTTTGCCTTCGGGCTCAAATCTGAAGATAATGCCTTCGATTCTTGAGCTCGGCCACTCAGCTTCGGAGCAATTGTTTTCCTTCGGCCAGGCTAAGTGAACATGCACATCGTGCAGCAGTTTGGCTTGGCTTCTTGTCATCGGTCTCCTCGGTGGATCGATCACTTGATCAGCACGTGATCGGGCTGCATCAGATTGCTTATGCTTCGAGAAAGTTGAAGAAGAATAAACAGAACTATCCCACTCATGATCTGGAGATGGCTGTAGTGGTATCTTCCTTGAAAATTTTGAGGCACTACTTATATGGAGAAACATGTGAAATTTATACAGATCACAAGATCCTAAAATACATTTTACAACAGAGAGATCTGAACATTCGACAACGTCGCTGGATGGAACATCTCAAGGACTATGATTTCACTATTCTATATCATCCGGGAAAGGTCAATGTTGTGGCTGATGCATTGAGCAGAAAGTCCATGGGTAGTTTGGCACATATAGCTTCTGCAAAGAGACAGCTGGCCAAGGATATCCACAGGCTCGAAGGTACAGGTATCAGGTTCAGTGTGACTAATTCCAGGGCATTATTGGCTTATGTTCCAGCCAAGTCTTAATTGGTAAAACGTGTTAAAGCCACTCAGTACGAGAATGAATGTTTGTGCAAATATCGAGATGATGTCCTAGCTGGTAAAAGCAAGAATATGATTGTTGATGGTTATGGGTTCTCCGACTAAGTAACCGATTATGTGACTAGAAATTGATGGTCTTAGCTGAGTTATTCTCGAGGAAGCTCACTATTCTAGATACACTATACATCCTGGATCAACTAAGATGTACTGTGACCTGAAGCAATTGCATTGGTGGGAAGGTATGAAGAAAGATATTGCTAACTTTGTTACTAGTTGTTTTACTTGTCAACAGGTTAAGGCTGAGTACCAGCGACCCGCAGGGCTACTACAACGGCTTGAGGTTCCAGAGTTGAAATGGGAAAGAGTTACCATGGATTTCGTGACTGGCTACCTCGTACGCATCGGCTTACAAAATCAGTGCACCTTTTGCTGGTTAAAACTACATACAGTGGTGCGAGATATGCACAGTAATACATGAATGAAATTGTCCGACTTCATGGGATTCCACTGTCTAGTATCTCTGATAGACGATCACAGTTCACCTCCCACTTTTGGAGGTCCTTTCAAAGAGAATTGGGTACTAGAGTAGACCTTAGCACCGCATTCCATCCTCAGGCTGACGGTCAGTCGGAACGTACTATATAGATATTGGAGGACATGCTGAAAGTTTGTATTATTGATTTTGGAGGTAGTTGGGACGCTTACTTGCCTTTAACTGAGTTTGCTTATAATAACAGATATCAGGAAAGTATTCAGATGGCTCCTTACGAGGCTTTATATGGCAGGCATTGTCGTTTTGCAATTGGATGGTTCGAAGCTGGTGAAGTTGAAATATTAGGACCAGACTTGATACAATAAGATATTGATAAGGTCCAGTTGATTAGGCAAATATTGCCCACATCTAAAAGTAGACAAAAGTCTTATGCAAACAAGAGGAAAATGGGCTTGGATTGCAGTTGGGGATCGTATGCTCTTACAGGTCTCCCCTATGAAGGGCGTGATGCGATTCGAGAAAAGAGGGAAGTTGAGCCCGATATTTATAGGACAGTTTGAGATACTTGATCGAGTTTGAGCTGTTGCTTACAATTTGGCTCTTCCTCCTGAGTTTCACGTGTCAATGCTACGGAAATATGTACCAGACACTTCTCATGTGCGTGAGACACCGACTATACAGCTTAATGAGAAATTGTCTTATGTGGAAGAACCAATAGCCATAGTTGAGACTTAAATAAAGAAGTTACAAAGAAAAGAAATTGTGTTCGTGAAAGTTTTGTGGAAAAACCATACTGCAAGGGAAGCTAGTTTAAAAATGGAAGATGATATGCAAGCAAAGTATCCTTACTTATTTCACCCTACATGTATGCTTTTAGTTTAAATTTGGAGACCGAATTTCTTAAGCAGGAGAGAATGTAATACCCCAAAATAATTATAAGGGTAACTAAGTAATTAACAAAAAAAAAAAGGAAAAAAAAAACAAATTTGGTGCCAAACGAGAGGGACTCTAGCAGAGTCCAAAAATCATAATAAAACCAAACCTAAGGGGTTAAGGGGATATGCTGCTTTCAGCAGAAGCTTTTAAAAAAAAGGATTTCATAAAAAAGAAATAGAACTAGAGAAGCAGAATACTAAAGAAGCTAGCTACTTGGTGCATCAAGAAATTTATCCCAAGCAATTGTTAATCCAATTTCAAGGTACTCCTTTTTACTTCATTGTCTTGGCCAGTTACATACTGTTAGATGAAAATTTAGATGTTGACAAAGTAATTACGGGTAGTTATATAGAATTGGTACAGAGAATTATCATGTATTAAAAATCAAGACGTTTCCAAAAGAATATGCTAAAGTAATGTGATGATTTGGTCAGATCAAATAAGTTCTAACAATTCAGGTAAAGATAATCCATGTGATGACCACTGAGAAATGATAGCATTGTGAATATTTGGGCACTATATTTTACAAGTTTTGGTTAAAAGAAAAATAGATGATGAAGGTGCAGTAAGAGAAAAGTACTAATCTGCCATGTATCAGTATATAGAGGAGTTGACGGGTAGTAACATTAGTTAAATTTATTTGTAGATTTGCATGCGAATTAAGACGTTGAAGTGTCAAGGAGTCGAGCTTTGGTTAGGTGGAATTGAAAGGTGAGTGATGACCTTACCACAATTTGTGTTTCCATAACCTTCATGGTTTACACTTGATTTTTAAACTGAAATATACTACTGAATATTTTGAATTCCATGAGACAAGTCCTTTTACTAGAAATATATCGAGATATGTACTTGAATTATTTTACTGTTACATGACATATTTTTACCATTATTTCTCAAATTTTACCGCTGTTTGGAATATTGTACCGTTACTTGAAATGCCCCTTTACTTTGTATAGAAAATATATATTTTGGGATAAGACTTGACGAACCCCATAGATAACGATGGGTACGTTAGACCTGGTGCACCTCTGGATTACCGTTGCAGTCCTTGCTAGTGGGAAGGTAGAACTAGCTTACGGTACTGATTTTCTCAAGAAAAAATTATACCGTTTGCATGGTTCGTTCTTGAAAATCTCCCAAATATATGTACTTGATATGATATATAGACTACTAATTTTTCTACTGAATTGATATTGTTACTGTTTTACAAGAAATACTTGAAAGATTGATTTCTTTTTACCGAAAGTGACATCTTATTACATGATATATACTGCATATGTTACACTGGCATGTTTTCTGAATTGTCCCCACTTAAAACGGTTGTGGATAAGTGTTGTTACTCACTGAGTTACGACTCACTCCTCGCTATATTTTTTTTCCAAAGTAAGCAAGTCAAGTGTCGTAGCTGAGGACTTCCATTCTTAGAATCGCGAGTTGACAATCCTGGTGAGTCCCGCATTAGTTCGCGTGAGCAAGAGCTTATTTGTTTATTATTGTCCTTCTTTGAAACTCTTAGAGTCACTCTATTTAGTCATTTGTAAGTCATTTATTTAGTCAGTTGTCTTGTCTTTGAGTTGGTTATTCAGTTAATAAGTTGGTCTTGCGGGTGTGTTTAGCCTTTATGTACTTATTACTTCCTTACAGACATTTCCTACTGATTGGGAGTTAGATAAAGTATTTTTCTTTTTTAATACTCTAAAGACGTGGATTTTGAGCAATTATTATTTTTATTGGTATGTTTGGTATTCTAGTTGAGACAGGAAATTTTTGGATTGTCCTAAAACAGGGAAAACTCTGCCCGATTTTCTGTAGAATATTAATAAGGCTTGTTTATGGACTTAGTTCCTAGACTTAGCCCCACACTAGGTCGTGACAGGTGATCACTTTCCTTTGAGGTAATTACTATGATGCTTTATTGTTGGTTGAGTTTTATTTGTGTCTGGGTGAAAAAAAAGTCATGCTACTTTCGCTATTCAATTTGATTCAGGGATTAACTAATGCTTTTGGAATATTCTAAAGGTAGTGTAATTCACGAATTGAAAGTGGACCTTCTCCCTCATTTGTACTTGAGTTGTGCAAGTTTGCCACCATTTCTCCCCTTCTTAGCTAAGTATTCCTTAGTGTAGCTGACTTTGCGAGGATGACTATTTTTATTCAAATTAGTTGTATGAGTTTATTCTCTAAGTGGAGGAGTCTTCTTATGATAGTGAATGCTAATATTGAATCTCTAAGGCATTGCTGAAGCGTAAGCTAATTCTTAATTTCATCGACTTGTTCTATATTGAAAAATATATCGACGAGGTGATTCGTTGGCGGAATCACATTAACCCACGAGTTCCACGTATCTTTATTTCGAAAATATAGAACTCTCCTCTCATGATCGAGGAAGAGTCAACTTAGTCCGACTAAGCTGGGAAATGGTGTTATGATATTATCCAGATATGTGTTATTCCAAGAGTTTGATGTGCGTGTTATAATTCTAATTCTATAATCATGAGATAATGTTTGTGGAGTAGTTTATGATGGTCGTGCAAGTTCTCTTGTTATCTGTGTAAATTTTGCTTTAGACTCAAGCTCGTTCGAGGGGACGAATGAGAGTCTAAGTGCAGGAGAATGAAACGATCTTAGGTAGTCGTTTTGGGAGTTAGGACTCCAATTGGCGTGCTGACAGTTGTAAAATCTTCGTAAGGTCCATTAGGACCTCTCTGTAAAATTTGAACTAAACTAGACTTCGTTTGGTAGGTATTGGAAGAAGGTTTCAGTTTTTGTTGTCGGTAAATCTTAAAAAGAGGTTTTCGAGCCAAATTTTGGTGAATAAGCTCCGATTCAAAATCCAAAAGTGTCGTTAGGTTCGTATGGTCATTTATGACCTGTGTAAATTTTTGGAAGTGTATTCCCAGATCGTTCGAATAGTTTCCGCTAAAGTTCTGAAAATTAATAATCTGATCTTTTTTCGTTTAATTCGCATCTCGAGTTTCGGGAATCGGATTCGTGGTCCGTCTTAGCGAGTAAGTCACATAAATTTTTTATAACTTTCTTGAGAAATTCGAGATTATTTCAAATTTCATAGGGTTGCATTTTAGTTTTTGTCATGATAGCTAATTTTCAAAAAATAAAAGAAATGAAAGAAAAAGGAAAAGATAAAAAGAAAGAAAGAAAATGGAAAAGAATAAGGCGCTGCTAAGATATTTAAGATCTCTTAGCTTAATCCTAAAAACAAAAAGAAATAAGAAAGCAAACATAGAAACCCAGAGAGAAAAATAGAGAAATGAAGGGAAAAGGAGAAGTATGAATTTTCACCTTGTAACATACAAGTAATGATGTTAAATCATTATTTTAGTTTATTACGTGTATTTGAATATATTTTAACGGTAGAAATTGGGATATTAGACATCGTTCCAATAAATTAAATTGATAGTTTAAAGGGCTAATTTGACCCTGATAATGGAATTGATTATATATTCGAATTCAGTGAGTTATGGGCAACCCATAAATAAAAATTTATCAAGAGATTTTCTATGTGATTTTGAACCATGTACGTAGGCCTGGATTGCATATCGCGTATATGAATTGGATGTCGGGTTCCTGACTGGATTGTTCTAAAATGTAAAGAATGAAGCCTTTTGCATTATTTGATTTATTTTTTCTACTTATTGAATAGAGCGGGATAGTTTGACAGTGAATCCAAACCAAAAAGCGGTTGTTGAGTAACAGTTCGAACTTTAGAACAAGATAAGTGAGTATATCCATTTCTTTGATGGCCTTTTTCTTTATGGATATTCTATTCACGCGTTCTTTACGTCAATAGCTGCCGACAGGGCGTACTTATTACGCTACAGCCTTGAAACACATTAATATATTTTAAGTTTTCTGGTTATGGGTTGTTATGTCATATACTGAGTGCAGGAGTATTCCACCTCAGCTTTATATTATCTCAGGTGCAGGAGTATTCCGCCCCAGGAGAAAGAGTATTTCGCTCTTATGTCATATACTGAGTGCAGGAGTATTCCGCCCCAGGAGCAGCAGTATTCTGCTCTTATGTCATATAGTGAGTGCAGGAGTATTCTTCCTCAGCTTTATTTTATCTAGGGTGTATGAGTATTCTGCCCCAAGAGCAAAAGTATTCCGCTCTTATGTCATATACTGAGTGCAGGAGTATTCCGCCTCATGTATATATTATATCGGGTGCGGGTGTGTTCCGCCGCAGGAGCAAGAGTACTTCGTTCTTATGTCATATAGTGAGTGCAGGAGTATTCCACCTCAGCTTTATATTATATCGAGTACGGGAGTATTCCTCCGTAGGAGCAGGAATATTCTGCTTTTATGTCATATACTGAGTGCAGGAGTATTCAGCCCTAGGAGCAGGAGAATTATGCTCTTATGTCATATACTGAGTGCAAGAGTATTACACCTTAGCTTTATAGTATCTTGGGTGTAGGAGTATTCCGCCCCAGGAGTAGGAGTATTCCTCTCTTATGTCATATACTGAGTGCAGGAATATTCCACCTCAGCTTTATATTATCTTGGGTGCAGGAGTATTCCGCCCCAAGAGCAGGGGTATTCTACTCTTATGTCATATACTGAGTTCAGGAGTATTCCGCCTCAGCTTTATATTTTCTCGGATGCAGGAATATTCCGCCCCAGGAGTAGGAATATTCTGCTCTAGTTGGTTATTATATTGTATGCCCCTCTAATGCAGGAGTATTCCGCTTCTGGACAGGATTACGGGCACATGTGACCCCATTGCATCATACTGCATTCATTCTATTTCATTGCACCGGTTGCTGTGTATTGTGTGATTATAGTGCGATGTTTTGGGTATGTGTCGTGTATTTCTGATTGTTGATATATTAAGGATACCTATATGTTCTATCTATCTTATGTCCCTGGTTGTTTATGTGTTTATGGTTCTATACGTGTTTCAAGTTAGTATCTGGCTCGGCCTTTTTGTAGTTTAGATAAAGTGAATTTGGTTTATCTGTTTTTCTTCTCCCTTGCTAGCATATTTGCTTCTTTGAAGTGGCTAGACAACCCCCACTTACTGAGTCCTTTCGACTCACCCTTTGTTTGTTTCTTGTTTATTTATTTCGTTTCGAAAGGTTTGCTCCAGAATTGAGTTCACCACTTTGTTGAGGAGCGAAGATGACTTCAGCTGTCAGGGTGAGCCAGCTTTTGTTCAGGATGGCCACCAGTTTAATGTTTATTATCTCAGTTGTATTCTTCTCCCTTCAGGAGATGTTTATACTCCATTTATATTCTTAGATGTCTGTTTGGATAGCTCTAAACCTAGTACATTGGGTAGTCAGCTGTAACTTCTTCTGTTCAGCTTATATATAATTATGTCGTGTCTTTTTAGGTCTTATTTCTTATCTATAAGTTGATTTTATATTCATTTTTTTGTATTAAATTCAAATGGGTTCGCCCAACAAGTCTAGGGGAGGATATATGGTGCCCGCACAACCTAGCCGAAAATCAGGGTCTTTTTAGTTGGTATCAAAGACTAAGGCAGTATCCAGTAGAGTCACATTGATGAGTACGTAGACGTTCGTACTAATCTACGAGAGGTTATGATGGTATTTAGGAAGTTTCTCTTCCTTCTTTTCTAATCGTGCTTCGGTCTTCCTATGGGATGCAAAATCTTTTTTTCTTTAATTCCTTCGTAGTAATGTTGAACCCTCAGGTGAATGATCAGGATTAAGTAGGAGTTCAGGACAAAGCAGTCTAGCCTATAGCTAGCATTGCCCAAGCCCCGAGAGTTGTGGATCATGCTGACGATCCAGTCACGGAGGCCTCAACCATGCTAGCTCGCGGTAGGTCAGAGTGGTTCCCCTGGTTCTCTACGATGCTTTTTTAGAATCTTGGCAGCGCAGATATTGCAAGAACCTCATATTCCCTAGGTAGCTCATCAGGTCGCCGCAGATAGAGATGTTCGGACTCAGAGAGCTCTTCTACCAGTTTCTGATGTTGCCGCCGTAATTATGTCCTAGAGACAGCATGTCTTGTGCCTCCAATTGTTCAGCTGGTTAGCTAGCACAGGTAACATTTTGGACCGAGTGCCCGAAGAGGCTGCGTTATTTTACCCGATTGAACCTTTCGATATTCTCAGGCCATGCATCAGATAATCCCCATGAACTTTTAAAAGAAAAAAATGATGTCAGGATATCCTTCAGGCTCTTGGTTATCTCGAGCAGTATGGTGTTTATTATACTGCTTTCAAATTTCAGGGTCCAGCCCAGCCTATCGGTTTCATAATATGAGATTGAATTCTTTAGGATGGTTAGATATGCTCAAGAACTAGTTGATGAGCCTTCCAGGAAGGTTCAAAGATTTATTGATGAACTTTTCCTTCCTTGAGGTCCCAAATGGCTTGAGAAATTGAGGTCAGGACTTAATTTGATGTTGTTGTTTGTATTGCTCGGAGGTATAAGGCATACCATAAGTTTGAGTATGAAGAGTCAGAGCGGGAGAGCAAGAGATCCCGTGGCCCTAGTGGATATTATGGTACCTCTTCTAGAGGTAAGGGTTCTGATTATCATGGGAGGCCACCTGCCAGGTTATCTCAGCTGGTGGCATGTGATTCTCAGAGTGCGCCAGTAGTCCCTCAAGATCAGACTCTGTCTTCTCTTTATAGTTATCAGTAGTCTATCCAATATCCATTTTTAGTCAAAATGTATTTTTATTGTCGTGAGCCTCGTCATCTTAGGAGGAACTGTCCCTTACCTCTGGAGAAAGACAGTCGTCCTTATTCTCGCCCTCAAGCACCTGCTCAGTCATAGGGGATTTTATTTAGGGCTCAGTCATCCAGAGATATGCCACCATCCGGCAGGGCCGAGAGCGTGGTTGTGGTTCTTCTGGAAATAATTATCTGGGTAGTGGCTCACCTCAGCCGCAGAGATAGTTCTATGAACTGCTAGTCTAGCAGGATGTTGAGGCATCCGATGTAGTAGACCCAGGTATTTCTTCTTCCATTATATGTGAGTAAGATTTGATTCTTCCGATCAAGCTGGAATTCGTTTATCTTATCACGTTTCCATGGTTTCTTTAGATGTCGCCTATTAAGAATCGGTTGCGGTAGAGGGGTGAGCTTCTGGTATGATTTATTCCTTGAATTTTTGAGACCCTACTAGTTTATCTAGTTTAAATGGGAGAGATTTGGGAGTGAGTGTCGGTATTGTCTGCTTGGCATCTTTTGTGCCACCTTATGTTATTATTTCAAGTCAGTCTACCTCTCTTTTTGGAATTTAGTTTTGGTAGGATGATGAGATTTTTATTCGTCACCATCAGAAAGTGTCATTCTTTTTTCGATGTAAAGTGATTAGTAAGTAATATTGAATCTACGTGTCTCCTCTTGGTATGAGACGCTAGTACAGTCATGTTATTCTATGAGCTTGTCTCAATTATAAAAGGTTTTCTGGTAAATTATCAGAGTTTCCTTCTTATATGAAGGTTAAATTTCAATAGATGTTGTTTCGTAAAGCTCATTTATCTATTTCTTCTATTGTGATTCTTTGGCTAGCCTGACTCGGAGGTAGTATAGCTCTGGTAACCAGGCAAATACGAAGATGAGCTTCCTGAAGATCTAATTATTCCTATCCTCAATCAATTGTCATCTCTTCTTTGTCCGGTACTAGTGAGCTTGGGTGGTTAGTAGCAGCTTGTGGGGTTCCCTGTGCTGAGCCTGAGTGCGTGTCAAGGTAGCCGGGTAAGCACATTATTGTTTTTCATGTCAAGGTAGCCGGTAAGCACATTATTGTTTTTCAAGGCTACTAAGGGTAATGAGAAGCGTCATTTGACCCCTAAATTGATCCATCAAGCGATGGTGCTTACGACAAAGGTATGGAGTTGTGAACTCGAGAGTTGCAGCTGTTTGGTAACTCGACGGGGTAATTTGGTAGATCAGGTCTGAGCCGCATTATATTTTTAGCTAAGTCTTTCTTAGTCCAGCAGACTTTGCGAGGATGGTTATTTTTATTCGAATTAGCTGTATGAGTTTATGCTCTAAGTGTAGGAGTCTTTCTCTGATGCTGAATGCTAATATTGAATCTCTAAGGCATTGCTGAAGCGTAAGCTAATTCTTAGTTTCATCGACTTATTCTATATTGAAAAGATAACCTCGGCGGCGGAATCATGTTAACCCACCTAGAGTTCCGTGTATCTTTGTTTCAAAATGTAAAACTCACCTCTTATGATCGAGGAAGGGTCAGCTTAGTCAGAATAAACTGGGCAATTGTGTTATGATATATCTAGGTATGTGTTATTCCAAGAGTTCGATGTGCGTGTTATAATTTTGATTTTGTAATCATGAGATAATATCTATGGAGTAGTTTATGAAGTTCATGCAAGTTCTCTTGTTGCATGTGTAAATTTTGCTTTAGACTCAAGCTCGTTCGAGGATGCACGGGAGTCTAAATGGAGGAGAATGAAACGACCTTAGGTAGTCGTTTTGGGAGTTAGGACTTCGATTGGCATGCCGATATTTTTATAATCTTCATAAGTTCCATCAGGACCTTTATGTAAAATTTGAACTAAACCGAACTTCGTTTGGTAGGTATCGGAAGAAGGTTTCAGTTTTCGTTGTCGTTGTCGGTAAATCTTAAAAAAGGGTTTTTGAGCCCAATTTTGACGAATCAGCTCCGATTCGAAATCTGAAAGTGTCGTTAGTTTCGTATGGTCATTTGTGACCGGTGTGAATTTTTGGAAGTGAATTCCGAAGTCGTTAAGATAGTTTCCTCTAAAGTTCCGAAATAAATGATTTGATTTTTTTTTGTTTAATTCGCATCTCGAGTTTTGAGAATTGGATTCGATCTCCGTCTTAGCGAGTACGTCACATAAATTTTGTATAACTTTCTTGAAAAATTCAGGTTTATTTCAAATTTTGTAAGATTGCGTTTTAATTTTCGTCATGATCGCTAATTTTTTAAAAATAAAAGAAATGAAAGAAAAAGGAAAAGATAAAAAGAACGAAAGAAAAAGGAAAAGAGTAAGGCAGTGCAAAGGGATTTAAGATCCCTCAGCTTAATCCTAAATATGAACAGAAACAAGAAAGCAAACATAGAAACGCAGAGAGAAAAATAGAGACAGAGAAATAGAGAAAGAAAGGGAAAAGGAGAAGGAAAAAAATAGAATTTTCGCCCCGTAACATCCCGGTAATGATGTTAATTTATTATTTCAGTTTATTACATGTATTAAAATATATTTTAATGATAGAAAACGGGATCCAATAAACTAAATTGATAGTTTAAAGGATTAATTTGACCCTGATAATGGAATTGATTATATATTCGAATTCAGTGAGTTATGGACAACCCATAAATATAATTTATTTAGAGTTTTGTTATGTGATTTTAAACCATGTAAGTAGCCTGGACTGCACATCGCTTATACGAATCAGATGTCGGGTTCCTGACCAGATTGTTCTAAGATGTACGGAATGAAGCCTTTAGCCTTGTTAGATTTATTTTTTTCTGCTTATTGAATAGAGCGGGATCGTTTGACACTGAATCCAAAGCACAAAGCGGCTGTTGAGTAGCAGCTCTAACTTTAGAACAAGGTAAGTGATTATATCAATTACTTTGTCGGCCTTTGGCCTTATGGATAGTCTGTTAATGCATACTTTACGTCAATAGCTGCCGACAGGGCATACTTATTACGCTACAACATTGGAACACATTCATATATGTTATGTTTTTTGGTTATGGGCTGCTATGTCATATACTAAGTACAGGAGTATTCCGCCTCAGCTTTATATTATCTCAGGAGTAGGAGTATTTCACTCCAGCCTGCAAAAGAAAATTAGGGGTTAATTTTAGGAACCAAAACTAGTTTGGGTCCCTTTCCTTTAACTAAAGGGTGAATTAAATCTCTCCTAGCCCAGAATGGCAATGCTTTCTTTGTGTGAACACTTTTCTTAGTCACATAGTTTTGGACAGGTTTATAGAACATGTTCTTTTATGTAGCTTTTTCCAAAGATTGACATTTTCTGTTCAAGTGACCAGTGTTTCCACAGTGAAAAAGTTAGATACTTACTCTTTGGATCCCATTTGGGCAATGATTGAGATTTCATAAACCCAATACCTTTTCTACTCTGATTTTTCTGTAACCATTCTAATGCCTCAGAGGACTTGTTCCATTTAACAGTTTTATTCAGTTCCTCTTTTGTCTTAACTAAGTCTTCTTCCAAAGATCTTATGTTTACATCTTTTTTAAGCAATTCATCAACTGCAGCTTTTCAGTTTTTCTTCAGCAATAAGCTGATGAGAGTTAGCAATGCCTTTACGTTTTTCAACTGTTCTAGCTTCTAAATTTACACAGTGTGATTCCTGAACAGTTTATTCAAGTGTGAGGACCCGTTCCTTTGGCATGCTATTTTTTCTTTTCAAGATATCATTTTTTATTACAACCTTTTTGTATTCAGTTTCTAAACTCTCAATTTCATCATACAGTTGATCTTTACCATCCCTTAGAGATTTAAACTCATTTAGCACAGTGTGAAACACTTTAACTAATTTCTCTGTAAGTATGATTTTCACATCCTTTTTGAGTTTACAAACAAATACCTCAGCATCTTCTTCAGTATCTGAATCTTCAAGAGCCATTAGAGCAAGCTCATCATCCAGATCATCACCAGATTGTTCATCTTCACTATGTTGCCAGCCATCAACCATTGCTTTGGGAGTTCCACTTTTCTTACGGACCTGTTCCTTAGCCTTTCTTCTTTTTTCAACATATCTCTTTCTCCATTCTTTTTCCATAACAGGACATTTGCTTATATAGTGTTCCATGCTTCCACATTTGAAGCATTCTCCAGCCTGTTTCATGTAAGAAGAACTACCCCGTCCACTAGCCCCTTTTTTCTTATTCAAGTATATTTTGACACTTTTAGCTATTAGGACCAGTTCCTTATCATCAACAGGCTTATCAGCAACAGTTAAGGCTAGGTTGGATTCAGTTTTAACTGGTTCACCTATGTTCTTAACCTTTTTCCTTAGTTCATAAGTTTTTAAATTACCTATAAGCTCATCTAAGGAAAGTGTGGTAAGATCCTTACTTTTAATTATAGCACAAGCCTTAATTTCCCAAGAGTCTGGGAGAACTCTAGTTAGAATCTTTTCAACTCTATCCTCAACAGGTAAAACCCTTCCCAAAGAGATAAGTTCAGGTGAATTAGCATTAACCCTAGTGTACATTTTAGAAATAGACTCTCATTCTTTCATTTTAAAGCTTTCATATTCAGCAAAAAGAAGTGTACCTCTAGATCTTTTCGCCTGACTTGTTCCTTCATGAGCAACCTGCAAGGCATCCCAAATTTCTTTGGCAGTAGTGCACACTCAAATCCTAGTGCACTCATCAGGACTGAGTCCGCAAACAAGCCCCTTTCTAGCTTTGGCATTCTTTTCCCATTTTCTCAAATCTTCACCAGTGCACTCCCTTCTTGTTTTGGGAACCTCATTGCCTTCAGCATCTTTCTTCATGGGAATCATACGACCCTCAGTGACTATGTCCCATAACTCATAATCCTCAGCTTGAAGATGATCTCTCATCCTTTCTTTCCACCATGAGTAGTACTTCCCATTGAACAAAGGTGCTCTAACAGTAGACTGACCCTCACCGTTTTCTTGTGATGTACTCATTCTAATCCTAGGTGTTAGCCTTTTCAAGGATAACCTGGCTATGATACCAATTGTTATTTTCCAAGACACACCACTACGGAAGGACCAGTTCCTTCTATGTGTTCCTTTACTGATTAATTACGGAATAAGTAAAGTACGTAAATGAACACAGAATTTTAGCGTAGAAAAAACCCGTTAACTAGGGATCAAAAAACCACGACCTAGTCTCTCAAGTAGGATTTCAACTTCACTATTTGAAAGACTCACTTGGTTACAAGACTACCTTCTTACTAACCTAGGACGAACTCTAATCCTATAGTGACCCCTTTCACAATCAGTGAAGTTTCTCCAAGTACAGGACTTGACTGATGTGTACTCTTACATAACTTCTATGAAAGTAAATAATACAACTCGATAGATCCTACTACAGATGAACTAAGAATGAGAATAAGATAAACTCAATCCTAAGGAACAGGTTCTTCACTTAGTTACCTGTAACTTATATGACTACACAAATATGACTTAGATTTTTTGCTCTGAATTCTCTGTATTTGTGCGTGCCTTCAACAGCTGAAATGCTTCTCAATTTATAGCCTTGAGATCTTGAGAAGTCTTGAGCAATTAGAACTCCAAAGTCTCCAAGAGTTTGAGTCCTACTCCTTGCTAGGATAACCGAAATCTTTTAGCTCTTATCCAATTTTATGCAATCTTTTCTTATCTCGTTCATCCCTGCATAATTATCAAGATAAATATTAGTTTTTAGGATAACAATTAATTTTTCCGCTTAATTGATATCGCATAATTATTTATTCAGCTGCAATGATCCAAAGAACATGTCCTTGGATCCATTCCTTAGTCATCATTCAAAACTCCAAGCTTATCCAAGCTAACATAAACCTTGAAAGTGGGTCTCAAGTATAACAAGTGGTGAACAATTATGGATTTGTAACAATACCAGCAGCATCACTTAATGGCAGATGCGGAATAATGAGGTGGATGTCATTATGATTAAGGTTAAAGGCACTAAATAGCAGTGAGATCCTTTCCTTTTATTTAGCCTAAAAGAATTTTACTATTTGGCGCTCTGTTTCATCCATTAATGGCAAAATGCTTTTAACTTTCTGAAAAATAGAGCCAAAAACGAATATTCTCATATTGGGAGATCAGTATTGCGTGGTTCAATCACATAGTATTAGAATAAGGGCTAAGAGTTGTATGGATTCGTCTCTTAATGCTACCTTTCCCATATCTGCTTCCATAGTATGTGTTGTGTGTACAGCTGGATTAATGCTCATATGGTTTTCATTACTCAATTAAGCGGCCCCCTGAAAGTCTATCAGCAATAACTTTTGCCGAGAATGAATGTCATCTGACTATGAACTTTTTGTTTTCCTCTTGTACTTGTCATTTCATACTCTATACTTGTTAAATTTCGTTAAGCTCACGTGTCATCATTTTTCTGGTCATGACTTGGACATGAAGTGATGAAATTAGACATCAAATTGAGTTGATGATTGCTTGGCAAAATCATATAAATATATACTCCATCCGTCCTAATTTATGTGGCACCATTTTCTTTTTTGTTTGTGACAACTATTTAATGCATCATCTCTATTTTACCTCGTTGGGCCCTACATACTTTTTAACCTATCAACAACTTTTTTATTATTCAAATCTTCCATCTCTTACTTTTTCAAAGGTAAAATTGATACTTAACAAAGTCAACCTCTATTTTCTTAAACTCCGTGTCCGGTCAAATGGTGCCACATAAATTGGGACGGAGGGAGTATATAAAAGCAGTTACCTAATATCCCCCAAGCAGTCGACGCCAACCAACAAAACAAGTACTCCCTCTGTCCCACTTTGTTTGTCATACTTTCCTTATTTGTCTGTCCCAAAAAGATTGTCATATTTCTAAATTTGGCAATAATTCAACTCTAAAGTTACTTTTTGACTCATTTATAGCCACACAAATATCCATGACTTATTTTATACCACAAATTTCAAAAGTCTTCCTTACTTTATTAAACTTTGTGCCAAGTCAAACTACGACAAACAAATTGGGACGGAGGGAGTACTTATTGTTCTCCCCCCCGGGCCCTCACCTCTTGGATTTGTAATTAGTTTTTAAAAGAAAAGGACGATAGAGAGAAAGAACTAGAAAATATAATCAACTAATTGAGTTGCTTGCAATATTACGGAGTACACATGAGACGAGTCTGAGTTGAAAAGGACGATAGAGAGAAAGAACTAGAAAATATAATCAACTATTTGAGTTGCTTGCAATATTACGGAGTACACATGAGACGAGTCTGAGTTAGGGTTAACCAAACTTATTATGTCATCGAGCTAAGTGTGCTTGTGTAGAGGCAAATCGAGCTTTACACCATATTGTGCTGAGCTCAACTAACCAAGCTTTGCTGTGATTTGTCCGAGCCCAAAACAAACAGAGCCAATTCTATTATTCTGTAATTGCGTACTATGCAATGTCTCTATTTACTATAATATTGTTTAAATTAAAAATAATATATTTTAAATGTGTATTTGCTCTAAGATCATGACTATATAAATTATCTTAGAGTAGATTTAATACTAGAGATTAACTTCAAAAAATGTTAGTTTTAACCCAAGAATAAAAATTACAAAATAATATTCATGTTGAATTGTATGATTAAGAAAGATATAAGAACAATGTTATAGTTTATTCTAGAAATGAAGTTGAAAATTGTTATAGTTTATCAAAACTCTCATGTCAGCTTTTACTTTCTAACATATTGAACCATAGTTAGTTCATAGTTATCAAATTATGTCATCATCAAAATACTAACATTATTAATATCAGAATACGAACAATTATGCACATAAAATACATGAACATGGATGTGTGTGTGTGTATATATATATATATATATATATTCTCATGTACATGGTCAGGTGAAATGTGGAATAAATTTTTAAGATGGCAAGGAATCCGTAGAACTTGCATCGGATGGACGGATGAAATTAACTGGGTAGTGAGATATGCCAAGCAGAAGAATAGATGTGCTGAGGTTTACAAGATGATCCTAGCTGGATGCATTACTCTATTTGGCAAGAAAGAAATAATCGGATCTTTAAGGGTTAGCCGAGGAATCCCGATATAGTCTTGAAAGTGTTAGCTCAGGAAATATTTTTTAGAGGCCTCTCAAAGGCTAAGATAGCTCATACACTAAATAGCTTTAGTTCTTATCCATATGAAGTGGAAGAGTAGTTTCGATGTTGCTGAGGATGGGGCTATATGTCCATTTCCAGTTTTGATTTGCGTTCTACAAAGTTAGTGGTAATAAAATGTTCTGCTTACCAAAAACATATATGTAAAAAATAACTATTTTATGTTTAAATGGTTGCCATTGTTCAAGCAATATAGCCAAATACAAATTCTAGCAGCTTAGATAGAAAATCTAACTAAATCAATAACTTTACAAAGAGAGCAATGTTCAAACTCCACTAAATTTCCCTGTCCTGTTTAGGTATTTGTACCCCAAATCGCGAAGTGGTGTACACTTCAAGGCTTATAATACTCTTTTCACGTACAAATACAAGTGAAGAAAACCCAAAACAATCAACAAACTTCATCTGCTTAGTCCTCCAATCACTCTACTGATTTTGATTTTTATAATCCGTTCATGCTTTAACTATCATAAAGTACAAGTCATTGAACACAGCTCTGATTGGCCGTTATAATTTTTGAAAGAATTCATCTGATCTGAATGTCCACTAAGAAGACATGTTCTGTTAGTGCTATATCGTGACTCTTCAAAACTTCCTCGTCTGAACCAATGAGTAACGTAACCATTTCTTTTAATCGTGCTGAAGACATAATTAAATTATAGTGAGTTCTATATAACGTATAATTTAAGCTATTTTACACACTTCAATGTGATATTAGAATATGTAAGGTTTAAGAATTACCACCACACCCATTATCAAATATAATTTTCATGTATTCAGCTTAGCTTATAAAAAAGATCAAGCCCCGCGTAATAATGTATATGCATGCGATGAGAAGTTTATGCTAAAAGAATCCATTCCTTTTTAAACAAGGGTTCTTCTATTTAAATGTGTCTACACTGAACATGGACATGTCAACAATGAAGCTTCGCTCCTTTAGTCAACATCATGTATATGAGGATGTCCTATATATGTGGTTGTAGTACTCGCTAATGTAATTACTGTTTGGTTAATTTTATAATTTATTTGTAAGGTGTTTGTTTAGATCAATGAGCTCTCATTTTAAAATTGTTATTGTTTTCCTTAGAGATTTAGTATTCTTGTGGATATTACTGTTATGTGGATGTTATAGAGATTTAGTATTGCATCCTAACATCTGATTGCACAGTTAAGTGCTGAACATGTAAATTCTTCTTATGCTTCATATTGATATTTAAATACTGTATAATTTTTGTTTAAACAATTGGTAAATATATTCTTTTTATAAGTTCTTGCATTCCCACAATGATCTTGAACTTGACAAACAACTATATACAAACTTGTATTTTATTTTTTCACATGCAATTAATTACTCAAAACTTTATTTTAATGAGTATTAACACAATGTTGCAACATATTTTACTACAATATTTCGAATTCATATGCAACATATGTGCCAAAAGACTAGTATATTTGAAAAACATCAAGAACTTGCTTCCTCTTGTTTTGAAAATTTGAACGGCTTATGCGTAGTGAAACGAAAAGATTTAATAAATTAAAGTAGATATTGATTTATTAGTAAAGGCTCATAAAAATGTTTAGAAGCATCTTCTTCATCGATAAATTAAAATTTTTTTGACAGAGATAAATTTATCAGTTTTCATGATGAGAGACTTTTAAGAAAGCAATTATCTGGAAGAGAAGTATTTTACTGAACTATTCCATTATCGGACGATAGTGGAGAGTCCTTAAAATTTGATATGTATACGTGCTTAAATAGCTTTGTTTGTCCCCTATATATACCATTGCAAGACTTGGTTTGTGAAGTACAACACATTGGCTACCTGATACTCTTATCTTGTAGTAATAATTTATAAAAAGGGAGTAAAGACAACTACTAGTAGTGTAGAAAATAATTAAGCATGCTAACAAGGGAATGGTTACTGAAGTTTGTGAAAGAAGCAAAGCCATATATGGCAGTGATCTTGTTGCAGTTTGGATATGCAGGGTCAGCCATAATAGCTAAATCTGCTCTGAATCATGGCATGAGCCATTACACTTTTGCTGTCTACAGAAATGCCTTTGCCACTGTTGTTTTTGCTCCTTTTGCCATGGTCTTGGAAAGGTTTCTATCCTATCCTCCCCCTTTCTCACGCATATAATTCATGCAGCGATGCTGTCCACTCTCTTTTTACTCAGATAGAGTATTAAATTTTATTAAAACATAATAGTTTTTCTGGTTGTTTTTAACACACAGGAAAATAAGGCCAAAAATGACTATATCCGTTTTCGTGAAGATTATGTTGCTGGGCTTAATCGAGTAAACATCTCTTAACATCAGTTTTATCATATTTTTCTCACTTACCGGATTGTCTAATATTTCACTGAAAACATAAGCTGCGGTTTTTTGCAGGCCTGTGATCGACCAGAATTTGTATTACACAGGGTTGAGATACACTACTGCGACTTTTGCAACAGCTATGTGCAATGTGCTTCCAGCCCTCACCTTTTTGTTGGCTTGGATCCTAAGGTATTACCCACCTTGTTTGCAACATGCACGTTCATATTACACGTTTAAACAAATTAAAAAAAAAAACAAGAAAAAAATGACTGTCTCGATTTACAAGTATTATATAACTGAACTATTGGGTCAGCAAATAGGGATGTCGTTCATGAGAGGCTGGAGCCGTCTTATCGTTTAATAGGTTTTCTCTTTCTTTGTTGTTGTTTTTTTAAAAACAAATTACTCCCTCCGTTTCAGAACAGATGAACCTTTGAGGAGTACGATTGACTAATTTTCTACGCGAATTTGCACATCGAATTGTTAAACTTTTTTAAATAAAATTTACATATTTAGAAACTACATAAAAAATACTATAAGTCACAATATTTAACAATTCAAAATAGTTAGAAAATATTTGTAAAATATATGGTCAAATATAATCTTGTTTGACCCTTCAAATAGTAATAGGTTCATCTTTTTTGAAATAGAGGGAGTACTAACTTATCACTCCAAAATATAAACGCCAAGCTTAAGTTACAATTATTAAAGTATATAAACAACAAAATAGGTACTCCTACATGTGAAAGTTGGTTAGTGGAGTATGTAAATGTGGAATAATATAATGGGTGTACGAATTCAACTGTTATAGGCTTGAGAAGGTGAACATAAGGAGATTACCAAGCCAGGCAAAAATAATTGGAACAGCAGTGACGGTTGGGGGTGCCATGGTTATGACATTGATTGGAGGACCTACAATTGGATTGCCCTGGACCAGACATCACCCAAATATTCCAACTGCAAGTAGTGCTTCTCCTGCTGAGCTACAACCCATTAAGGGTGCTCTTTTCATTGCAGCAGGTTGTATATGTTGGGCCTGCTTTTACAACCTTCAGGTTAGATATATATATATATTACACTAGTATATTCCCCTTTCGTAATTTCCCCTTTACTAAAGCATTTCCTCAAACTAATGATGCAGCTAGAGTACCCCAAATTATTCCTTATCCGAATAAAAGAAATATACTAAATAGAAATTTGCTGAGATATTATATTTAATTATTTCACAACTTTAGATGCTGTAAATCTACTATGAGCTGGAGACCTAAGTTTTAAAAATATGTTTGTTACTCATCACCTCGATAAGTAACTTTTTCTTTTTTTCGTTTTAAAAAGGTTGTCAGTTAACATTGTTCTTTTTCTAATTTTACGTCTGTTATTACACAAACAGGCAATTACCTTGAAGTCATACCCTGCCGCATTATCTCTCACTTGTTGGATATGCTCGACGGGAGCTCTGCAAGGCACTGCATTGACCCTTGTAGCTGAAAGGGGCAATACTTCAATCTGGGCCATCCATTGGGACACTAAATTCTTATCTTACGTTTATAGTGTAAGCTTGGGCAGTATATTGTCTATATGTGTCCATATTCAAACTTATATTTATCACCTAAGTTTATTATACTAGTCCACTCAAACAGAAATTTCATAATTGCAGGGAATGGTCACATCGGGAGTTGGCTATTATGTTTCTGGATTGATAATGAAGGACAAAGGACCTGTTTTTGTCACAACTTTTAATCCTTTAAATATGGTTATAGTCGCAATTTTGGGTTCATTCATTTTATCGGAGCAGCTAAACCTGGGAAGGTACTATGGTTCTTTATCACTTTTTTTCTTGAAAGAACCAAGATTGTTGCAATTTCATGAATGACTTTATTTAAAGTACGTCTATATGATCGAGACCAAATTAAAACAGGTTGTTTAATCTACTGCCCGTTAATTAAATGCAGGGTTTTGGGTGGGGGAATCATTGTTATTGGACTGTATTTAGTAATATGGGGAAAGAGCAATGACCAAAAATCATCAACATCAAGCAGTACTGAAGAGGCTGAATCTAAACAAGTTCAAAACGAAGCGCCTGAAGTGAAGTCTTCAAATCTGGCAAGAGCTGGAGATGAAGCTGTTTAAGAAGTGATGAAGAAGATTAAATTTAGGAGGACAAATAGAAATAATAACTCCTGATGATTGGGTTTTGGATAATATCAATGATCAACTTCCAACACAGAAGGATTGCTTTTGCATTTCTTTATGATAGAAAATTGGAAAAATTAATGGAAATGCGGGTAGCATATGCAAAGCATCATGTATTATTGTTCTGCTGATGAAATTGTCTGTTTATTGCAAATGCGATTGTACTGGACAAATTAATGCAAAAAAAGCAAAAGAAGAACAAGAGGATAAGACTCGTTCTAATAATGGCTAAAACAAACGGTAAACAGAGGTGCTGGATCAGAGGATATTAGTTTGCAGTAAATCTTTTGAACCCATTGAGTAAATTAAAACAGCTGCTCTACTAGCTTTCCAGTTCCCGAGTACTTGGCCCAAAAGGAAATTAAACAAAGCCAGACAAGTTGGCTGGTAGGAAAAGAAATTCATGCAATCGAACAAAAGAGCATATCAGCATGCTTTCTCGCGGAGACGGAGCCAAAAATTTATGCAAAGAGGTTCAAAATAATACTAGAAATATGGATTTGCAATAATTTAAAGCAAATCTTGAGCTATCTTTATTAATTTATTAGAGTTTTATTATGTTAAGGGGTCTAAGAGAATTAATATACCACCAAACTTTAATTATACAGTATAAATTTTCAATAAGGGCGCTAAATTGAACCCTTATATATATATACTTGCCTCCGCCCCTGATTTCTCGATATGGCTGGCTGGATGAAACAAGGGAAATTTACAAAAACACGCAAGCCCTTCTCTGATTATATAGACAAGCAGTAAACTATTTAGCCTCGTTCGTGTGTCAGCTTTTTCACCGTTTTTTCTTCTTGTCCTTCGCTGAATTGTTACCATCTATTTCATATATATCTTATTTAATTATTGGTTGCTAAAGAATTTACTCCTCCTTTTAAAAATAATAATAATTATACTTCATCATATTTACTTTATTTTATATTTTGACTCCTTATTCCTTGTCCACCAATATATAAGAAGCTATTAATTATTATTTTTTTCAAATATTAACCTTGCTAATAGGCAGCCCGGTGCACAAAGCATCCCACATTCACCTAGGATTTTGGAGAAGGGTTGTGTATGAGCCTAAATCAGTTTTAGGATCACAAATCGAATTTGGGTTGGAATACAAGCAAATCTTTGTATCAAAATCAAGTAAATGCCAGGAATGATCGTAAATGCGAAAGAATAATGCGATTTCAATATATTTGTAGTGAGTATAAATTTTGCCAGAATTTCTCTATCTATTTCTGAATGCGTACAATGTAAAATGAAATACTATTTATAGACATAAGAATCTGCCCCAGGTTCTCCACGACTCTTCATGACCAAACCCACATTCGGAGCATTTATGGGTGATATTAATGGGAAAAGTAGTGGGCTGCAAAACCGCCTGGCTCGAGGCGCTTCACCGAGGTTCATGTTCATGACTTCGGTGGTAAGGCCTTGCTACTCGATCGAGGTGATTGTCACCGAAGCTCAGCATACGGCTCACCTTCGGTGACAACCTCGGTATCTGACTTCGACGATCCACTCACTAGCTTCGGTTTCTAGCTTGTCATCATGTGCTCGGTTGTTATCGAACCGAGTTATTGAGGTGATTCATAATGAGCTGATTTTTACCCAATACAGATAGTCACCGAAGTTACTGAGGGGGTGGAATGAGATTCCGCGGGAAGGTGACGTGGCTTGATCTTACCCAAGCGTTTCAAATTTTGTCAACGGTTCGCATCTCTTCAGATTACTATTCCTCGACACGTGTCACCCATCCGTTGGTTAATCAAACTGTCACACCGTTTTTTTTTTTTTGTTTTCTCCCAACATTACAATGATGAATTTGTTCCACTTGTCTCCTCTACGCCTATAAGTACCTCATCACCAAGCCATTCTCATCACTTCCAATTTTTAGCAAGCAACAGTGATAAGAAGAAACAAGAACTTTCACTGCCCTCTCTGATCAATTCCACTCCATTGAGAATCTCAAATTTTAACTCCGCAATCATGTCTGCGACTCTAGACAGGACTCCAGTGATTCAGGTGAAAAAGCAAGGGTCGCACAATACCCCGCCGCTGTAGTTAGCGGCAAAGCCGTCGCCACAGTGCCGGCGACTCAGACAGTCGCGACGAAAGGTGGTGGAGAAGTGACGTCTAGCGTCAGTGGCCCTAAGCGGCGTAAAGAAAGAGCTAGGCGTGACATTGTCGCGGTAAGAGAGGACGTCAGCCTAGAGGGGGAGGATGATGTCGTGGGTGATGACGCCATAGAAGCGGCTGGCACTAATGATGATGCCGAGGGCGACGATGCCGTGGGCGAGGGTGAAGGTGGAAATACTGCCGAGGTGGGACCCTCGGGCCCGATGATTCCCCTCGAGCAAGAGCTCGAGCCTCATCAAATTATCCCCTCACATTTCGATAACAGCAAAGACCTCAAGCTGCAAGTACAATCTGCTGATCAAGAGGAGAAGAAAAGGAACATACCGGTAAACACAACGCCGACTCGCATAACACAAGCTCATATTGAGCGAGTTCAGATGGATTGCGGGTTCGGGCCCGAGGTGAAAGTAGTCATCCCCGACCCGACGAGCAGAGTTTGCCAGCACGTGGAAGGGCTCTCTTTTGCTTACACTTACCCTTTCACCCTCGGTTTTTTTCACTTCCAGTACATAAAGTCATTGACGATTTCTGACGAGCTTACGAATTGTTCTTGGCTCAACTAGGCCCTAGCGTGTGGAGGGTTGTTCAATGCATGGATTGGCTAAGCACACAAGCCGGGGTGGATTTCACCTTGCAACACCTCCTTTCTCTTCTACCTATATTTTCACAAAGCTGGGGTTGTGGCTTTAAACAACCGAGGCAAATATGCGCTTCCCCACAAGATCACAGGGACCGAGGCTGTAGTGATCGCTACGTCCTCTTGGAGACCAGCATTTTATCTACCGAGCCCAACTTCCCAGAGTGATGGAACAACACACGTAAGTATCCCCTCGCTCTTTACTTCTTCTTCGGTGGCCATTAATACTTGCTAACCCCACTTCACTTTTGTTTTTCAGCCAACAAGGTCGCTATTGTTCCTCCCGAGGGGTTGACCGAATGGGTTAGGGCAGTGATTGGGGCTCGTGCATGCCCAATCTGAACGTGGATGAAGATGGCTGCTGACTTTGGTTGGCAGTGTAAGAGGCATGGTAAGTTTTCTGTGGTGTTGCACTTGGTGTGTTGTTTTGAAGTTTCATTTTGGTTGCTAACTGTTTTCCCCTTCGGTGTTAGGTTTTCCAAATCGTGCCATCAAAACGAAGAAAGACAAAAAGAAGAAAGGGAAAGGGAAGAAAAAGGATGATGGGATACCGAGTCAGATGACGATTTGGCTTCGGTGGCAGGTCTAGCTATACACCTGAAGGGTTTGAAGGCTTCAAAGCCTTCGAAAGTTTCAAAAGGGTCCTCGGGTCAAGGATCCTCGAAAGGTAGACATCCTCCTCAGTTAAATTTTATTTCCCTTTTTCTTCTTTGCTTAATATTGTTCTTTGTCGCTCTCTGTAGGTATGAAGAGGAAGAGGGTGCTTTATAAAAAGCCCTCTCGTTCTGTAAATCCTCGCATGGAGGTGGCTGCTTCTCCTCGACATAAAGTGGTGGCGGAATCGCCCCGAGGGCTAATTGATGAGCCCGATGACGTTGTTGCTGGGGACTCAATAGCCCGAGAGGAAGTCGAGGTTGTTGATCTTGAAGATCAAGAGCATGAGACCGAGGCGAAAATTGCCAAGGCCAGAGGCAAGGCCAAAGTTGGGGAATTTGGGCTTGCTGCCAGCGAGAGAGGGGCTGAAGTTGGCGCCGTTCGGGCACAATCTGAGCCCGCGAGGGTTTCATCTTCGGTGGGGTCATTTTGAAAGCTCGAGTTGCCAACTTCTTCAAATTTGCTGCAGAGCACTTGAGGCGATATACTGAGCCGTATGCCCCTGCTCGGCCCAGAAGAAGATAAGGTTTTGCAGCCGTTTCCTCCATCTCAGCTGACCAACACCCTCGCCGCCAATGCGCTCAGAGTAAGCTTTGATTTCCTTGATTTCAATTCCTCTTCGTGGTGTTTATTCATGCTGATCTTCGGTCATTTTTCCCAGGGCTTCGTTCTATCACTGAGGGCTATTGAACTCGAGACCACGAGGGCCGAGGAGGTGCAACGCGTGGCTCACGCTTGGGATAGGCAAAAGGCTAGCTTCAACGGGTAGATAGCAGAGTTGAAGGTTAATCTGTCCAAGTCCCAGTCCGATCTTCGTGAAGCTGAGACTGCGGCCGAAGCAAAGATTAAAGCCCTCGGTGACGGCTTCCAGACTGAGCGCTCGAGGCTAGAGGCTGAGGTTGCCGAATTTAATGCCGAGCTAACTCAAGCGAGGGGCGAATTTGTAGAAATGGCCAAGAAGCACCACGCGCAACTGAAAAGCCATGTGCTTCATATTAAGAGGTTGGAGGGTGAGAACTCCAAATTTCTAGCTCGTGAGGCCGAGGTCAAAGCTCTTTAAGAGGAGGTTGCTGATCGCAAAGCCAGGGCTAAGATCAAGGCCAAAAGGGCAGAGCTGGACAATAAATGGACCGTCATCAAGTCTCGGTTGAAGCAGCCCAAGCAATGCTGCGGGTGAGCTTAACTTGGAGGAGGAGATCGCTAAAGCCAAGGAGAAAGTGGCTCAAGCTCAAGCCGTTATCGAGGATCTCCCATCAAGTGAGGCTTCGAGCGAAGATGAAGAAGAAGACGATGATGACGAGGGGGCCGAGGGGGTTTCTAAAGAAGGAGATGACGACCCCGAAGCCTAGACTCCTGTTCCCATTTCTTATTTTTGCGTAAGCCTTCGGGCTCTTTTTTTTTTTTTTTTTTTTTTTTTTGCGTTTGTGTTTTGGGCCTTCGGGTCCTTTTTGATGTAAACATTTTCAGCCTTCGGGCTTATCAATGAAATGACTTAGTATATTTCTTCTTAAGTGTTAGTTTTTTTTTTCGTGCATCGAACACTAAAAGCGAACAATCTGCTCGCGAGACTTAATAAAATAAAATCGATGCAAACTTAGAATGACGTCTCGTTCTCGAGTCGATGCATTTAAAGTGAAACTTCGGAATGCAAGATAAAAGAGGTATAGAATCAAGTTTATTTTATTGATAATATCAACGAGCTGGAATCGGCTATTTACATAAAACCAAGCCGAAGTGGACCTTGGGCGAAAAAAAAATTGAAAATATGCCACAATCGGGCGTAATTACAATGTACTAATCTATCCTTCAGGTATCAGTCCCCGGTTGTCGAATAGACAGGCTTTGGTTGGGAGGCTCGGTGTCGACCTCGGTTGCAACTCGCCTCTCACTCCCCCCTAGTGTTCGGGTGTGAATCTTGATGAAGATCCGAGCACTGGAAATCGTTTTATCTGATTCCTGAAAAGGTCAAGCAAAATGAAACGAGGAGCAAGTTATTACACTTCGACCGAAGCCCTAGGAGCGTTGTTCGGCTCGAGCCTGTGGGTAAATTTGAAAAGGTTAAGGAATATTTACCTTGATTAAAAATAGTACCGCTTTAAATTGGAAATGTTCCAATTTAAGGGTTCGAGCACATATTGAAGATCTTCAATTTGAAAAGACACTTTCCCAACAATTGCTCTGACTTTATACGGTCCTTCCCAGTTCGCGATGAGTTTTCCCCCGTTCTTCTCCTTCGTTGACTGGTTCGTAGCCTTCAGCACATAGTCGCCAACCTTAAAATCTCTAAGTTTGGCCTTACTATTGAGATATGCCTCGATCTGCCTCTTTTGTGCAGCTAGCCGAACTAAAGCCAACTCACTTTTCTCCTCGAGTAAGTCTAGCTCTATGCGCATGGCTTGCTGATTTGCATCCTCGGTGGTGTGAGCGTACCGAAGACTTGGTTCGCCCACTTCCACGGGGATAAAAGAATCCATGCCATAAGCAAGTGAAAAAAGGGGTCTCACCGGTGCTATTCTTTTCGGTCGTTCGCATGGCCCACAATACACCTGGCAACTCCTCGGGCCAAGGACCTTTCTTCTAACTGAGCCTTTTCTTGAGATTTTCAATTATTACCTTGTTTGAAGATTCAGCTTGACCATTGGCACTTGGATGATAGGAGGTCGATGTAATTCTCTTGATTCTCCACTGCTTGAAGAAATCAGTGATGGCTGCACCCATAAATTGCTTACCATTTTCGCAAGCTATTTTCACCGGGACACCGAACCTGTTGATGATGTTTTTCCTAATGAAGTCGATTACATCCTTTTGTTTGACCTCGGTGAGAGCTATTGCTTCCACCCACTTTGTAAAATAATCCGTTAATACTAGGATGAACCGAACACCACCTTTTCCCTTTGGCAAGGGGCCAACAATATCCATCCCCCATTTCATAAAAGGCCATGGTGATATAACCGAATGTAGGGGTTCGGCCTGTTGATGGATTATTCGTGCGTGGCGTTGGCATTTATCACTTTTTTGCACGAAGGCCTTTGTATATACGCAGATAGTGGGCCAGTAGTACCCAGCTCTAAGTAGCTTGCGCACCAAGGACTTTCCCCCCGAATGATTGCCACACTCGCCTTCATGCACTTCGGCCATCACTTATCTAGCTTCATCTGCACCCAATTACTTGGCCAACAGGCCGCAATACAACATCTTATATAATTACCCTCGATCATATGGTATGAAGCCGCTTGGGTCCTTCACTTTTTGGCCTCCTTCTTGTCTTGGGGAACAGTCCCCGAGTCGAAGTAAGAGATGAACCTACTCCTCCAATCCCATTTGTGGTCTACTGAGTTGACCTGCAATTTCATCTTTCTCGTCTGTGCAGATAACAACCGAACCACTGAATCAGTCCCCAAGTGGATTTCATCGACTGCCGAAACCAAGTTTGCCAGGGCACCGGCATCGGTATTTTCCTGTCGAGGTACTTGCTTTATTTGCCATTCTTGGAATTGGGCTAAAATCCTCTGTGCCTGGTCCAAAAATAGCTGCATTCTGGCTCTCGAGCCGTGTATTCGCCGAGCACTTGATTTACCACTAGCTGTGAATCACATCTCAACTCAATTCTTTCCACCCCCATTTCTTTAGCTAACTCCAAGCCTGCTAAAGCCGCTTCGTATTCGGCCTCATTGTTGGTCACTTTTTTGAACCGAACTGAGTGCCTGATTTTTTCTCCGGTAGGTGCTTTTAATACTATGCCCAATCCCAAACCCTTAGAATTAGTTGCCTCATCGATGTGAAGTATCCATAGCCCCAAAGCTGTTCATTTCGACATCGAGTTCTCCTTTTCGGCTTCGGATAGGATCCCAACACTAAAATCAGCTATGAAGTCGGCCAAGACTTGGGAATTGATGGCCGTTCGGGGTTGATAAGTGATGTCATACTCGCTCAATTCTATCGCCCATTTTGATAACCTCCCCGATAGCTAAGGTTTACGCAATATACTTCTCAAGGTAAAGGTTGAAACTACTGCTATGGGGTGACATTGAAAATAAGATCGTAGTTTCCGAGCAGTAACAATTAAAGACAAGTGCTAGTTTTTTCAAGTGTGGGTACCTGGTCTCAGCATCGAGGAGTGTCTTGCTCACATAGTAGATGGGTTGTTGCTTGCCATCTTCTTCCCGAACCAGCACAGCGCTGACTGACACCTCGGATATGGCCAGGTAAACTAGCAATGTTTCGCCATCTTTTAGCTTAGCGAGCAACGGCGCGTTGGGTAGATAGCATTTCAATTTCCTCAGCGCTTCTTTACACTCCGCTGTCCATTCGAAGTAATTATTCTTCCTTAAGACAGAGAAGAATTTGTGGCATCGCTCCGAGGACCTTGAGATGAATCGACTCAAGGCAGCGGTTCGGCCAGTTAAGCGCTGAACTTCTTTCACCGCGGTCTTCGGGGATCTCCTCGATGGCTTTGATCGTATCTGGGTTGGCTTCGATCCCTCGTTTAGAGATAATGAATCCCAACAATTTGCCCGATCCTACACCGAAAGCACACTTCTCAGGGTTCAATTTTATGCCATATTGCCTCAGAACCGCAAAAGATTCCCTCGGATGATTCAGATGATTCTCCATTCGAATCGATTTGATGAGCATATCATCTATGTAAACTTCCATAGATTTGCCAATATACTCCTTGAACATGCGACACACTAGTCTTTGGTATGACGCCCCAGCATTTTTCAAACCGAAGGGCATCACTTTGTAGCCAAAAGTACCTCGGTCAGTGATGAACGAGGTCTTCTCTTCGTCCTTCGGGTCCATGAGGATTTGGTTGTAACCTGAATAGGCATCCAAGAAGGTTAATAGTTTGTGTCCAGCCGTGGAGTCTATTAACCTATCTATTTGGGGCAATGGGTAGGAGTCTTTGGGGCAAGCTTTGTTCAGGTCAGTGTAGTCTACACTCATCCTCCACTTGCCGTTTTTCTTGGGCACGACGACCACATTAGGCAGCCATTCGGGATACTTCACCTCCCTTATGAAACCCTTTTCATGCAGCTTCGTGGTTTCATCTTCGATTGCTTTCTTTTTAACCCCGATGTGAGGTCTTTTCTTCTGCTTCACCGGGGTGAATTTTGGGTCTACGTTCAGCTTGTGAGTCATGATCTCCGGATCGATACCCACCATGTCCGAATGGGACCAAGCAAAGCAATCGTTGTTGGACTTTAAGACTTCGATGATTGCTTTCTTCGACTCTGGGTCCATCTCTGAGCCGACGAATACCTTTCTTTCAAGAAATTCTTTCGATAGCGTGAAAGATTGCAACTCTTCAATAGTTGAATCCTCAGCTTTTTGTTTCCAAGGCTCTTGAATGCAAACCAGGATCTTTCTCGTTTCTCCTCGGGGGTCCTCCTCGCTAGACCTTATTGCATTGGTTGCTATTTTTTTGGCCTAGTCGGGATGACTTAACTCTTTAGTGCAACCGAATAGCACTCACTCGCTACTCGTTGCTCTCCTTTTATTGATCGAACTCCTCAAGGTGTAGAGAACTTGATCACTTGATGGAGAATGGATGGGCCAGCCCCCATGGAGTGGATCTATGGTCTACCGAGGATCACATTGTACGCTATGTCCTCGAGCAACACTTGAAATAGTGTCTCCTTGCTAACTCTTTCAGCAAATGTTTTGAGTGTGATTTCACCCAAAGTCTTCTTCGTGGAATTATTGAAGCCAGTTAGCACTGTAGCCTTGGGAATGACGTCCCCTTTAAGCCACATCTTCTTGATCACCCCGTAGCTAATTATATTAACTGAGCTACCGGGGTCGATTAGGACTCGTTTGATATCTGAGCCATTGATTCTCAGCATGATGACCAAGGCATCGTGATGAGGGAACACCATCCCATCACTCGAGTTCTTTTTTCCATTATGATCGACAACTTGGCGAATTTCTTTGCAGTTGTGAATTCACCCCGTTTACCTCTGACCCGCCGGTAATTACATTTACCACTCTCTCCTACGGTGGAGGCTGAGGTGGTTGTCCATTAATTCAGTTCTTCGCGTAATTTTCTTTTCCCTTGTCAGTAAGGAATTCAGCCAACACTCATTTTTTCAACAAATGCGCCACCTCGAAGCGCAGTGCTTTGCAGTCCTCGGTTCGATGGCCATAATCCGCATGGAACTCACAGTGCAACGTCTGATCCCTTTTATCTGCTGGGGTTCTCATGTCTTTGGGTATTCTTACCTCGGCGGTCCCCTTGACTATATTGACCAGTTCCAAGGTCGAGATGTTGAAGTTGTAGTCAGGGATCCGAGGTAGTTCTTTATTTTTTGAGGCCGAAGCCGGGCTTGAGAAATTTCTTTGGTTCGAGTTAGGATGAATCTTTCCTCCGAGCCGTTAGCTTACATGTGGGCTTATGTTTGGGCTCACAAACGAATTTCCAAAGAAATTTCCCAGCCTTTGGCTGATAGGCTGCCTCGGGGAGGTATAGGGCTCGTACCTTGATGCAATCTAAATTACGCAAGCAAGAATAAAGATAAAAGAAAGACACTAATAAAAAATTCAACAAAGGATTTAGTAGGAACTAGTCTACTCACCCCTTTGTTAGGATTCAAAGAGCACCTAAACTATACGAACTATCCTCAAGACGAACCTGTGACTTGATAACAATTCGATCAAAGAAGAAAATCGTTCAATTCTGATTTCACTCAAAATAAATGGTTTTCCAAGTTTTTGTAGGAAAAGCTCAAAAGCTGTGTTTTTACGTAATGTCTAGGAACTCTATAAAAATAATGCTAGGTAGGGGATTATATAGGTTCAGCCCCTAACACCAAAATCAACTAGAAAAAGATTAACTAAGGAAAGGCTAATAATTTGGCTAAATGTCAAGCGACCATGCAAGGCCCAATAACAATGATTGTCTATGTAAAGTATCAAATAAGAGCTCAATGAGAAGCTGCCCGAGTATCCTCAGTTGCTGCCCGTTTTGAAGCTCTCCAACGCCCCAAGTATGAAGCTGGTCGTTGAAGCTGGTCGTTGAGTAGCTCTGCTCGTTGAATAGCTCTGCTCGTTGGGTAGCTCTGCTCGTCCATTCCCTCTGCTCGATGGGAAACTTCTCCAGGATGGGCTCAACCCACGCTCTCAGCTCATCAACCGATATGAGCTTATCATAGGGCAACTTGGCAGCTGTAAGGCAGAATCCAAAAAATAAATAAAGGAAAAGGGGAAATATGAAAATTCCAAGGAAAACTCGGGGACTTACGCCTCTTATTCCATTTTTCGGAGAGAGGAGCCTTGGAGTTGTGAGACAATTCATGAGTGCGCACAAATATGTACCGGTGCAACTATCCCCCGGTCATTGATGTCCTCAGAACTGCGTATCAAGCCTTTACTTCCACGCATTCTGGCATTGATGAATCCGTCCTTAAAACTTGAATACTATACAAAGAAATGAAGTGTTCATACTCAAAACTTTGATCGTCTCTTCAGCAAACCAATCAATAAGTCTTATCATTCTAAACATGCTGGGGCCGAGTTGGCCCGGACAGAGAAAATACTCCCTACAAAGCCTGTCAAGAAGAGGATGGAGGGGTAACGTGCAACCAATTGTAAACGAATAGGTAATCATGGCCGTCCACCCTACCCTATGAGAAGTGATGTTCTCATTCTCGGATACTGGCAAAATGGGAACGCTCGTGTCCCAACCGCAGTCCTCTCTAACTCGAGGGATCATCGCCGACGTGATCCCAAATTTGAATCTATACGCTGGCCATACGCGTATATCACCATGATTATTGAAGGCCTTAACGCTGCAGTCCTTCTCCAGTTCATCCTAATTCTTGGGGATAATTTATGAAGTAGTGGCCTGAGCGGCCTTAGATTTAGGGGTAGCCGTGGAAGAACTACTGGCAGCGGCGTCCATGTTCAAATTCTTTTTAGCTTTTGGAGACATAGTTGGAGAGGAATCGAAAGTTAGAAGAAAGATTGAAGAAAATTCAAAGGCTTTCAAGATTCGGGAGTTTTAGAGTTAAAGCAAACGAAAGGTTAAAATTCAACAAAACCCTATTTATAGGAGTAAACAGGTCCGGCCCATTAAGTTTCTATATCACACGTGGAGATCATCGAAGAGATTACGGTCAGATCCAACCGTCAAAAGAGAGAGTAGGTTTCTCCGAGTTTCGAAGCAACATCATTACTCTGAAGTGCACCGGTCACCTCGCAACTGACAGTGGACGTGTGCACGTGACTGAGGCGGTTAAAAATCATTACTTTTGCTCTTGGGACGCACAGTAGTCCTTTCGAAACTGACGGCGGACGTGTGGACGTGTCTGGCGCAATTACTTTTTACCTCGCGCATTTAATGCGCACGTCACTTAGACTTATGATGTTGCAGATGAAGGTTGGACATTCCAAATAAAATTTCCCGCCAAAATTCACACCCACTCCTCGAGCAAAAACTCTGCTCGAGAAGTGCGGGGACTATCTGTATTGGATAAAAACCATCATCACTTAAAAGAGTGACACCTGTCTGCCACGTGGCACGGGACATGTGTCTGCCACGTGGCATAGACAGAGGCTTCCCCGGACAGACATCTAACTAGCTAGGCGGTTAGTACGAGCAGGCCCAAGGCAGTTACGTGACGCCTCTCCAAATCGATGCGATTTGAATGAACAGTTACCTGTTCAAACGCAACTGCTCAATGAATGATTACAAGGGCAATGGCTACCCAGCGGTTACATACCCAACGGCTGCCTAGCAAAATCTATATATAGCGTTTGTTTTCGAATCATAGTAACATACATTCTCTTCTCTATTTACAATATCAATAAAATACTCTCTTTGCTCTCGCTCACTACTGTTCATCATTTACATTACTGCATATTTTGTTCTCCAATCTTCAAGCGTAATTAATATCAAGGGATCCTCACCGAGATCAAGCGATCTAATACGGCTCCTTCTACCTATTTAATTCGCGCTTTAATCTTATTTATCTTCAATTATTTCGTATTACTTTCATATCATCGTTAATTATCATTATATCTCCATCGAAAATCGTACATATATTCATAATCTTGTAATTAATGCAATCCTGTATTTAAATCGGCTAAACTCTTAATCTAAACTATTGATCGAGACTCCATAAATACAAATTTAATTGTTAAATGGCCTAAAATCGGATCTAGGTTAAACAAAATTGAATTTGGGTTAGAATACAAGCAAATCTTTGTATCAAAATTAAGTAAATACCAGGAATGATCATAAATGCGAAAGAATAATGCAATTTCAATATATTTATAGTGAGTAAAAATTTTGCCAGAGTTTCTCTATCTATTTCTGAATGCGTACAATGTAAAATGAAATACTATTTATAGATATAAGAATCTGCCCCACGTTTTCCACGACTCTTCATGGCCAAACCCACGTTCGGAGCATTTATGGGTGATATTAATGGGCAAAATAGTGGGCTGCAAAGCCGCTTGGCTCGAGGCGCTTCACCGAGGTTCATGTTCATGACTTTGGTGGTAAGGCTTTACTGCTCGACCGAGGCGATTGTCACCGAAGCTCAGCTTACGGCTCGCCTTCGGTGACAACCTCGACGTCTGACTTCGGCGATCCACTCACTAGCTTCGGTTTCATGCTTGTCATCATGTGCTCAGTTGTTATCGAACCGAGTTATGGAGGCGATTCATAATGAGCTGATTTTTACTCAATACAGGTTGCACCTAAGAGGTGTGTTAACCTTGCTAGTAAATGACTTATATTAAAATTCTTAGTAAAAAGATTTTGAATAAATATTATTTTAGTCAATTACACCATTAATTAATATTTAAAAGGTGATTTTTTAATATGTGCAAAATAACCAAAAACATCTATAAAGCGGACTGTAGTTTAATCCGTGCTAAAAGAATAATATATTCAAACTTTTCAATTTATGCTTACTAAAAGGAAATATTGCAATACAAATATTTAGATTTATTTTACATCACAAATCTAATTTTTTTAATAATTTTATGCCAAATCTTACTATAATCAACCAAAATGAATGGAGAGTTTTCTATCTAAACTCAAGCAAAACGTTATGCATGTGGAAATGACGCTTGTGCATGCACGTGTGTGGGCAGTTTTGGTTCTGCCTTCGTTTTCTTTGTTGTGTATGCATGTAATATAATTTTCTATTTTATTTGCACTTCACTTTTTGCTCTTCCCTTTTCCACCTAATTTGTGAGTGGATGATGAGGGAGGTGGTGGAGTCTCCTGGTTGCCAAATGCCAATGCTGATTCGGTATTTTTGCCCGGCCTAAATAGGACGAAGCTTCAACAAAGATTAGAGAGCCCCACAGGCACCAGTTATTGAAATCCAAAAACTCCGTAATTTTGTCCCTCTCTAGTGCTTAGATACCGAACCCAATAAGTAAAGGACAATCAATTAATACCTGATCCATAGCAGATTAGACCCTCAACATAAAAGTAAGTGATTGATAGTAGTGATCATTCATCATTCTATACGATTTTGTAACTTCATAACTTCAGTTCTTTTTAGAGCATCATTAATGAACTGTGTCGGCACATTTTTCTGTGTAAATTATACTCTTTTTTTTTTTTTTTTGGGTTAAACAAGACTTTCATTAATTAAAATGATGTAGGATTACATAAAGAGTTCATGCGACTATTAAGGTGATCCGCAATATTACAAATACTAGAATTAGACATAGTAGTAGTTGCATTTAGCACATTTAGGTTTCCTAACTTAGATAGATAATTAACATTACTTTCCGAAGTTCTAGTAGCAAAAGTTGTGCCCACACTGTCCTCCAACAGAGCATGCTGGACAAAAAAAGGTGGCACTGCATAGTGAAAGGTAGCACTATCTTTGGACTGTTCGGGAGCTCCATGCGTTAGAAGATGCGCAACCCTATTACCCTGTCGAAAATTATGCCTGATTGTTGTTATCTACAGGTGGCTCATCATTGACCTGCATTCTAAGACAAGAGAGAAGTAAGTAGGATGAGGTTTTTCAAGGAGATAAATTATTTTGAGATGAATTACTTCTAGATGGAGGTAATTTTGATTAATGGCTATAGTCAATCCATAATGGAGAGCCATTAATTCAATATGCGTAGGATTAAATCCATGAATTTTTTTCTGAAAGCCTAATACCCAACCGCCTTTATTATTACGAAAAACTCCTCCAATGCTTGCTTTTCTATTAGAAATATTAAAGGTACCATCAATGTTTAATTTAAAGAAAATTAGACAAGGGAGGGTACCACTTCACATTGATAGCCTTATGACGAACAAGTCCAGTTTCTTTTGAAGTAAGGAGTTTAAATTCTAGAACCCTAGAATTAATGCTATTGAAAGATAATTTTTTGGCAGTGTTGTTAATATTATTACTATTCCGATTTAATCAAAGATTCCAAAGGGCAAAAGAAAGACATTCTATCCAATTATAGTGATAATTATCTATATTAGGTGAAAGTTTTCGCAAATCATCAAGCCAATTTGAAGAATCTGCAATGTTAAAATCAAGAGCACACTCACGCCAAAATTTCTCGGCTATGTGGCACCCTAAGAAGATGTGGAAAAGAGATTCCTCTTCTCGTCTACAGATTGTGCAATTTGCATCAATGTTAATACCAATTCTGCTAAGATAAGCACGGGTTGGAAGACGATTATGTTGGCATTGCCAAAAAAAGAATTTTATTTTGTTAAGGGTATGAATCCTCCAAATCCATTCAAAATCTTTATCACTAGCCGTGTAATTTTCTAATAAAGGATAGGTTGACTTTAAAGAAAAAATGCTGTTACTAGTAATTTTCCAAATAGGATAGTCTATATCAAGGGAAGGATATATAGAGCCAAGAATTGTATCCTTAATGTCATCCGGTAAGTGAAAAGAGATTCTCGAGAGGTCAAGAGAATTATTTTGAAGAAGATCAGAAATTTTAAAACTATCTTCCCTCGAGGAGAGAGGGCCACTAATCAAATTTCTAATGTTATGCTTACTAGAGATCCAATTATGATGCCAAAAAGAAATATGACGACCATCACCTAAAATCTATTGGGTATTGAGATTACAAAGATGCCAGGCTTTGAAAATATTGTTCCAAATGAAAGAATGAGACTTGGAAATTGGCTTGTGAAGATATTTTGCTGATATTGTTTTGGCCCCTATGGAAGAGGGGTTTGTGATGAATCTCCAAGTTAAGCCAGTGATCATGGCCATATTTTTTGTTTTAGCTTTAGTAATGGAAAGGCCTCCAAGATGCTTTGGTTTAGTAATGGTATTCCAAGAAATAAGATAAAGTTTCTTTTTAATATCAGTAGTGCCCCAAATGAAATTTTTTTGGACTTTATCCAATATTTTTAAGGTTTTAGATGGAGGATGTGGAATTGCATGATATGGTTGGGTATAGTATTGAGAGTGGACTTGACTAAGATTGATCTACCAGCCAAATTTAGGAAGTTTGTTTTCCTACCAGATAACTTGGTTTGAAAATTATCTAATAGAAATTGATAATCTTTGGCTCTAGGTTTATGATTTAAGATAGGAAAATCAAAATATTTACCAAAGCATTGTCCTACTTGGATATTAAGAATGGAGCCAGGGTGATATGCTAAGGAATTTGCAACATGCTTGGAAAAAATAATTTTTGATTTGGTAATATTAACTCTCTCCAGATAATTCAAAAAAGAGGTCAAGAGTAGATTTTATAGCAAGCACTGATTTTTCATTAGCTTTAGACATGAAAGTAAGGTCATCAGTGAATAAAAAATGAGAGAATTCAAGACCTTTAGAAGATAGTTTGATAGGGTTCCAAATATTATGGTCAACTTTGTGGTTAATATAGATTGAGAGAAGTTCTGAACATAGAATAAAAATGTAAGGAGACATAGGGTCTCCCTGCCTAATGCCTCTAGTGGGATTGAAAAAAGAAGTTTTGGATCCATTAACGAGGATTGCCATGGAGGAAGAGGTAATACAAGATAGTATTAAACGAGTAAAGTTGGGAGGAAATTTAAAGAAAGCTAGCATAGAGTAAATAAAAGACCATTCTAGTCTATCAAAGGCTTTCTCAAGATATATTTTGACAAGCATTTCACCTTTATTGCCTTTCATTCGAGAAAATTTATTAATAAATTCCTGAATAATAATAGCATTATCAGAGGCTCTCCTATTTTTAAGGAAGCTAGCTTGGCAAGGACTGATAATGCTATCAAGAAAAGGTTTAAACTAGGGATAGTACTAGTAGCAAAAACCTGATGCCAGAAAGATGTTATAAAATTGCCAATAATATTCCAGTACTTTTGAAAAAAGAAGGATGAAGCCCATCTGGGCCAGGTGCCTTGTAAAGACTAGAAGAGTACACAGACTGGGTAATTTCAGTATCTTTAAGAGGGGAGTCAAGGCTAGAAAGGTCTATTCCAGAATACCAACTAGTATTATGGTCTACACAATGAAGAGGGCTACTAGCATGGTTTGTAGCATATAATTACTCAAAAAAATTTGAACATGTCTAGTCACTGCCTCATGATCGAAAATAATAGAGTCATTTTCATCTTGGAAATGAGTAATAGAATTCTTCCTACGTCTATTAAGGGTTGAAACTTGAAAAAGTTTTGTATTGGCGTCGCCATAGTTTAACCAATTAATTCTAGATTTTTGACGCCAAAATTCTTCCTCATTCTTTAATAAAATATTATAATCAGAAATAAGATCACTTTCAAGATTTTGCAAAAAAATAACTAGTAGAATAATTGGGAGAGGACTGCACTCCATTTATTCTAGCAAGTAATTTTCTTTTATTTTGGAAAATGTTACCAAAAGTTGTTTTGTTCCAGATTAGAATTTCCTCTTAAAAAATTTTTCTAGCATCTTGAAAATTTCTATTGTTCCAGGCTTGATGAATAACATTCTTAAAATCAGGATGAGACATCCACATTGATTCTAAACGAAAAGGTTTGTTAATAATAAATTTTGGTTTCCTATTTAAACTAATTAAAATTGGATGGTGATCTGAGTATATTTTAGGGAGATGAACAATCGAGGCATCTTTAAAAAGGGCTACCCAATCTTTGTTAGCTAAGCACATGTCCAATCTTTCCATAATTAAGCTACTTCTACATTTACTATGGTTGGACCAAGTATATTTTGGTCCCTTGAAGCCTAAATCAATAAGATTGCAACAATTGATACACTTTAAAAAACTATTAGCATTGCTACTAATAATGGGTCTACCACCAGTTTTATCAGATTGACATAACATTTGATTAAAATCACCACTAACTGGCCAAGGACCCTTAAATGTATCATGAATATTAGCCAAGGCATTCCATAGTAATGAACGATTTAAATAAGATGTACTAGCATACACAGTTGAAAAGTGCCAATAAAAATTAAAATAATGATGGTGTACCTTGAGCATGGCATTCGCTTCATTACCATTAATTTTCACATCAGAGACAGTAACTGAGTCATTCTTCCATAGGAGAACAATACCACCTGATCGACCCACTGATGGATCCTCAGCATAGTCATTAAAGTTAAAAGGAATCCTAAGGTCGTGATGGTCTTCCACTTTAGTTTCCGGCAATGCAACCATAGCTGGCCTATAAATTTCTAATAAAGCATCAAAGTGTCTACGAAATTCTGGATTATTAGCATCCCTAACATTCCAAACAATTATATTAAGTTGTCTATTCATGTTTAAATTAGGGTTATCATTCACTATAAAATCTAACTCAGGGTCAGTCTTCAGTGTAGGGTTGAGAACCACTGCATACTTCCCCACAAGCTTGTTTGTTGGAGCTCTCACATTCAGTAAACACTTGTACAACTGATGATAGCCTGTGACAATGACTTTCTTGTCATCTCTTTCTTTGAAGAGGAAGATTGCTATTTCTTTTAGGTTTTGAAATTCTGTGCGACTCTCCCTCCCTCTTAGGACGATTTCTTCTAGTCCCCCTTCCTGTTTTCTTCTTGTACGGGCAGATTTGGATGGTGCTCTGGTGATGGAGGTGGAGCTGGTTAAGGAACATTTCTCTGTATGAGGGGTTGTTGGGGGGGGGGGGTTATCATGTCTTGAGGATTCAGAATCTTTTGATTTGCATGGAGAATGGGGTTGTTAAGAGGGGCTGGGGCTTGCATGGGTAAGTTTTGTGCAAGATCCCATGGAGTAAAAATTGGTAGTTGAGGTGGCATTGCTCGAGGTGGAAAGAATGGTAGGTCGAGTAATGGGTACTCAAGTTGATTCAGTCCATGCATTAGTTGAGGCATCATGTTGTTCATGTAGTTGTGCATGGTCATATGCATTCCTTGGCTTACAATTATAGCAAGATAGGATGGATATTGGATGATTACATAGGCTTGTTGTCCCATTATTGTCATTGGTATTGTGATGGATTGACCCTAAACTGTTGATTCCAACCATTATTGAGGGATTACATTCTGTGGAGGAGGTAGTGTAAAAATTAGTGGTTGATTCATGAGTGGTAGTGGGATAGGAGGGTTGTTGTTTTGATTCATTTGTAGTTGTTTTGATTCATTTGTAGTCGTTTCTTTTGTTGATGAATTTTTAGTAGTTCTTTCACTAAGTTCCTTTGTCTCTTCCTAAGTGATTGAGTTTTTATTTTTAGAAGTAGGAGCTATATAAATCGGGTTAAATGGAGTTGATAGTAGACTGAAATGGTTTTGCATGGCTATTTGTGTGTTAAGGTGTCCATATTTTCCCAAAGAAAGAGGGGAGATATGGGAGTTTTTAGCCGGATCACTAGGAACAATTTCATTGGCTATAAGGGACGGTGTCTTTATTTGGACAAAAGTAGTGACGGTGGGGGTATGAATATCGAAATTTGTATCACTAAGAGAATGTGTAGAATTTTTGTCAAGAACTAAAATTGTAACAATTGACGTAGGGGTGATAGGAATATCTTACGCGTCCATCACATTTTCCAGTTGGCAATCATTATTGCTCGAGTTTGTTTCACCATGCATAGTTTGTATCGAATTTTGCATGGTATTAGTTGGAATATCATTCTCATTATAATTATCTAATACCAGCTTATCCATTAAATCATGATTGGAGCTATTAAGAGCACTAAATTTATTACTAATCTCCTTAACCTTATAAAAGGATTTAGAGTTGTTTTTATGGTTTAACTTTGAATTTTATCCAAAAGAAGAAAGATTGGGAGACGTACCTTGGTAGGCTGTCTTGGATTGATTGGTTGCATGTTGGTCTTTGGCCTTCATTAAATGATCATTTACGTAAGAGGAGTGGTTAGGCTTTATGGAGGTGTTCTTTTTCTTTTTTGGAAAGCTAACAGTATGCCACTCTAATTCCCCTTCCTTTGTTTTAAGTTTTAGTTGCGATGGGGGTATAGGAATATTTGTTTGATTGGAAGTAGTAGATGTTTGAGAAATATATGGACAATTGTCTTGGTCTGACTTAATCGGCCACATACCTTCCACAAAATGTTTTCACCTTCATAAACAATACTTTGTTTGTGGTGCTGAATGTATACATGGCTTTTGACTGAGGTATCAACTTGAACCTCAATGCAAATTCTCACATATCTAGCTCGCAAAGCAGTAGATATTTTGAAATCTACTTTGAGTAATTTCCCCAGGCTGCTACCTATTTTTCTCAGTACTCCTTCATCGAAAAATTCTTTAGGCAAGTTTGGCAATCTTATCCAAATTGTTGTGGTTAAAAGTTTTATCTCGGTAGCAACAAAATTTGGCTCCAAACATCTAATAGATAAAAAGAAGCCATTAACAAACCAAGGCCCTTCAGTTAAAACTTTATGGAGGCTTTCATGTTTATTGAACTTTGCTACATAAAAATCTTCTCCCAAATCAATTAATGGAAAATCTTCCAATAATTTCCATTGAGACTTAAGTTTTTCATAAAAATATTGATGATGTATCATTTTTCCCAACAACTTGATAATAACCGAGTTAAGCCATGGTGAGTAGATTCTTTATTTTTCCTCTTGAGTGAAAGATACGCAGTCAACTAAGTCACCATCCACTATTGGGTGGGTTTGCATGGAAGAAATGGAAAGTGGATCAGCTAGGATAATTATTTTTATGGAAGTAGGGTTATAGTTTGAGTTAATAATTTGTCATAATAAGAAGTTTTGTTGGTGGGGGTTGAGTGAGACTCATTGATTACACCATCTGGGGCTCGTAAACTAGTTTGACAATACAAAATGGTCATATTTGCCCCTCGACTATTTTTTTAATAGTTAATACTTTAACCGTCGTCTGTTATATTATATGAAGGTATTTTTCCGTGTGATTATTCGTAAACTCCAATCTAACGGAGCCTTAGGACGGTAGGACCCGCCTTCAAGAGAACACATGGAAGGCAGATATTTATCCCAATTATTAGTCTACGCCCTTATTACTACAAAAAATATGGCCTTTAACGAAAGAAAAATTGATAGTTAACAGTGTAAACTGGGTAGCTATATGCCATCAATGACCGAAAAAATTTCGATTGTCACCGATCATTGTGGGTCTTCACGTTAAAAGTTAACGACCACATTTGGATCCGGTAGCTAGTAACTTTATTACAACAACAAAATATCTGGTCATTGTCCATATATCCTTTTTGCAATTGGGATTTGCCTTTTCTAATCACAAATCCAATCACTAAACATCGTTAGATGGAAACAATAAAGTTGATCGTTAAGTGATTACAACCACAGAGATCCTTTCGTTATATGGCAAAAATTAGCAAAAGGAATTTCTATCGTTAATTTTATCACGGTAAACAACAAAGTACTTTTAACGACAGAAATTCCTTTTGCTAATTTGAAATTTTAATATAATATATATTCATATACATTTATGTTTTTTATGTGCTCATCGAATGTAATTATTATATGAGTACACATATATATACACACAAATCCGAAATATAGTAAATAATCCAAAACTCATAAAATTTCATTGTTTATTACAAAGAAATAAATCATAATATTCTAAAAAAATGTATCCATCCATTTGTATAAGATTATGACTTCTAATAAGAGAAAATATTGTAGCCTTTGCACAAACAAGACCCCGAAGAAAACCAAAAAAAAATATTTTGCTTTAACTCTCTCTTCACTTCCACTACCAAAAAGATGCAGCCACAAATTTAAATTGTCGCTTATTCAATCAAATACCGAGGCTAAAGAATCTTCACCTCAGTTGGTTGACCACACCAAGAACCATGGCTGAAGGGGCGTCAAAATGATTTTTTTCCCATTGTTATGTTGCCCATGGTTGCCAAAGGGGCATTTTTCAGCACTATGAGTCTACCGAGGTTTATCTCGTGTGGCAGCCAAGTCTCACTTAACTCAGCCATCATTCAACACTTAGCCAAATTAGTCTTTGGCCTTGAAAAATATAAGCATTAAGGAATAAAGGGACACAAGCAAATATGGAGAAACTCTCAACCTTTATATTATTTATCAAGTAAAAATACAAAGGATCGTCTTGCTCATGACCACAAGTTGGCCATAGTCATTCCCACTTCATCCTAAGCCAGGAATACAAGCATTCAAAGGCTTCTAACGCTCAACCCTCACTATTTTTTTTTTAAGTTTTCACTCTTCTATTCAACTTTACAATGACTGGAAAAACATATATATACAAAGGGGGAAGCCTTAGGCAGTTACAAGGGGATATAGGGGCTAGCTGGCACATTTTAGCCCACTATACACGTTCTTGCCCATGTTCTACCCACTTTTGCACTTGTAGTGTGCCCCTGCCTTGCGCCTAACCGCTGCCATGTGAATTTCACACTTCTTATGCGTGCCTGTGCCAGCGTCCACGGCTGACACTCGTTTGCATGCTGCTCTTGCTATTACTACTGCTTGTGCGCGCCATGCCTTAGTCAAGTGCCAAGCTCTGCCCTTTGTCACGGAAATGTCTTCCCTGACCTTGGCACATGCCACACGCTAGTGTGCCTTTGTCAAAGCTGTCTGGCGCCCATGCCATGCCCTGCCGCCTTTACTTGCGCACTCTTTCTCATGTCTTTGTCAATCACTTCAAGCCCACGGCCAATGCCACCCTCATTGTCATGGACACTACTTTCACCCACAGTTAGGCTAATGACTAGGCCATCGTGCCAAATTCTTATCATCGCCGTGCCATGTCATGCTTAAAAAAGTTAGATCGCTAAAGAACTACTTGCACCCCTTGAAACACGACGTCCTCATCGCGCCTAACTATCTAATCAATCCCTCTGGGTCATTGACATACGCCTCACCATGGTCCACTTCATTTCGTGCTAACATAGTGTTGACACCTGCCACTTGGTTATTTTCAGCAGATTCCGCAACCAATATAACATTCACCATTTATAGTCTCTCTTCTAGTACAGTCCCCTATAAGTAAAGCAGCCTCTAAACTTTCCGCTCTTCTCGTTGCTTAGAGTCTCCGCTTGCCTTCCACTCTTAGCAACACCTTCCTTGCCCTTTTATGTCTTCCTACCTAACATAGAAGATTCAACAAGGTCATCACTTAAATTGATATCACCCAATGCATCTGTCGCTGCAATGGAAATAGAAGGCGTTTGAACATTCTGACTTCTCAACTCCAATTGCACCCAGTTCTTCAAGCCACTAATGAAATAGTGCATCTTTTCTTCTTCAGCCATGTTTTCAATATCTAACATTAAGGAAGAAAACTCCTTAACAAGCTCTATCACCTTGCCGCTTTGTTTGAAGCGACACAACTCATCCCTTGCAACATAAGACGAGTTTCTTGGAAAGAATTTCCTTTCAATTCTTTCTTTAGTTCATCCTACGTCTCGATTCGAGCTAGACTAATATTTTCAACTTCCACAACTTGTGTCCGCAAACAAACATATGCATTATCACACAAATACATATGTGTGATTTTCACCTTTTTATCATCTGGCACATAAGCTGCTTGGAAATGCTGCTCCATATCCCAAAAGAAATTTTCTAAATCCTTGGCATTTCTAACATTACAATACGGCTTAGGTTCTAGAATTTTTACCTTGGCCTGATCCTCACCTCTTGGAATTGTACCGTTTAGTGCCCTTCGTAACAACTACACTTTCGAACGCAAGTCCTCATTTTTCGTGTATATGGATTCCATTTCAACCCGTAAAGATTTATAAGAAGCAAGAAAATACCTCTATTTGTGCCATTAATTCTCGCAAGGATTGAGGCCAACTCACCATGCTCAAGTGCCTATCCAATGAGCTCCTCAATCTGCTCGATCCTTTTGGTAGAGTTCAACCAGCCACCTTCCTTCCCGCTACCGTCGCCTTTATGCTCGAATAGCGTTTTTCAGCACTATGACTCTATCCAGGTTTGCCCCGTACGACAGCGAAGCCTCATTTAACTCAACCGTTGTTCAACACTTAAGCCAAAATCAGTCTTTGGCCTTAGGAAAGTATAAGTAGCATGAAATAAAGGGACACAAGAATATACGGGATAAATGACCAATCTTTATATCATTTATCAAGTCAAAATACAAAGGATCGTCTTGCTCATGACCAAAAGCCAGTCAATAGCCATGCCCACTTCTTGTAAGAATGCAAGTCATTCAAAGTCTTTTAACACTCGACAACACTTTTATAAACCCTCACCTTTTTTTTTTCTAAGTTATCCCTCTTCTATTTGGCATTACAATGACTTAAAATAACACATATATACAAAGGGGGCTGCTTTGAGTAGTTATAAGAGGATAGGGGGCATGGCTAACACATTTCATCCCATTATGCACGTTTTTGCCCACATTCTAGCCACTTCTGTTCTTTTAGCGCACCCCTGCCTTGCGCCCAACTGCTGTTATATGCCATACACACTTGACTTCGCGCACCTGTGCCAGCGCCCATGGCTGACACTTGTTTGCGCATAGCTCTTGTCTTTGACACTGCATGCGCGTGCCATCTCTATGATATGTCTTTGTCAATTACCATACTCTACCCTATGTCATGACAATGCCTTGCCCAACCTTGGTACATGTCACACGCTATTGTACCTATGTCAAAGTTGTCCAGCGCCCATGCCACTTGCCCACTATTTTCCATGTCACTGTCAATCCCTTCAAGTTAATTGATAATGCCACCCTTATTTCCATGCATGTTGCTTTCACCCACATTTAGGCTAGTGATAAGGCCATCATGCCAATCCCTGCTATCACCGTGCCATGTCAAGCTTTAAAGAATCGAGCCGCTAACAAACCACCCACATCCTTTGAAACTTGACGTCCTTGTTGAGGCTAACTATCTGACCAATCCCAAGGGGTTGTTGACGTATGTTGCTCCCTGGTCCACTTTATTTCCTACTAACCCAGTTTTGACACCAGCCACTTGGTTCTTTTCAACAGCTTCCGCAACCAATATAGCATTCCCCCTTTTCTGAAACCAGACAGTCTCTCTTATAGTGTGGTCATTCGGGTGTGGAATGGATGTTGGTTTTGCCGCGATCTTACTTTTGTCCTAACATGGAAAATGATATTGAAGCCTATGTTAAAACTTTTCTTCTGTGACATCTCGACTAGACAAAAATAAAGAAAAAATATGGTTTGGTGTAGCCTTTACTTGTTCTGTATGGACCATGGTCTACCATTTCTATGGATTTCATTAGTGGTTTTCCAAAGCTGAATGGTGTGTCTTTTATTATGGTTGTAGTAGATATATTTTGGAAGTATGGGATTTTCATTGTTGCTCCAATAATATGCTCTTCTGAAGTTGTTGCCAAGTTATTTTACAAGCATGTGGTTAGATACTTTAAAGTTCCAAATGATGTTGTCAGCGATCAGGATGCTCAGTTTATAGGTCTATTTTTGACAACATTGTTCAACATAATAGGGACTGATCAGAACTATTCTACATCGAATTACCCGTAAATTAATGGACAAACTTAACATATCAACTATTTGATTGAAGAGTACTTAAGACATTATGCGTCAGCAAGTTAGAAAAATTGGCTAGATCTATTTGATACTGCATATTTTGTTATAACTTGCACAAGTCATCAGTTACAAAAATAAGTGCCTTTGAGATTGTGTTAGGAAGCAGCCTACTACTCCATTAGAAGTGGCAAAACAAATACCAGAGGCAAGTATCCAACTGCGTATAAATATGCTCATGAGAAGAAGAAATTGCTTGAAGAAGTGCATGACAACTTGAGCATAGCCTCAAAGGAATGAAAAAGTACGTTGCTCATCGTCGGCATGAAGTGGGGTTCGACTTTGGTGATAAGGTATTGTTGAAACTAACTCCTTAGATTTGGAAGAAAATCACCAGCAAATCAGTCCATTGTGGATTGATTCTGAAATATGATGGGCAAAGTTTATGGAGTAGGGTATCGACTTAAACTGACCGACCGCTTGAAAGTGCATTTGACCTTTTTTGCAAGTTTCTTGAAGCCTTATTTTTAAGATACAGATGATCCCAACTTAAGTAAGAGCAAACACGCCGCTCTTGTGGTGCGCATACAGTTTGAGGTGGATGTTGAAAAGATCTTAGATCACCAGACCCTTAGCATGAGCAAAAAGAATAGGCAGTGGTTTTCTAAGTAAGCATGGGCATGACTTAGTGTTGATGGCAAAGTGGGTCATCAACGTTGTCAAGATATGCGTGGGCATAACATGGCATTGTCGCTATGGAAAGTGTGCTCATGTTAGCGGCTTGAAGATGTGAAGGCTAGGACATGACAAGATCTTGGCATGGCATGGCATGCCAACACAAAGTGGGCAAGACAAGATAATGTGGGAAATCAGCTAAGGCATGTGTGTGGGCTAACATGGCCGTGGTAGAGTCAACTTAGGCAAGCAGATAAGGAAGGTTAGACTTCCATTGGCGCAAGAAAATGTAATTTGGTTCTAAGACTTGGTGGGAGACAAGCATTGGTGCACACTGAAGGTAGGCAGGTTCCTATGTTGCGCAAATGACATGCGGCTAGGCGGTTTCCACTATCTAAGGGAAGTTGTGCGTATATTATCTTGTATGTATTTATATAGATAATTCTGATTGTACTAGGCAATTGAGGATGTTAGCTGCTATTGTGATAAGTTTCAAAAGTGAGTTAGACAAGCGTCCTAGGCTAGGGATGCACTATATAAGAGTGTGGCATAGTAGGGCAAAACACAAGAGTGTTGGCTTGTGTTCAGGGTTAAGTGTTCAAATTGTGTTGTCTTTGTATTTTGAATTTTAATACAAAGTTGGGCATGAGTTGTTACCCGCAAATGTGTGTGCCTTCATTCTTTACTTGTGCCAAAAATATTCTAAGGCCATAGACCTAAAAATATAAGAGAGACAATGAGCGAGGCTAAAGACAGTGCATATTGTCTGCTGTGTGCTGTTAAGTGAAACAAAATTAACTCCATAACAATGTTTGTTAGCCTTAAGATATGGTTGATCGGTATGGCATGGCTGTGACAAAGGATTTGCATGATCGCCCGTGGCAGAAACTATGTGAGACGAATATCATTGTGCATTGATTGTCTAAGTAAGGGTGGGCATGACTTAGACTTGATGGCAGTGTGTGTGACAAGGTAGTCAAGACATACATGGGCATGGCATGGAATAGTCGCTAAAGAAGCTGTGGGCATGTCAGCGGCATGAAGATGTGAAGGCTAGGACATGTCAAGACCTTGGCATGGCATGCCAAAGCAAGTGGGGAAGACAAGATAATGGGATATCGGCTAAGGCATGTGGATGGGCTAGCATGATCGTGGTGCAGTCAGCTATGGCAAGTGAGAAAGGTAGGTTAGATAGACATTAGCGCAAGAAAATCTTATTTGGCGCCAAGACTTTACGGGAGACAGGCATTGGCATGCGCTGAAGGCAGGCAGGCACATGTGCCACACACAAGACGTGCGATTGGGCGGTTCCCACTATTTTAGGGAAGTTGTGCATATGTGTATTATCTTGTATTTATTAATATGGATAATTATGATTGTACTATGTAATTGAGGATGTCAACTGCTATTGTGATAAGTTTCAAAAGTGAGTTTGACAAGGGTCCTAGGCTAGGGAGGCACTATATAAGAGTGTGGCATAGTAGAGCAAAACACAAGAGTGTTGACTTGTGTTCAGGCTTAAGTATTCAGATTGTATTGTCTTTGTATTTTTAATTTTAACACAAAGTTGGGCGTGAGTTATTGCCAATAATTATATTGCTTTTGTTCTTTACCTGTGCCAAAAGTATTCTAAGTCACTAGACCAAAAATTGAAAGAGAGAAAACAAGCAAGGCTGAACAAAGTGTGAACTGTCTGCCGTGTGCTGCTAAGTGCAAAAAAAAAAAAAAAAAAAAATAACCCCCTAACAACTGGTATTAGAGCGTGGTGGTTGAATCTATGGCTAGTGGAAACACTACAAGTAACGCTGAACTTCGTGACCGTGTTGCTAAATTAAAGGCTCTAGTCGGACTGACTGACAATAGAGTGGATCTGGTTGATATTTTGACTTAGATTAGGCATTTACAAGCAGATCTGGATGCAAATACAATTATGTTGAAGTCTAGAGAAAGGTCACGAGTATCTGAACGCAAAACTTGTGGTCATTCAGAGGACAGTTGGTGCATCGGGCTAAGGAAGTGATGAACGTTTAAGCTAAAAATTCTCGAACCTAAGGCGTTAGGTGGCTCACGAAGTTTCAAAGAGTTAGAGAATTTTCTATAGGATATGGAAACTGATTTCTCTTAACGCCCAATTTTTTTATGGAGACAAAGTGAACATGGCTACTACGTACATGAGGGATGTTATAATCTAAGCACCTCCTAAGGACACTAGAAGGGGGAGGGTTGAATAGTGTCCTTCGATTTTCATTGCAAGAACTCGATTCGTCTGTGTCAACAACCTTGTTCTTGACTTAACAGTTTGCACTCAACCACCACAACACACACAAATAACAGGCACAAGGAACACAGTGTTTTTACGTGGAAAACTTCTTGCTCAAGGGAGAAAAACCACAACCCACACTCTGAAATTTTAGAACTCAATCCACTAACACAAAGAGCAAGTTTCTGATTATAAGACTCTGTAACCGAGGGGCTAGACTCTAGACCCTAATCACTCAACAAAGCTAAACTCTAGCTTTACAAAGCAATCTCTTAAAAGTTCACCTAATACAACTGCTTCTAAGATAAGCTAATAGGTAAAAACAATGATCACACAAAACAAGACAACTTACGAACCAAAAACCCAGACAGAATATCTAGACTTAATATTTTTAACTTCACCAGTTGCCTTCTTCAGTTATCTCACGTTGAAAGTTGCTGGATCGCCTTTGTATGCTCTCAACTCTCTATTTGTGAATAACTAAGTTTACGGTTGCATCAACTACTTGTATTTATATGGGTATCAGAATCCTATTTGAGTTTCACACGGAAATCTTCTAAATATGGTAAGAGAAGATTCCTTGTAACGCTTTCTTTCTTCAAGTCCAACTCGTATTCGTACTTCGAAGACACAGCCTAGGCACCGCCTCTTTTAGTTTGACCAGGATGCATACTCGTTCACGCGCCACTACTCCTACTTCCGAAGGTATTTCCAACCCTCAATCTTTTCGATCAGTCGTGCCCTTCTCTACAAGGACCAGGTCCTCCTCCAGAACCACCATGTCCTTCTCACTTGTCATTCTTCAAAACCTTTTCTCAACAACGGGTGATGCCAAACTTTGGTGGAGGACTTGCATCGCTAATGGTGGGAGTTTGGGCAGACCCAAAATTGAGACATAGGAACAGCTCTAGAAGGAAATAAGGGCACAAATTTTACCTAGAAATGTGCCTTGGATTGCTAGGGATCGGTTGAAAAAGTTGAGACAGATGAGAACCGTTTGTGACTACGTTAAAGAGTTTTCTTCTTTGATATTAGATGTTCACATCATGTCGGAAGAGGATAAAGTGCACAACTTTATATCTAGTATGCAAACTTGGCCCTACAGAACGTGAAAGATCTCTCGAGTACTATTATTGCTGCAGATTTGTTGGTGAACTTTCGTGTAAGTCATGATTTTTCTGATACTTCTTCCAAGTCCTAAAAGAAGAAAGATAAAATGGGGTACTGGAAGAAAGACAATTGTAATTATGGTGGTGCTGACAAAGAGAAAACGAAAGTCAATGAGGGAGGCAACAAGAACAAAGAGAACGCTAGAAAAGATAAGGGTTTCTTTGTTTGTTGTGGATATCATATTGCCAAGAAAGGCCAAAAGAAAGAACATTTGCATCCCTGACTTCTAATAAAAATGAAGAGAAGGGAAAAAGAGCCAATGCATTTATCAATCCATTGCATTTGCTGGGAACTATGACAATATGTGCTACCTATAGGTGACGTTGAAAAGTCGCATACATTGCTGATGTATATTGATGTCAAAGTAGGGCCAAAAGTGTCATGGAAATGGTAGAGGCTTGAGCTACGCACACCATTGTTGTCCAAAAAATATGGCAGCTTATGGCCTAGCTGTAAGCAAATATCCCAGCACTATAAAGAATTCGAATGCCAAGGTCCAAGTAGTGGAGGGAATGACATATGATATCCAATGTCTATTGGAAGTTGTTCTGGCAAGGCCAATATGATGGTAGTTCCACTAAATGATTTTGATCTGATTTTGGGGGTTAATTTCTTGCATAGTCATAAATTCGTCCCTATGCCTCATTTGGATAGGCTTATAAGTTTGCATGAATCAAGTCCCGACTTTGTTGCATGTACTCATCCCTATGGGAAGGGGAAGGATAAAGGAAGTGATTCGATGATCTCTTTTTCTGTCCCTTTAAAAAGGTTTGAAGAGAAGAAACTTATCTTACTGTCTTAATGGAAATCAAACCTGACGTGTAGGTACCAGATGAAGTTGCTAAAATTCTGAAAGTGCTTGAGGATGTGATGCCGCCTTAATTGTCAAAGAATTTGCCACAAAAAAGGGAATTGATAAAAAATTTAACTTATTTCAAGTTTGATGCCCCCTGCCCGTCCGCTCTACCGAATGTTGCCTACGGAACTTGCTGAATTAAGGAAACACTTGGAACGAGTTGCTTGAAGTAGACTTGATTCAGCCCTCAAAATCTACTTATGGTGCGTATGTTTTATTTTAAAAGAAACATGATGGAACTTTACGTAAGTGGGTGGATTATAGGGCATTGAACAAGGTGATAGTGACGAACAAGTATCTCGTGCCCCTTAAGCCATATTTACTTGATCGTTTGAGCAAGGCTAGATGGTTCTCAAAGCTTGATATCTGTATTGGATATTGGCAAGTGCGGATTGTTGAAGGTGATGAAGGCAAGACAATATGTGTTACTAGATATGATTCTTCTGAATTTCTTGTAATGTCTTTTGGGCTGACTAATGCCCCCGCTACTTTTTGTAATCATATGAATGATGTCTTATATGAGTACTTGGATGAGTTTGTTGTGGTGTACTATGATGATATTATTATTTGTAGCAATTCCTTAGATGACCACTTAACTCATTTACGCAAAGTGTTTGCCAAACTACGGGAATATAAATTATATGTCAAAATGTGAAAGTGTAATTTTGCAAGTCAAGAGATCAAATTCCTAATTCAATTTGTTAGTGAAAATCAGGTGCAGATAGATCCCAAAAAGGTTCTGTCTATTGTGGAATGGCAACCTTCGATGGGTTTCAATGAACTCTGTTCATTTCTTGGCTTGGCTAATTATTACCAGAAGTTTATTGTTGGGCATTTAAAGAAAAATTGTTCCTTGACAGATTTGGAAAAGAAACAATCCAAGCGGGAATGATCTGATTCTTATGTTTAGGCATTTAACATGTTGAAGAAAGCTATTGCATCCGAACCCGTGTTGCGGCAGCCTGATTTTTGATATACCTTTCAAGGTACAGATTGATGCGTCCAACAAAGCTATTGAAGGAGTTTTTGTACAAGAAGGATACAAAAGCCAAAAACTCAATGTTGCTGAACAAAAGTATTCTGCTCACGAGAAGGAAATGATCGTTGTGGTACATTGCCTTTAAACGTGGCGTGTCTATCTTCTGGGCACAAAATTTGTGGTAAGAGTTGATGACGTGCTAATATTTATTTTTAGACACAACAAAATTGGAGTCCTAAGAAAGTATGTTGGAAAGAATTTTTAGTCGAGTATGATTTTATGTGGGAACATAAATCGGGTATAAATAATTAAGTAGCAGATGCCTTAAGTAGAAAGGAAGTGTTTGTTGCTATGTATCACATCACAAAGCTTGAATATGATTTTATTGATAAAATAAAACTATGTACTGTGAATGATCATTTGTATGTGAAGTAATGGATCAAGTGAGGGATGGAATTGTGCAGCTTTATTGGATCGAGGACTATTTGCTATAATTTATAGAGGGGGAGGGTTGTAGTGACTCAAGGTAGTGGTCTATATTGTGAACTCTTAAAAGAGATGCATGATACTACTTGGGCTGGTCATCTTAGTGTGGAACGGATGTTAGCATTGTTGTCTCGATTTCATTTTTGGCCTAAGATGGAAGATGGTATTGAAGCCTATGTTAAAACTTTTCTTGTGTGCCAACTCGACTAAACGGAAAGGTAGAAAGAAACTGGTTTGTTGCAGCCTTCATCCAAAAATAATATCGAAACAACAAAGCCAACATCCGCTCTACACCCGAATGACTAGCCCAAATAGTATCATGCGTCTCTTTTAAGTGTTCAGGACGCACACCACCACCTTAAGGCACTACGCTCCTCCATATGGAAAATAGAGCATATCGACCTCGATCTAATAATGTCGCACAGTTCCATCCCTCAACTGATCAATAGTTTTCACATAGAAAGGATCATTTGTAGCACATAGCTTTACTTAAATAAGATAATCAGATTCAAGCTTTGTGAAGTGATACGTAGCAGAAAACACTTCCTTTCTACTTAAGATATCCACTACATAATAATGTTCACCCGGTTTATGTTCCAAAAAAAAAAATCATACTCGGCTAAGAATTCTTGCCAACATGCTTCCTTAGGAATTAATTTTGTTGTGTCTGAAAATAATTATTAGCAACATTATCAATTCTTACCATAAACTTTGATCCCAGTAGGTAGACATGCCATGTTTGAAGCAGTGCACCACAACAACCATTTCCTTCTTGTGAGCAAAATACTTTTGTTAATCAATATTAAGTTTTGATTTCGAATGCAACATGGTGTTCTTCTTGTACCAATATTCTTCCAAATTCTTTGTCGGATGCATCAATATGTACCTCGAACGACATATCAAAATTAGGTCGTCGCAACACAGGTTCGGATGCCATAGCTTCGTTCAATGTGTTAAATGCAAAAATAATAGAATCAGACCATTTCCGCCTGGTTTGTTTCTTTTGCAAATCTATCAAGGCAGCATCTTTCTTTGAATACTCAACAATAAACTTCCGGTAATAATTAGCCAAGCCAAGAAACGGACCGACTTCTTTGACAGCCATTGGAGGTTACCATTCCACAATAGACAGAACCTTTTTGGGATCTATCTGCACCTGATTTTCACTAACAAAGTGACTTAGGAATTAGATCTCTTGACTTGAAAAATCACAGTTTCCATCTTGACATATAATTTATATTTCCATAGTTAGGCAAACACTTTGCGTAAATGAGTTAAGTGGTCATCTAAGGAATTGCAACAAATAACAATATCATTATAGTACACCACAACAAAATCATCCAAGTACTCAGATAAGACATCATTCATATGAATACAAAAAGAAGCAGGGGAATTACTTAGCCCAAAAGACATTACGAGAATCTTATGTAGTAACAAATATTGTCTTGCCTTCATCACCTTCATCAATCCGCACTTGCCAATATCCGATACAGATATCAAGCTTTGAGAACCATCTAGCATTGCTCAAACGATCAAGTAAATCTTTCTTAAGGGACACGAGGTACTTGTTTGTCACTATCACCTTGTTCAAAAGCCCTATAATCCACCCACACACGTAAAGTTCTATCCTGTTTCTTTTAAAATAACACATGCGGACCATAAGTAGATTTTGAGGGCTGAATCAAGCCTGCTTCAAGCAACTCATTCAATTGTTTTCTTAATTCAGCAAGTTACATAGGCAACATTTGGTAGGGAGGACGGGCTGGGGTCATCAAACTTGTAATAAGTTCAACTTTTTGATCAATTTCCCTTATTGGTGGTAGATTCTTTAGCAAATTCAGCAAATTCTATGGGCAACATTCAGTTGGGCGGATGGGCAGAGGGAATCAAACCTTTAATAAGTTTAACTTTATGATCAATTGGCCATCTTAGTTGAAGATTCTTTGGTAATTCAGGTGGAATGCTGTCCTCAAGCTCTTTCGAAATTTCAGCAACTTCGTTCGATACCTTTACTTGCATATCAGGTTTGATTTCCACTAAGGAAGCAAGATAAGTTCCTTCTTGTTTCTTTAAACCTTTTTCAAGGGACATAACAGAGATTATGACACCCTTTTCTTTGCCTTTCCCCGTCCTGTAGGGGTAAGTACATGTAATAAAGCTATGACTTGATTTCTGCATACTCATAAAATCTTCCAAATGAGGCATAAGGATGAGTTTATGACTAAGCAAGAAGTCAATCTACACAATTGGATCAAAATCATGAAGTGGAACTACCATCATATTAGCCTTACCAAACCAACTTCCAAAAATCATCGGGACATTATATACCATTTTCACCATTGCTTGGGCTTTGGCATTCACGGTCTTTATGGTGATGGGACATTTGCTTATTGTTAGGCCGTAAATAGTCACATGTTTGGAGGACGCAAAGGTGCTCATAGCTCTAGTATCAACAATCCCCATGACATTTTTGGCCCCTACTTTAAAATCAATATACATCAGCAATGCATGGGACTTCTCAACTTCTCCTACAACAGTACATATTTCCACAGTTCTCACCTGCTGTATTGGATTGATAAATGCAGCGGCTTTTTTTTTTTTTTTACCTTCTCTTTATTTTTCTTAGCAGTCAAGGCATGTTGATGCTCTTTGTTTGGGCAGTTCTTGGCAATATGAGTTCTACGACAAACAAAGAAGCCTTTATCTTCTAGTATTTCCTTTGTTCTTGTTATTTCCCTCATTGACTTCCATTTTTCCACTTTGTTAGCACCGCCATCATAATGTTGTCTTTCTTCTACTCTTCTTTTTATCCTTATTCTTTTTAGATTTAGAAGAAGCAGAAGGTTAAAAAAAACACAACTTACACGAAATTCCACCAACAAATTCATCAGCAATAGCACTCGAAAGATCTCTCACGCTCCATCTCCTAAGTTCATTTTGCACCCAAGCTTGCATACCAAATATGAAGTTGTGCAATTTATCCTTTTTCGACATGTTTTGGACATCTAACATTGAAGAAGGAAACTCTTTAATGTAGTCACGAACGGTTCCCCTCTATCTCAACTTTTTCAACCGTCCCAACCATTGCAAGAGGCATTACTAGGCAGAAATTGTGCCATCATTTCTTTCGAAGTTTTTCCATGTCTCAATTTTGGGTCTCCCCGCACTCTCATCATCTGCGATGCGACTCCTCCACCTTAGTTTGGTATCACCTATCAGGTACACAGTAGTCATGTTCACTTGTCTCTATCAGAAATTCGAGCTTTAGAGAAATACGTGTTCATATCCCATAGAAAACTCTCTAGCTCTTTGGCACTTCGCGAGCCACCAAATGCCTTTGGTTCAAGAATTTTTAGCTTAAAACGTTCATCTGCTACGTGGCCCGTTGCAGCAACTGCCCTTTGAAGGACCACAAGTTCTGCGTTCAGATCCTCATGACCTTTCTTGAGACTTTCAATCATAACCATTCTTACATCCAGATCTTCTTGCAAATGCCCAATCAGAATCAAAATATCAACTAGATACACTACATATGTCAGTCTGATCAGCGCCTTTAGTTTAGCACCACGATCACGAAGTTTAGCGTTACTTGCAGCATTTCCACAAACCATAGATCCAACAGCCATGCTTTGATACCAGTTTTTATAGTGTTAATCTTTTTGCACTTAACACCACATAGAAGACCGTCCGCACTGCCTTTAGCCTCGCTTGTTTTCTCTCTTTCATTTTTGGGACTAGGGAATTAGAATATTTTTGGCACAAGAAAAAAACAAAGACAAACATAGTTATGGGCAATAACTCAGGCCTAACTTTTTATTAAAATTAAAATTCAAAGACAATACAACTTGAACATTTAGGCCAAAACACAAGCCAACAGTCTTGTGTTTTACTCTACTATGCACCCTTATATAGTGTAGCCCTAGGCCTAGACACTTGGCAAACCCCCATTTGCCATTATTAAATATTCGATTGGAATCACCAACTACCAAGGATAATCAGATAATACATAATTATCTAGAAGATAATACACATAGGCACAACTACCCTAAAGTAGTAGAAATCGCCCTACTACACGTCATATGCACGGCACAGGCTCTTGAATGCCTTCAACACACGCCAATGCTTGTCTCCCTCCAAGTCTTGGCACCAAATGATATTGCCTTGCACCAATGTCTATCTAACCTGCATTGCCAGATTGCCTTAGCTAACTGCACCATGGTCATGCTACCTCACACACATGCCATAGCTGATTTTCCACATTATCTTATCTTGCCCACTTTGCCTTGGCATGTCATGCTAAGGTCTTATAATGTCCCAGCCTTCATGTATTTATGCCGTCAACATGCCCATGGCTGCTTTAGCGACTATGCCACGCCCACACATGTCTTGACAACGTTGCCCATATATGCTACTGTTAAGTATAAGTCATGTCCACGCTTACTTAGAGAAACAATGCACAATGACATCCATCTCACATAGGTTGTGACAAGGGCCATCATGCATAATTGTTGTCATAACCGTGCCATTCCAAGCAATCAAATCAAGTAGCTAACAGAACAAGCCCCACCAGATGAACTCGATGACCACGATGAGGCAATATCAATATCAAAATAAGCCTGCACTTGCTTTTCAAATAGTTTGAGGTGGACAGTGAAAATATCTTAGCTCACCGAACCCCTGGCATGATCAGAAAGAATAGGTAGACAAAATTTCTAGTCCAGTAGAAGGGAAAACCTAAAAATGAAGCGGCCTGACTCTTTGAAGCTTGACATTGCACAAAAGTGGCAAGAATTTGGCAGGATGGCCTTGTTACTAGCCTTAGTATGGGTGAAAGCAATATGCATGACAATTAGGGTGGCATTGTCGGTTGATTTGATGTGATTGAAAAACTATGGCAAAGAGTGGGCAGGTGAAGGCATCATGGCATGGTGTGGGCACCAGACAGCTTTGACGTAGGGACACTAGCGTGTGGAATGTGCCGAGGTGGTCAAGGCATTGGAATGACAAAGGGCAGCGCTTGGCGCTTGGCACTTGGCACTTGACTAAGTCGTGGCTTGCTGATTGCATGGGCATGGTGCGCGTAAGCAGTGTCAATGACAAGAGTTGTGCGCAAACAACTGTCCGCCGTGGGTGCTGGCACAAGCGCAGGCAAGTGTGCATCACACATGACAATTGTTAGGCGCAAGGCAAGCACATACTAAAAGTTCAAAAGTGGGTAGAGCATGAGCAAAAACGTGCATAGTGGGCTAAAATGTCTCTAACCACATCCCCTTATCCCTTTGTTACTGCCCAATGCAGCCCCTTTTGTATATATTTGTTATTTTCATTCATGTAAAGCATAGTAGATGAGTGAAACCTTGGAAACAAACGATGAGGATTTATAAAAGTATTTTTGAGTGTTAGAAATCTTTGAACGGCTTGTGTTCTTAGTTTAGGACGAAGTGAGCTAGGCTATGACCGACTTGTGGTCATGAACAAGATGATCGTTTGTATTTTGACTTGATAAATAATATAAAGGTTGCGAGTGTCTCTCCTATATGCTTGTGTCTCTTTTTTTTTTTTTTTTTTTTTTGTTGCTTCTATTTTCAAAGGCCAAAGACTTATTTTGCCTAAGTGTTGAACAAAGGCTGAGTTAAGTAAGGCTTGACTGATGCATGGGTTGAACCTCGGTAGCATCATAGTGCTGAAACACGCCCATGTGTTCCATTAGCCACGAAGAATTCCATTTAGCCACGAATAGTGCATGGCTAATTGTAATTGAGGAAAAGTAAGATTCTACAAAAATTTGACATTTGTCATGCACTATGCGTCGCTAATTTATAATAGCCTGTTTGGCAAAGCTTCTCAGAAGTCAAAAGTAATTTTTTTTTCACGAAAAAAAGCGCTTCTGAAGAATTTTGAGGTTTTGGCCAAAAGAAAAAAAGTACTTTTGAGAAGAAGCAAAAACAGTTTTTCTGTTGTTGGGGAGAAGCTACAAATTTCTGGTTCTCCCAGAAGCAGAAGTAGTTTATTAATTTTGTATGACAAAATTATCCTTACCAAAAATGTTTATTTACCATATTATATTTAATTATTTTAACCAATATATTTCTTAAATATAAATAAAACTTTATTTTCTGCTTCCTTCTTTTGGTTTAGCCTTATTTCTATTGATTAAAACCATAGCATATATATATATATATATATATATATATATATATATATATATATATTTAAATTTTATATTTAAATTAAATAAAAATAAAATATTAAATTAACCCTTTTATTGAAAAAATATTTAAATCTTTGATACGTTTAAATAATATTAGTCGCATAATGAATCTTAGAAATGCACTTTTTCATAATTTGATACTCAAAAGTACTTTTTGTAAAGATTATCCAAACACAAACTGTGTAGAAAAGTACTTCTCAAATGAATTGGCCAAACACAAACTACTTATTCTTCAAAAGTACTTATCTAAAAAGTACTTCTGATAAAAGTACTTTACAAAATAAGCAGTTTTTGCCAGCTTGGCCAAACAGGCTCTTAATTTGGTTTTATGTATTTACTGGATTGGAGTTTAGTCTACTAATATTTAATTGTTAGACATCTGCTAAATTCTTCTTATTGTCAGCATTCAAAAGCTTGCTTTCAATAGCATTAAAAACGAGCTCATTTTGATTAACCACATCAACCATAATCTTTAACCTCTTTAAAAGAGGGTGGAAGGAGACTCAACTTACACCTTGTTATAATCTAGACACCTCCTATGGACACTAGAAGGGGGGAGGGTTGAATAGTGTCTGCCGATTTTTCTTTATAAGAACCAAATAAGATTCTTGACATAACAGTTTACATTTTGACACCACAATACACAAACAACAGGAACAAGGAACACGATGTTTTTACGTGGAAAACTCCTTGTTCAAGGGAGAAAACCCATGATCCACACTCTGGGATTTTTGAACCAATCCACTAACACAAAGAGCAAGTTTTAGATTACAAAACTCTGTAACCAAGGGGCTACACTCTAGACCCTAATCACCCAACAAAGCTAAACTCTAGCTTTGTAAAGTAATCTCTCAAAACTTCACCTAACACAATTGCTTCTAAGATATGCAGATAGGTAATGACAATGATAGCTTAAAACAAGACAACATACAAACCAAGAACCTATACAGAATATCTAGACTCGACCTACTTAACTCCACCAGTTGTCTTCCTCAATTATCTCACGTTGAAAGTTGCTGAATCGCCTGTGTATGCTCTCCACTCTCTTTTTGTGAATAACTGAGTTGCGACTGCATCGACTACTTGTATTTATATGGGGATCAGAACCCTAGTTGAGTTCCACAAGGAAACCTTGTAATTATGGTAAGACAAGATTCGCTGTGACTCTTTCCTTGTTCAAGTCCAACTCGTATTCGTACTTCGAAGACACAGCCGCGGCACAACTTCTTTTAGTCTGACTAGGAAGCATACTCGTTCACGCGCCACTACTTCTAGTTCCGCAGGGATTTGCAACCCTCAATCTTTTCGATCAGTCGTGCCCTTCTATACAAGGACCAGGTTCTCCTCCAGAACTAATGGCTCTTTCTCGTTTGTCATTCTTCAAAATATTTTCTCAACAAATTCTCCCTTTTTGATGATGACAAACAAATGTTGCTAAAGAACCTGAATAGGCAAAATTATCAAGAACAAAAAAACAAAAAATGCAGTTTAAAAAATTTAAAACAGATGAGTTAGGTCACAAACACCCCAACATTTCCTTCTCCCCCCTTTTGGCATCATCGAAAAGATTCAAAAACCTGCATGAACCAGTTAGTACCATCCAGTCTATAGCACAAGGCAAACATGCCAGCAAAAAATAAACACATAGAAATGATGCTAATGGCCCAAACAGAACCAGATATTATAGAATAGCCCCCAATTCAAGCAAAAGTAATTTAAAATCATTCATCCAGGGCATGACAACCACACAGCCCTAATAAGTACACAACTTAAAAAGATTGTCTTAAAATCAGCAATCATGGAAGGATAGGGAGATATAAGGAAGGGTATTTATCAAGGACATGAAGGAAGAAAGGTAGGACATATGTCTTAAAGTTGAAGTGCTTGACAAGTGCCTCAAGGTTCTTTGTATTCTTGCCCTTCCCATCACCAGCTCGGCCTCATACTTGTGACACTCATTTTTCAAGCGATCAGTTTCTTGATCCTTCAACTCCAGCTTCCTCTGCAGCTCAACATTCTATGTATTCACTTAAAGAACATGGTGCTCCAGTTCTTTTACTGCTGCAATTGCTTCCTCTGGTCCATAATACTCACTTTCTTCAGACTGCTCCGTCTTAACCTACACTAGTTTCTTGGAAGCTCTCTTCTCTGTGAAGAAATCACAAATTTTCAGCATATTCAGTCCAAACATTTGAATGGTGGGATTTTTCCCAGCTTCCAAGGGTACCCCATAGTACTCAAGAACCTGTTGTAGGATGTAGGAATGCACCAAGGAATGTGGCTTCTGATTAGTATCTGCAATCCTTTTGATGTGTCTGATTATCAGACAAGGTAGATTAATTTTCACTCCTCTGTCCAGCAGGTCCATGTAGGTCAAGTCAAGGGCACTAGCCTCACTGTTCCTTTCCCCCCTTGGTTGTAGAAACGTATGAACAAACTCAAAAAGCAACTGATGAGCCGGATCCATTTCTTTCTTTTCAACTTTCCTCTCTTTCTTGAGTTTGGTTTTCCCTGAGAATTTTTCACAGCACTCAGAGGAGTCATCCATCAGTTCTTTTTGGCCACTTTAACTTAATATACATGCAATAACCCTCATCAGGGACATCAAGTATCACTCCCAAATCTGTCCTCCCAAATTCAATCTCTATTCCCTTCACAACAGAAAACACCCTTCTGGCACCAACACTGCAATTTGTGTAGAACTCCCTAATTTCATCAGAATACAAAAACCTATTTTTCTTGGCAAATAGTTCTAACCAGCCTTGTTCCTCTACCTACCTAAGTAGAGATTTCATATTGTGCTCCTGAAAATCATCTAGGATGCTCCCAGCCAATACCTGGTGTCTTGCAAAGAAGGCTGTTCTATCAACCTCCTCATCAGAGTCTTTTCTCTTCTTTTTACTTTCCAACTCACTGTCTGTATCTGAGTCACTAGGTTCCACAAAGCTCCCTGCTTCATCACTTTCCTCCTTGGCCTCAAAAACTTTTTTCTCATTCTTCTTCTCTTCCTGCCTTCCAGCACTCACTTTCTTGACTTTCTTATCAAGTTTTTCAACCTTTTCTAATTGCTGCTTTAGTGCAGACCTGGTAGCCACCCTTCTTGGTACTGGCTGAGCAGCAGTTTTGTCATCTCTTTCACCTCTCTCCTCCTTAGAGTCCTCACTACTTTCATCCACCAGCCTGCTTTTGGACACAGACTTTCCCCCTTTCAACAGCCTCCTCCTCTTGTCAGTTTCAATCTTTGTCTCACTTACAAACACAACTTCCTCCTCTTCACCTTCTTCCAGCAACTTCTCATCTTCCACCCCAAACTTTCTTTTCACAATCTTCTTTTTCTTTTCTTCAACTTTCTCTACAACTTTCTCACTTTCACTATCACCTTTCAGAATTTCCTCATCCTTTTCCTCATCAGAATCAGTCCAATTTAGTTTTGCATTATCAGCCACAATAGGATCTGAGCGAGAACTAGGTTCTTCACTCAAGTCCTTTGCAGCCTCAACAGAACTGGGTCCTCCAACTACAGGACCCTCTTCACTCACGTCCTTTGCAGTCTCAAAAGAACTGGTCCTCCAACTACAGGACACTCTAACACAGATATCCCATGAACTTTCTCAATAGGAACAGCCTCCAACCTAGGTTCGTTGACATGTTCCTTTTGGGATTCAGCAGAATCCTCTTCTCTCATTTTTTTACAACACGTTTTCAACTGCATTAACCTCAACCATTTCCTCAGTCACTAAGGGCACATGAAAACTAGACATAGGCATAGGTTCCTCCTGAACAACCTTAAAGTTCTCCTCAACTACATTCCCCCTATTAGACATTCCACTAGGCTCTACCTTTTCTACGATTTCATCTAGTTCTTTAACAAATGTTTCAGTATTCAATTTTCCAGGACTTTTTACAGACTCTAAAGCAGTGGAATCAGATAGAGTAGAGTCATCTTTTACCTCAACCAGTTTTTCACGGAAGACATGTTCTACCGTCGTAGGAGACGAGGATCTGACAACCGTCTTCTTGACACCTTTCTTTCCTGCCTTTTTGAGGAATTTTACCCTAGCTCTGGCAATTCTCTGCGCGAGAGTAGAGGGAGGGGGCTTTGGAGTAGATTTTTTGGATGTTTGGGTCTCTGAGGTTTTAGTAGGAGAAGCAGAAGAGGATTGTGCTTGAGACATGGCGAATTTTGGTTAGGGTTTCTAGGAGAGAATGAAGGAAATTTTTGCTTCGATTTTAGAGAGAGAAAGAGGACAGTGTAAGGAAGGATTTTGCAAGTGTTTATTTCTCTTCCTATCAATTGTGTAATGAGAAGAAGTAATGGGGTCAGGGTTTTCCTCTAGGGAAAGGTGCTAATAATGGCTAAAAGGCAAAAAGCAGCTTTTTGAAGTTTTGAAAATCAGGAAAAGGTAATGATTTTACAGTTACATAGACTTACCCAAATAAGGTCTTTATAAATGAGTGGGGTCTAGTAAAGTCTTGTAGAAGTCTAACCACAAAAGGAATTATTCCTATAATCAAGGACGGTTACATGAACATATGAAGATGTCGCTCCAAACGCACACGCAAGTATACGCGGTCGATCAAGTAATAAAGTGATAAGAAAAGTATCGTTCCCACGAGGACTATTGATTAACTACTAACTAAATCAGACAATTCCTTATAATCTAAACAAGAGGGATTCAATAGTTGAGAATTTATCTAACTAAAGTTAACTAATTAAACTAAGCAAATAAATAATACGTAAAATACGATTTTGGATTCAAGAAGGGATAATAGCCTAGGGTCATGGGATATCTGCCAATCCTGTTGAATTCTTCAGTTAATCTGACTAAATCAATTTATCTGGGTTACTAATCACAGGGTTAATATTACTCACAGGACTCTTTCGATACCCTGCTCACCTATTCAAGCCAACCTAACGCCTATATGTGTATGAAATTAGAATTAACAAGAATGCATGTACTTCTCCTGTATACTGACTAAGCGTGACTGTTAGGTATATTTCTATCCTAACCGCGAAACCATTTCCCGATGCCCAGGTTCAGGAACACGCTCTATTCAATCCTATTGCAACCTGTGGTTCCCACTTTCGAGTTCAACACTAGGTTCATAAATAATATTCAATTAGTGATCAAACAATCAAATAATTAGGTTCAGGATACGAATAAATAACCCAATAATATAAATCAATAAAATCAAATCAACATTCATGGAGAATCCCACAACTATAGTCTAGATAAACTAAATTAAAGAGAAGAGAAGAAAGCTCAATGTAGATGTTGAGCTCCAACCCATCTCTAGCGTTTCTATGCCTCCAAAGGTACGTAACAATCCAAAGAAAAACGTTCCAAGGGTTTGATTTATGGAATACAATAAGTGGAAGACGTTTTTGGCCTCTCCCAAGTTGTCTAGGACAACTTTCCAGTGCAAACACTGGCTCATGCCTCGCGCCACCCGCTGTTTGCACTGCTGCTCCTTTGTTTTCTTCAATTCTTGCTCTTCCCAGGCGAAACACTGATCTGTGCGAAGCATGGACGGCTGTATGCGCTGCCACTTCCTTGTTTTTGTCCCAATTAAGCTTTTCCTTCATTTCATTCCTATAACATTCAAACATCTCAAGTTAGCAATGTATCTCAATTTGATCATTGATGGGCACAAAATACACTGAAAATAACTCAAAAGCTATAAAGAATCGACGCCGAGACATAAGATATACGCCCAACATCAACACCCCACTCTTAAACTTTGTTCGTCGCCAAACAAACAAACCAAACACCCTATACTCAATAGATCTCAACTACCCAACTCAAGAACTTCAAGGCAGCGCATCTATGAAATAGATTGATACCAACAATTAGCCACTAGACATACAAGCACACAACTCCCCATATATTCACACCACACATTTAGAAAACGAGGATTATCAAAGCAGTCAAGTAGCAACAACCAAGCCTCAAGAAACGACTCTTCAGACCAACTTACTCACGACATGTCTACTCGCTTAAGATTAAGGCCTAATAAAAGTTCCAACCTCTCATAATCCATGTGCCCTCACCAATCAAAGTCTAGTCCCAATCATACAAAAATATAGCAACTGAATTATAAGGGACTTTCAAGATAGGAAGAATTCGCTCACACTCATAAAGAATCTCAAGTGCCACACAATGGTACCATAGGCTTGCCCGTAGTGTAGGACTCCACTAATGTAAGCTCGCTCCTATTCGGGATTAACTAGGACCTTAAGGGTTGTAATGTAGGCCAAAGGATGGGTAATGGTTAAATGACTACCTCCCTAAGCACTTTAATACATCACTTCCACTTTTTAAAGCTCAACTCTTCATGACAACAACCGAGATACCATCCAAACATCAACTCAAACACTTCCCTTCCTTTAAGTGTGTGTGTATATATATATATATATATATATATTTTCAATGCGCACAATACTAGCAAGGATTGAGAATTTTTTGCTCTTTTGCTTCCTTTTTATTTTTCACTTTATATCATTTTTTTCTCTAACTTCTTTCTTTTCTTTTCACTTTTTTTTCCAACATTAGTCAATTTTCCTCAACCTTGCCAATGTACTTTTCCTCAAAATTACCATCACAAATTTATTCTTATTGACTCCACTCAAAAGCCATCAATTTCCACCAACCACAACTCCACTAACAACAATATTTTTAATTAAAGTTCTCTAAGGAGTACGGATTTAAAAAGAGGGTAGTTAAGAACAAAGGGAATAGGCTTGTAATGTGGGTGTCAACAAAAAGGCTAATAAGCTCAAACAGGGTTATAAGGGATATATATGGACGGGTAGGCTAATCAAGGCTGCAACAGATAGGTTTATCAAAGAAAGCCTGTATCATCTCCCGACTAGAGAAAACCTAGGATTTCGCTTTGAACACACGCGGGGAAAGTTCTAGACCAATTATGCAAGCATGAGAAGAAAGAAAAGCACCTCACCACTCATAACACATGAACTGCTCAAGGCGGAACAATTCCAACACCTAACAAAAACAAGCGAGACAAGTCATGCTATTCAGTCAGCACTCAGAGTCAGAAACCTGAGCCGAAGAGTCACTAACAAGACTAACTATAATTCCAATATACAACTCACACAAAAAATCTTTAGGGAAGTTCAACTCACATGTGAAGGACTAAATATGTCAGTATCAAACAATTCACAGAAAAGGCACAGGTCCTTACCACTTAACCACTCCTATTTCCTAATTTTTTTTTATTTTAAATATCTATTTTTTCATTTTTATCTAAAAACACCCGGTTCAAAACAAAAGGCATCCTCGGAAAAGAACCGTGGCTTGAAAAAAACCCAAGGATTATGCCACTAATCTTAAATAAAAATTAAATGCAGTAAAAATATACAAGTACAAATCATGATACCCCACCCCATACTTAAAATAGTGCATGATCCCCACTGGACAAATACAGAAATAATGAACAAGAGTGGGTATCAAGAAAGCTCCCTCAAACGGCAGAGTCTGGAGGTGTTGCAGACCGGTCTGAATCCGCGATCTGAGCAGAGGAGGGATCTAACAATATAGTGCCAGCTGCATCCATCGCATCAATCAGCGAACCCTCCAAAGTAGTGATGCCAGGAGCTGACTCCACAGTAGTGCCATCAGTAGCACTCAACTCTACAACCTCCGGTGTAGACTCAATCTCAATCTGGCAACAAGTCATCAAGATAGCTAAAAAGTAGTTCCTTTCAAGCTTTGATTGTAGTTTAGTCGATGCGCACGCACCCCACACTTAAGCTCAAGTATATTACATAGTTAAACAATTTAAGCTCATTATACACTCTTTATGTCAATCGCAAGGTACTCAGACTTCACTCACATGCACCTTTACATTTCAAACAATTCTCAAGTTTAAAAATCGCTAAAGTGTGCAAACGGGGTTCATACACCCACACTTATGCTCTTCTTCATCCCAAAAATATGGAGAAATATTATCTTAAGCAAAAAATTAAGGGCAGCCCATGAATTACACAACGGGGCAGCGACTCGCTTAATTAATGTGCAAAACGACACTCGTCGCGTGTGAGCGACGTGCAATGAATGTTGTTCAAATTAAAGCGCTCTAAACTCAGCCCCCTAACCATAATTCTACCCAATTTATGTTCAACTTATGCCCCATAACTGATTCGGTTACTCAGACTTGGCCGAATGCTTGAAATTTTCATTGGGGAATTTCATCGAACACCTTATGTGCTCGATTCTAGGCAGCTTATATGCGAGATATTTGATTGTGTTTTGGCCTCCCAACTCCGGGATCTTTCATGAAACAATCATCATGGTGCATCACTGCACCCCCTCCCCCCCACAGCAGATACCAAGCAAAAAATATTGAATCCATACTAACTTTTCACCCAAAAAAACATGAAGTTTAAACTTAGTCTAAAGGGGAAAAGGGGTGGGGAAACTGAACGCAGCAAGTAGGGACGAAGGGTATGCCCTAAGAGAGAGTGAAGATCCGAGGGAGAGAAACATACCTGAGAGTTTAGAATCACAGCAGCTGTTGAAGAATGAGTTTTGAAGATGACAAAGGACCTGGTGCTAAGTGATCGACGAAAAGGAAAGAAGAGAACAGCTGGAGTCAAAGTTCCAATCCTACCGGAAGTTGAAGAAGCTAATTGCGGTTCTGAGAAGGACGCGGTTCCTAAACGACAATGGATTGGAACATAAGGCAAATTAACTTAGGTTTTAAATAAGAAAATATGGGTAACCTTGTTTAAACTGATTTCAAAGAGGAAAAGGGTTCCTAAACTTAGTTGAATCCGGCTAAGTCTAGTTCCTATATATACAAGTTAATTTGACCAGAATCGATACGCACAAAAGACATCTCAACAAAGCATATCAAATACCATCAGATCGTGAGAAGCTTTGTGTGCAAGAACAAAGGCTGAGCAGCAGAACCTGACGAAGGGGCAGTTTCATAGATAAGTCTGTTATTTAGGTTCTTTGTTATAGGCTATTGAGTTGTAATCTATTCACTTGTTTAGAATCATTAAGTAGAGATTACTTTTTGAGGTTCGGTAGAGGTAACCTTACCAGCTAACGTGTGGCTATGAAGGTTCTAGGTACTAGGGGGTTCTAGTTCCTTAATTACATTACGCTGTAGTCTAAAACTTGCTCGGGTTTTCCTTTAGTGGAAGAGTTGAAATCCCAAGAGTTTGGGTCGTGGTTTTTTATCCCTTGAGCAAGGATTTTTTTCACGTAAAAATCTACGTGTTCTTTACGTTTCCACAATTTGTTTAGTTTCAGAGATAGGTGGAACTTGCAAGGAACCTGGTTCTTTGTGAGTTAGGCGTAGAAAGTTAAAAGCAAGTTTTAAGTTCGAAAATTGGATAAGGACACTATTTACTCCCCTCTAGTGTCTTACAAAGGTGCACCAAGTGCAACAAGTGGTATCAGAGCAGGTTCTCTCGAAGGAAGATTAACATCTTGAGAAGGATCTGAACAATGAGTGCACCACCAATAATCACCGAAGGACAATCTGTCAACATGCATCCACAATTCAATGGCCAATACTATGGATGGTGGAAAGGCAGAATGGAAGACTTTATTCAACCTGAAGACTTTCAGCTATGGATCATTACTAAGGATGGACCTCTTATTCCAAGCAAAACTGTTGGACAGCCACCCAATTAGCAAACTGTTCCCAAAGAGATATCTGAGTATACTGATGTTGATTACAAGATCGTAGAGAAGAATGCAAAAGCTAAGAGGCTCATCATATGTGGACTTGGTCCTGATGAATACAACAGAGTTTCTTCATACAAGACGGCCAAAGAAATCTGGGATGCTCTACAAATTGCTCATGAAGGAACCTCCCGTGTGAAGAAGTCAAGGATCTAGATGCTCAAAAGAAAGTTCGAGTTGTTTGCTATGGGTGAATCTGAGTCCATCCAGATATGATGACCAGGTTCACTATCATAACAAACGAGATGAAGTCACTAGGTATGGTTCTAACTAATGAAGATTTGGTCGAAAAAGTGATCAGGATTCTACCCGATTCATGGGAATCAAAGGTTACAGCTATCATTTAGTCCAAGGAACTGGACAAGATTGAGCTAGATGAACTCGTTGGTAGTTTGAAAACCCATGAGCTTATGGAACAATTAAGGATGAAGGTGGAACCTAAGAAAGAGAAGAACCTAGCTCTAGAGGCAACTGGAGGCTCTAAGTATGAAGTATCTGAGCATGAGATGGCCTTGGTCAATGCAGTACGAAAAACCATAGGCTTTGAAAGAAGAAGAACCAAAGCCACTCCCGCCAAGAACAACATAATTGAAAATCATGACTACTCAGGGTGCTTTAAGTGTAACAAGAAGGAACATGCTATAAAGGACTGCCCATTGTGGGATATTGAGTGGAAAAGGTCTGGCGCTTCAAAGGAGAATGAACCTAAGAAGAACAAACGTCCTCCCAACTTCAAAGCATTAAGAAGAAAAAAGAAAGAGGCGTTCTATGCAACATGGGGACCTTCTGAAAGCGAAAGTGACGAAGAAGAAGAAGAACCAGAAGATGATTCTCCCTTGGCACTAATGGCTGATAATGAACGTTCAATTGATGATACACCTGAGGTAAGTCTCGATGAACTGAAAACTAGACTTCATACTTTTTCTTCTAGGGAATTGAATCTGCTTGCCCTGACTTTAATGGAAGAAATTGAAAATTTGAGGTCTGAGAAGGAAAAATCACTTTCTGAGAAGGACCAACTAATGTCAGTTGCGTCTGAGTTTTCAATAAAAATACAAAACTTGGAAAAAGTTAAATCTGATCTTAAAAAGGGATTAATTGCTAGTGAAACTCAAGTTTTTGAATTGACTCAGAAGGTCTCAGCCCTAGAATTAAAAACTCTACCATTAAAGGAACATGTGCTGTGTGAGAAGAAGCTAGGTTCTGCACTCGAACTTGAGAATCAAAAACTGAAAGAAGTGTCTGGTAAGCAAGGAGCTAGTGAGGCTCAAATCAACCTTAAAACTGATCTTGAAAAGAAAAACCAGGCTCTGCACCAGGAAACTGAGAAGAACCGGGCTCTTCAGGAAAAGGTTGAAAAAGCTAACTCTGAGCTCACCAGACTCACTAAATGGAACAATTCTTCTGAAGCTTTGAATTGGTTGCATGAAAATAATAATAGAGGTAAAACTGGATTAGGACATAGGAAACCTTTGCCTTCTTGGAATCCTAATAGTAAATAGGTAGGACTTCCTTGCAAAAAACTCTGCTTCTTGTGTGGTCTGACTGGACATATTAAGAATGAATGCATTGTTGCAAAAGATGCAGTGAAAAAGAATAAAAAATCAGTTTTACCTTATTGGACTAAAAAATATTTGATTCATCCATTCTATAACAAAAAGGGACCCAAGCTAGTCTGGGTTCCTGTTACTAACCCTTGATTTTCTTTTGCAGGCTGGAGTGAGATGGAACAACCCAAGCTGGATTCTTGATAGTGGGTGTTCCAGGCACATGACAGGAGATAGAAGAAACTTTCTCTCACTAGCAGCATTTCAAGGGGGTAGTGTGGCTTTTGGAGGAGGCAAGAGCGGTGAAATTGTTGGTATTGGAAAAGTTGGGAGATCCCTGAATCACGCTAATGATAATGTACTCTGTGTGGATGGATTGAGGCATAATCTACTAAGTATCTCTCAACTATGTGATAGAGGAAACTCAGTGAGTTTCACATCTGTAGGTTGCACTGTAAAGAACCTGCAGACTGGTGAAGTGATAATGGAAGGGAAACGAGCTAATAATATATACAAGGCTACATTAGGTTCTCTTCCTGAGAATAATTTGACTTGTCTGAATGTGCTGGAGAATGATAGTCAGTTGTGGCACAAGAGACTAGGACATGCAAGCATGACTAAATTGAATAAGTTGGTGTCAAAGGACCTGGTTCGTGGAATGCCAAGCAAGAGGTTCAATGACATCAAGATTTGTGGTGCTTGTGTGAGAGGGAAACATGTAAGATCTTCATTCAAGTCAAAGAAATTTGTTAGTACCTCTAAACCACTTGAGCTCGTTCACATGGACTTGTGTGGACCAATGAGGGTAAGGAGAAGAGGAGGTAAGAGATTCGTAATGGTAATAGTTGATGACTACTCCAGATACACACGGACCTTGTTCCTCAGGTCTAAAGATGAAGCATATGATATGTTCGAGGACTGGGTCAGAGTCAATCAGAAGAAACTGGGGCTTCAACTAGTGAGTATGAGGTCCGACCATGGTACAGAATTTGAGAATGCTAAGTTTGCTGAATATTGTAACAAATATGGTGTGGATCACAACTTCTCTACACCTAGGACCCCTCAGCAGAATGGTGTAGTTGAAAGGAAGAACAGGTCCTTGGAGGACATGGCTAGAACAATGTTGCTATCAAGCGGCTTATCAAAGAATTTTTGGGCTGAAGCAGTCAACACCGCTTGCTACCTACTGAATCGATGTTCTATCCGTCCTTTGCTAGAAAAAACTCCCTATGAGCTGATCAGAGGCAGGAAACCTAATATTGCACATCTCCGAGCTTTTGGGTGCAAGTGTTTCGTACATAACAATGGGAAAGAACCTCTAGTGAAGTTTGATGCTAGAAGTGATGAAGCCATCTTCTTAGGATATTCTTCATAAAGTAAAGCTTATAAAGTGTTCAACAAGAGGACCTTGGCTGTAGAAGAATGTATGCATGTGGTATTTGATGAATCTGAAAGTGTTACAAACAGTCAAGAAGATGATGATCAGGAGATCGGTCTTGCAAGAGATGAACCTGTTGAAGACCCTGAGAATCTGAATGGAGTTAAAAGTAATCAGGATGATAAGGATCAATCTCAGGGGGAACTAGAAGGCAATCAAACAGGGGGAACTGAAGGGCAAGAGAAAGAGGACTTAGATGGCTCAGATCCTCCTGGAAACGACACTCAGCAGATTCAGCCTAAACCTTGAAGATATCAAAGTTCTCATCCACTGGAGAATCTCATGTCTGATCTAAATACTGGAATTGTTACTAGAAGGGCTTTGAAGAACTTCTGTGCATTCTTTGCGTTTCTGTCCTCAATAGAACCAAAGAATGTACGTAAAGCTCATGAGGATCCAGACTGGGTGATTGCGATGCAAGAGGAACTACATCAGGTTGAACGAAGTAAGGTATGGCACCTGGTCCCTCAACCAACGGACAGGTCCATCATTAGTACTAAATGGGTATTGAGAAATAAACTGGATGAACATGGTATAGTGACAAGGAATAAGGCAAGACTGGTGGTTCAAGGTTATAGTTAAGAAAAAGGAATCAATTATGATGAAACCTTTGCACCTGTTGCTAGAATTGAGGCCATTAGGATGCTTATTGCTTTTGCAGCTTACATGGAGTTTAAGCTGTACCAGATGGATGTGAAAAGTGCATTCCTTAATGAATATTTGAATGAAGAGGTGTATGTGGTTCAACCACCTGGCTTTGAAAGTACAGAGTTTCCTGATCATGTCTACAAACTTGACAAGGCATTGTATGGGTTGAAACAGGCTCTTAGGGCTTAGTATGAAAGGTTTTCTGGGTTCTTATTAAAGAATGGATTTACAAGAGATAAAATAGACAATACTTTGTTTTTAATGAAGAAATCCAAGGACCTGTTGATTGTTCAAGTATACGTAGACGACATTATCTTTGGTGCTACAAATGAGAACCTTTGCAAGGAGTTCGCCGACCTGATGGGAAGTGAATTTGAGATGAGTATGATGGGTGAGCTAAATTTCTTCTTAGGCTTACAAATCAAGCAATCTCAAAAAGGCACAATGATCCACCAGTAGAAGTACATCAAAGAGCTGTTAAGGAAGTATGATATGAAGTCTGCTAAGGATATGAACACACCCATTGCTCCTGGAACGAAGATAAATCTAGACGAAACTGGTGCTTCAATTGATGAAAATAAGTACACAGAAATGATTGGTTCTTTGTTGTATTTAACTGCAAGTCGTCCAGATATTGTTTATAGTGTGGGGTTATGTGCAAGGTTCGAGTCAAAACCAAAGGAGTCTCACTTAACTGCAGTCAAGAGAGTCTTGAGATATTTGAAAGGAACTCAAGATCTTGGTTTATGGTACCCAAAAGGTAGAAGTTTTGATCTAATTGGGTATGCAGATGCTGACTATGCTGGTCACTTGGTTGATAGGAAAAGCACATCTGGGATGGCACACTTCCTAGGTCCTTATTTAGTTTCATGGGCTGAAAAGAAACAAAATTCAGTGGCATTATCCACAGCTGAAGCTGAATATGTAGCAGCTGCTTTATGTTGTTCGCAGTTATTATGGATTAAGCAGCAGCTGGAGGACTTTGGAATCAAGTGTGGACCAGTTCCAATCTTTTGTGACAACACCAGTGCAGTCAATATTGCCAAGAACCCGGTCCAGCACAAGAGAACAAAGCACATTGACATTAGGCATCACTTTCTAAGGGACAATATTGAGAAAGGCCTAATTACTATGAAATTTTGCAGGACTGAGGACTTGCTGATATCTTCACTAAGGCATTGAACAGGGTACAATTTGAAAAGAACAAGCTTGAGCTAGGGATGACCAAGATACAATGAATGAAGCAGCACCTGGTTCTCCTAATGATTGGCTAGTGAAGTTTCCTTATTTTACTTTGCTTAGTTGGTTCTACTATGAAAAATTAATTGTTTTGCTTGCCAACCTGTTTGGAACCTGTTTTCATGACTTAGATACAGGCAAATTTTTGAAATCTAGGATATAATTGAAGAAACTGGTGCATGGACATTCAGGTACACATTCTATATCACTTACTGAATATAACGTTGTCTTACGTGGCCTAATTTGTTACCAATTACCCTCACTTGGCGCCGGATTAGTGTAAAACTTTTAAAATTCAAATATTTTGAAACTTGATGGCGTCAGCTCCTATGCGTAATAAGTGGCAGCAGCTTTTTCTAATCCCATCAACCCGTTCCCCTTCCCGATAAACCTAAACCCGTCTCTATTCCACTACTTGATCAAAACATTGTTTCTATCGTCTGAAAAATTAACAACTCTCTCAAAATATTTTCTCTCTCTAAAAACACAACTCTTTGTAAGAGAAACAAAAATGTCGACCAGTTGAAAAGTGGATTCTCAACTTTCTTCTCCAAAACTTCAAATTTCTAAATTAAATCAAAAGGCAAAGCAACTGGCAGCGAGTCATTCTGTGGCTATGGCGAGGAAGTTTTCAAAATTGAGACAGAAGAAGTTGTCGGAGGAAGCAACTAGTAAGGGGGAAATTGTTCCAGAAACTGGTACGGAGGAAGGGATCATGGAAGCGACTCAAGAAGTCGTCCAAGAAACTGAAAAGGTAAACCCTAGTTCTCCTACTGGTACTGTAGTTGTCGATACTACTGTACCCTCTATGCCTGTAGATTTAGAAGAACAAGTTGATAATGAAGTAGGAAATAATGAGGAAGTAGTTGTAGAAAATCCTGAGAAAGTTGTCGAAACAGAGGTTGTTTGTTGTTGTTACTAATGAAACTGAGAACATAGTTGAGGAACCTGTTCCCGAGACAGTTCCTATGGTAGAAAAGACTGTTGGTGACAAGGGAGTAGAAAAATCTGCTGAACCTGCTAAAGAACCTAGTTCGTTCTCTAGTTCTGTTGCATATGATGATCGCAGATCTGAGAGAGATTGATGATTATGTGGAAGAGAATGTAGAAGTTGTAGGTTTTAATGAACCTTTAGATGGTGTGTTGCCTTAGCCCAATGCCACTCCTCAAGCTAGTGAAGGTTTCTCCAATGAGACAGATGTTGTGGTGGTGGAGGAACAGAGGAGATTCAGAAAAAGGCATGCGGTTCAGGAATAAAAACAAGCTATGAAGAAACAGAGGTTAGTGAAGGGAGGAGAATTTGTAGATAGTTCGAAAATGGGTAGTTCTAGAGATGCAGAGGGGATGGGAGAAAGTAGTATAAAAACAGGGAGTCATGTGAGAAGACCTGCGACTCGTGGCTCCGTGAGAGAGCAGCAGGAGAAGATTGTGGAGGAACCTGAGGTTCGTAGGAGAGGTTCAAAATCAAAGCTGGTGATTGGAGATGACAAGGAAGACAAGAAGAGAAGGGTGGCCTACTTTAGAGGTCTACATATAGTGAAGGGTAAAATTCTAACTGACCTGGAGCTAGAGGGTATGACTCAACTTGGTGGTAAGTTGAGAGCTCAAGGTTGGTTGAACCTATTCAGTGATGGTGCTAGACAGTTGAGAGAGCAAGAGGTTCGAGAATTTTATTCCAATTGCACAGTGAGTGAAGGTATTGTGACAACCATAGTCAAGGGGCTGGTGATCCAGTTTGATAGTGTGGAACTAGGTGAGATTTTGGGTGTTCCCTCTCAGGGCTATAGCGAGTACATTAGGAACTCTTGGCTGGCTAGAGGAGATGGTGTGTCTGCTTTGGAGGTGACTCGAAAATTTGCAGGGAGACCTACACTGGCAAGGGCTACACAAGGGAAGAAGAAGGCAATGCAACCCTTCTACCAGTTGCTCTTTGAATTTGTACTGAAGAACCTATTGCAGAGATCAGAGAGGAGGAGTGAGGCCAACTTTCTGGATATGACCTATATGGACCTGCTAGATCGAGAGGTTTGTATTAATCTGCCTGAATTGATGATTAAGCACATTGGTAGAGTAGCTGATATGGGGTTAGGCAAACATGCGCTGGTCTATGTGTTTCTTCTGGGGAAGGTTTTTGATTTCTTTGGGGTGCCTGTTGGTAAGTGGACTGAGCCGGACCACAATGACTTGTTTGGGAGGAACTTTCTTAAATCCAGTGACTATGTGTTGGATGGTGAACCTGCTGATGAACCAGAGAATATGGAGGATGATGCTGACGAAAGGAGGAACAACAGAGCAGACAGGAGAATTGAAGGGTTCAGGAGGCAGCTTGAAAGGCAAAATGATGGGTTCGGCTGGACGAATGCTGAAAACACAAGAATGGATGCAGAGCTGGAGCGTGAAAGAGAAGGAAACTCGCGTCACCTCGCCTTGTTGTTTGCTCACTTTAACATCCCTGATATTCCCCAACTCTGAACCAGTTCCATTTCCTAGTCCCTTCCTGGTTCTTTTATTTGGCCTGTTTTTAAGACAATCTTATATTTCGGTTTGTAATATTTTGAATGATGTTTGGATGTTTAAGCCGGTTTGGCACATATTTTGATATAAATATCCTATTTGCTAATATTGATTGTCTAAAACAGGTTCCTGACGTTTAAAGGTTGGCTTGCTGCCTTTGGCACTATAGTCAACTAGACTTAATTTAAGTTGAGCAGGTTCTTACAGCTGTGAAAATTTTCGATGATGCCAAAAGGGGGAAGTTAAATTTTAATTAGTTCATTATATGTTTGTGACCTATTTTCGCCTAACCGTTATTACCCTGTGGTTAGTGGTTGATTTTTACAGATTCTTGAGAGTATAAACCCTCGGTGAGACAATATGGTTTGTCATCATCAGAAAGGGGGAATTTGTTGAAGAATAAGTTTTGAAGATGAGAAAGGACCTGGTGCTAAGTGGTCGACGAAAAGGTTCACGATCGAAGTGAAAAGGACAACTGCTCAAATGAGATATTCAAGTCAGAGCTGAAGAAGGAAAGAAGAGAACAGCTGGAGTCAAAGTTCCGATCCTAACCGAAGTTGAAGAAGCTATAGGCGGTGCTAAGAAGGACGCGGTTCCTAAACGACAATAGATTGGAACATAAGGCCAATTAACTTAGGTTTTAAATAAGAAAATCTGGGTAACCTTGTTTAAACTGATTTCAAAGAGGAAAAGGATTCCTAAACTTAGTTGGATCCGGCTAAGTCTAGTTCCTATATATACAAGTTAATTTGACCAGAATCGACACGCACAAAAGACATCTCAATAGAGCATATCAAGTACCATCAGATCGTGAGAAGCTTTGTGTGCAAGAGCAAAGGCTGAGCAGCAGAACCTGACGAAGGAGCAATTTCATAGATAAGTCTGTTGTTTAGGCTCTTTGTTATAGGCTATTGAGTTGTAATCTATTCGCTTGTTTAGAAGCATTAAGTAGAGATTACTTTTTGAGGTTAAGTAGAGGTAACCTTACCAGCTAACGTGTGGCTGTGAAGGTTCTAGGTACTAGGGGGTTCTAGTTCCTTAATTACATTACGTTGTAGTCTAAAACTTGCTCGGGTTTTCCTTTAGTGGAAGAGTTGAAATCCCAAGAGTTTGGGTCGTGCTTTTTTATCCCTTGAGCAAGGATTTTCCACGTAAAAATCTATGTGTTTTTTACGTTTTCGCAATTTGTTTAGTTTCAGAGATAGGTGGAACTTGCAAGGAACCTGGTTCTTTGTGAGTTAGGCGCAGAAAGTTAAAAGCAAGTTTTAGGTTCGAAAATCGGGTAAGGACACTATTCACCCCTCCCCCTCTAGTGTCTTGCAAAGGTGCACCAAGTGTAACAACAACATTATTTTTTGTGTTCCCAGCGTGTTTCTGTTCTTTCTTCCCGTTTATGTTTTTGTGTAGTGTGTGTTAAGATGGAGTATAGAAATACTTACTCAAAAATTGAAATAGTAGGTGATGCTTTATGCTTTTGCCACTGACCGAATGGTATTTTCCTCAATTTAATTCAAAACAGCACGTGGTGCATCGCCTCAGCTGATGTTTCACCTCTTTTTTTGTTTGGTTTCTGAGTTCCACGCGGAACAGTCGTTGGCGCGCAGCATGGGTGACTGTTTGGAATTTTTTTTTTGTTGTCAACAATTTGAAACACCCGTTCATACTTTCAACATTGCACATTGATCAAACCAAGAATATTTCTTTTTCACACTAACGGCTGAAACAGCCCTTCATGTGACGCATAAGAGGCTGTTTCGCCTGGTATTATTCTCCAAAGCCTTATTTTCCTAGTACAAGTCTTCTTCCACTGTATTTTGCTCACCCAATGCTTCTTCATCTTATCTATTGATACTCCATCACCTGTAAGAACACACTACGCAAACACATTAATATTCACAAAAATCCACTTTTTTTTGTTCTTTTCTTTATATATATATATATATATTGGTCAATGGTAGAAACCTCCTATATTGACAAAAATCCACTTTTTTTTGTTCTTTTCTTTATATATATATATATATATATATATATATATATATATATATAGGTCAATGGTAGAAACCTCCTATATATATATATAATTTTTAAATGAAAACATGGATTAACTAACTATAAAAAGTGATAAAATATGGGTTGCCTCCCATGAAGCGCTTGATTTAATGTCGTGGCACGACGTGTATAAATATCACCACTTTTTGTTTCCACTTTGAAGATATGAATTTTCTCCCCAAATTTAATTCAACCTTACGACTATGCTCTTGGGGAGGTGGCATAAAACCAAAATAGCCAAACAATGAATGTCACATCTTGCATCTCTTGGCTTTTAAATGAGGGATGTCGATTTGTCTTCTCGGCATCACAAATTTTAGAATATAGGCACCTTGTTCCTCCTCATGTGACTTTCCTATTTGCTCAAAAGGCTCGATTTTCATGTCACCATCAAAACAAAATATTGAAAAGTGCTTGGAATGAGGTCTTATGCGGCCTAACTCTAAATTTGCTTCACTTTTGACATTCTCATTTTTACACACGCTAAAGTCTTCAAACATTATATTTTTCACTTCCTCACTTGACTCTAGTACTAATTTCTCAACTTTGACATTCTTAACTACTATTGGGTCGAATGGTTGGAACTCCACACTTTGCTCCTCAAATTGGCTATTAAATTCTGCAGCTTTATCAACCTCAAATATACTATCCAAAATAATTGGTTGTTGAGACTTGGACGACTCAATCTTTTCAATCAAATTAGCCTCAAAGTCGTGAATAGCCTTGCCAAATCGGTCAATCTCTTGTTTGAGCACACTTTTCCATTCTATAGAGCATCTAGCTGCACTTGTAATGTCATCAAGAAGACCCCCAAATGCATCTAACAGTTGTGATTGTTCCATTAGCCAGGTTTCGCTCACGATCTCCACTTCTTTAGAATATTCCCCATACCGTGATGCATCCTGCACTATGTTGCTCATATCAAACTCACAAGCAAGGTTAGTATTGTCATGAATATTACTTGGGGAAGCAGTACGACACTTAGGACAATCATTCCACAGACCACCACACAATTGACAACAGTTTCGATAAAAGGTGGTAGAGGAACGACTAGATAAATAGTCTTGTAGGATATCAAGATGACGACAATCATCCCACAAGTAACGTCCATTACAAATTATGCAAGGAGCACCAAAATACGAGTTGCCAACCTTCGACCAATTTTCACTAAAAGATGCCATGTTAACAAGTAATAAATTAAACTACACTAAACTAAACTAAACTAAAAACTTGAATAGACAAAAGTAAAGTCTAATCTAGAAAATAGCTAATTCTAAGTCCCCGGCACCGGCGCCAAAAACTTGTCGCTCCAATCGCACACGCAAGTATACTCAGTTGATCAAGTAATAAAGTGATAAGAAAAGTGTAGTTCCCATGAGGACTATTGATTAACTACTAACTAAATCAGACAATTTCTTATAATATAAACAAAAGAGATTCAATAGTTGAGAATTTATCTAACTAAAATTAACTAATTAAACTAAGCAAATAACTAATACGTAAAATACGATTTTGGATTCAAGAAGGGATAACAGCCTAGGGTCATGGGATATCTTCCAATCCTGTTGAATTCTTCAGTTAATCTGACTAAATCAATTTATCTTGGTTACTAATCACAGGGTTAATATTACTCACATGACTCTTTCGATACCCTGCTCACCTATTCAACCCAACCTAACGCCTATACGTCTATGGAATTAGAATTAACAAGAATGAATGTACTTCTCCTGTATACTGACTAAGCGTGACTGTTAGGTATATTTCTATCCTAACCGCAAAACCATTCCCCGATGCCCAGGTTCAGGAACACGCTTTATTCAATTTTATTGCAACATGTGGTTCCCACTTTCGAGTTCAACCCTAGGTTCATAAATATTATTCAATTAGTGATCAAGCAATCAAATAATTAGGCTCAGGATATGAATAAATAACCCAATAATATAAATCAATAAAATCAAATCAACATTCATGGAGAATCCTACAACTATAGACTAGACAAACTAAATTAAAGAAAAGAGAAGAAAACTCAATGTAGATGTTGAGCTCCAACCCATCTCTAGCATTTATATGCCTCCAAAGGTACGTAACAATCCCCAGAAAAACGTTCCAAGGGTTTAATTTATAGAATACAATAAGTGGAAGACGTTTTTGGCCTCTCCCAAGTCGTCTAGGACAACTTTCCAGTGCAAACACTGGCTCATGCCTCGCGCCACCCACTGTTTGCACTGCTGCTCCTTTATTTTCTTCAATTCTTGCTCTTCCCAGGCGAAACATTGATCCGTGCGAAGCATGGATGGGTGTATGCGCTGCCACTTCCTTGTTTTTGTCCCAATTAAGCTCTAGTTTCCTTCATTTCATTCCTATAATATTCAAACATCTCAAGTTAGCAATGTATCTCAATTATATCATTGTTGGGCACAAAATACAGTGAAAATAACTCAAAAGCTATAAAGAATTGACGCCGAGACATAAGATATATGCCCAACATCAGAAGCCTTCCTTGACACACGTATAATTAATAATCAATTTCAGTTATGACACTTAACATAAATAGCTGTGTAGCTGTACCTGGACATGGTTCCTCATGCTTGCCTTGGTTCCTTCTACGTACCCTATAGGTTCTTTCATGGGAACACATTAGCCCAACCTGGTGCTACTCAGCTGAACAAGTATACTTAATAAAGTACAAAATTTAGACTGGACAATAACAACAATAGTTATAAACAGGTTGCTGAATACTTAACTAACCAAGTCATTGGGGAAAAGAATGCTGAGTCATCCGTGTATTTTGGTCATCCCTAACTCCAACATGTTCCTCTCAAACTGAACTTTGTTCAGTGCTTTGGTAAAGATGTCAGCAAAATGGTGTCTAATATTAATGTGCTTTGTTCTTTTATGTTGGACTGGGTTCTTGGAAATGTTCACAGCTCTTGTGTTATCACAGAAAATGGGCACAACTCCACATTTGATTCCAAAGTCCTCTAACTGCTGTTTGATCCATAACAATTGTGAGCAGCATGATGCAGCTGCTACATACTCAGCTTCTGCAGCAGATAAGGCTACTGAGTTCTGCTTCTTTGTTGCCCAAGAAACTAAGCAGGGACCAAGAAAATGTGCCATTTCTGAAGTGCTCTTCCTGTCCACCAAGTGACCTGCATAATCTGCATCAGCAAAACCAATTAGTTCAAAAGTACCTCCCCTTGGGTACCATAGACATAGATCCTGAGTTCCCTTCAAGTATCTCAAGATCCTCTTCTCAGCTGTCAAATGTGACTCCTTAGGCTTGGACTGAAATCTAGCACACAGTCCCACACTGTATGCAATATCAGGTCGACTGGCTGTGAGATAGAGGAGTGAACCTATAATTCCTCTATACTTTGTCTCATTTGTAGAAGGACCTAAATCATCCATATCCAGCTTGGTTCCGGGAGCAATACGGGTAGCCATTTCTTTTGCTCCTTCCATGTCAAACTTCTTCAGAAGCTCCTTGACATATTTTTGTTGATGAATGATGGTTCCTTCAGGGGTCTGTTTAATCTGAAATCATAGGAAGAAATTGAGTTCTCCCATCATGCTCATTTCAAATTCGCCGCCTATCAATTCAGCAAATCCCTTGCATAACTCCTTATCAGTAGCTCCAAAAATGATGTCATCCACATATACCTGAACCACCAATAGATCCTTTCCTTTCTTCTTTAGGAATAGTGTGTTATCAATTTTCCCTCTTGTAAAACCATTCTTCAACAAGAACCCTGATAGTTTTTAATACCAGGCTCTTGGAGCTTGCTTCAATTCATAGAGTGCCTTATCAAGTTTGTAAACGTGATCAAGAAATTCACTGTTCATGAAACCTGGCGGCCGTACTACATAGACTTCTTCATTTCGGTAACCATTCAAGAAGGCACTCTTCATATCCATCTTATACAGTGTAAACTCCATATATGTAGCAAAGGCAATCAACATTCTAATAGCTTCCATCCTAGCTACTGGTGCAAAAATTTCATCATAGTCAATTCCTTCCTCTTGACCGTATCCTTGAACTACTAATCTAGCCTTGTTTCTTGTTACTATACCATGCTCATCCAGTTTGTTTCTGAACACCCACTTTGTTCCAATTATTGATCTGTCCTTTGGCTTAGGAACCAAGTTCCACACTTTGCTTCTTTTAAACTGATGTAATTCATCTTGCATGGCTAGAACCCAATCTGGATCTTCCAAGGCTTCTTTTAGATTCTTTGGTTCCAGAGATGATAGGAAGGCTAAGAATGCACAGAAGTTCTTCAAGGCCGACCTGATCATAATTCCAGTATCCAATTCAGATAGCACATTCTCCAAAGGATGAGAACTTTGGTGCTTCCATGGCCTGGGTTGGATATGACGAGAAGAACCTTCAGCACCACTTTGGGTAGGTTCTTCCTGATATGATGAGTCATCAACTTCATCTGATGTTCCCCTTGTCATATTGACTCCTTGTTCTCATGAAGTTGAATCCTCATATGATTCCTCCTTTTCTTCTGGCTCTTCAGAGTTACCTGCACCATCTTCTCGAGTGAAGCCAATAGCTTGATCATCTACTTCATTTTCATCAATTACTTTATCAGATTCATCAAATATCACGTGCATAATTTCCTCCACTATTTGTGTTCTTTTATTAAACACTTTGTATGCTTTGCTTTGAGTAGAATAACGAAGGATTGTTGCCTCATCACTTCTTGCATCAAATTTCCCCAATGGTTCCTTGCCGTTGTTGTGGATAAAAATTTACAACCAAAGGGTCTTAGAAGGATACACTGCCTCCTTGAAATGCTGCAAATGAGAGAAAGTTTCTTCTATCTCCTGTCATGTGCCTTGAACAACCACTGTCAAGAATCCAGCTTGGGTTGTTCTCTCTCACTCCAGCCTGCAAGACAGATTAAGGGTTAGTTTAGGAACCCAGACAAGCTTGGGTCCCTTCTTATGTGAAAATAGATAAATCAAATCTTTCTTTGCCCATTTATGTAGAACACTTCTTTTATTTTTGGTCCTTGCCTTGCTTACATTCATGCACCTTTGTCTGTAATGTCCAGTTTCACCACAAAAGGTACACAACATGTTACAAGGCAAACCCATATATTTGCTTTAAGGATTATATGGAGGCAATGGTTTCTTGAATCCCAGCCCTTGTCTTCTTTTGTTCTGATTTTCAAGGACCCAATTCATTACCTCAGAGTATTTTTTCCATTTTGTTAATCTAGTAAGCTCAAAATCATATTTTTCAACCTTTTGTTTCAGAATCATGTTTTTCTCAGTTTCCTGGTACAAGATCCAATTTGTTCTTTTAAGTTCATTTTCAAGAAAGGTTTGAACTTCATTTATTACTTGCTTACCATTAACATTCTCCTTCAACTTATTCAATTCCAATTCCAGTTCTGTGATCTTAGAGTTTGACACAACGGTCTGTCCTTTCCAAACAGCATTGATGTCTTCCAGCTCAATATTTTGTTCTTGAAGACTCTTGTGTTTAGTTCTAAGATCACTTATAACTTCAGTTAATTTATCTTTCTCAATTTTCTCCTTTTCATAACCCTCAATCAAAGTGGCAGTAATTAAAATCAAATTTTCAGTAGAGTATGTATGCAAAGTTTCTTTAATGTCAGAAAGACATACCTCTGCTGAATGAGCAGCTTCTTCTCCATCAGTTGCCATAAGGGCCTAGTCCTTCCTCTGGTCATCTTCTGAGTATAACTCCTTCAGTTTCTCCTAAATTTCTTTGGCAGACTTGTATTCGAGTACCTTTGTTAAAACATCACCTGTCAGTCCTCTTCTCAAATATGATGCAGCTTTGGCATTTGCCTGCAACCAGTCTCGATCTTGAGGATCGAGTTCTTCTACCAACTTTGGAGCTAGAAATCCATTTGCTGCTCTCTTAAAAGGAACATGAGGTCCTCTTTTTACAATCAACCAGAGACTGTAGTCCATCAGTTGAAGAAAGATTTTCATTTGTTTCTTCCACCACTTGTAGCTTGTCCAATTAAACACAGGTGGTTTTCTCCTCTGAGTTCACGAGGAACCTCTTCGTCCGAACATTCACTTGACAATCCCATCAGTGCTAGTGGATATTCATCTTCAGATTCCTTTTCATTGTCAGATTCACTGTCAGTAGGTCCCCATGTAGCATATATTACTTCCTTTCTCTTTCTTCTTTCTTCTTTCTTCTCTGAAGTTTGGAGGTCGTCCAAACTTCTTCTTGTCTTTGTCATTTTCTTTTGATGCTTCCTTTTCCTTCTCCTTTCGTAGCTCTATTCTTCATCCATTCCACTTCCCACATTAGACAATCCACGACAACATGGTCCTTCTTGAAGCACTTGAAGCATCCTGAGTAGTCTGGATTGTCAACTATGTTCTTCCGTCCAGAGTTCTCCTTGTTATTTCATTTGAATCCTCTGAACTTTCCCAAGTTAAAGTTTTGTCTCAGAGCACTAACCATTACAGCTTAAACTGATTGCAAATCAACGTAGTGCTCAGTTTCATCAGTTGCTTCGAGTGCAAGGGTCTTGTCCTTCTTGAGAGCTGGTTTAGTTTTTGAGTCCTTCATCATCTCATGTGTTTTCATACTTCCAACCAGTTCCTCAAGTTTTATGGATCTGAGAGGTTTGGACTCAATGATAGCAGTTATCTTGGGTTCCCAAGCCTCAGGCAGTACATTCAGAACCTTGTCCACCATTTCTACTTTAGGAAACTCCATATCGAGGGATCTCATCTCATTATTGATAATGGTCAACCTTGTCATCATATGCTGGATTGATTCCTTCTCTCCCATAGTGAACAACTCAAATTGTCTTTTCAGAATTCTCCTCTTGGAGTCCTTTACTTCAGTGGTTCCTTCATGTGCAACTTCCAGGGCATCCCAGATTTCTTTAGCAGTCATGTAAGATGATACTCAATTGAACTCCTCCGGACCAAGACCACAAATTACCAAGCGTTTGGCTTTGTGCTTCTATTCAATCACCCTATAATCAGCCTCATTGAACTCCTTTTTTGACATGGGCTCTTCTTTAGAAGCAGCTCCTTCACCAACTATTTTGGTAGGAATTAAATTCCCTTCAGATACTATAAGCCAGAGTTGATAATCCTCAGCATATATGTAATTTTTCATTCTATTTTTCCACCAAGCATAATACTGCCCATTGAACTGAGAGGGCCTCAAAACTGACTGTCGTTCAGTGATGGTAGGTGGTGCACTCATGATTTTGATCATTCTCAAGGTGTTAACCTAGCACGAGAAGTCCTGCTTTGATACCACTTGTTATAATCTAGGCACCTCCTAAGGATATTAGAAGGGGGAGTTGAATAGTGTCTACCGATTTTTTTTATAAGAACCAGATCCTCCCTAGTCAAGAACCTTGTTCTTGACTTAATAGTTTTCACTTTGACACCACAACACACAAACAACGTGAACAAGGAACACGATGCTTTTACGAGGAAAGCTACTTGCTCAAGGGAGAAAAACCACGACCCACACTCTGGAATTTTCGAACCAATCCACTAACACAAAGAGCAAGTTTTAGATTACAAAACTCTGAAACCAAGAGGCTACACTCTAAACCCTAATCACTCAACAAAGCTAAACTTTAGCTTTACAAAGTAATCTCTCAAAAGTTCACCTAACACAATTGCTTCTAAGATAAGCAGATTGGTAATGACAATGATAGCTTAAAACAAGACAACTCACAAACCAAGAACCTAGACAGAATATCTAGACTCGACCTACTTAACTCCACCAGTATTCTTCCTCAGTTATCTCAAGTTGAAAGTTGTTGAATCGCCTGTGTATGCTCTCCACTCTCTATTTTGTGAATAACTGAGTTACGGCTGCATCAACTACTTGTATTTATATGGGGATCAGAACCCTAGTTGAGTTCCACAAGGAAACCTTGTAATTATGGTAAGACAACATTCCCTGTGACTCTTTCCTTGTTTAAGTCCAACTCGTATTCGTACTTCGAAGTCACAGCCGCGGCACAACTTCTTTTTGTCTGACTAGGATGCATATTCGTTCACGCGCCACTACTCCTAGTTCTGCAGAAATTTGCAACTCTCAATCTTTTCGATCAGTCGTGCCCTTCTACACAAGGACCAAGTTCTCCTCCAAAACCACTGGGTCCTTCTTGTTTGTCATTCTTCAAAATATTTCCTCAACACACCTGAATATTAACAATTAGTAATGGTGGAAATTTCGTGTCGCCTTTTACAGAAGCACAAGAGGTTGTAGAATATGAGTGATCTTTTTCGAACATAAATAAATCAACGCCAATAAGAATACAAGAAGACACATTTGGAGCTGGGCATTTTCTCTCATCTCTTCAGGTTAAATGGCATAAGTAAAGAAATATATATATGTTAGGTAATCCAAGAAATTTTTTATCACACTTATTAATTGAAATAGAAAATTACATGACTTGGGTTAGTACGTGAAATAACTATCGCCACAGAGCTTAAAATTTGAAGGATCAATCTTTGACAAACTTCCTGCAGTTACCTTTTCTTCTGAATAACAAGGAATTTGGAGCTCAGCCCTTGATGCACCTACACGATCAACACTCTGTTAATATCATCATGATAATTTGTTGTACAGATGATCATAATGTCACAATGGAAAGTTGCGAGGTACTTTACGATATTTATACCAGAGTACTTACAATATTAACTTGAATTTGAAAGTACATAAAGATAGATGGACAAAATACAAAGAGGAAGTTTTCTAGATAAGCTAATCTGGTAGGATCTATTAGATACACAATATCACAAACATAATATCTATAGGAACTCGAAGAGACAATACGAATGAAAAATCCGTGAGAACTCGAATCAAGAATGAAAATTGAAGATTAAAAACAATCACATTTATCGAACATAAAAATACCCTGCAATGGTGGAGGCAATCTTTTCTGGCATCCAACCTAGACTTGAAGAGTAGATTGAATTATCATATCTCAAAATGCATTCATAAACAAATGTGCCACTAACTATTTTTCATATGTTTGCTTACAAATGTGTTGCTCCCAAACGCACACGCAAGTATTCGTGGTCGAAAAGTAATAGAGTGATAAGTTAAGTGTCAATCCCATGAGGATTATTGTTCAGACTGAATCCTAGCAAACAATTCCGAAAAACTATTCAGGGATCTTTTTCAACAATGATTGTGATTTTTACTAACTGAGGAAAATAATAATTAAAAAGAACGAAATTGAAATCAAGTATTCAAGAGCAAACTATAGTTGTTATCAATAAGAGAGAAACGGTTTAGAGTCGGAGCTACAAACAATCAAGATGAGTTTTCGAGTTTATTCTACTTCTTGATTTCCTAGATTGCTAACTAACAGGTTAATTATATTCATGAATAACTGTCGATTCTTCATGACTCTATCCAAGCTACTCTAACGCCTATATGTCTATGGAATTAAATCACATGCATGCATTAAATAACTCTGTATTTAGCTAAGCTAGGCGAATAGGTATATGTCTATCCTACCCGCAAATCGATTCTCTGATGCCCAGGTTCACAATCAAGCCCTATTCTTTCTTATGTGCGTTCACAAGTTCCCTTTGTCGAGTTCAATTTGTAAACCGTAGATACTGTTCAATTATCAGGCCTCAATAACCAAACAATTAGGCTCAAGAAAGAATAAACAATCTGTAATAGTAAATCAAATAGTAGAAATCAACTTTCAAATATCAACCTTCATGTATTTTCTATAACCCTAGAACGGTATATTTAGCTACGCATATTCATAATGACAACACAAGAATTCATGAAAGAATGGTGAAAAATTGTAATAGATTAAGTAAAGGAATTAAACCCTTGGTTTAATGTGTTAAGAACTCAAAACCTGCTCCAAAATCTGGCTTCCTCTCTCAAAAACAAAATAATCAGCTTTTTATCGTGTTTACAAAGTGCTACCATAAGTTAAACCAAAGCCTAAACCTAGTTGGAAAAGTTGGGGTCGTTGAACTTCAAGCTGTACTCTAAGCGTCGCTTGCCAAATCGTTTCTAGATGTTGTGTGCTGTACTGAAGGCGTCGCATGGTTTACAGCATTCCAATGTCTGAAGCTGTGATCGATCTACAGCTTGCACCATAGCCTTGCCTTCTAATGGAATATCCCATATTTTGCTAAGTCCATAAACTCTTTGCTCGTTTGTATCCATTTTGATTGTTCTTGCCTTGAATTCATCCAAACGATTCCTAAAATCACAAACACAATAAGTGAGTGCAAGAATCGCAATTATTTGGTGAAATGGGCGAATAACGTATCAAAATGCTAGGAAATATTAAGGTAAAATAGGCAAATATTGCCAAACATCACCACCCCACACTTAGACCTTTTCTCGCCCTCGAGCAACCACCAAAAACAACTCCCCAACTAAATACTAACACTTGATAGAGCAGATCTACCTATGGTTATGGTTGATACCGACCATTAGACAAGAGCATAAATACATACCATGTGACCTACAACATGCCGAAAATTCATCAAATTTTAAAACACTAGAACGACCAACTCAAGACATCTCAATCTCAAAAATCGACTCAATGAAACCAAGCTTTCACAAAATCACACACATTCACTCAACCAAGAAGTCAATAACTTCACCTATCTCGCGCAAACTATGTGCCCTCACCAAAAATAGTGAATCAAGAGAGCGTAACAAAAATCACACAAAGAATAGATTTCAAGAATAGATTAGGGACATAATATAGGAAGAATTCACTCGCTCTCACAAAGAAGTTCACGTGCCAGACATGACGTGCCATAGGCTTGCCTGTAGTGCAGGACTCCACTAATATAAGCTCACTCCAATCAGGATTAACTAGGACTCTAAGGGTTGTAATGTAGGCTAAATGACGGGTAGGATAAATATGGATAAAATAGTGACTGCCTCCCTAAGAACTTTAATACATCACTTTCAATTTTTTTATTTTCACCATTCTTCTCAAAACCAACCAAGCAACCACTCAAACATCACACAAGAATTTTTCTTTCAATTTTAAGCAATTTGCAACTTTACTTTTTGCACAACACTAGCAAGGATTGAGCTTTTTTTTTTCTTTATTTGTGTTTTTTTAATTTTCTTATTTTTATTTTCATTTTTTTTCTTTTCAATATTTTCCTCAACCTTGCCAATGATTCTTTTTCAAAATGCACCATATTTTTCTTTCATTGGTTCCACTCAAAAGCCATCCAGTTTCTCCAACCACAACTCCATAAATATCAAATATTTCAATTAAACTGCTCAAAGGAGTAAGGTTCAAAAAGAAAAAACTTACGAACAAAAGGAATAAGGCTTGTAATGTGGGTGCCAACAAAAATGTCAATAGGCTCAAATGGGCTTAATGAGGATAATATTAGAGGTTAGGCTAATCAAGGCTAAAAGGGTTTATCAAAGAAACGCCTGCATCATCTCCCGACTAGAGCAAACTTAGGATTTCGCTTTGAACACACACGGGGTAAGTTCTAGACATCAATATGCAAGCACATAACATAAGAAAGGATACCTCACATCACACATGGCACATAGTTCACTCAAGTTCCAACTCTCAATTTAAGCAAATAAGGTGCAACTCTTTAGATTTAAGCACTAAGGCACAATGGTTCACAAAAGAATCAAGTAGTTGAACCTAAGTGTCTCAAGAAGGTCATTCAAGTTTTTCTAACCATACATCACTATTTTAAGACCAAAAGGGATTCACAAATAGCATATGCTCAAGTCCAAATTCACCGGTATCAAACAAATCAAAGGCACCTAGCATTCTACTATTTTTTTTAAATATATTCTACTAACTAATATTATACTACTACTAAAAGTAAAAATTACCCGGTTCAAAGGTCTACCCATGGAAACGAACCGAGCCCATAAGAAAAACCACGGGCCGGATGACAAATACCAATTTTTACTTTTGTCACTTGACTTTATTTTTATCTATTTTTTGCTTTAATATATAAAAAATAAAGAAAAAATTATAAAACTAATAAAAAAATTTCAAAAAGATTTTTTTAAAAGTACAGTCATCCATACCTCAAAAATTTGGGAATTCCCTCATCCCACATTTAAACAAAGCAATGTGCGATAAAAATAAAAGAAGGGTGATAAGAAACTTCCCTCATACAGTAGAACGGATCGCCACCACAGCCTGTGAAGCAGCTAGAGTGGTCATTATGTAGAGCCTCTTGGCTACCTCTCAATTAAATCGCGAACTTAAGGTGGATCACCACGGGGCAAGTTAGTCCAGTAAATAAGAACTTAACTTGCAACAACCGAAGGGACAATTAAGGACTGCAAGCTTTGCACACTGAATCTAAACACATAATATCCTTTCCATGAATTACTTAGCTTGCTATCAGCTTTATGTTGCCTGCACTTACATTCAGACTCCACTCTCCTTGCATATTGAATCAGGGAAAATGTGACAGATTGAAGATGAATATGGTCACGTGAAGGGCCTTGAGGTATCACATTAGTTTCCTAGTACTTAGGCTTCCCAGGGATACTCATGAAATAATTCAATCCATAACTAGTGTAAAACAAGACAATGTGCGCAAATAGGGTGTGAGCACCCCATACTTACTCCTAACTATACTGTAAGGAATAAAACAACAAGAAACAAACTAACCCACCTAGACTAACAAGGGCAACGGGCAAGATATACAGTAACACCTCGACGCCTATAGCGCGCAGCAGTGCCCTTTGGCATATGTAACTCATAATCAAGCTAAGTTTGGCATCAAAATTGATCAATTCAATCATTCGGACATCAAGTTATTCAATTCATGCCTTTATGTAACTATGCTACTCAAGAATTCGCAATGTTTTAAGCTTTTCTTCACTGTGGCATTATGTCAAGCACGTTGTGTGCATTGCTTTTAAGATTTAGTTTCACAAGTATCTAGAGGGAAAGAACCCTACCAAATTTTTATGGGAGATCGCTTAAAATTTCCAGTGTAAACCAACAAGGATCAATGTTTATACATAACCCGAGGGTTCATAAAAAAAATAAAAAAATTCAGCACACACAACTCACGACTACAGTTAAGGGAAAAGGAGACGTGACTGTCACACTTGGATCATCAGCAGTTAGAATGAGAAAGAGGGACGAGAACTTACCAGAACAGTTGTTAAGCTTTGAAGAGGATGGATCAAATTGAATTCAGTTGTGAAGGTATTTTTGATGCTCTGCTTTTGTTAGTTTTTAAAGTCCAGGGAATGAGGGAAAGGGAATCTGTTTGTGTGTTTTAATGTCGCGGGTCATTGGGTAAAAACTGGGTCGACCCGTAAAATTTTTGAACTGACCTGGGAGCGGTATTCACAGCGACGCCTGATGATCACTGCACACGTTTGGAACATTCTGGTTAACACCCAGCGATACAGGGAGCGACACTTTACTTGTTTTTAGGCAGATTCTCAGCAAAAATATTTCTAAGTGTAGCTCATTTTGAAGCCATAATAGAGGCGACGCTTTACACATCACTTCCAACAAAATCTGGAGCTTCTGGTTTCATCAAGTAGTCCTGGAAACATCACTGTGAGTTGCTGCTATGACAATATTATAACCAGAAATTTTTTTTTCCTGGGATGCCGTGGCAAAACCTTCAACAGTTAGGAAGGGCCTGTTTTGAAGTGTCAGTCTTGATTTTTGAGCCTGCTTAACACCTCTCCCAACAGTGTGTTTTAAACTATATTTTTCTAAGTCCCTAGCTTCCACCATTACGCAACTTCTCACCTAAGTGGTTCTGCAACTATTTCAAATTCACTATTCACCATTCCAAATTTCCCGAGCCCTACAAAAATGACAAGAAAACTACGTAATACTACCTGAGTAAAAAGGACTGAAACAATAAAAATTGGATTGCCTCCCAATTAGTGCTTGATTCAACGTCGCAGCACGACTCTTTTTGTATTTTTTTTTTGTTTGTTTACATAAAAAGCTCGGGTTGCCTCCCGAGAAGCTCCTTAGTTAACGTCGTGGCACGACAACAATTTTAACCTCCCTTCTAGCATTCACGTCTTCTCTTCTTACGACGAACTTTTTCTTTCTTCTTTCCTTTAAGAGAACTCTTTTTCAACTTCACGAGGGATATTTCATTGTCAACTTGTTCTACATTCCGCTCAAACACCTCTTTCGGTTTACTTTCATGTTCTTGTCTTCCACATTCTATCAAAGGACACTCTTCAAACTTAGCTATGTGATCTTTTCATTATAAACCTTGAAAGTAACATTTTCTCCATGTGCTCTAACAGTCATCTTCCCAGTTCTATGTCAATAATTGCCTTCGAGGTGATTAGGAATGGTCTTCCCATAATTATTGGAGCTTCTTGATCCTCTTCATAGTCTAGGATAATAAAATCAGCAGAGAACATGAACTTCCCAACTTTAATCAACATATCCTCTACCTTGCCATCAGGACAAGTGAGTGATCCATCCGTCATCTTAAGAGTAACCGAAGCAGGTCTGACTTCTCCTAAGCCTAGCCTTTTACAAACAGATAGTGCATGAGATTTATGCTGGCACCCAGATCGCACAGTGCACTGGAAATATTATGACCACCAATAGTGAAAGGAATAGTAAACATCCCAGGATCTTGAAGTTTTGGAGGTAATTTACTCAGGATTGTACTACACTCCACCGTCAACTCGATTGTATCAATCTCTTGTGGCTTTCTCTTCTTAACTAAAATCTCTTTTAGGAACTTTGTTGCTCCCAACGCACACGCAAATATACGTGGTCGACAAGTAATAAAGTGATAAGTAGAGTATCGTTCCACGAGGACTATTCAGACTAGACTCTCTAACAAACAACTTCTTAACAACTACTCAGGGATCTTTTTCCAATATTGAGGATTTTATTAATTAAAAAATAGTAATTAAAATGGTGGAAATTCAGTCAAACAATGGAGCAAACGTTGGTTGTAAACAATATTAAGGAGACGGTCCAGGGTCAGAGTTACGAACAATCCAGTTGAGTTATCCTGTTGATTCCACTTCTTAAGTCCCAAGATTGCTAACTAACAGGTTAATTGTACCAGTGAAAACCTTTTGATTCTTCACGGTCTATGCAGGCTACTCCAATCCCTATATGTCTATGGGTTGAATCACGTGCACGCATTAATACATTCTGTATTTAGCTAAGCAAGGTAAGCAAGTATATGTCTATCCTACCAACAAATTGATTCCCCGATGCCCAGGTTTACAATCAAGCCCTATTCTTTCTTATGTGCGTTCATAAATTCCCTTTGTCGAGTTCAATCTAAGAACCGTAGATAGTGTTCAATTATTCGGCCATTATAATCAAACAATGATGATCAAGAAAGAATAAACAATCTATAATTGGAATTCAATTCATGGAAATCAACATTAAAACCTCAACCTTCATGAATTCACTCTAACCCTAGAACAATGGATTTAGCCACGCATACTCACAATAACAACACAAGGATTTGATGAAATAATTATGTAATAGATTAATGGAAGGAAGAAAAACCCTTGTCCAAGGTGTTATGAGCTCTCCAATTTCTCCAAAGTCTGAACCCCTTCAAAAATGAAATAAAAGAGTATTTATAGTGTTTACAAAAGCCTAGAAATAAGTTACGCCTAAGCCTAGACCAAAATAGGACTTAAAAACCCGCTCCAGGGGCGCTATAGCTGGCGTTCCGCGCCTCAGAACGCGCTCCACTAGGCAGAACCCGTCAAATCTCGCATGCAATAGCCCCGCTCTGCGCTCCAAAACGCGCCAACAAGCTGGGCGCTTCCCTGGCGCGCCGCGCCACCCATGGCGCCAGGCCATTTTCCTGGTTCCGTCGTTCGCAGCTCGCGTCGCGTTGTGCCTTCGTATGCTCGATCCAATCCTCAATCCAAAACCAATCTTTTCTTGCTCGATCATGCTCTTTAAAGCTCCAATTGCACTTCATAACAACCTACAATCATACGACATAAAATCAGTGCAAAATCACATCCATTAACTAGAAAACGCACGAATAAAGTATCTAAACGTGAGGAAATATTAAGGAATTATAGGCATAAAATGCCAAACATCACCACCCCACACTTGAACCTTTGCTCGCCCTCGAGCAATCACAAATAACTTCCCAACCTAGGTAGAACAGGTCTGCCTATGACTATAGTTGATACCGACCATTGAACAAGTGCATACAAGACTACTATGGGTCCAACAAACATGCCAATAATTTATCAAACATCAAAACATGCGAACAACCACCCCAAGACAACTTAAATGTACAAACTCAACTCATTGCAACCATGCTCCCACAAAGTCACACCTATCTACTCAACCAAGAAGCCACAACTTCACCTACCTCATGCAAATCGGGTGCCCTCACCAAAATGAAGCAAGAGAGTGTCCCCCAAATATCACACACAACAATGAATATCAAGAATAGAACGGGGACAATAGCATAGAAAGAATTCACACACTCTCATGAAACTCTCACATGTCACACACGATGTACCATAGGTTTGCCAGTAGTGTAGGACTCCACTAATGTAACCTCACTCAAATCGGGATTAACTAGGACTTTAAAAAGGTTGTAATGTAGGCTAAGGGGCTGGTAGGATACATATGGGTAATAGTGACTACCTCCCTAAGCACTTTAATACATCACAATACAAATTAAGCACAAGTCTCATCAAAGCCACCCATTTCACCACCCAACCAATTTCACACACACCTTTTTCAACAAGTAGCAATTTTTCTTTTAAGCACAATACTAACAAGGATGGATATCCATTTCTTTTCTCTTTATTTCTTTTTCCAATTTTTTCAGCTTTTTTTTTTCTTTTCAATTCTTTCCAAACCTTGCCAATGGTCTTTCAACTACTTCACAATTTATCAAATATTCCCCTCATTGGTTCCACTCAAAAACCTCCCAATATTTCAAACACAAACTCCACAAGAATATAAAATTATCAATTAAAGTGCTTAAGGAGTAAAGGCTCAAAAGAAAGCAATTTAGAACAAGTGGGTAGGCTCGCGGTGTGGGTGCCAACAAAAAGGTCAATATGGCTCACAACACACAAGGGTGCATATAAGGGTAGGCAAATTAAGGTAAAGGGCTTATCCAAGAAGGCCTGTATCATCTCCCGACTAGAGCAAACCTAGGATTTCGCTTTGCACATATACGGGGCAAGTTCTAGACACCAATATGCAACATGGAGTACAATAAGAATATGCCTCACAACACACATTGCACACAATCCACACAAAATGGCTCCATCACAATTCTCAATCAAGCAAATAGGTTGCAACTTGTGGGCAATTAAGCACTAATGCACAAAGGTTCACAACTAAGTCAAGTGAGTGGACTCAAGCATCTCAAGGGGGTCATTCAATTTTTTCTAGGCATGCATCACTATTTAAAACCAAAAGACACCACAAATAGCACATACTCAAGTCCAAGTACATCGGTATCAAACAAATCAAAGGCACCTAGCATTCTACCTATTTCTTTTGTCTAGGGCCACCTATAACTAACTACTCTAATCCTAATAAAAATAAAAACTACCCGATTCAAAGGCCTCCCCGTGGAAAAGATCCGAGGCCATAAGAAAAACCACGGGGTGGATGACATGTACCACTAACAAAGACTAAAAAGAAAATCTTTTTGAAATTTTTCATTAGTTTTCTAATTTTTTTTCTTTTTTTTTATATATTAAAGCAAGAAACAAATAAAAATAACATCAAGTGACAAAAGAAAAATCCTAATGGTACATGCATCCCTAACCTAAAAAATAAAGGAGAGTTCTCCACCCCACACTTAAAACTATGTAATGTCCTCAGTGCGACAAAGAATAAAGTTCAAGGGGTAAAAGAACTTCCCTTAAGGCTCTAGTCCTTGGTGCTACCATACTCCAAGCTTCTATATATTATGAGGTACTCAGACTTCCCCCAACAGGTCATCAATATTAGGCAGGGGTGAGGACACCCCACACTTAAACTCGACATTACATGAACCTGCAATCCAAGGAAAAACAAAAACTACGTGACACTATAAATAAAATAATACAAGTACAAACTCGGGTTGCCTCCCGAGAAGAGCCTTAGTTAACGTCGTGGCACGACGACACTTTTAGCTCACTTCCAGCATTTATGTCTTCTCTTCTTACGACGAACCTTTGCTTTCTTCCTTTCTTTGAGAGAACCCATCTTTAACTTCACATGTGATGTGCCATTGCTATCTCGTTCCACACTCTGCTCACACACGTCATTTGGTTTACTTCCATGTTCTTGTTTGACACATTCGATCATAGAGCACTCTTCAGCTTTAGCTATGTGCTCCTTCTTATTATAAACCTTGAAAGTAACTTTTTCTCCATGCGCTCTTACAGTCATCTCTCCCAGCTCCATGTCAATAATTGCCTTCGAGGTGACTAAGAATGGTCTCCCTAAAATGATTGGAGCTTCTCGGTCCTCTTCATAATCTAGGACTACAAAATCAACAGAGAATGTAAACTTACCAACTTTAAGCAACACATCCTCCAACTTACCATCAGGGTGAGTGAGTGATCCATCTGCCATCTTAAGAGTAACTGAAGAGGGCTTGATTGCTCCTAGCCCTAACCTTTTGCAAACAGATAGAGGCATGAGATTTATGCTCGCACCTAGATCACACAATGCAGCAGTGATATTATACCCTCCAATGGTGCAATGAACAGTAAACCTCCCAGGATCTTGAAGTTTTGGAGGTAGCTTGCTCAAGATTGTGCTGCACTCCTCGACTAACTCGACTGTATCTATCTCTTGAGGCTTTTTCTTCTTGACTAAAATTTCTTTTAAGAACTTCACAAAGGATGGCATCAATTCAAACACATCAGTCAAAGGAATGTTAACTTGAAGCTCTTTCAACATACTCACAAATTTTTGATATTGGGCCAAATCCTTCAATGGTATAAGTCTCTGCGGGAATGGTGGAGGCAGCAGAGGTTCCTCCTTTTTCTCTTCTTTCTTCTTTACCTTCTCCACTTTTTCAACTTTTTCTATTTCAGCTCTCTCCTAAGACTTGGCCATCAACTCTCCACCTTCAATTATAGTCACTGCAAGACATTGCTCAGGCCCTTTTTTAACAGTACTTACTACTCCCACCAACTGCCCCAAATGGTGCTCAAGGGTCTTTTGAGTATTGACAAGATCTTGTATGGCATATGCGTTGGCTGCAGTGTCAGCTATCACTCTCTGCTGGCCTGCCATTATCTGCCTTAACGTATCTTCAACTGAGTTGCTAACCTGCTGTGGTAGAGCTGGAAATGGTTGGTAATTATTTGGGGCTCTCATGTTGCCTTGATAATAAGCATTACCAAACTGATTTTGACCCTGCTGCCTGTTTTGATTACTCACGTAATAAACTGACTCTGGATTAGAGGAGAAAACCTCTGTAGCATGATCTTGACCATAAACCTCACAAAAAATCTGGAGTTGTTGCACTGGAGCCACTGGTTGCTGAGTCTTTGGCAGAGCTAGCTTGCTAATTTGATTGGAAATAGCATCCATCTTCGCCCTCAGCTCTGAAACTGCATCTAACTGATGTACCCCAGTAGATTTCTGCGTAGTAGCTCTATCATCTCCCTGCCAGTCAGGATTGCTCTACGAAAACTTGTCTAGTAATTCATAGATCTGGTCAAAGTTTAAGGCCAGTACTTGGCCTCCAGCAGCAGCATCTACCACGATCTTAGTATGCACAGTCAACCCCTCCACAAAAGTATGTGCAAGAACCTCATTGGATTGGTTCTGGTGTGGACAATCTCTCAATAAAGCTTTAAACTGCTCCCAGGCTGAATACAAAGACTCTCCTTCTATCTGTCTGAAGGACATAATTTCACTCCTCACCTGGGCTGTCTTGGCAGATGGATAAAACTTAGCTAAGAACTTCTTAGCCAAATCATCCCAAGTAGTGATAGACCTCGACTTTTCAGCCTTTAACCAACTCTTAGCTGCCCCAATCAGTGAAAACGGGAACAATGTCAAGCGAACATAATCAATAGGAACTCCCGTCGGTGTATAAATATCACTGATCTCCAAAAAATTCATGATGTGTTGTTGTGGATCCTCGCTAAGTAATCCAGTAAATTGTCCAGTCGCATGTAACAGTTGTATCATGCCGGAATTAATCTCAAAGTTTCCAGTAATTTCAGGCTTAACTATGCTCCAGGCTACTCCCTCTAGGCTGGGGAGAGCAACATCTCGCACAGCTAAAGCTCGTTCTGCTGCCAATCCTGTAGGTAAAGATCAAGCAGGACCTAATACCTGAAACAACACAAAACTCAAAACAAAAATTAAACCTTAATAGATAATAAGTAATCATCTGAAGAGAAAACAGTCAATTGTTTAGTCCCCGGCAACGGCGCCAAAAACTTGTTGCTCCCAACGCACATACAAGTATACGTGGTCGACAAGTAATAAAGTGATAAGTAGAGTATCATTCCCACGAGGACTATTCAAACTGGACTAAACATGCATGCATTACTTGGCTCAATAATTTGATTCACACATATTTGAAAGTTGATTTCTACTATTCAATTATCACGCCTCAATAATCAAACAATTAGGCTCAAGAAAGATTAAATAATCTGTAAGAGAAAATCAAATAGTAGAAATCAACTTTCAAACATCAACCTTCATGTATCTCTAACCCTAGAACGGTATATTTCGCTACGCATATTCATAATAACAACACAAGAATTCATGGAAGAATGGTGAAAAATTGTAATAGATTAAGTAAAGGAATTAAACTCTTGGTTCAATATGTTAAGAACTCTAAACCTGCTCCATAATCTGACTTCCTCTCTCAAAAATGAAATAATAAGCTTTTTATAGTGTTTACAAAGTGCTACCATAAGTTAAACCAAAGCGTAAAGTAAGTTGGAAAAGTTGGGGTCGCTGAACTTCAAGTTGTACTCTAAGCGTCGCTTGCCAAATCGCTTTTAGATGTCGCGCTGACTGAAGGCGTCACTTGGCTCACAGCATTCCAAAGTCTGAAGCTCTGACCAATCTACAGCTTACACCATAGCCTTGCCTTCCAATGCCATATCCCACATTTTGCTAAGTCCATCAACTCTTTGCTCGTTTGTATCCATTTTGATTGTTCTTGCCTCGAATTCATCCAAACTATTTCTAAAATCACAAACATAATAAGTGAGCGCAAGAATCGCAATTATTCCGTGCAATGGGCGAATTCGTATCAAAATGTGAGAAAATATTATGGTAAAATAAGCAAATATTACCAAACATCAAAATGCATCTTGCATATTTGAAGATAGAGAATATCAAATGTAAGCCTAGACTAGATGAGAATAGTGCAGTATGAAAAAAGGTAAATAAATAGAGTTGATCTATATCTAAAATATACGATGTATTTTATTGATCTTAACTCTTACAACTATTTAAGTCCATAATTCATCTTAATAAACAAGTAATTTATGCCAAAAGGAAACATAATATATGAATTCACATGTTAAAAGATAAGCCTTTCTACTAGAGTATGCAAACACCTGATCATACTTTGCACAAAAAGTATCATCAACTCCCCTAGTTATCCTTGTTTGAGAGAGAAGGCCAAAGGCTGAGCGCCTTGCAGTACCTGAATAGCCAAGTTAAAGCAAATAATATTCTGAAAGCAAAAACTGCGTCCGGTAGCAGAAGCTACTCACCATCTTTTTGTCCATAAAGTGATCAAACACAACAACATCATTTGGCCAAATTAAGGAACTCTGTTCCATACCTTCTGGATACCTGTAAGCAAGTGGTGATCAGCTTTACATAAATCATGCCTATATCAGAAAATTGAATTTAAGTGAGGAGGAAACCAGTAAAATGACTTATTGAATGGTATAAATCAAAAAACCAACCATTAAGAAAGAACAAATCGCTAATTATAGAGATCCTTCATTCTACGTCTCCCCAACATCTAGTTACCTTTTCAGCATTTTGATTCAGACCTTGATTTCATCAAGCAATGACAAAAATTTAGTCAAAATATTTAAATTATACAACATTTAAGACACAAAATTAGGCAAAAATCCTTGTGCAAAAACGGTTTTCCCAATTTCCCAACAAATTAACTCTTTCATTCACGTTCCATCACGGCACTAAATCTGACTGTACTTGATGTTGATAGTATCACAATAATCAAAGATCAAATTTTACAGTTCTTACACTCCATACAATTGATTGCGTAAGAATGCATCATTAAATATCTCGGTAAAGTAGGATGACGACAATCAAAAATTTAGGAAAGAGGGTGTGCTACGAAACTAGCACTTAAAAGAAGAAAATCAATTTTCATATGGTTCCGTTATACGATTCACTTGGAGTTAAATGTTCTCTGACTTCACTTAAAGAAAAATCCTAATGCTAGCTTAGTCTTATTTTGAGGATTGCAATTTGTGGTAGTCTAACTAGATTTATAATGTGTTCTTGGTAATTAATAAAATTAAATAGTTACCAAAACCTTCACATACACTTAGCTGCCTGGTTACATCCTTATTTACAACCAGGTTTACTCACAAATAAAATCCAACTCAGTCTAGACACAATTTTTTGATGACGTCCAGTACTAAGGATCCTGCAATCAAGCAACATCTACATTCATTTTTCAAAACCACCACAGAGGACATCAAAGACTTAAAAGAATTCCTAGAAAGCATTTCGATACTCAAAGTTCTGACTATTACTTAAACATCTCTGAATGAAGGAAAGAAAGAGATAAAGAAAGACATATGCACTTCCCCAGGTTCACGACTAACAAGTAACCAGCAACAAGAACACATACCTTAGCATTTTTTTGTGTTCTTCCATTCTCAAGCAATGCCCCTAGGCTGTAACTACTTTTGGAATCACCTTCTCTCCCCCCTTTATCCAAACAAACAACCGACACAATTCCACTCTAACTCTATTACAGACAAGTTGGTAACCAGATGAAAATTCTGCAAAGTTTTAGCAGATCACATATTTTTGCCACCAAACAAAACCAACAAGTATGTCGTAATAAGCTAAATTTTCTTCTCTATGATTCAAAACTTGCACAGTAAGACGAGAAACAAAGATGAGAATCACTTTGCAGTAAGGAAGATATACAGAATAAAAGGGAGAGAGAATACTTTGAGAGATTTGGAAGTCAAGAAAATCCTTCAAATGGTTTGCTTTTTGCTGGGGCTGCTCCTATATATTAGTGAGAAGAGGTAGAGAATTCAGATCATAAAGGTGTATATTATTTCTTTTCGAAGAAGTTAATAGTTCATAAAGGAGAGTATATATGTTTTTCATAACTTCACCTTCATATTTAGTAGAAATGTACTAATTTCACTTCTCTCCAAAATGAAGCAATAATGCTATCACCACTAGTACTAATTTCACTTTTTCCCCTCCTTTATTCTATTTTTCAAAATATAGTTGCAATCCTCAATTCTATGTTTCGCTTATTTCTTAATGTAAAGATTTCCAAGACACAAGTATTACTTATTTTAGATATTGATACCATTATTTTTAGATGCACTCCCAAGCTCTAACTTCGGCTTATCTCTATTCCTATATGTTTGTAGTATCATACACATTGAAAACTAACAAGATTGGAGTAAAAGTATAAGTATAGCCATCAATGAGACGATCAAGAGATAAACAATGCTGTGATATGTAATGAAACTTGTATCATCTGGAAAAAAAGAAAAAGAGAGACTGCATCTGTCTTGCAAAACTCTATTGGTGTTAACTTAAGGTAAGGAGTCCGAAAGTTATTTAAACTCCATCCACATTCTCAATTCATGGTGTCAAATGCCTCCTTGTGGCAAAAAGAGCCTCTGAGACATGCTCTAGATGTTGTTCGATTTGAAACATTAGTTGCCTCTAAGGTCAGGGAATGATATACCAGAAACAAACATATCAATTCCTGAGACTCGACTACCTAGTGCAGTTTATACCCAAAAAAAAAAAAAGTGCTTTATTGTTTAAGTTAATTTTTTTTTTTTTTTTTACTTTTTTACCACTAAAGAAAAGTAAGAACGTAAAGCTTGACCACATCAACTAGAACTGCATAATAATACAACCACCACAAACAGCTGAAAATATGACCACTTAAACAATTACTCCCCGTTTAAAAAAGAATGAACCTATTTCCTTTTTAGTCTGTTTAAAAAAGAATGACCTTTTTTTAAATTTGGAAAAAAATATTCACTTTTACGTATCCCTAGATGATTTGTAGCCACACAAATATCTATAATTTATTTTAGACCACAAGTTTCAAAAGTCTTCTCTCTTTATTAAACTCCGTGAAAAGTCAAATAGGTTCATCTAAAGTGGAACGGAGGAAGTAATTAGTATAAGAAAATTTAAAGATGTGTTTTATCATTTCTCCCTGGTAAATTTACAGGTTGGTCAAACAAAAGATAACATCTTCTTTTAATTTTATGGATGAAAACCAAGAGTTGCATGGAATGATGGAAATCATTTATTCATTCAAAATTAGGGGGGAAAGTCCATCAGCATGGAACCAGCAAAAATGAATAAAATGTTAGTGGACTGTTATTCAAATATTATATTAAAAAACTAGGAACAGAAATGAGATGGAGAAAATTTGAGCATGCTGACTTCACAGCATGTCCTTAATGAACTTAATCCTCTCACAGTACGCGAGGTTATGAATTAGATCCTCCTAAGATAGAGCAGATTACCTTTGTTGCTGTAGTGGTACTCCAAACTGCAACAAACAGCGAACTCAAATGGCCGGCCGCAAAATCACACTGCAACAAACAACGAACTATAATGCTGTTACTTTATTTTGAAAGTAATGCAGAAAGAAAGAGGAGAAGATTAGAATTTTTCGTGAGGTAAAAACTGAAGGAATAGCCATCTATTTATAGGCCAATGATTTCTGGATGAAGGGGGTATGAAGGTGGCTGTTCACACTAACAGGTGACTACTTGTAAAAGGCAGCCCTTCAAGTGGCTGTTCACACTAGCATGTGACTATTCGCGAAAGGCAGCCTTCAAGTGTTTGATTCTAGAAAATGCGGAATTGTTGTAACGCGGGAAAATTTAATACAGACGTTAAATTAATTTACCGTTTCATAAACGGTCACGTAAAATATTAATATAAAATATTAATATTTAATAATTAATTTAATTTTGTTGGTCCAAAAAATTAAGTCAATCAATTGACCAAATCCAAATCTAAATCCAAATCCGAAGCCGAAGCCGAGCAGAGCAAGCGACGACGATGACGATGAGGGTGACGGTGGCGCGAGGCCCCTTCCTCTTAGCTCCTTTTAAGAGCTAAAGGAAGCGGTATTATATATATACCTAACAAAATACTTGTCTATAACCGATTAGGGACAAAGTGAAAAGACAAAGTTGCCTTTTCATCTTCTTCCTTCATTTCCCATTCACACCACCACACTTCAAACCCCAATAATCCCCCACATGAATGGGGAATGATGGAAATATGCATGAAAAACTGTGTGATTCGCAACAACGATTAATTGCATCGGGATAAGTAGGTTTCCCTTTGAACTTTCCGTAGCGAACATACATCGGATATATAATGTTTCGCGATATTTGCCTATTTTACCTTAATATCTGCTCACATTTTGGTACTTTATGTGCTCGTTACATGTGATAATTGTGTTTCTTGTGCTCACTTATCGTATTTGTGATTTTAAGAATGGTGCGGATGAATTCGAGACAAGAACAATCAAATTGGAGTTAATGGATACATTGGAAGCTATATTGAAAGCAAGGCTTCCAAGAAAGCCTTGAAGAGTTGGAAGCTATACTGGGAGCAAGGCTTCAGAGATAGCTTTGGAGTTGGAAGCTATAGTAGAAGCAGGGCTTCCACGAAAGCTTTGAGGCTGACAAAACACAAGTTTTCTCAACTAGATTAAGTTTTGGCTTAGCTTATCCTAGTACTTTGTAAACACTATAAAACCTCATTATTTAGTTATTTTGGTGGGGAGATGAGATTTTGGAGCAAGTTGTGAGTTCCTAACACATTGAACCAATGGTTTAATTCATTTACTTCATCTACTACAATCTTTTATATTTGTTCCATAAATTCTTGTGTTGTTATTATGAATATGCGTAGCTAAACATATCATTCTAGGGTTATAGAAAATACATGAGGGTTGATGTTTGAAAGTTGATTTCTTCCTATTAATTTACCATAACAGATTGTTTATTCTTTCTTGAGCCTAATTGTTTGGTTATTGAAGCCTGATAATTGAACACTATCTACGGTTTACAAGTTGAACTCAACATAGGGAACCTGTGAATGCAAATAAGAAAGAATAGGGCTTGATTGTGAACCTGGGCATCAGGGAATCAATTTACGGGTAGGATAGACAGATACCTATTCGCCTTGTTTAGCTAAATACAGAGTTATTTAATACATGCATGTGATATAATTTCATAGAAATATAGGTGTTATAGTAGCTTGCATAGACTCGTGAAGAATCGACAGGTTTTTACGAATATAACTAACCTGTTAGTTAGCAATCCAGGAAATCAAGAAGTAGAATCAACTGGAAAACTCAACTGGATTGTTCGTAGTTCTGACTCTGGACCGTTTCCCTTTTATTGATAACAACCCATAATTTTCTCTCTATTACTTGACTTCAGTTACTCATTTTTAATTAGTTCCTTTAGTTAGTAAAAATCACAATCATCATCGAAAAAGATCCCTGAATAGTTTTTAGGAAAATGTTTGCTAGGACTCAGTCTGAATAATAGTCCTCGTGGGAACGATACTCAATCTTATCATTTTATTACTTGTCGACCACGTATACTTGCGTTTGCGTTTGGGAGCAACAAGTTTTTGGCACCGTTGCCGGGGACTAAGTAATTGACTATTTTCTTTATGAACGACTTATTATTTTCTATTCAGGTTTAATTTTTGTTTAGTTTAGTATTGTGTTACTTGTCTTATCATAGTATCTTTTAATCAAAAATTTTCGAATGATGGTTGCTCAAATTTTGATGATCTCTGTCTACTTTATGTAGGAACTCACTTGTGGGAAAATTGTCCAAGTCTTTCAACCCTGCGGGACTGGTTATGTTAATTTTCTACAACTTTTGATTGGAATTATTGCAAAGTGTGTGGTGGTCTATGGAATTCTTGTCCCAAGTGTCATACTCCTTCCTCTATCAATGTGTGCGATGTTTTTACAATGTTTGTGAGTCTGACTGGAGTGAAGAAGTACAGGTTGTGAGCTAAAATTTTCTAACGGAGCAAGCCAACATTTTAGAAGCATATAGGAATTTTAGAAGTGTAACTTACAAATATGATAAAGCAATTTATGGAAGAAAGGGTTGTGCTCAGGCAAGAGATCGACGAATTTGGCTTGTCTATTCACGACTTGGAGGCGAATTTGAGTGATATGGTTGAGGTGTCTAATGCCCAATTATAAGTTGTCGTGGATAGTAGATTTGAGATAGAAGAGCTTAGAAGCCAATTTGAGGAGCAAAAAGTGGAATTCCTACCATTCGACCAAATATTAGTTGATGATGCCAAGGTTCAAAAAATTACATTAGAGTTAGTGAGGAAATAGAAAAAATCATATTTAAGAACTCTAGTGTTTGTGCAAGTGAGAATGTCAAAATAATGCAATTTTAGAGTTAGAGCGCATCGGACCCCATTCTAATCATTTTTCTACATTGTGTTGGATGGTGACATGAGAATCAAGCCATTTGAGCCTGTTAAGAAGCGTAGGAATGAGCAACAAGGTGCCTATATTTTGAAATTTGCTATACCGAGAATATAAAATGGCATTCCTCACTTAAGAGCCAAAAAGTGTAAAATGCAACATTGTTTAGTTGGTTCTTTGGTATTTTTACCACAAACCCCAATACCATAGTCATAAGCTTGAGGCGAAGTTGGGGAGACAATTCATTAGTTCAAAATGGAGGCAAAAGTGGTAAGTTGCCTTCGTCGTGCCTCGACGTTAAATCAAGAGCTAGTTGGGAGGCAACCCAATTTTAATTATTTTTAGTTATTTTAATATTTTTGTAGTATTACGTAGTTTGTTTTTGTAGAGCTCGAAAAGCTTGTGAAGTTGAGTCAAGAATTTGACAGAAACTACCGAGAAGCAGGTTCATGTAATGTCGAGTTTAAGTGTAGGGTGTCTTCATCCCTGCCTAATATTGATGATCTTTTGGGGGAAGTCTGAGTACCCCATCATATATGGAAGGTTGGAGGATGCTAGCGCCAACGACTAGGCCTATTGGTCTTCAGGACTGTTCCTTTACCTCTTGTACATTATTTTTATCGTACTGAAGACATTGCTTACTTTTAAGTGTGGGTGGGGGAATTCCCAAATTTTTGAGGTTATGGATCACTGTACTATTAGTAATTTCTTTTCAGCAATTTTTATTTTTGTCACTTGGCTTTATTTTTATTTATTTCTTGCTTTAACATATAAAAAAAATTAGAAAAATTATGAAAAATTTCAAAAAGATTTTCTTTTTAGTTTTAGTTAGTGGTACATGTCATCCACCCCGTAGTTTTTCTTATGGCCTCGGTTCTTTTCCATGGGTAGACCTTTGAACCGGGTAATTTTTATTTTTAGGAGTAGTTTAGTAGTAGTAGTTAGTAGAGTATTTTAGGAAAATTGATAAAATGCTAGGTGTCTTTGGTTTGTTTGATACCGGTGGATTTAGACATGAGCATGTACTATTTGTGAATCCCTTTTGGTCTTATATTGTGATGCATGCCAAAAAAAAAAAAAAAAAAAAAAAAATTGGATGACCCTTTTGAGACTCTTAGGTTCAACTACTTGACTCTTTTGTGAACTATTGTGCCTTAGTGCTTAAATTTCCAAAATTGCACCTTGTTTGCTTGAACCGAGAGTTGGAATGAAAACCGTCTTTAGTGAACTATGTGCCATGTGTGATGTGAGTTATCCTTTCTTATGTTCCATACTGCATATTGATGTCTAGAACTTGCCCCGCATGTGTTCAAAGCAAAATCCTAGGTTTGCTTCAGTCGGAAGATGATACAGACGTTTCTTTGATAAGCCATTTTGAGCCTATTGACCTTTTTGTTGGCACCCACATTTCAAGCCTTACCCCTTTTGTTCTTAATTATCTTCCCATTGAGCCCGTACTCCTTATAGCACTTTAATTGAAATATTTGATTGTTTGTGGAGTTGTGGTTGGAGAAATTTGGTGGCTTTTGAGTGGAACCAATAAAAGAAAAAATATATGGTGCATTTTGAAAAAAAAAAAAAAAAAAAAAAAGAGAATCATTGGCAAGGTTGAGAAAAATATTGAAAAGAAAAAAAAAATGAAATGAAAAAGAGAAAAATAAAGAAAGAAAAATCACAATCCTTGCTAGCGTTGTGCAAAAAGTAAAGCTGTAAATTGCTTAAATTGAGAGGGAACTTCTTGTGTATATTTGGGCGGTTGCTTGGTTGGATTTGAGAAGAATGGTAAAAATAAATAAAAATTAAAGTGATGTATTAAAGTGCTTAGGGAGGTAGTCACTATTTTATCCATATTTATCCTACCCGTCCTTTAGCCTACATTTCAACCCTTAAAGTCCTAGTTAATCCCGATTGGAATGAGCTTACATTAGTGGAGTCCTACACTACGGGCAAGCCTATGGTACGTTGTGTGTGGCACGTGAACTTCTTTTTGAGGGAGAGTGAATTCTTCCAATATTATGTCCCTAATTTATTCTTGAAACATATTCTTTGTGTGATATTTGGGACGCTCTCTTCATTATTTTTGGTGTGGGCACATGGTTTGCACGAAATAGGTGAAGTTATTGACTTCTTGGTTGAGTGAATGGGTGTGATTTTCTGAAAGCTTTGTTTCATTGAGTCGGTTTTTGAGATTGAGATGTCTTGAGTTGGTTGTTCTAGTATTTTAAATTTTGGTGAATTTTTGGCATGTTGAGTCACATGGTATGTATATGTACTTATCTAATGGTCGGTATAAATCATAATCATAGGTAGACCTGTTCTATTGAGTGTTGTGATCTAGTTGGGAAATTGGTTTTTAATGGTTGTTCGAGGGCAAGACAAGGTCTAAGTGTGGGGTGGTGATGTTTGGCGATATTTGCTTATTTTACCTTAATATCTTCTCACATTTTGGTACTTTATGCGCTCGTTACATGTGATAATTATGTTTCTTGTGCTCACTTATCGTATTTGTGATTTTAGGAATGGTGCGGATGAATTCGAGACAAGAACAATCAAATTGGAGTTAATGGATACATTGGAAGCTATATTAAGAGCAAGGCTTCCAAGAAAGCCTTGAAGAGTTGGAAGCTATACTGGGAGCAAGGCTTCAGAGATAGCTTTGGAGTTGGAAGCTATAGTGGAAGCGGGGCTTCCACGAAAGCTTTGAGGCTGACGAAACACAAGTTTTTCCAACTAGATTAGGCTTTAGCTTTGCTTATCCTAGCACTTTGTAAACACTATAAAACCTCATTATTTAGTTATTTTGGTGGGGAGGTGAGATTTTGGAGCAAGTTGTGAGTTCCTAACACAGTGAACCAAGGGTTTAATTCCTTTACTTCATCTATTACAATCTTTCATATTTCTTCAATGAATTCTTGTGTTGTTATTATGAATATGCGTAGCTAAACATATCGTTCTAGGGTTAGAGCAAATACATGAGGGTTGATGTTTGAAAGTTGATTTCTTCCTATTAATTTACCATAATAGATTGTTTATTCTTTCTTGAGCCTAATTGTTTGGTTATAGAAGCCTGATAATTGAACACTATCTACGGTTTACAAGTTGAACTCAACATAGGGAACCTGTGAATGCAAATAAGAAATAATAGGGCTTGATTGTGAACCTGGGCATCAGGGAATCAATTTACGGGTAGGATAGACATATACCTATTCGCCTTGCTTAGCTAAATACAGAGTTATTTAATACATACATGTGATATAATTTCATAGAAATATAGACGTTATAGTAGCTTGCATAGACTCGTGAAGAATCGACAGGTTTTTACGAATATAACTAACCTGTTAGTTAGCAATCTAGGAAATCGAGAAGTAGAATCAACTGGAAAACTCAACTGGATTGTTCGTAGTTCTGACTCTGGACCGTTTCCCTTTTATTGATAACAACCCATAATTTTCTCTCTATTACTTGACTTTAGTTACTCATTTTTAATTAGTTCCTTTAGTTAGTAAAAATCACAACTATCATCGAAAAAGATCCCTGAATAGTTTTTAGGAAATTGTTTTGGTAGGATTCAGTCTGAATAATAGTCCTCATGGGAACGATACTCAATATTATCATTTTATTACTTGTCGACAACGTATACTTGCGTGTGCGTTTGGGAGCAACTATATACTCGGTCAATCGGTAGATTATTTGATATTTTTGAACCATCGAGCTTTGGTGTATGCCTAGACAATATATGTCACACAATTACCCCTTAACCGTCTTTGGTTCTCATTGTTGTGTTCGTTTCAGCCATGAACACTGCCTGGTTTCATAAGTGCATAGAGAATTGGCCTTACCGAATTCTCCTTGAAGCGGCTTCCACTTCACACTTATATAGCTAATTTCTAAACGTGTAATCCCGTAGATGTACACTGTTTGATAATTCCATATCAAACTTAGATTACCATTAAAAAAGCTACGACGCTTTTATCCTTGGTACTGAACATTCCCCTCGATGACTTCTCAACTGCATCTCTAGTTAGGCCTTTTGTAAGCGGATCCGATATATTATCACTTGACTTCACGTAATTAATAGTGATAATTCCCCTAGAGATCAGTTGCCTAACGGGTTTATGTCTTCGTCGTATATGACAATTTTTACAGTTATGCATAACACTCCTAGCCCGGCCTATAGCAGATTGACTATCGCAATGTATGCAAATCGGTGTCAATGGTTTAGGCCCAAATGGAATATCTTCCAAGAAATTTCGGAGCCATTCGGCTTCTTTACCGGCCTTATCCAAAGCTATAAACTCAGCTTCCATAGTTGAGCGGGCAATCAATGTTTGTTTTGACGATTTCCAAGACACCGCTCATCCACCAATTGTGAAGATGTATCCACTTGTGGATTTTGAATCAGTTAAGCCGGTGATCCATACACTTCTATGACAGCGGGATATTTACCGTAATGCAAAGCAAAGTTTTGGGTATATTGTAAATATCCCAAAACTCGTCTTATTGCCATCCAATGAGTTTCACTTGGGTTGTGTGTGTACCGACTTAGCTTGCTAATAGCACATGCTATATCAGGTCATGTACAATTCATGATGTACATTAAGCAACCCAACACCCTAGCATAGTCCAGTTGGGACGTACTTTTTCCTCTATTCTTTGCTAGAGGCAGATTCGTATCTAAGAGAGTGTTTAATACCTTAAAATTTAAGTACTTGAATCTTTCAAAAACATTTTATATATAATGAGATTGGGACAAAGCCAGACCTTTAGGAGTCTTATGAATCTTAATGCCCAGGATTACATCGACAACTCCTAAGTCTTTCATATGTAATTTGCTAGCTAGCATATGCTTCGTAGCATTTATATCGGCAATGTCATTACTCATTATTAGCATGTCATCCACATATAAACAAACAATGACGATATGATTAGGAGTTTTCTTAATGTAAACACATTTATCGCACTCATTAATCCTAAAACTATTTGACAGCGTAGTTTAGTCAAATTTTGCATGTCATTGTTAAGGTGCTTGTTTTAGTCCATAAAGAGACTTAACAAGTCTACATACCTTTTTTCTTTTCTAGGGACCACAAACCCTTCGAGTTGTTCTATGTAGATTTCTTCCTCTAAATCTCCATTTATGAAGGCTGTTTTCACATCCATTTGATGGATTTCGAGACTATACACGGCGGCCAACGCTATTAACATCCTTATGGATGTAATCTTTATTACCCGCGAATATGCGTCAAAATGGTCAAGACCTTCTTTTTGTCTATAACCTTTGACAACTAGTCTTTCCTTATATTTGTCAATAGTGCCATCAGCTTTTATTTTCCTACAAACAGATCATTCTTAGTTAATACAACTTTATCAGATACAAAAATGAACTTAAACCCATTTTTGAGGAGAAGTGCAGTAGAAACTAAGTTCTTCCTAATTTCAGGAACATGAAGGACGTTGTTTAGAGTCACCACCTTGCCAGAAGTCATCTTCAGAAAGACCTTCCCATATCCTTCAATCTTGGCTGTTGCAGAAGTTCCTATAAATATTGTTTCATCTGTTCCAGTGGGAGCATAGGAGGTAAAAGCTTCTTTAACAGCACAAACATGGTGGGTGGCTCCAGAATCAATCCACCATCCCTTTGAATTTCCAACCAAGTTACATTCAGAAATCACAACACAGAGATCAATGTCATGAACTCCTTGGGAAATTATGTTTTCTTCAACCATGTTAGCTTGAACCTTCTCCTTTTTCTTGTCCTTATCCTTGGCCTTCTTTGGGGAACGACAGTCCGTGGACTTGTGTCCAGGTTTGCCACAGTTGAAGCAGCTACCCATGAACTTCTTCTTGCTTGGATAGTTCTTTGCTCCATAAGACTTCTTTCTCTTATTTTGCTTTGGAGCAGCTTCAACAATATTTGCTCCCGCTATTGTTGAACTTCCATTAGCCTTCTTTTTAGCGGACGTATTGTCTTCCTCAATCCTTAGACGGACAATCAGATCTTCAAGCGTCATCTCCTTGCGTTTGTGTTTCAAGTAGTTCTTAAAGTCTTTCCACAAAGGTGGCAACTTTTCAATCAGAGCCGCAACTTGAAACGCTTCATTGATGACCAAATCTTCAATGAAAATTTTGTAAGTAACATTATAATTAATATTTTTAATAAAAATATTACTACGGATCATACCTTCAGCAAGGAGATCGTGAATAATAACTTGAAGCTCTTGGACTTGGGACACAAAAGACTTGCTGTCCACCATTTTATAATCTAGAAATTTGGCGGCCACAAATTTCTTCGATCAAGCATTTTCAGTTTTATATTTCTTTTCAAGTGCATTCCGCTGTTCCTTTGACATTTCAACATTACTATAAATGTTGTACAAGTCATCTTCCAGTCCACTAAGAGTATAATTCTTACATAGGAAGTCAGAATGCTTCCATGCCTCAATCACTAAGAAGCGCTCATTTTCAGGTGTTCCCTCGGGCAGGACAGGAACGTCCTCCTTGATGAACCTCTGAAGGCTTAGAGTGGTCAGATAAAAGAACATCTTTTGCTGCCATCTCTTAAAGTCAATTCCAGAAAAAAAATTCGGCTTTTCTGCTGGTGGCATAGCCGGTACAGTCGCAGGACGGCTTGGACCAGCAGCACCAGGAACTGTGGTAGCAGGAACAACATTTTCCACACCATTTTCCATTTATGTCAAAATAACACAACCAAAGTTAAGCCAACGCTGAAGTATTTAAATCTTCAAACCGAATGATTATGTAACGAAATTTGATGAAGTGTTTAATCTTCAAACCAAAGTACAAGAAGATTCAATGAAGAGTTTATTTCTTCAAACCGAACAACAATAGGAGTAGAAAGTTACGTAAACTTTAATCTCCAAAACAGGAGTAGAAAGCAAAGGTTTTAATCTCCAAACAACAAAAATATTATTCGAAAACAGAAAACAATTAAGTTCCTAAAGATTGTTAGTGGACTGTTATTCGAATATTATCTTCAAAAACTAGGAACAGAAATGAGATGGAGAAAACTCGAGCCTTCTGACTTCACAGCATGTCCTTAAGGAACATAATCCCCTCACAGTACCCCAGGTTATGGATTAGATACTCCCAGGATAGAACGGATTACCTTTGTTGCTGTAGTGGTACTCCAAACTGCAACAAACAGCGAACTCAAATGGCCGGCCGCGAAATCACACTGCAACAAACAATGAACTATAATGCTGTTACTTTATTTTGAAAGTAATGCAGAAAGAAAGAGGAGAAGATTAGAATTTTTCGTGAGGAAAAAACTGAAGGAATAGCCATCTATTTATAGGCCAATTATTTCTTGATGAAGGGGTATGAAAGTGGTTGTTCACACTAACAGGCGACTACTCGTGAAAGGCAGCCCTTCAAGTGGCTGTTCACACTAGCAGGTGACTATTCACGAAAGGCAGTCCTTCAAGTGGTTGATTCTTGAACATGCAGGATTGTTCTAACGCGGGAAAATTTAATAAAGATGTTAAATTAATTTACCGTTTCATAAGCGGTCACGTGAAATACAAATATAAAATATTAATATTTAATAACTAATTTAATTTTGTTGGTAAAAAATTAAGTCAATCAATCATATCAATTGACCAAATCCAAATCCAACGGTGTGAGGCCCCTTCCTCTTAGCTCCTTTTAAGAGCTAAAGGAAGTGATATTATATATATACCTAACAAAATACTTGTCTTTAACCGATGAGGGACAAAATGAAAAGCTAAAGTTGCGCCTTTTCATTTTCTTCTTTCATTTCTCATTCACACCACCACACTTCAAACCCCAACATAAAAAAGAAACAGAAAAGCATGTAACAGAAAAACAAGAACCCTTTTTTGTTTTTAGTTTGACACCCACAAAACATGAACAAAAAATTAATAATAATAATAATAATAATAATAATAATAATAATATACTAGTTTATGTAAGATGCAGCTATAAAGGGAGAGATAGAACCTGCTATGGTGGAAAAAGAAAATAATTGGTTGAGAAGAAAGGAACTTGACTAGAATCCATTAACTAAGAAGGAAGAACAAATTTAATGGAGAAAGCTTGTTGAATGCAGGGTGTAACCCTAGATCCTTTTGTGAAAATCAAGATGAGCTAAATCTTTAAGTGATCAAAATTATGAAAGACTGACTTTTTCTTCCTCCTTTTCTTTTTTTCTCGAAATTGTAGGTTTCCATAAGTTTTACACATCTAAGCTTACTAGAAAAAAGAATTTATTTCAAAAAATTTCAATTGTTTATCTTCGACAATGCATGGAATATCAGCTTTTCTAGATTGGATGGTATAACGCTTAATTGAACCAATCAAAATACCATTCCCTTTAACTAAAAGATTATCTGCCGCCAACTTGCTTTAGAAGTCAAACACATCCCCAACTTTGCACCGTAAATATTTGGGAGATTTACAAATATATACAATTCTAACATCAAAATTACAAAAAAAATCAATATTATTCCATTTTACAAAAAATACCAACATTTTTTTACACATTATATTCAAAAATCAACAAAACTAATAAATTAGGGTTCCTCCTTCTTCCTACTGCCCCCTCCACTGCTGCCACCCTAGGCGGCGCCGCCGGCCGCCGCCATCCACCACCTTTATTTTTTTTTTTTTTTTTTTTGTTTTTGAATCTAAAAAATGAAATACACAAAAATACACTTATAAACATTGATTTGTTTTTTTTTTTGAAATTAAATTTGGAAAATACATATAAACAAAAATACATGTAAATACAAAAAAAAATTGTGTTATACATACACTAAACACACACATACATACACGAATCTACAGATATACAAACGAAACATACAAATTTATGTGTGTGATATTTATTACTTGACATACATATAAAAATACATACAAAAAATACAAATAGATGCTCGGATATACACGTTCATACAGTGATATACACGTACATACACTCGTGTGCTGAAAATTATTACATGTATGTACACGAACAAACAGATACATACACTTGTAGATCTGAATTTGAATGTGTATATTCAAATGCAAAAAAGAAGAAGGAGAAGAAGATCTGAACTTGTATTAACAAAATACATATGTATACATAAAAATACACATATATACACGTACAAAATGAAAAAAAAAAAAAGAAGAAAAAAGATGAGAAGATCGAAAAAGAGAGGAGCAGATCTGCTCCACCGCGGCGGAGACCGGCGAGGGGGTGGGGAACGGCAGGAGGGTTGGGTTGGTGGGTGGGTGGAGGAGAGGAGAGAAGGAGAAGTTAGGGTTTTGGGTAGAGAGAGAAGAAAGGAAAAGAAAAATTGTATATTTTGTAAAATGTAAAAAAGTGTTGGTACGTAGGGTGATTATTTAAAAGTATCGATATTTTCTGTAATTAAGTGGTTTAGTATGTCAATTAGCGTAAAATGTCTAAATATTTCATCCTTTTATCTCAATTTAATATTTTAAATACCTATTTTATCTATTAAGTTATCAACATGTCTTTATATATATATATATATATATATATATATATATATCATGTCTCTTTTCTCTTTCTAATTTATGTCAAGGACTTAGGTATAAAATAAATATATAATACTTATAAAGTAAAAAGTGAAATAAAATATTTCATATGCATAAGTAATGTTGGAATAATACAAAAAAAAAGTTGGGAAAATAAATAAATATAATTAGAATAATTTGTTCGTATCACCATTCGTAATTTTTAGTAATAACAACCAAGTGAAAGAGAATAGTAACTTTTTAACACATATTTCACACATGTAATACAAAGAATATTTGTTAAAAAGATATATGGTATAGCAATTACTAAGTGATTCTCTATTATACGGTAAATAATTTTTAAATTGTGATATAATTAGAAAACAACGTATCAATCAAAACTTTGATTTTCAAAATATCCGGTGTGATCTACTAGTTTTTTATTGAAATATTTTTATAATATTTAAATCCAAAAATTTTTTGTACGAATTTGTATAAATCTTAAACTTTTGTTAAGCTTTTATGGAAAAGCTACCCAAAATAATGTATAAGATTTTTTGTACGTATTTATACAAGTTTATATACTTTTATAAACGTGTGTACACTTTTATAAATATATATATGTGTGCATGTACAATGAATAAAGTTGTATAATTTTCAGATTCTACAGTATTATGGATGTTTGTATAAAGTTTTAGTTTTCTTGTGTATATTTTTGTATCTCTCTCCTTATCTACGCATTTATCTATGTATAATCTATTTTTTCGTGTAATTTGCGTGTATAAACATGTCCAAGGTAATGATATAAACAAAATGGACAAAAATAACTTCGAAAAAAAAAATAAATAACTCCGGTGAAAAAATAAAAAATTATGGCGATATTACATTTTTCGGCCGCCGACGGCCGCCGCTGGGAGGGTGTCAGTAGAAAGGTCAATAGAAGGGGAGGGGAGGAAGTAGCAGCTAGACTTTTTATTTTGAGTGAAAAAAATATGGTTGTCCATAAGAGGCGAATTTAGAATTTAAATATTATGGGTTTAAATTTTTAGTATAACGATCTTAAGTGCAAGTTAGTAAGTTCTCGACTTGATTTTTGTACATATCTAATAATTCTTTAACAAACATGTTGTATGTGCCAAGCCTAGTGGATCCCCATACTCGACATCTGGCCTGCCTTTCACTTGTAATTTCTTTTATTTGATGTACTAAATAAAATAAGAATAAAACAAAAACCCGTTTCCTCTTTCTTCCAGTCCATAGCCGAATCACTCCCCCTCCTCCCAATTTTCGGTGTTGATTAACAAATTAGATGAAAATTCACCGATGATTGAAACCCGCCAACCAACTTCTCTTTCTTTGCCCTTAGAGGATGAGCTGTATAGGAGAAAAATTATGTCGTCGACTATTCAGTAAGAATGCAGAACCAAACCAGCCATATATGCATATAAAATCATCTATTTAAAGTTTCATCACAATCAAGTATAAATTATTTATTTCCAAAAAATTCTCACCAGACCAAATTAAACAATCTGCCTACGGCTTAACTAACCAAATGGAAAACTTGTTAGCATACTTTAATTATTAGCTTTGGGCTTATGGTTTTGCCAAACGACTGATTTATTGCAATCTTCAGAATGCAGTCAAGCAAATAGCAGGAACCAATGCATTGAATATATTTATGGCAAAAAGGAAGAAAGGGGGATAGAACGGGGAAGGCTAGAGTTTTAATTTAAATTTCCATTTTTTATTCTATTCCGATCATAGGTTATGAGTTTTGGGTAATGAGCATTAAGAACCGGGCATATTCTTTGTCTTTTAAGACTATCACGTGTCCTCTTCGTTAAAGGAAGGGCAAATTCATATAAAAGTTAGATGTAAAAATTTCGCGTAGGGGTCTGTTTGGCGCGCGCTAATTGATTTGTAGCCGTCAAAAACAAAATTCACTGAGAAATAGTCACTTCCAGACAAATCCCAGTATTTATATGGGGGGAAGCTTCAGTAAACTAGCCCCAGTATTTATATTGGGGCTTTGAATAAAACTTGTTCAAAACCTCAGCATTTTATTATGGAACTTTGTATAAAGCTTCAGTCCCATAACAAACTTGTTCACAGCCCCAGCATTTTATTATGGGGACTGAAGCTTTATATATAAAGTCACATAACAAAATAATGGAATTTATCCATTTGATGGGACCTTTGTTATGGGAATAAATCTCATTATTTTGTTATCCCACAACAAAATAATGGGACCTTTAAACATGTTAGTTCAAGGTCCCATTATTTTGTTATGGGATTATTTTGTTATGGGACTTCATCAGTCCCATAACAAAATACTTGGGCTTTGAACAAATTTTATTCAAAGCCCCAGTATTTTGTTATGGGACAAGTCTGGGGTGTTTTTCCAACGCTAATGGAGCTTAAGTGTGCGCCGAATTTTTGGCTATTCTTCAATGAATTTTGCAACGGTGGATAGTCCCCAATGAGCGCGTCCAAAAATGGCTACTGATCAAAATTTCCCAAGTTAGATGGCAGGGTAGACCCAACCGAAGATTGAATCGAAGGGTGATGTTGTATTGTTTTTTAAAGTAGAGGGGAAAATATAAGCTGTATGGCCTAAATCAGTTTAGGATCACAAATCGAATTTGGGTTGAAACACAGGCAAATCTTCGTATCAAAGGCAAATAAACGTTAAGAATAATCGAAAATGCGAGAAAATAATGAGATTTCAATATATTGCAATGAGTAAAAATTTGCCAGAGTTTCTGTATATATTTCTGTATGCGTACAATGTAAAGTGGAACGCTATTTATAGATATAAGAGTTGCCCCACGTTCTCCACGTCTTGTTCATGGCCAAACCCACGTCTGGAGCACTTATGATGAAGTTAATGGGCGAAGTAGTAGGCTGAAGTAGTGGGCTGCAAAGCCGCTTTGGCTCGAGGCGCTTCACCGAGGTTCATGTACATGACCTCGGTGGTAAGGCCTTGCTACTCGGCCGAGGCGAATGTCACCGAAGCTCAGCTTACGGCTCGCGTTCGGTGACGACCCCGGTGTCTGACTTCGGCAATCCATTCACTTGCTTCGGTTTATAGCTTGTCATCACGTGCTTGGCTGCTATCAGTTCATGTTGTCAAGGCGACTCATAGTGAGTCGATTTTTACCTAATACAGATAGTCCCCCCACTCCTCGGTCAATTACCGAAGTTACCGAGGAGTGGAGTGAAGTTCCACGGGAAAGTGACGTTGCTTGATCTTATCCAAACGTTTCAAATTTTGTCAACGGTTCGCGTCTCTTCAGATCACTATTCACCGACACGCGTCACCTATCCGTTGGCTGATCGAACGGTCACGCCGCTTTTTTTGTTTCCCCCAACATTACAATGATGAAATTTTACCACTTGCTTCATCCCACACCTATAAATACTTCCTCACCGAGTTATTCTCATCAACAAAAATCTGCAAACAACAGTAACCAAAAAGAGAAAAAGGCTTCCGTTTCCATCTTGATTAATCCCTTCTTTCCAGATATCTCTAAGCATTTTAGAACTGCAACCATGTCTACCACACATTCTAAGCAAGATTCGAGCGATTCAGGTGAAAGGGTGAGAGCATCACGCTCAGTTGCTGCTACTGCTAGTGGTGATATTGTTGCCGCTGTGCCGGCGACTCAAATGGCCATGGCGGAGGGTGGTGAAGTGACATCTGGTGTTGGTGGTACTAGGCGTCGTAAGGAAAGAGCCAGGCACGACCTAGCTGTAGTGAGTGATGATGTCACTGTAGAGGAGGAAGGTGATGTCATGTTTGATGACGCCATGGAGGTAGGTGGAGGTGCTGCTGTCATCCACAGAGATGATGATGGAGAGGGCGAGGGCGAGGATGACGCCGAGGCCGAAGCTGAAACCGGGGGCGAGTTGCTCTCAATCGAAGGTGGGAATGACGCCGAGGTTGAGCCTTCGGGCCCTGAGAGGGATTTGCCAAAGATTCCCCTCGAGCAAGAGCTCGAACCCCATCAAATTATCCCTTCTCATTTTGACAACAGTAAAGATCTTAAGTTACAGAAACAATCTGCTGATAAAGAGGAGAAGAACAGGAACATACAAGTGAACACGACGCCGACTCGCATAACACAAGCTAATATAGAGCGGGTTCGGAAGGACTGTGGGTTTGGGCCCGAGGTGAAAGTAGTCATCCCCGACCCGACGAGCAGGGTTTGCCAGCACGTGGAGGGGCTCTCTTTTGCTTACACCTACCCTTTCACCCTCAGTTTCTCCCTACCAGTACATAGGGTTATTGACGATTTCTACCGAGCTTATAATTTGTGCATGACTCAACTAGGCCCCGGCGTCTGGAGGGTTGTTCAGTGCATGGATTGGATGAGCACCAAAGCCGGGGTGGATTTCACCTTGCAAAATCTCATTTCTTTTTATTACCCGTATTTTCACAAGGCCGGGGTTGTGGCTCTAAACAACCGAGGCAAGTATGCGTTCCTCCATAAGAGCGAGGATCATGGAGATCGAGGCTGGAGTGAACGCTATGTCCTCTTGGAGACTATCATTTTATCCGTCGAGCCCAATTTCCCAGAGCAGTGGAATAACACACGTAAGTGCCCCTTCGCATATTACTTCTTCCTCGGTGCTCATTCATGTTTGCTAACCCCATTTTATTTTTGCTTTTCAGCCAAAAAGGTTGCCATCGTTCCTCTCGAGGGGTTAACTGAATGGGTTAAGGCTGTGACTGGGGCCTGTGAACGCCCAATTCAAACGTGGATGAAGATGGCTACTGAATTTGGTTGGCAGTGTAAAAGGCACGGTAGGTTTTCTATGGTGTTTCATTTGGTGTGTTGTTTTGAAGTTTTTTGCCTTGGTTATTAACTTTCCTCCCCTCGGTGTTAGGTTTTCCAAATCGTGCCATCAATACGATGAAAGACAAAAAGAGAAAAGGAAAAGGAAAAAAGAAGGATGATGAAGATACCGAGTCAGATGACGAGCTGGTTTCGTTGGTAGGTTTGGCTGGCGACTTGAAAGAACTGAAGGCTTCAAAGCCTTCGAAGACTTCAAAGGGATCCTCAAAAGGTAAACATTATCCTCGGTTAACTCGCTGGTTTTCATTTTACTTCAATTCCTTACTTAAAATTCTTCTATGTTGCCCTTCGTAGGTGTGAAGAGGAAGAGGGCGGTTTCCATGAAACCCTCTCGCTATGTAAATCCTCATACCGAGGTAGTTGCTTCTCCTCAACCTGAAGTGGCGGCGGAACCGCACCGATGGCTGATTGATGAGCCTGATGATGTTGCTGCCAAGGACTTAGCAGATCGAAGGGCAATCGAGGTCCTAGACCTTGAGGATCAGGAGCAGGATTCCGAGGCAGAAGTTACCAAGGCCAAAGGCAAGGCCAATGTTGGGGAAGCTGGGTCGGCTGCCATCGACAAGGGAGCTGAAGTTGGCGCGATGCTGGCGCAATCTGAGCCAGCGAGGATTTCCTCCTCTGTGGGATCTTTTAGGAAGTTCGAGATGCCATCCTCTTCAAATCTATTGGCGAGCAGTCGAGGCGATATTTTAAGCCTCATGCCTTTTCTTGGCCCAGAGGAACACAAAGTTGTGCAAACTCTCTCTCGAGGTCAGTTGTGCAGCACCATCACCGCCAATGCTCTCAGAGTAAGTTTCGCTGTCTTTTAATTTTTTACCTCTGTCTTTGATAAGTTGCTGATAATGATTCCTCGGCTGATCTCCACTCATAGCTTTGTTCTGTCTTTGGTCGCCCGTGCATGGGACAGGCAGAGGGACAACTTCAATGCACAAATAGCAGAGTTGAAGGCTAAGATGTCCAAGTCCCAGTCCGATCTTCATGAGGCTGAAGTTGCTGCCGAAGCGAAGATTCAAGCCCTCGTTGATGGCTTCCAAGCTGAGCGCACGAGGCTAAAAGCTGAACTTTCTAGACTTAACGCCGAGTTGACTCGAGCCCAGGGCGATTTTGTAGAAATAGCCGAGAAGCACTACGAGCAGCTGAAAAAGCATATGCTCCATATTCAGAGGTTGGAGGGTGAGAACTCCAAACTTCCAGCTCGTGAGGCCGAGGTCAAAGCTCTTCAAGAGGAGGTTGCTGATCGCAAAGCCAAGGCTAAGATCAAGACCAAAAGGGCGGAGCTGGACAAAAAGTGGGCTGTCATCAAGTCTCGGTTGAAGCTGCTCAAGCAATGTCGCGCTGGTGATCTTAACTTGGAAGAGGAGATTGCCAAAGCTGAGGAGAAAGCGGCCCAAGCTCAGGCCATTATCGAGGATCTCCCATCAAGCGAGGCTTCGAGCGAAGATGAAGAAGAAGACGATCATGATGAGGATGCTGAGGGGGTTTCCAAAGAGGGAGATGACGACCCCAAGGCCTAGATTCCTGTTCCCATTTCTTGTTTTTGTATAGGCCTTCAGGCTCTTTTTGTGTTTATGCTTTGGACCTTCGGGTCCTTTTGATGTAAAAATTTTTAGCCTTCAGGATTATTAATAGAATGACTTAGTATCTCCCATCTTAAGTGTTAGTTTTTGCATGCACTGAACACTTAAAAGAAACAGTTTGCTCGCAAGACTTAATAAAAATAAAATCGATGCAAACTTAGAACGACGTCTCGTTCTCGAGTCGATGCATTTAAAGTGCAGCTTCGGAGTGCAAGATAAAGAGATATAGAATCAAGTTTATTTTATTGATAATATCATTAAGCCAAAATCGGCTATTTACATAAAGCCAGGTCGAAGCAGATCTTGGGCGTAAAAAACAAATCGACAATATGCCACTATCGGGCGTAATTACGATGCACTAATTTATTCCTTGGGTGTCAGTCCCCGGTTGTCGAATAGATAGACTTCGGTTGGGAGGCTCGGCATCGACCTCGGTTGAAACTCGCCTCTTATTCCCCCCCAGTGTTCGGGTGTGAATCTTGATGAAGATCCGAGCACTGGAAATCGTTTTATCCGCTTCCTGAAAAGGTCAAGCAAAATAAAACGAGGAGCAAGTTAGTACATTTCAACCGAAGCCCTAGGAGCATTTTTCGGCTCGAGGTTGTGGGTAAATTTAAAAAGCTCAAGGGGTATTTACCTCGATTAAAAGTAGCATCGCTTTAAATTTGAAATGTTCCAATTTAAGTGTTCGGGCATGCCTTGCAGGAGGTCTTCAATTTGATAAGACTCTTTCCCAACAATTGCTTTGACTGTGTACGGTCCTTTCCAGTTCGCGACGAGTTTTCCCCCGTTCTTCTCCTTCGTTGATTGATTCGTAGCCTTCAGCACATAATCGCCAACCTTAAAATCTCTAAGTTTGGTCTTCCTATTGAGATATGCCTCTATCTGCCTCTTTTGTGCAGCTAGTCGAACCAAAGCCAACTCTGTTTCTCCTCGAGCAAATATAGCTAGTCGAACCAAAGCCAAGTTTGGCTTATTAATTTGCGTCCTCGGTGGTGTGGGCTTACCGAAGACTTGGATCGCCCACTTCCACGGGGATAAGCGAATCCATGCCATAAGCAAGTGAAAAAGGGGTCTCACTAGTGCTGTTCTTCACTGTTGTTCTCATAGCCCACAATACACCTGGCAGCTCCTCGGGCCAAGGACCCTTCTTCTCATTGAGTCTTTTCTTGAGATTCTCAATTATCACCCTATTTAAAGATTCGGCTTGAACATTGGCACAAGGGTGATAGGGGGTCGAAGCAATCCTTTTGATTCCCCATTGCTTGAAAAAATCAGTGACGACAGCTCCCACGAATTGCTTACCATTGTCGCAAGCGATTTCCTTCGGGATGCCGAACCTGTAGATGATATTCTTCCTTATAAAATTGATTACCTCCTTTTGTTGCACCTCGGTGAATGCTCCTGCCTCCACCCATTTTGTAAAGTAATCAGTCAAAACTAGAATGAACCGAACACCACCTTTTCCTTTCGGCAAGGGGCCAATAATATCCATCCCCCATTTCATAAAAGGCCACGGTGACATGACCGAATGCAGGGGTTTGGCATGTTGATGGATCATTCGTGCGTGGCGTAGGCATTTATCACATTTTTTCACGAAGTCCTTTACATATGCGCTGATGGTGGGCCAATAGTACCCAACTCTAAGTAATTTATGCACCAAAGACTTTCCCTCCGAGTGATTGCCACACTCGCCTTTGTGCACTTCAGCCATCACGTATCTAGCTTCGCCTGGACCCAAACACTTGGCCATCGGGCCTCAGTATAACCTTTTATATAAATTACCCTCGATCATATAGTATGAAGCCGCTTAGGTCCTTAACTTTTTGGCTTCTTTCTTGTCTTGAGGGACAGTCCCCGAGTCGAAGTAAGAGATAAACTTACTCCGCCAATCCATTTGTGGTCCACTGAGTTGACCTGCAATTTCATCTCTCTCATCTCCGTAGATAGCAACTGAACCACTGAATCAGTCCATGCTTGGGTTTCATCGACTGCCGAACCTAAGTTTTCCAGGGCATCAGCCTCGGTATTATCCTCTCGAGGCACTTGTTTTATTTGCCACTCTTGGATTGGGCCAAAATCCTCTGTGCTCGATCTAAGAATAGCTGCATCCTGGGCTCCCGAGCCGTCTATTCACTGAGCACTTGATTGACCACCAGCTGTGAATCACATATCAACTCAATTCTTTCCACCCCTATTTCTTTAGCTAACTCCAAGCCTGCTAAAGCCGCTTTTTTTGGCCTCATTGTTGGTCACTTTTTTGAACCGAACTGCGTGCCTGATTTTCTCTCCGGTAGGTGCTTTTAATACTATACCTAATCTCGAACCCTTGGAATTAGTTTCCCCATCGGTGTGAAGTATCCATAGCCCCGAAGCTGTTCCTTTCGACATTGAGTTCTCCTTTTCGGCTTCAGGTAAGATCCAAACACTAAAATCAGCTACGAAGTCGGCCAAGACTTGGATTTGATGGCTGTTCAGGGTTGATAAGTGATGTCATACTCGCTCAATTCTACCGCCTATTTTTATAACCTCCCCAATAACTCAGGTTTGTGCAATACACTTCTCAAGGGGAAGGTTGAAACTAATGCTATTGGGTGACATTGGAAATAAGGTCGTAGTTTCTGAGCAGTAATAATTAAAGTAAGTGCTAGTTTTTCCAAGTGTAGGTACCTGGTCTCAGCATCGAGGAGTGTCTTGCTCACATAGTAGATGGACTGTTGCTTGCCATCTTCTTTCCGAATCAGCACAGCGCTGACTGACACCTCGGACACGGCCAGGTAAACTAACAAAGTTTCGCCATCTTTTAGCTTGGCGAGCAGAATCGTGTTAGCCAGATAGCGTTTCAACTCCCTCAGCGCTTCCTTACACTCCGATGACCATTCGAGGTGATTATTCTTCCTTAAGACAAAGAAGAATTTGTGGCATCGCTCCGAAGACCTTGAGATGAATCGACTCAAGGCAGCGATTCCGCCAGTTAAGCACTGAACTTCTTTCACCCGGTCAACTCCTCGTGGATCTCTTCGATGGCCTTGATCTTATCTGGGTTGGCTTCGATCCCTCGTTCAGAGAAAATGAATCCCAAGAATTTTCCCGACCCTACACCGAATGCACACTTCTTAGGGTTCAATTTCATACCATATTGCCTCAGAACAGCAAAAGCTTCCCTCAGATGATTCAGATGATCCTCCATTCGAATGGATTTGATGAGCATATCATCTATGTAAACTTCCATACATTTGCCAATATATTCCTTGAACATGCGACACACTAGTCTCTGCTATGTCGCCCCAGCATTTTTCAAACCGAAGGGCATCACCTTGTAGCAAAACGTACCTCGATCAGTGATAAACGAGGTTTTCTCTTCGTCCTTCAGATCCATGAGGATTTGGTTGTAGCCCGAATAAGGACCCAAGAAGGTTAATAGTTTGTGTCCAGCCGTGGAGTCTATTAACCTATCTATTTGTGGCAATGGGTAGGAGTCTTTGGGGCAAGACTTATTTAGATCAATGTAGTATACGCACATCCTCCACTTGCCATTTTTCTTGGGCACGATGACCACGTTAGCTAGCCATTCGGGATACTTCACCTCCCTTATGAAACCACTTTCTTGCAGCTTCGTGGTTTCATCTTCGATTGCTTTCTTTTTAACCCCGGTGTGAGGTCTTTTCTTCTGCTTCACAAGGGTGAATTTTGGGTCTACGTTACGCTTGTGTGTCATGATCTCTCGGTCCAACTCCGAGCTGACGAACACCTTTCTTTCAGGAAATTCTTTCAACAGTGTGAAAGACTCTGATTCTTCAATAGTTGAATCCTCAGCTTTTTGCTTCCGAGGCTCTAGAATGAAAATCGGGATCTTTTCTATCTCTCCTCGATGGTCCTCCTCATTTGACCCCAGATGCATTGGTTGCTACTTCTTTGGCCCGGTTGGGGCGACTCTACTCTTTAATGCAACCGAATAGCACTCCCTCGCTACTCGTTGCTCTCCCTTTATTGATCGAACCCCCCATGGCGTAGGAAACTTGATCACTTGATGAAGAGTGGATGGGACAGCCTCCATGGAATGGATCAATGGTCTACCGAGGATCACATTATACGCTATATCCTTAGGCAACTTTTGAAATAATGTCTCCTTTCTAACTCCTTCAGCAAATGTTTTTAGTGTGATCTCACCCAAAGTCTTCTCCGTGGAATTGTTGAAGCCAGTTAGCACTGTAGCCTTTGGGATGACGTCCCCTTTAAGCTACATCTTCTTGATGGCCCCGTAGCTAATTATATTGATTGAGCTACTGGGGTCAATTAGGACTCGTTTGATATCCGAGTCATTGATTCTCAACATGATGACCAAGGCATCGTGATGAGGGAACATCATCCCATCACAATCGTCATCATCAAACACGATCTCTTTACCCGAGCCTCCCACTCGAGTTCTTTTTTCCATTGTGATGAACAACTTGGCGAATTTCTTTGCAATTGCGAAATTCACCCCGTTCACCTCTGGCCCCCCGATGATCATATTTACAACTCTCTCAGGGGTGGAGCCCGAGGTAGTTGTCCATCACCTCGGTTCTTCGCGTAGTTGTCTTTTCCCTTGTCAGTAAGGAATTCAGCCAACACACTATTATTCAACAAATACGCAACCTCAAGGCGCAGTGCTTTGCAGTCCTCGGTTCGAAGGCCATAATCCGCATGGAACTCACAGTGCAAATTCTGATCTCTTTTATCTGCTGGAGTTCTCATGTCTTTGGGTATTCTTACCCCGGCGGTTCCCTTGACTATATTGACTAGTTCCAAGGTCGAAATGCTGAAGTTATAGTCAGGGATCCAAGGTAGTTCTTTACCTTTTGAGACCGAAGCTGGGCTTGAGAGATTTCTTTGGTTCGAGTTAGGGTGAACCTTTCCTCGGAACCTTTGGCTTACGTGTGGGCTCACAAATGAGTTTTTGAAGTAATTTCTCAGTCTTTGGCTGACAGGTTGCCTCGTGGAGGTGTAAGGCTCGTACCTCCCTTTTGAGTGTCCTCATGACACCTCAGCGCATTACGAGGATTCGCCTCGGTTCTTGTAGTTATGACCTCACTTTTTAAACTCGGCTCCCTCCAGCCTTATCTTGGAATAAGCTCGTTTATGTAAGTCCTCCCACTTCAAAACTTGATACTGCTGAAGCTCTTTTCGCAACTCAGCGCCAGCGTCAGAGTTGCGAACATTGATACCCTTTTCAAATACCATGATGACTAAGGTATCATCTATTTGAGGCAACTCCATGCACTCAGCATGAAAGCGCTCAAGGAAGTCCTTAAGTGGCTCACCGGGCCGCTGCTTGACTTCACAAATATCTTCTTTCCTTTGGAGAATCTTTTGTGCTCCTGTGTGGGCCTTAACGAAGGTATTAACCATTTCCTTGAAGGTGGAACCGACCCCGCTGGTAAGCGCATGTACCAACGCAGCGCTCCTTTCTCCAAGGATTCATAAAAATTTTTCAAGAACATTGACTCGAGCTCTATTGCTGTTAAGTCGTTGCTCTTTACCATCTCCATAAACTCCCTCACATGTTCTCTGGGATCGGTGGTCCCATCATACTTCTTCAGGAAGAGGAGCTTGAAATTCTTGGGAGTTGGAGCTGGTGCTGCTTCGGGCTTGAATAGCAACTTCCTATATTGGTCTATGTCAAGCTCGTCTTCGGTCTTGGTTACCCCGGGGACACTCTCGAGGAGTTTTTCGACGCGCGCCTCGACACGTGCTTCAATTTCTCTAGTCAACCTCTCAACATCGACCGAAGGTGTAGTTTCAGCCACTGTGGGAATCGTCCCGAAGAGTGGCGTTGTGCTCGGTATATTTTCCGAACTCCCAGATGTGGCCCTTTTAAAGGTCCCCCTGTTATTGCGCCCGTAGGAATGAAGAGCGGGATGCCTCCATTTGGAGCCACAGGCTGAGCACCATTCGGTGTTGAGTTGTTCCTAGCTTCTAACGGGGCACAGAATTCGGCGTTGATGTGAGCTTGTTCATCCTGTCGCTCTTGAAGAGCTCTTAACGAAGAAACGACAAAAGCCTGAAAAGCTTCAGTCGTCATTGAAGATGGAGACTGTTGGTTCGACGGAACGTCAGTCTGATAATCAAGATTTCTACTGCTGTCAGCCATATCGTCGTCAAAAGATTATGGGCTTTAACGAAAAAGAACGTTTAACTTTGGAACAAAGCGTTTCTGCTTAATCCCCCGCAGACGGCGCCGATTTGTATGGGCCTAAGTCAGTTTAGGATCACAAATCGAATTTTCGTTGGAATACAAGCAAATTTTTGTATCAAAGTCGAATAAACGTTAAGAATAATCATAAATGCGAGAAAATAATGAGATTTCAATACATTGCAATGAGTACAAAATTTGCTAGAGTTTCTGTATATATATCTCTGCATGCGTACAATTTATAGATACAAGAGTTTTCCCCATGTTCTCCACGTCTTGTTCATGGCCAAACCCACGTCTGGAGCATTTATGATGAAGTTAATGGGCGAAGTAGTGGGTTGAAGTAGTGGCCTGCAAAGCCGCTTTGGCTCGAGGCGCTTCACCGAGGTTCATGTACATCACCTCCGTGGTAAGGCCTTGTTACTCGACCGAGGTGAATGTCACCAAAGCTCAGCTTACGGCTCGCCTTCGGTGACGACCTCGGTGTCTGACTTCGGCAATCCATTCACTTGCTTCGGTTTCTAGCTTGTCATCACGTGCTCGACTGTTATCAGATCATGCTGTCGAGGCGACTCATAGTGAGCCGATTTTTACCCAATACATAAGCTTTTTCTTTTATTTGCTTAGAACCACACAAGTTTCAAAAAATTTTATTTCTCTATATTTCTTTTTCTTCAATATTTTGGTAGATCCTAGAAATCTCCACACATGGTCTTTCTTTTGGTTCAAAATTTTGGGAGAACCTAACACTTTATGGTTTAATGATACTTTTAATCAGTGTTAATAAATATTGTCGATGGTTTCTTCGATTCCATTCATGTATCTTTGATCTAAGTAGGGTGCAGATCATTTGTTTGAATGAGCTAATATCATTTTTAATATCTTGTTTTCGATGTTAGTAATGTGAAGTCCTCACCTAACAACAGTTGTAGAGGCTTCCTTAAGTGTCAATTGTTGATTTTACAAGTCTAATGGCATGAAAAATTTAGGAAAAAAGTGTTTTGATCTCTCAATATTTTTTTGGTCAATTATTCAGTTCTAGTATTATCATGTAGATATAAATTCTACTTACGCTTCTTCTTCTTCTTTATATAGTAATTGTATGTCTCAAAATCGGAATTAGAATACAATTAAATTTATAAAGAGTTACAAGTAATTTATTATATTGAAGTTGCAATAGTTATATGTTAATACTATTATAATAACCACGAGATAGAAAGAAATAGTAGATGGTTGTATTGATATGTTCAGATTATAATTGGATAAAGTTTTGGCATATATCTATGAATGCCTTTTACAATGCATAAGGTGCAATATTTGTAGTAGCCTAAAGTAAACTGATCAGAAGCATTATTGATCTCATGATCCCACGTCCTAATAGTGGGAAACCCACGATCTTCCCCTTCTTTAATACTGCGTTGTAGCGGTTACAAAATCAGGATCGATCCGTGATCGGCTCGGATACTCAAAGGAGTTTGTATCCATGAAATGTCACACGGGAACAGCAGGATGTTCCCCTAGCTACCATATCTTGACCATCCATTAATTGATACAGTGACCTTATTATAATGGAGGAGCGAAGATTCGTCTTCCAGAGTACTTACCTTCGGATGCCACATTTCCGTGACTAAATTACATCAATACGGATAGTCACCTCACTTCCTGAATAATTAATAGAAGTGCTTGGGGAGTGGGATCATTTAGGCGGGAAACAAACGTGGCCCTTCGTGTGCCAAGGTAATGATGGCTCTTTGTTTTCCCTTTGGCTTATATAAATTTCTTAATCCTTCATTGATCACTTTACTTCTCCATTTTTGCATATAAGGTTCACACAAGTTTTTAGCATTCTCAGAATTCTTATCTTTACAAAATTTCCGATCTCCAAAAAACATTAACACCTTTCTCAAGTAGCAATCATGTCTTCAAAGAACTCAAAGCAATAAACTGTTTCTCAAATGGAGGGGGAAACCGCTACATTGGATTCCGGCATCACCGCCAATACTGCCGCTCTACCGTTAAAATCTGCAGGGGTAAAAGAGCCCCAAGCACAAGCTGCTTCTTCTTCTAAGAGAAGTAAGAGTAACAAATACAAAGCTAAAAAGACCATCGTAGCGAACATAGTTCCTGTAGCTTTTAGCACAAAGAAAGATTTTTCCCTTTATGAACAAACCCAAGATCAGGAAGAGATGAATTTTAGTGTCTCCACTGAATTTATCCTAAGCTTAATTGAGGAACGACATTTGAAGCGCCTTTGTCAAGATTGTATCTGGGGTGAAGAAAAAATTGGCATCATGTTACAGAAGGCGGACAATAGGGTTCATACCAAGTGGAAGGTTTCTCCTTTATCTACACTTACCCATTCACTATCGATTTCTCCCTTCCACTGAATGAGGTAGTGGACACATTTTAATACACTTACCGTGTTTGCTTTGCTCTATTGGGGCCAAATTTTTGGAGATTAGTTGGAACCATGATGTACATGGCCAAAGAAATCGGTATGCCTTTCACTTTCCAACATCTTATCTCCTTCTATTCCCCCAAGATTTACAGAAGGGAAAGTATTCGTTTGACCAGCCGAGGCAAGTGCCGGCTGTTGAAAAATTGTGAGGACCCGAGTGACCCCGGATGGGTGGAACATTTTGTCCTCATCCAAATAAATTAGATTTTTTCCTCTCCTAATTTCTTAGAGAAGTGGAATCCACAACGTAAGTGATTACATATCGTACACCTTCTTATTGAGTTTTCATTTTGAATAAAATCTTGTCTTTTATCTCCAGCTTCTGCTTTCATTGTTGAACCTCATCCTAATATAGAAGGATGGGTCGACCCTATAATTGGCAAGTTTAAATCGACAGATAGGACTTATAGGCATGCTGCCTTCGAAAAAATGTGGGTTGTGAAAAGGCACTGTAAGCGTTTTAGCTTTTTCACCTTTTTAATTCCAATGATTTTGCTCCGATCTAACTTCTGTTACTTTTAGGGAATCCTCTCAAGCCTACGGAGAAGAAAGACCTTAGAGGTTGGATCCACTGAGGAGGCCACCAGCATTCTTGAAGAATTTGCGGCTCCGAAGTGATCTTCAAGTGCCGTGGGGTTTGAGAAGGCAGCCTTAGTTGCAGAGAGAATAAAGCGCATTCAACCCAAAAAAGTTGCTGCTGCCAAGCTAATCGTGGAGCATGGTCTCCGAGACGAATCCACCGGTGAAGATGCGTAGGCTCCAGGTCCTCGCGATTTAATTGAATTTGAGGAATCTAGGGACGTGGCTGCTGAAGCCTAAGGCAAAGACAAAGAGGATGGGGCTGAGTCACAGCCACCCCCATCTATGGAGAAAATAGCCGATGTGGCTGCAAAAACGAATGATGGGCCTTCCAGTGGTTTTGTCTCCGAGGAAACACTAAGGAGGATCTTTATAGGGATCCTGAATAACGTGGATCTTTAGAAAGATCCCCATCATGTGGCCAAGTACTTCGATCAGTTGTTCGGTCCCTTAGTGAAGCAACGCCATGCCCCCTATCTATGACGTCAACTTTTTAAATCAGTGCTCTCAGTGCTCTTAGGGTGAGTTTTAAGCCTCCTTAGTTCCTGACTTTACTTTTTCATTTCGGCCACTGACTCCCTGTTTTTGCATTGCATAGCTTCATGTATTCACTTGAAGCCATTAACCGTGAGCAACACCGTGAGGTCGAGCTCATCAAAATAAAGAACCGAGTTGACGAGCTTGATTTGAAACAAAATGAGGAGATTTCCCACCTTATGGCTCAGGTGGACCAAAGAGAAGTCGAGTTCACGCCGTGGATTCAAAGGCTGAGCTTGAGACTCAGAAGGGATCCTCTGCCTTAGAACTAAACAAGGATACAAGCAAAATCCAAGAGCTTGAGGCTGAGATTGATCGTAAAAATGGTGAGCCAAAAATAGCAGTTTAACTCTATCACAACTCCTTGGTGAACCACTCGAGACAAATTTAAGAGCTGGATGAAAAACTTCGGCAGGTTCCAATAGTTCTCGCTGAGCTAACTCGGCTGCAAGGTGAGGTTGAGCAGCGAAAAGAGGAAAATGATCGCCACAAGATCCGGATGGATTCTAGGAAAAATAAATCCTTTGTTGACAAGCACTGAAGCATCGTTAAGACTCGCTTGGAGACATTGAAGGCATGCCAAGTGGAAGGACTTGTTCTCTCCGCTGCAATCACAGAAGCTTAAGACATGGCTAGTTAAGCTCGCAAAGTGGTGGAAAGTTTCCCTTCAAGTGATGAAGAGGCAGTTGAAGAGGAAGAGCTGCTTCTGAAGATGAAGAAAACAGTGATGAAGCTTCCTAAGGTGAAGAGGAGGGAGGTGATGCATCTGCTGTTGCGACTTCTCCACCTTCTAGCTAAATTTTCTTCAACTTTTTAGTCTAACATTTGTGGCCGTTAGATCCAATCTAAGTACCTTTGTTGTCCAAGTCTTTGAACTTGTTTTCCTTGTTTTACTGCCAGTGTTTGCATGTTATCTCATCGAGACATATGCGAAAACACTTAGAATGTAACTTTTGTTTTGACTTGCAAGCTTTATTAATTTTGAGTCGTATGGGACTTAAAACTTTATGCGGACTGCAACGACATCTCGTTCATGTGACTTGAAAAAAATAATCGAAATCCAACAATATAACTATGGGATTTGAATATTAAGGCAAACTTAGGATAATATCCATTTTATTGAAGATCATAGCAAGACTCAGCGTTACATTGAAACGAGCAAAAGTGCTTAGGCATAACTAAATCTTTCTGCTATCGGGCGCTATATACGTAGAAAATAAAACAAGGTAAATCTTCACGTGGCATTCCCCGGTATGAAGATTGTAAGCCTTCTGGTCTGCCGACAGTCCTCGGTATGAGAGATTCCGAGTCACAAATAGGCAATGTTGCACCGTATTGGACTTTATACCATCTCTTCTATCCCCTAGTGGTCGAGTGAAAATAATAAGGACCCGAGCACGGTGCTCTGCTTCCTCCACTTTCTGAAAAGGTCAAGCAAAGAAAATGAGGGTTAGTTGATCCTTCGAGTTAAGCATCGGAGCGTATAAAGGCTCGCTGTTGTAGGTGACCATTGATGAAATCAACAAATATGGTGAAGTGCCTTAAAGCTAGAAGTAGTATTGTTTTAAATTGGAGATGTTCCAATTTGAAGGTTCTAACTTTCCATTCATGTCCTTGAATTGATATGATCCCTTGCTTACTAACTTAGAGACTTGATACAGACCTCCCCAATTGGCAGCCAACTTGGCGGCGTTGAGTTCCTTAGTCATTTGATTCACAACTTTAAGCACATAGTCTCACACTTTGAAACTCCTGGACTTGGTTTTCTTATTAAGATAGTTCTCAATTTGTCTCTTCTGAGCTGCTCTGCGTATCAAGGCTAGGGTGATTATTAGTGATCAACATATACATTTCATGAATAGCAATTCAAACCTTGTTGGCCAGATATAGGGTCACATGCAAGATTGGCACGCCATACCACGCAAAAGGGAATAGGCAGTCGAGGTGACCAATAAAGAAATTACAAGAATTTTGATGAACACTATTGGTGTCTCACATAAATATTTGGCATTGAAACTTGATGATGCACGTTGGGCCTATAGAACCGCATTTAAACACCTATAGGCACCTCCACATAAGAGTTCATTTTTGGAAAAGCCTAATCATTTTCCAATTGAGTTAGAGCATAAAGCTTTTTGGGCTATCAAATCTCTTTATTTGATCTAAAAATTTTTGTAAGGGTCATTTTTTTTGCAGGAGAATGAGTTGGAAAAGTTTCGCTTGAACTCATATGAGAATGCCTAGTGTACAAGAAAAAAATAAAAGGTGGTATGACAAGTTGATTGGCTACAAGAAGTTCAAAATAGGTGACAAGTACTCTAGTAGAATAGTCTCTTAAGGCTCTTTTTGGGAAAGTTCAAGACTCTATAGACGGGTTCTTATATTGTTACAGATGTCACGCCTTACCAAGGTTTTGGTGGAGGAAAAACATTCAAAGTGATTGCACATCGATTAAAGCCGTCTGTAAGTGATGGGTTTGACAAACAACCCAGACAATTCCCATCCAGTGATCTATAACCAAGAAAGTCAAGCTGAAGAGTATAGATTAAAACTATTTTTTCTTTCTTTTTTTACTTCGCCTCTTTAATGTTTTTGTTGTTGCTTAGGCATAGCTCTTTTTTTTTTTCTTTTTTTAAATTGGGGGAAGGGTGGGGGAAACAGGGAAGAAAATTACAGCGTGGGGAATCGAACCCACACCAACAAGGTGAAAATTTAAGTAGTCAACCAATTGTACTACTAAAATATCCTGCTTAAAATTAGATAATTTTTAGTAATGTAACCTTTTTTTTTATTGCTTTCTAGTTTATTATATTAATTTGATATTTTCTAGTAGGGCATTTTTAGTAGATGTCACAATTTGATATCTTTAAGTTATTAAGGTGATTATTAAGTGCATGATGAGAACTTATTTGTAGTACAATCGATCTTTTGGCAGGATACTATGGTTTTATTTGTTCACACTTAATAAATGTCTGAATCTTAATTATTCTGATCTTTGTTAACAGGTGCGTTTATTTTTTTAGGTCTGAATCTCAATCATTCTGATCTATGCTATTGAGTGTATTTATTTTTTAGGTCTGGATCTTAATCGTTCAAATATAGATAATTAAGTTTATTTTCTCCTTTTACCACCACTTAATGTGTTTGAATAGATCTTAATAATTAAGATCATGAACATAGTCTTAATTTCTTTTAGTGGTTATTAAAAAGAACTTGGGAGGATAACTTCCATCGCCATTGTCTACTACCACAACTAACAACTACAGAAGTCACCACATTCAACCACCACCACCACTACCTACCACCACTGCTAAAACTACCCACCCTCACTGATCATTACCATACAAACCACCACAATTATCACATATATGTATCAGAACTACCATCTTCTCTATCATAATCATCACCACTATCAGCTACTAGCACCACCCATCACCCGTAGCATCGCTAATATCTCGACCATCACAGTTGTGTGGGAAAACATATGTCACCTACAATTACGGGTATACAAGCCCAACTAGCGAGACTAAACTTAGCTTACAAGTCACTGGGCGTAGAGGACACACACCTGCTCCTCAAGCCACGGCCGCTCAGTCAGCGCAGGCATAGGACGCAAGGTATTTATCACGCGCAACTACGCCATATAAAAGGCACTAAATATTCGCGGCAAATATAGCTCGGTACTTGAAGTCCCAAGTTTGAATTCCACAAGGAACACTCAAAATCTAGTTGTTATTCTAACTAATTTACCTATCAATTAACTTCTCAGGGTTTTTGATTTAAGATTGATTTTGTAGTAACAACTAAATAATAAGAATTAACAGTAAAAGAAATGACAAAGTAATAGAGAATAAGATTGATTCAAAGGATATAAAACCTAGGATTGATCTACCCAACTCCTACCTATGTATTAGAATAATGCTTTAATAAATTCAACTTGGTTCTTCCTATTGAGCACTTGCTCCAAGTTCACAACTATTCACTCCCGTGTAATAATTGTAAGTTTTACTAACCAATTTTTCAATTAATTAATGAAGATACATAGGACTGTAAGTATGGTTTACAATCAAGGTCAATGGTCACAAATCACCTTATTGACAATCTAAGTAATGCCTTGGTTTTAGGTTGAAATATTGCTAAGTGTTTAACCCTAACTTATGAATCTATCCCTATACACACAAGAATAAAGGGGATAATAAATTGGGGGTCCTTCCAATCAATAGCAAGCAAAATATAAACACTTAGATCGGAAGAATTAAAAAGCTTCATTCATTAAAATAAATATTCATAGCACATAAATATTGGAGTGGTTCAATCAACTCTATAATTGGTGATTTACCACCTCATAGTCATAATAAAGCTAATTGAATTAACTATAAGCATGTAAGTCTACACAAAAGATGATGGTGGATGGATGAGAAAAAACCTTAAATCTTGATCTTCTCTCTTCCTTGCCTCCTTTGGGTGTAAAATTAGCCAAAAGTCCCTTCCAATTGAGTTTTAAAGTGTATTTATTGTGTAAGACTTGAGTTAGGATGAAAACACCCTCAAAATAACTGATCAAATTCGGATTGTGCATTCAGAGGGGTGCACGGTGTGCTGCACTATGTACTGCAAGGTGTGCACCCTGGTGTTTTTCAGGATTTTCCACTTTTTCATCCGTTCTTTACTCACTCGGCCCTCGGGCTTCTTTTCAGACTTAAAACCGTTGTTTTCACTAAATTTTGCTCCGCCAACACCTCATATCATTAACATAATTCTTACAACATAAAACACACCAAATGAGAGAAATTCAGCTCAAAGTGCTAACAATTATAACAAGTAGAAGCATAAATACGAGGCGAAAGTATAGGAAATATAATAACATCCAGCCTTGTATCTCATCCTCAAGCACTTATAACTTTAACTCACACAATGACTTGGGTTTATATAAGCACTTAACAAGTTGCATATGCACTAATCATGCTTTATTTGCACAAAATCTCTGCCAAGAATATTTTAAAAATAATTAAGTGCATCAAATCAACCTCCCAATCCCACATCAACTCCAGATTAACCCAATAAGTCATGCACGTACACATTTTATTCACGAGACTAAAAAAAAAGAGCTTGGTTCTCGTAAATCATGTGCCCTCACAATAAATCCAAAGTTTAATGAAGAAATTCACACAAAAGAATGAATCATGAACAAAAGTTCACATAAAGATGAAGCACTCACTCTTAGAAAAGAACTCACATGCAACACAAGACATACCATAAGTTTTCCCTTAGTGTAAGACTCGAATAATGTCCATCTACTCGGTTATGATCAACTAGGACTTCTTTTGTTTGTAATTTAGGCAATAGGACAGATATGATATATCAGGTAATAGTGACTAACCACCCCAAGCAATTTAATACACCACAATTAATTCAATTAGTTTCCTCCCAACCAATCTTTCTTTTACCAGCACAAAGCCAACTTTTACCACCCCTTTTCATAAGCAACAGTAGGAACTAATAATAAGGACTATTCATTTTTTTTCTTTCAAGCTCAATTCTGTTGTTTTTTTCATATTTCAATAATTGCACAATATCTCAAGCTTTCGCTTTCTTTTTTTTCTTTTCTTTTACTAGTAAATACCTCTAAATAGCATCCTCCTAAGCACCTTTTGTCTCCCTCAAACAACCATGCTTTCTCACTTCGTTCACTAGCTTTTTTTGGCTCATAACACTATAAGTAACTCATAGATATTTAGTAGAAGAAATAGGAATCCCAATAACTATCACAGAAAATGCTACAGGCTCAAAAGGGTTAGCTAAGGTTAATTTTTACTGGTATACATCTAATTCTGAAGCTTCAAATAAATTGGCTATGAAAGAAATGCCTATATCACTTCCTAACCGAGCAAACTTCTCATTTCTCTTTGCACACACAGGGCAAGTTGTAGACATCAAATATTAAACATGGAGAAAGCAAATCCTCACTCACACATGGCACATAACCTACTCAAAATGGCTCAATTTGTGCTCTTAAAAAGCAAAGAAAAACAAACTCTCAAGCAAGTCTAAAGTCAACATCATGATCTTAGGCCTCAAATAATACACTCAATGTTTCTCAAGGAAAATAGATTTTTACAGAATAAATGCATGAACTACCCTTGAAAAAGAACTAACGCAGAGCCAAAACTATCCCATCAATCCACACATTTTGTACCCGGTTCAGAGTACTACCCTTGAAAAAGAACTAATGCACAAATAAAAACAAAGGTGATATATCTACCTAGAGAATAGTATATACAATGGATGTGTAAATGAAACGATCTTAGGTTGTCGTTTTGGGAGATAAGATTTCGATTGACGTGCCGATAATTTCTTAATCTTCATAAGGTCTATTAGGACCTGTCTGTAAAATTTGAACTAAATTGGGCATCATTTAGTAGGTATCAAAAGAATGTTTAGTACCCGTTGTCGGTAAATTTTAAAAAGAGGTTTTCGAGCTCAATTTTGGCGAATGAGGTCCGATTCTTAATCCGAAAGCATCGTTAGGTTCATATGATTATTTATAACCTGTGTGAATTTTCAGAAGTGAATTTCGAGGTCGTTCAGATAGTTTCCGCTAAAATACCGAAAGTTAAAGAATTTTAACTTTTCCATTTAATTCGTATCTTGACCTTCGGGAATATGATTTGAGATCCGTCTTAGCGAGTACGTCATATAAATTTTGTATAACTTGCTCGTAAAATTTTGTATCATTTCGAGTTTTATAGGGTTCCATTTTAAAATTTAATCGCAATAGTAAGTTTTCTTTTTAAAAAAGGGAAAAGGAATGAAACAGATAACCAAAGCAGAGAGCAAAAAAAAAAAAAAAAAAAAAGAATGTAAAGAGAAAAAAAAAAAGAGAAAGGAATGAAAAAGGTGTAGGAAAAAGATAGAATTTTCACCCCGAAACATCCAGTGGGATCGTTTGGCAATGAACCCAAAAGATAAAACGGTTGTTTAGTTGCGCTTTGAATAAGGTAAATGATTATATTCATTTCTTTGGAGGTCCTTGGCCTTGTGAATATTCTACCACGTGTTCCTTACGTGTGTAGCTGCTGATAGGTGTACTCATTACGCCTTAGCTTTGGATTTATATTGTATATTATGCGTTATGTCCTGTTGTTGGTATTGTATTGAACATTGTACTTTGGCTCTGAGCTTGACATGTACTTCCTGGTAGTTGATGAGAGCCCCACGCCGGTGAAGGGTTATTATTGCATCATACCGCATTCATATGTATTATGTTTTCTGGTTATGGGCTGCTAGGTCGGATACTAAGTACAGGAGTATTCCGCCTCAACTTTATATTATACCGGGTGCAGGATTATTCCGTCCCAAGAGCAGAAGTATTCCGCTCTTATGTCAGATATTAAGTGCAAGAGTATTCCGCCTCAGCTTTATATTATTTCAGGTGCAGGAGTATTCTACCCCGTGAGAGGCAGGAGTATTCCGCCTTAGCTTTATATTATATCGGCTGCAAGAGTATTCCGCACGAGGAGCAGGAGTATTCTGCTCTTATATCATATACTGAGTGCAGGAGTATTCTGCTTCAGCTTTATATTATATCAGGTGCATGAGTATTCCGCCCTATGAGTAGGAGGATTCCGCTCCCTGCATCATATTGAGGATAGAAGTATTCCGCCCAAGGATTAGGAGGATTCCGCTCCTTGCATCAGATTGAGGGTAAGAGGATTCCGCCCCAGGAGTAGGAGGATTCCACTCCTTACATCATATTGAGGATAGGAGGATTCCTGAAACGACCTCGGTCAGTCGTTTCGGAAGTTAGGACTCTGATTGGCGTGCCGAAAATTTTAAAATATTCGTTAGGTCCATTAGGACTTGTCTGTAAAATTTGAGATAAATCAGACCTCGTTTGGTAGGCATCGGGAGAAGGTTTCAGTTTTTATTATCGATAAATATTAAAAAGAGATTTTCGAGCTCGGTTTTGGCGAACGAGCTCCGATTCGAAATCCGAAAGCGCCGTTAGGTTCGTATGATTCTTTTTGACTTTTGTGAACTTTCGAAAGTGAATTTCGATGTTGTTCGGCTAGTTTCCGCTAAAATGCCGAAAGTTAAATAATTTGAATTCTTTTCCATTTAATTTGCATATTGAGTGTCGGGAGTCCGATTTGAGACCCGTCTTTGCAAGTATACTACTACATTTTGTATAACTTGTATGCAAAAGTTGGAATTATTTCGAATATCGTAGGGTACTATTTTAATTTTCGTTGAGAAAAGAAAATAAAATAAAAGAAAACAAAAAAAAAAGGAAAAAGGACAAAAATTAAAGGATGGCGGTGGGTCCTTAGCAGCAAAACATTACAAACATGGGAAATCTTAAAAGTGAAACGAGAACAGTGAAGAGACAAGGCAGTGAGGTTAAAAAAAGCCAGAAAATGAGAAATGAGCCGGGAAAAGAGTAGAATTTTTACCCCAAAATATTCAGGTAATGATCTTAATACATTATTTGAATTTATTACGTGTGTTTGAATATATTTTAACAGAAAAATTTGGAATATTAGATATCATTTTAATAAGTTCAATAAATAGTTGAAAGGGTCAAATGGACCTCGATAATGGAATTGATTATATATTCGTACTCAGTGAGTTATGGGCAACATATAAATGTAATTTATTTAGGGTTTGGTTATGTGACCTTAAACCCAGTACATAGGCCTGTACTGGCCTGCATATTGCGTATGCGAATAGTGTATCAGGTTCCTAACCGGATTGCCCTAAGATGTGAGGAATAAAGCCATTAGCCTAATGTGATATATTTTTCTGCTTATTGAACGCAGTGGGATCGTTTGGCAATGAATTCAAAGAATAAAGCGGTTGTTGGGTAGCAGTGTTAACTTTGGAACGAGGTAAGTGTTTATATCCATTTCTTTGGAGGCACCTGGCCTCGTGGATTTTCTACCACGTGTTCCTTACGTGTGTAGCTGCCGATAGGCGTACTCATTACGCCTTAGCTTTGAATTTACATTGTATATTATATGTTATGCACTGTTGTTGGTATTGTATTGAGGATCTGAGCACTGTACTCTGGCTGTGAGTTGGGTTCTACTTCCCGGCTGTCGATGAGAGTTCCGCGCCTGTGAAGGGTTATTATTGCATCACATTGCATTCATATGCATTATATGTCATTCATATGCATTACATTGCATATCATATTGGGTGCAGTAGTATTCCGCCCCAGGAGCAGGAGTATTCCGCTCCATTATGTCATATTGAGGGTAGGAGTATTCCGCCCCAGGAGCAGGAGTATTCTGCTCCATTGTATCATATTGAGGGTAGGAGGATTCCGCCCAGGAGAGTGCAGGAGTATTCCGCCTCAGCTTTATATTATATCGGGTGCAGGAGTATTCCGCCCCAAGAGAGTGCAGGAGTATTCCGCCTCTGGTTTATATTATATCGGGTGCAGGAGTATTCCGCCCTAGGAGTAGGAGTATTCCGCTCCAGTTGGTTATCAGATTGGATTCCCCTCGAATGCAGGAGTATTCCGCTTCGAGATGGGATGACGGGCACATGTGACCCTTTGCATCTGATTTCATTTCATTTCATTTCATCTCATTTCATTTCAATTCTTTTCATACCATTGTATAGACTTGTGGTACATAACTACTGTTCTGCTTATACGTGCATTGTTTATTTGTTGATATGTTATGGCTCGTATTCCTAGTTGAGTTTATGGTTTCATACGTGTTTCCGGTTATTATCTGGCTCTGCCTTTTTATAATTTAAATAAGACAAATTTGGTCTATCTGTTTCTTTTCTCCCTGGCTAGCTATCCTATTCTTTGAGGTGGCTAGTCTGCCCCACTTATTGAGTCCTTTTGACTCACCCTTGTTTGTTGTTTGTTTCTTGTCTATCTATTTCGTTTCGGCAGGTTCGCTCCATGATTGAGTTCGCCACGTTGTGAAAGAGCGAAGACGACTTCAGCTGTCAGGGTGAGCCAGCTTTTATTCCGGATGGCCACCAGTTTATTGTTCATTATTTCAGTTGCATTTTGCTTCCTTCAGGATGTATCTGTCTTCTTTTGTACTCATAGATGTCTGGTCTGGATAGCCCTAAACCTAGCATGTTGGGTAGTCAGCTGTAATTTCTTTTGTACAGCTTAGAGGTATCAGTATGTCTATGTTTGTTTTTTTGAAAATCTTGTCCTTATTTGTGAATTGTTATATTTATTTTCCTGATTTAATTGGTAAGGGTTCGCCCGACGGGTCTAAGGGAGGACGTCGGGTGCCCGCACGGCCTAACCGGATTTTGGGTCGTGTCAGTTGGTATCAGATCCCGGTTTAGAGTCTATCCAGACTAAGACAGTGCTTAGTAGAGTCTCGCTGATGGGTACGTAGACGTTCGTACTTATCTACGAGAGGCTATGATGGCATTTAGGAAGTTTCACTTCCTTCTTTCCTGATCATGCGTCGGTCTAGGATGCAAAAGTATTTTCGTTAATTTGTTCGTGGTAATTGTGAACCCTCGTGCGACAAATCAGCAAACAGTATGAGTTCAAGACGAAGCAGTCTAGCCAGGGGCTCGCACTGACGAAACCCCGAGAGTTTTTTATCGTGCTGACGATCTAGTTACGAAGGTCCCAGCTGTACGAGCTCACGATGGGCAAGGGAGCAGGGCCTTGTGGTTCCCTTTGCTCTCTACGATGTTTTTACGAGAATCTTGGCGACGCAGATACCGTAAGAACCTATTATTCGCTGGGCAGCCTATCAGGTTGATGCATGTGCAGACGTTCGGTCTTAGAGAGCTCCTATTCCAGTTCTTAATATTGCCCCAGTAAATTATGTTCCAAATGCAGCATGTGTTGCGCCACCAATTGTTCTGCCTGGTTAGCTAGCCGAGGTAACAGTTTGGTCCGAGTGCCCAAAGGGGATATATTATTTTACGCGGTTGAACATCCCGATATTCCCAAGCAATGCATTAGATAATCCCTATGTAAGTTTTGTTTAAAATAAGATGATGTCAGCGTATCCTTCTGGCTCTTGATTATATCGAGCAGTATGGTGTTGATTATTCTGCTTTCCAGTTTTAGGGTCCAGCCTTGGTTTGGTGGGCCGCTCTCCTATTAGCTGACTTGGTTCGATTTTTCTTCTAGATTCGTGGAAAAGTTCCTTTCGAGTAGCGAGCGAGTTGAAAAGTATTACCAGTTTGAGTGGATTAGACAGGGTAGCTTGTCGGTTAGCCTGTTGGTGTTTCAGAATATGAGATTGAATTCTATAAAATGGCTGAATATGCATTAGAACTAGTCCATGAGACTTTCGAGAGATTCAAAGATTTATTGGTGACCTTTCTCCTTCCTTGAGATCCCAGATGGCTCGAAAAAAATTGAGGTTGGGACTTCATTTGATGTCGTTGTTGATATTGTTCGAAGGTACGAGGCATACCATAAGTTAGAGCGGGAGAGCAAGAGATCCCGTGGCCCTGGTGGGCAACCATGGTACCTCATTTGGAGGTAAGAGTTCTGAATATTTTGGGAGGTCACCTGCCGGTTATCTCAGCTTGTAGAGCGTAATTCTCAAAGTGCGCAGGTAGTTCGTCAAGATCAGAGCCAGTCTTCTCTTTGTAGCTATTAATAATCTGTTCAGTTTCCATTTTTAGCAAAAAGGGTGTTATCACTGTCATGAGTCTGGTTATCCTTTGAGGAGTTTCTTCTTACTTCAGCAAGTAGGCAGTCATCGTTTCTCTCATCATCAGGCACCCGCAAAGTCACAAGGGATTTTATTTAGATCTCAATCAGCCAGAGAAATACCACCATCCGGTAGAGATCGAGAACGTGGTGGTAGTGGTTCTTATAGAAGTAATTATCAGGGTAGCGGCTCGGCTCAGCCGCAGAGGCAGTTCTAAGAACTACCAATCTGGCAGGATGTTAAGGTATCTGATGTAGTAGACCAAGTATTTCTTCCTCACTTATATGTGTGTAAGCTTTGATTCTTCCGATCGATTTGGAAATGGTTGTCTTATCATGTTTCCATGGTTTTCTTAGATGTCGTTCCTATTAAGAATCGGTTGCGGTAGAGGGGCGAGCTTCTGGTATGATTTATTCCTGGCATTTGTGAGACCCTACTAATTTATTTGGTCTAAATGTGAGAGATTGGGGAGTAAGTGTCGCTATTATCTGCCTGGCATCTTGTCATGCCACCTTCTATTATTATATCAAATTAGTTTACCTCTCTTATCGAAATTTCGTGTTGGTAGGATAATGGGATCCTAATTCTTCACCATCAGCAAGTGTTATCGTTTCTTCCAATGTAATGTGATTAGCAAGTAATATTCGATCTACGTATCTCCTATTGGTTCAAAACGCTAGTAAAGTCATGTTATCCCATGAGCTTATCTGGATTATAAAAGGGTTTCTGGTAAATTATCAGAGTTTCCTTCTTATTAGAAGGTTAAATTGATATGGGTGTTGCTCCATAGAGCTCATTTAATGTCTATATTTTTCAATTGCGATTCTTTGGTTAGCCTGACTCGTAAGTAGTCTAGCTTTAGTGGCCAAGCAAATAAGAAGATGAGCTTCCTGAAGCTCTAATTATTTCTATCCTCGGTTCATTTCCATTTCTTCTTCGTCCGGCACTAGTGAGCTTGGGTTGTCAGTAGCCTCTTGTGATGTTCCTTATGTTGAGCCAGAGTGCGTGTCAAGGTGGCCGGGTAAGCACATTGTTGTTTTCAAAGCTACTAAGGGTAATGAGAGGCGTCATTTGACCTTTGATTTGATCCATCAGGCGGTGGTGCTTATAGAAAATGTATGGAGGTGTGACTCAAGAGTTGCAGCTGTTTGGCAACTCGAAAAGGTAGTTGGCAGCTAAGGTCTTCCTACGTTCAGCTTTTAGCTAAATCTTCTTTAATCCAGCAGATTGTGCGAGGATGGTTATTCCTATTCAAATAGCCGCATGAGTTTGTGCTTTTAGTGGAGTCTTCCTCCAAATACTGAATGGTAATACTAAATCTCTGAGGTATTGATACCACTTTTCTCACGACCCAAAGTAAAGCCACGACAGAAACCTACAATGAGTGTCAATCATTGCTAAACCCAGTAATAATCTATTAATGATAGAGATAAGCTGAAAAACTGATCGTATATACATACCTATCTGCTGAAAGCATAAAGTCTGGATAGATGGCACGACTTTAACTGGCTGGCAATTAGAACACTGAGCCGCAAATTCTGCTATGTCACACTTCATTCCGTCCCACCAATAAATCTGCTTAAGATCATGGTACATCTTAGTCGAACCTGGATGAACAGTATATTTGAAATAATGTGCCTCTATCTTAATCTGTCCACATAAATCTGCAACATCAGGGACACAAAGTCTATCTTTATACATGAGAACACCGTCAGTAGTAACCCTGTAATGTGACTCCGATTTTCTTCTGGCTATATGTCCGTATTAAACTAGAACTGGATCCTCATACTGACGCTATTTTACTTCATGAGAATTTAGAGTTAAAGGTCTAGTGCAACTTGTCGACAATCCATCATTGGTATGTATATCTCTCTCACACCTCAACTCTTTGAGAAGTTACTTTAGCGTTATAAGTGCACATGTAATCAACTTTGTTGCTGGTATTCTGCCTCAGCTTATGGTCCAACTACATGTCTCTTTTATTTTCACTTTTTCAAGTCATAATATTTTCAATTCAAAGACGATACCCTGAAGTAGATGTTCAGTCTGGAGATCATTCCTGGTCTGCATCATACTATCCACCAGTATTTGCATGATCCTTATCCTTACATGATAGACCCTGTTCAGATGAACCTTTGACATACATTAGGATATGAGTAACTAAATTCCCACAAGGAGCTTGCGGAAAAACACTAACATCAACTGAGAGGTTGCATAGTGTGTTTGTAAAAATAATATAGCTTGCATCAAATCTTCTATAATGTGTAGTGAGAAAGTACTTCAAAAGCTTCCCCTATTGTATCAAGCGTGAGCTAATTCTTAGTTTCATCGACCTGTTCTATATCGAAAGGTATATCAAAGAGGTGATTATCGCCTGAATTATGTTAACCCATTCAAAGTTCCGTGTATCTTTGCTTCGAAAAAGTAGAGCTCTCCTCTCGTGATCGAGGAAAGATCAGCTTAGTCAGAAAAAGCTGGGCAATGGTGTTATGATGTTATCCAGATATATTTTATTTCAAAAGTTCGTGGAGTTGCTTATGAAGGTCGTGCAAGTTCTTTTGTTATCTGTGCGAATTTTTCTTTAGACTTAGGCTCGACGAACGAGAGTATAAGTGGAGGAGAATGAAACGACCTCGGTCAGTCATTTCGGAAGTTAGGAATTTGATTGGCGTGTCAATAATTTTAAAATATTCGTTAGGTCCATTGGGACTTGTCTGTAAAATTTGAGCTAAATCAGACCTCGTTTGGTAGGCATCGGGAGAAGGTTTCAGTTTTTATTATCGATAAATATTAAAAAGAGATTTTCGAGCTCGATATTGGTGAACGAGCTCCGATTCCAAATCCGAAAGCGCAGTTAGGTTCGTATGATTATTTTTGACTTTTGTGAACTTTCGAAAGTGAATTTCGATGTTGTTCGGCTAGTTTCCGCTAAAATGCCGAAAGTTAAATAATTTGACTTCTTTTCCATTTAATTTGCATATTGAGTTTCGGGAGTCCGATTTGAGACCCGTCTTTGCGAGTATACTACGTACATTTTGTATAACTTGTATGCAAAAGTTGGAATTATTTCGAATATCGTAGGGTACTATTTTAATTTTCGTTGAGAAAAGAAAATAAAATAAAAGAAAACAAAAAAAACAAAAAGGAAAAAGGACAAAAATTAAAGGATGGCGGTGGGTCCTTAGCAGCAAAACATTACAAACATGAGAAATCTTAAAAAGTGAAACGAGAACAATGAAGAGACAAGGCAGTGAGGTTAAAAAAAATGCCAGAAAATGAGAAAAGAGCCAGGAAAAGAGTAGAATTTTTACCCCGAAATATTCAGGTAATGATCTTAATGCATAATTTGAATTTATTACGTGTGTTTGGATATATTTTAATGGTAAAACTTGGAATATTAGATATCATTTTAATAAGTTCAATAAATAGTTTAAAGGGTCAAATGGACCCCGATGATGGAATTGATTATATATTCGTACTCAGTGAGTTATGGGCAACATATAAATGTAATTTATTTAGGGTTTGGTTATGTGACCTTAAACCCAGTACATAGGCCTGCCCTGCGTATTGCGTATGCGAATAGGGTCTCAGGTTCGTAACCGGATTGCCCTAAGATGTGAGGAATGAAGCCTTTAGCCTAATGTGATATATTTTTCTGCTTATTGAACGCAGTGGGATCGTTTGGCAATGAATTCAAAGAATAAAGCGGTTGTTGGGTAGCAGTGTTAACTTTGGAACGAGGTAAGTGTTTATATCCATTTCTTTGGAGGCACCTGGCCTCGTGGATTTTCTACCACGTGTTCCTTACGTGTGTAGCTGCCGATAGGCGTACTCATTACGCCTTAGCTTTGAATTTACATTGTATATTATATGTTATGCACTGTTGTTGGTATTGCATTGAGGATCTGAGCATTGTACTCTGGCTGTGAGTTGGGTTCTACTTCCCGGCTGTCGATGAGAGTTCTGCGCCGGTGAAGGGTTATTATTGCATCACACTGCATTCATATGCATTATATATCATTCATATGCATTATATGTCACTCATATGCATTTCATTGTATATCATATTGGGTACAGGAGTATTCCGCCCCAGGAGCAGGAGTATTCCGCTCCATTGTGTCATATTGAGGGTAGGAGTATTCCGCCCCAAGAGCAGGAGTATTCCGCTCCATTGTATCATATTGAGGGTAGGAGGATTCCGCCTCAGGAGAGTGCAGGAGTATTCCGCCTCAGCTTTACATTATATCGGGTGCAGTAGTATTCCGCCCCAAGAGAGTGCAGGAGTATTCCGCCTCTGGTTTATATTATATCGGGTGCAGGAGTATTCCGCCCCAGGAGTAGGAGTATTCCGCTCCAGTTGGTTATCAGATTGGATTCCCCTCGAATGCAGGAGTATTCCGCTTCGAGATGGGATGACGGGCACATGTGACCCTTTGCATCAGATTTCATTTCATTTCAATTCTTTTCATACCATTGTATAGACTTGTGGTACATAACTACTGTTCTGCTTATACGTGCATTGTTTATTTGTTGATATATTATGGCTCGTATTCCTGGTTGAGTTTATGGTTTCATACGTGTTTCCGGTTATTATCTGGCTCTGCCTTTTTATAATTTAATTAAGACAAATTTGGTCTATCTGTTTTTGTAAGTTTTACTAACCAATTTTCCAATTAATTAATGAAGATACATAGGACTACAAGTACGGTTCAAAATCAGGGTCAATGGTCACAAATCACATTATTGTCAATCTAAGTAATGCCTTGGTTTTCGGTTGAAATATTGCTAAGTGTTTAATTGCATGAAGGGAATAAACTAGCTGATTACTTTGCTAACTTAGCCTATGAAATGCCAACGGTTAGCTTCACTACTTATGCACAACTACCACCCAAGGTCAAGCTGCTTGTTAAATTTGATAAACATCACTTTGTTGATTATAGAGCTAAGCCATGGAGATGATCAGGTTGATAAAGAAAAAGGGTGAAAGAGGGGCATATGGAAAGGAAAAGAACTTGGAGAATGACCCTTATGATCAAGGATGTCTAGTGGAGATCATACGGGTTATTTCATTAACATTCTTTTCTTCTTTGCAGGTACAAGTCAGAAGAAGCAATATGGGACATGGTTTCTATGGGTGAAATATATTGCAATAAACAGGAAATGCAAATACAATAGCTACATTGATAATATAAATATAATGCTTTACAATTTCTACAATGAACAACCTCTTGTTCTTTCACATGTTCCAGTTATCTATAAGCTTGTCTTTCTCAGGCTTTTTTAGGGTTGTTGCTGCTTCATTGATGATCTTTTACTCATGTTAGCCTCAAATATGTCTTGGAGAGACTTTTTCTTCAGATTATCCCAATTCCAAGCCTTGATAATGTCCAGTTTTACTAGAGGAGCAATGTGGAAGTTAGCTTGTTGTTGTTTGATCAACACTGGAGGAGGAGCGATGCTCCACTGCCTTAGTCGACTAATTCTGTTCAATTGCTCATCCTACAAGCACAAGAGCAACACAAGAGTAGTTATTATATTAATATTAGTTACATGTTATAGTTTAATAGTACATAGTTTTAGTAGTCTGCTAGCTAATAAGTCATTTTATGTAAAGTCTCATGTTTATGTGTTATCCTTGTATTACTTGGTGGTATTAGTGCTAAATTGTGCTCAATCCAAGAATGTGAGGGCAATATGTAAACATGGTATTATATTCATTAGAGCTAGCTCATCATTACTTTTGCACTTGTTTTGTGCATATTTTGTAAAGACAGTTTATTTAATTTGTTATAAATAAAATTGGTCACTAGGTACAATACCTAGTGACTCTAGATTTTTTTTTTAAAAAAAAACAAAACTTATGAATCTATCCCTAGACACACAAAAATAAAGGGAAAATCAATTGGGGGCCCTTCCAATCAATAACAAGCAAAATATTAACACTTAGATAAGAAGAATTAACAAGTTTCATTCATTAAAATAAATATTCGTAGCACATAAGTTTTGGAGTATTTCAATCAATCCTTGAATGGGTGATTTATCCACTCATAATCATAATCAAGCTAATTGAAATAACTATATGCATGTAAATCTACAAAAAAGATGATAGTGGATAAGAAAAAGGCTTGAATCTTGATCTTCTCTCTTCTTTGCCTCTTTCGGGTGTAAAATTAGCCAAAAGTCCAGTCCAATTGAGTTCCAAGATGTATTTATAGTGTAGGACTTGAGTTAAGACAAAAACACCCTCGAAATAACTGATAAAATTCAGATTGTGCATTGAGAGGGGTGCACGATAGTGCATCACGACGTGCACCCTGGTGTGTTCCAGGATTTTCTACTTTTTCGTCAGTTTTTCTCTCACTCGACCCTCGGGCTTCTACCCAAACTTCAAACCCTTGTTTTCGATAAATTTTGCTCCACGAACGCCTCATATTAGCAACACAAAACACACCAAATGACAGAAATTCAGCTCAAAGTGCTAATAAGTATAACATGTAGAAGCATAAATACGAGGCGAAAGTATAGGAAATATAATAACATCTAGCCTAGTATCAGGTATGCACCCCGTTGTAGGGTTTATAGTCTCCTAGTTAGGATTTCGTATATACCATCTGTTGACACCCAATTTTGTCCCTCCTTTTTCTAAAATCGGTAATAAATTAACTTAAAGGTGCAATTTTACTAGTTGTGCAAAATATGCGTTACAAAGCATGCATTTACGTGTGTTATCCTCTACTTATATATTTACTGCTTAAATATGGCTATATTACGTAATTTTACATCGTTTAGGCTGTTTATCAAAATATGGCTATTTGTGCAATTTTAGTGCATTTGTAGTATTTAGTAATTATTTGTGGCTATTTATACTTAATTAATTTAATTTGCATTCCAATTTATTTTTATATGTGCATTTCATTATTTGTTCATCCCATTGATACAATATATATATGTATTTTTATATTTTTATTTATTCAGCACCGTTAAGTAAAATATTAGCCGAGCAAATAATCATTTCATTTCGACTCCATGATTTGTCATGAGTTCCTTTTGAATATAATTATGTGCAAGTCTTCCTTCTTGAAATCTTTCCTACGAACCTGAACAACAGTCCATCTAGGTACTCCCATTCCGTTAGAAATCAATTTCTATTTTCTTCCAATCATTTAGTTCGAATTCTCTTGAATATTCTTGTAATTATTTTTATATTCCAAAATACTTCTTTTTCCATTATTTTAAAATCCCCCTTTGTCTTGAATCTAGACAAATATTCGTCTAGATTCATTCATTTTTGCACAATACATTTCTACATATTTCTTATACAAAATATATTTTTTTCGCTTTATTTCAATTCTTTTAAATTTTATTTGAACCTAGACACAATACCTGACCAAATACATTTTTCTACATTAAATCATCTTCTTCCTAATTTCAAGTTTCTATTCCTACTTGAATCTAGACAAAAAGTGGTCCGAATTCATTTTCTTTATTTGAATTTTGAAAGAAAATTTTTTCTAAATCCAATCCAATATTCTTTCCTAAACTAATCCTTCCCCATTTTGGAAAAGAATTCAAATGGAGAATCTTATCCAATAAAATCCCTTCCATTAAGCCTAAATTCTACAATCACCTCTCAATCTCCAACAACTCTTTTTTTCCCCAAAATTTATATACATCATTAGACATACAGAAAAAGAACATACGCACAAACAGTGCCCAAGAGATACAAAGTACAGTCCACACGAAGACCCCACTTCTCTTGGAGTCTCCTTCTTCCTCACCCGCATTCAAAAAATCTCCAATACCGCACATATTCAATACCCCACCTTCACAATACATTTTCACACAAGTAAACCACTTCCATCTCCTCTCTCCACACGTCTGTCATCTCCTCTGTCATCTTCCCCAAACACCCAGGATAGATAAACTACACATACACACAGTACACCCTTTTCGTCTTCTCCCCTCTATCTATTTTATATGGTACACTTCACACACCCATAGTACCTACCTAGTGATATCATACACAAATCTTGAAATATACGCATACCCATACATACAGCACCCCATTACCGCCACCGCCTGAACCACCAACGAGCCCGATATATGCAGTACATAATTACCCACACCCACATTTTGCACGCACAGTGTACACACTCGTAAAACCAAACAGTGAGCTTCACCGACAAACACACGCAAACAATAATTGAGCATAAACAGATCGGAAAGGGGATACAACCGGAGAAACGAAAAATCAAAATGGAAAAGGGTTTGGGGTTGCAGTGATGCCGCTATCGGCGTTGTTCCTCCTTCCCTGATTTCTGCCGCCGGTTCTTCGAACCACTATCACCTTCACTGATTTATTCATATTCCTTTGACTTCTATTTTTTTCTAATGTTGGTTGTTGAGTATTGTTGACAGGGGATTTTAGAGTAAGGGAGAAAACAAGTGGTGTCGGCAACCACCCACAGCGGCACCGCCAGAAAAGTCTTGCTGCTGGAGAATTTCTTTTGCTCTGACCTGTTTGTTGAATTTAGAGGAAAGAAAGAAAATGGCTTCAAGGTTGAGGTAACAGAGACGCCGCACCTCCGCTACCGGAAGTCGCTCCCTCCTCCTTTTCGTCGTCTCCGCTATTTTTTTGGACTAATGTGGTCATCGCTATTGCTCTTTATTCTTCGTTCCTTTTATCTGATTTAACTGTTCATATATACATTTGCTTGGGGATTTATATTATTTGGTCTTACGGTGTTTGACTAACATACTCATTGATATAAGTTTCAACTTTGGGATATTTCTGGTGCTACTGATTTTTTTCTGAGTTTTGCAAGAGTGTTCATTCCCCTACTGGTCCTATTTGGCACTTACTAGTAAAAAAAACGTATGAAAATACTTTTATTTGAGGCCTACACAATGATTTGGCGGAAATACAATGAATTGACGGATGTTATACCAATTACGGCTGAGGAGAATAATTATACACATTTATTTGAGGCCTATGGACTGATTCAAGCAGATACTGCACTTGAACAGTCTCATTCCTGTCTCCCTAAAATAAAAAGGCTATGATGCATTGTATGAACCGTAATTGCAAAGCGAGTCGGCGATGGAGTGGTAGGACCGGCACTTCGCATGGAAACACGACCGACCGGCGTGTTTGCAGCCGTACCGACGCCCCTAACCTCTAGCTGATTCATACACACATGAGCCTACACTTTTTTATAAAAATCTCTTTCCCCTTTATTTTATACTATTATTATTATTATTATTATTATTATTGTTATTAATATTAATATTATTATTATTATTATTATTATTATTACTACTATTATCATTACTATTATTATTATTTTTACTAACTCATTTTATTTATATTTTTACGAGGTAAAATTGGTTGAGAGACGAAAATTTATTTTGGAAAAGAACAATTTGAAAAAAACCTTTTATTATTATTATTATTAGGTATTATCATTATTATTCTTGTTTATTTATTATTACTTTATTATTATTTTACTAACTCATTTAAACATTTTGCGAGGTGTAATTTTGAAGACGAGCTCTGTAAACACTTTTTTAAATTGCACTACCTTCACTTAATTTTCATTTTTTTTACTGTTCGAAAGATGCAAGAGGGGTGCTAGCTTTTGCAAAGGTTTTTATTTATTTCTACAAATTTGGTTGATGGAGCATTTTCAAAAGATGTATAGCGCGGAGCAAGCTTTCCATTCCATACAAAAAGAAAACTACATCTTGACTCATACCACCCGCATGGACAACGCTCTCGAGAAATGAGACCAACCAACAACTGCCAATGGTTGGAACCACAGTTGACACCTGAAAATATACAATGGATGTTTGATTACTTTTCCAGCACAACAGTAATCACACAATCCGAGAGAGACTCATTTCTTATCTTAGTGGGCTTTATAGGAGTTTACCCATACACTTCTTTAAGAGCACTTAGAAAAGCAGGGAGAAAGCAGACTATACCTCAAATTGCGGACATCAGAATTTTCAAAGCAAATATTCTCGGAGGAGTGATCCCGTTCAAAGACAAGATAATAGAATTTTGGAAAGAAAGGAAATGAATGGGAATCGAGACTGTTGGACAAGACAGGTTTGACGCTGGCTATGATGAAGACTATCCAGACTGGCTTAGAAAACGCAAAGCAAGAACAATTCAACCAAGTGCAACAACAAAAAGGAAAAGGAATGCTGATGAGTTAGAATCTGAGTACAAAAGCTTAAGCAAACAACTGGCAAGAGCACAAAGGAAAATAGCAAAGAAGCAAAGTTTGGTCGAAGCAAAGAATGAAGAAAAAGGTAGATGGCGCAGTAAGGCAGAGCTACTGACAAAACGCATAGAGTCTATCGGTGTATGGGCTAGCGAGGGGATGAACTCTGTGGCAAACAAAGGAATAGAGGAGAAATGAAGAAAGGCTTGGAAAATGTTAAAGAACTTCACATTTGGCATATCCCGGCTCTTAACTGATGCAGACAATATCATCTTCCAAGGATACTCATCAGAGGCAAGCTTGTCCGAGGAAGGCTCGTCCGAGGAAGGCTCGCCCGAAGAAGAAGAAGAAAAATCTTCTGGGGAAGGATCAACATGAAAGATATTCACCTGGCCATGATCTAACTCTCCTAGCAATGTTTTCCACCTTTTGTACTACTTCAATATCAGCCAATGTAACCAAATTCCAATTAATACAATATTATCTTTTAGGCTCAGCATTTTGTTAGCAGACGAAATGATGCATGTGGCACAAAGCGCTTTCCAAATCATCGTGCGTAAAACGGTCCTTCATATTATAGGATGCATTTCTTATTTGATATGTGTGCAATTGCATGAATGTGTATGTTGCTCTAGGTCTCTAAAGGAGTTTCTTTTCCAAATTCAATCTCAAGGCACCTCATCTCCTTACTCTATGCCCAACTTATGATATCTAAAATCTTTCGCATGTCTATATTGTCTCTAACTCACTACCAAACTCAAAGTCTATTACCCAAAAGGTTGGCTCGAGTTGAATACCAAGGTAAGAGATACGGTTCAGCAAGTGCACTTGTCAGAGATTTTCCTAAATAAGGAAGTTTTTCACAACAATTCCCACCAGCTCTCTCTCATCTCTCTAGAAACTACTAATAAGGCTATCCAGTCTGGAATTAGGAGCCTTTTCCAAAAGAAGAAAGATGAATGTCGCTTTTGTCGCAACAAATCAAGACCCTACAGCGCCACCATCTTATCCGTACCCTCATATACCACCTCAATATCCCGTTTAGCCCACTTGACATATATTCCATATCCCGGCACGAAATCATCCATCATACCAGCAAAACACACAAGCCAACTACCAAAATACACCATCATGTCTTTATAGGCCTCGCCCTGATGCGAACCAAAGACCAAAAAGAAACTACACACCACTAGCGGAATCCCACACACAAATATTCGAGAGATTGGAAATTGCCGGGCTTATTGCCCCAGTACCTCAATTGTTCCAGCAAGCACTATGCACATGGAGAGAAAAATTGACAAAGCAAGAAAATGCTAGTCAAAATCAACGACACAATGACAAAGCTCGACGATGAAATTGTTTGAGACACTTATCATAGCAAGGGTTGAGCTGATACAAAAGCACGGGCAAGTAAACTTCTTGGAGAAATTGGGATGATATGAATTTTGATGATGAAAACTATAATAGGACGCAGCAATCTGAAAATGAACATGATATATAGCTAAGCTACATCAAGTTCAATGGCTCAGCAATAAGATATTATCCAACAAGGAAAGTTGTTGCAAGGACTATATTGCAGCAATTGGTTGACAAGTATGAAAGACGCTAAGTATCTCTTCGAGGACACACAGCCATCATGACAGACAAATTTGCAAGGAAGGATGACAAATGCACTCAAGGTCCTAGTATTCGACAAAAGCCAACATCCCTTTCCGTTACACAACACAACGTTCCTTACACAATGTCTTTATCACTTTTCATTGACAACCAACTCCTCATCTCCCGTTTAAGCAAACATTGGTCGTATGGCCAAAATCCTTGCCTTGACTGCTACATACAACACTTAGGCAATCTCTTGTGATATCTATATGATCTATCGCAACCTCCAAATTCAAGAGCTAATCCGTCATCCACGGTCTAGGCATTCTTTTAAGCTTATGTGTCATTTTGCGTTTAATCTTTGCTAATATGCCCACACTATTTTGTGCATTTCACCACTCTGTTAATGTTGCTTCGCGCTTGAACACTGAAATTATTCAAGAATCTACATTCAAAAGACGAAACAGACAAATTCCTTTGAACCATCAGCATATGACAACAAGAGCATTCGGACAATCTCAATACTGTACAACCCGCATTATACTCACACGAGAGTCACAACAAAGAAACCCGATCACTATACGACCAAGCTCACAAACCTCACATCTTTATTCCTTTGGCTTAGGCAAAAGACATTGCACCCAACTTACATAATAAACAACCTCCTCTCCGTCAAGACTTCCAATCAAAACCTTATCAGGCTCAACACAATCGAAGACATACAAAAAGACAAAACCTCACACCTTTGTTCCTTTAGCCCAATCAAATGACATTACAATCAGCAGACAAACTACTCCCTGGATACCCATTCCTAAACAAGATCTACACTCACCACTTACACAATGACACCATAAGACATCCAACACTGAAACACAAAGTTCAGAGTCCGATTGACCAAAGCAAGACAACGGTACAACAAAAACCAACAAAGAGAAATTCTAACCCGCAAAACACAAACACACTTCTACAAAGGCCAATCTATCAAAGTTTGCCTCATGACTTTCGAAAAGAAAAGCATGAAACATGAAGATATCCAATCACAACCATAAGACAAATACTATTTTGGACAACTTCTCCAAATCCGGCAAAATCCAAATACTAAACCCCAGCCTGAGTATGCAGATATCCTCATAGTCATCAATACACCCAATTGTCACACTATAGGACGAATGCAGATTTTAGCCAATACATTGGTGTTCAGTGCAATGCAACCACCTTTTCTCGGTGATCTGTCATAAACAATAAACTGGGGAAGAATTTTTGAGGGCATATTCCGAAAGATGCAAACTTGACACTGGGGCAGAAATTTTTATGGCCACCTCAAAAATTTCAAGAGAAGTCCTTACAAGAGCAACGTGATAGCCTCCTTAGCACATCGCATGACATAACAATAGCATTCTACTTGTTGCACTTTACTCTTGATGCATCGACTAAGGGTACACAGCCAGATGTCGATATTTGCACTTTCATTAGCTGAGGGTACACAGCCCGAAGCGTCGAATGAGAGTACACAGCCCGATGTCAATTTTTCATTTAAATTAGCTGATGGTACACAGCCCGAAGCGTCGACTGAGGGTACACAGCCCGATGTCGATTTATCATTTAAATTAGCTGAGGGTACACAGCCCGATATCGATTTCTCATTTAAATTAGCTGAGGGTAAACAACCCGAAGCGTCGACTGAGGGTACACAGCCCGATGTCGATTTGTCATTTAAATTAGCTGAGGGTACACAGCCTGAGGCGTCGACTGAGGGTACGCAGCTCGATGTCGATTCTGCCATTTTAATTTTTGCAGAGTGTACACACTCCGATGCGTCGGCGGAGGGTACAGAGCCCAATGTCGAAACTGACACTGCGGAAGGTACACATCTCGATGAAAATTTTGGCATTGTAACAGGTAGACGACCTGGTGGATGGAGAGCATGACAAAGGGTGTGCAACCAAAATGAAAGAATGATAGGCAACCCTGCATGGAAAGATACACGGCTCTATACAAAAAGGGGTATACTGCCTGACGTGACAAGCACACATTTAAATGACGAAAAGCAATGGACATACAATCCGGTGTTGTACTGGCAAGATGATCCAACAACATCCCGGCACGACAAAGCAATTACCTCCTGGCGAGAAGCATTTAGCAAATGGATATCCCTAGAGGAGAGGCACATATTCCCTAGTACTGAGCACCTGAAAGCGGACCAGACAATGAGAGATAAACTCAACAGGGAAGTTTACTTTATCTTTAGCTCAATTTGCATTTGTCTTGATTTTTCTATAAGGACTCTCCGATCTCTCGACAAACTCCTGCGCCCTACTCTTACACTTGCTCCCAAAATCACTACCAATTATGCAACCACAATACCTCAAATATACCTCAATGCATCATCCCAAAAAACCCAACTCGAGAAGCTTAATCCTACAGACAATGGCTATACTACACCCACAGACTACCAACTCCGCCAAGTTCCAAAACGCTCAAAACCACGGTTCCATACTTGCACAAGTGATCTACCCAACCTTTCCTTTCCAATTGGGTACCAGCTCCATATTCCTTCCTATTCCTGCCTATCTGTTTAAATCGTGCATATTCATCGTTCATTCAAGACAATATTGAGGCCAAGATGACTCCTCTATCGAGTTATAGTGGAAAATGTACCCATGTAAACCCCTCTTTATGGGTGTGTCGTGCACCAAATCTTCATAATTAGGACGTTTACAAGCCTATTTCACCACACTCGATCTATCGATGTTATCTCGACTTCGACAACGCCTTTGTCCTACCTGTAAAATACCTATTCTGTCGAATTCTGACACGCCCAAAAGCCGATCATTTCATGCCCTTGCAATTAATCTTCCTAATCTTTCATTACAAATTAGGATGTCATCCCGAATTTCGCTCCGATGAATGTCTACTTTGTCAATTCAAGCCTATCTGCGTCAAGCGTGCGTGCCTTCGTGCTTAATCGTGCCCATCTGTTTGAATCGTGCGTGTTTATAAAATCGCTCCTCAAAATTTCTCAGTTTGGTCAAGGCAATATTAAAGACGAGATTACTAAGTTATCGAGATGAAGTGGAAACTATGTACATATAAACTCAACTTTATGGGTGTGTAGCACACCAAATTTTCATAATTAGGATGATTGTTGCTCCCAACGCACACGCAAGTATACATGGTCGACAAGTAATAAAGTGATGAGTAGAGTATCGTTCCCACGAGGACTATTCAGACTGAATTCTACCAAACAATTTCCTAAGAACTATTTAGGAATCTTTTTCCAATGGTTGAGATTTTAGTAACTAAAACAATAATTAAAACAAATAATTGAGATCAAGTAACGGAGCAAAGTCTAAGTTGTTATCAATCAAAGAGAAATGGTCCAGGGTCAGAGTTACGAACAATCCAGTTGAGTTTTCCAGTTGATTCTACTTCTTGATTTCCTAGATTGCTAACTAACAGGTTAAATGTACCCATGAAAACCTTTCGATTCTTCACGGTCTATGCAGGCTACTCCATTCCATATATGTCTATGGGTTGAATCACGTGCACGCATTAACAAATTCTGTGATTAGTTAAGCTAGACGAGCAAGTATATGTCTATTCTACTCACAAATTGGTTCCCCGATGCCTAGGTTCACAATCGAGCCCTATTCTTTCTTATTTGCGTTCATAAATTCCCTCTTTCGAGTTCAATCTAAGAATAGATAGTGTTCAATTATCTGGCCTCAATAACCAAACAATTAGGCTCAAGAAAGAATAAACAATCTATAATGGTAAATCAATATATAGAAATCAACTTTCAAACATCAACCTTCATGTATTTACTCTAACCCTAGAACGAACAAACTATAGAATTAAAGAGAAAGAGAGAAAGAACTTGTGTAGAAGACATCTAGGGCTCCTCCCCTCTCCTCCAAAACTTGCTCCAAAGTCTCAACCCCCCATTAAAAACTAAGTAAAAGAGTATTTATAGGGTTTACAAAGGCCTAGTAATAAGTTACACCTAAGCCTAGACGAAATAGGAAGTCCAAAAACGCTCCAGGGGCACTGTAGCTGGCGCCCCGCGCCCCCAAACGCGCCAACCCATGCAGAACCCGTCGAAACTTGGGCGCTTTTGGGGCGCCCCGAGCCAGTAACCGCGCCAGAAGGCTGAGCGCATTTGGGGGCGCCCCGCGCCACTCAAAGCGCCAGGCCAAATTCCTGCCTCATTCGTCTGCAGCTCGCATCGCGTTGTGCCTTCATATGTTCGATCCAATCCTCAATCCAAATCCAATCTTTTCTTGCTCGATCATGCTCTTTAAAGCTCCAATTGCACTTCATAACAACCTACAATCATATGACATAAAATCAGTGCAAAATCACATCTATTAACTAGAAAACGCGCGAATAAAGTATCCAAACGTGAGGAAATATTAAGGAAATATAGGCATAAAATGCCAAACATCACCACCCCACACTTGAACCTTTGCTCGCCCTCGAGCAATCACAAATAACTTCCCAACCTAGGTAGAACATGTCTACCTATGACTATGGTTGATGCCGACCACTGAACGAGAGCACACATGACTACTATGGGTCCATCATACCTGCCAATAATTTACCAAACACAAAAACATGAGAACAACCACCCCAAGACAAATCAAATGCACAAACTCAACTTATTGCAACCATGCTCCCACAAAGTCACACCTACCTACTCAACCAAGAAGCCACGACTTCACCTATCTCATGCAAACCATGTGTCCTCACCAAAATGAAGCAAGAGAGTGTCCCCCAAATATCACACACAAAAATGAATATCAAGAATAGAACGGGAACAATAGCATAGAAAGAATTCACTCACTCTCATGAAAATCTCACATGTCACACACGATGTACCATAAGCTTGCCCGTAGTGTTGGACTCCACTAATATAAGCTCACTCCAATCGGGATTAACTAGGACTTTAAAAGGTTGTAATGTTGGCTAAGGGGCTGGTAGGATACATATGGGTAATAGTGATACCTCCCTAAGCACTTTAATACGTCACAATCAATTTAAGCATAAATCTCATCAAAGCTACCCAATCAACAACTTTCACACACACTTTCTCACAAAGTAGCAATTTTTTTTAAGCACAACACTAGCAAGAATGGATATTCTTCTCTCTTTATTCCTTTTTCAAAATCTTTTTTCAGCTTTGCTTTTTTGTTTCTTTTCTTTTTATTTGTTTTCTTTTCTTTCTAATCTTGCCAATGCTCATAATCAACTACTACACAATTCATTACATATTCCCCTCATTGGTTTCACTCAAAATCCTCCCAATATTTCAACCACAACTCCTCAATAATATCACATTATCACTTAAAGTGCTTAAGGAGTAAAGGGTCAAAAGAAAGCAATTTAGAACAAGTGGGTAGGCTCGTGGTGTGGGTGCCAACAAAAGGTCAAAGGGATCACAACAATCAAGGGTGCATATAAGGGTAGGCAAATCAAGGTAAAAGGCAAATCAAGAAAGCCTGTATCATCTCCCGACTAGAGCAAACTTAGGATTTCGCTTTGCACACACACGGGGCAAGTTCTAGACACCAATATACAACAGGGAGTACAATAAGAATATGCCTTACAACACACATTGCATACAATCCACACAAAAAGGCTCCATTACAACTCTCAATCAAGAAAATAGAGTGCAACATGTGGAAAATTAAGCACTAATGGATAAAGGTTCACAACAAAGGCAAGCAAGTGGACTCAAGCATCTCAAGAGGGTCATTCCATATTTTTCTCTAGGCATGCATCTCAATTTAAAACCAAAGGATACCACAAATAGCACATGCAATAAGTTCAAGTCTACCGGTATCAAACAAATCAAAGGCACCTAGCATTCTACCTATTTCCTTCCGTCTAGGGCCACCTATAACTAACTACTCTAATCCTAAAAATAAAAACTACCCGGTTCAAAGGCCTCCCCGTGGAAAAGAACCGAGGCCATTAGAAAAACCACGGGGTGGATGACATGTACCACTAAATAAGACTAAAAGGAAATTTTTTTTAGAACTTTTCATTAATTTTCTATTTTTTCATATATTAAAGCAAGAAACAAATAAAAATAACGTTAAGTAACAAAAGAAAATCCTAACGGTATATGCATCCCTAACCTCAAAAATAAAGGAGAGTTCCCCACCCCACACTTAAAACTAAGCAATGTCCTCACTGCAAACAAAAAATAAAGTACAAGGGGTAAAAGAACTTCCCTGAAGGCTCTAGTCCTTGGTGCTAGCATCCTTTAAGCTTTCGTATAACATGAGGTACTCAGACTTCCCCCAACAGGTCAGCAGTAGTAGGCAGGGGTGAGGACACCCCACACTTAAACTCGACATTACATGAACCTGTAATCCAAGGAAAAACAAAAACTACGTGACACTATAAATAAAATAATACAAGTACAAACTCGGGTTGCCTCCCGAGAAGCGCCTTAGCTAACGTCGTGGCACGACGACACTTTTAACTCACTTCCAGCATTTAGGTCTTCTCTTCTTACGACGAACCTTTGCTTTCTTCCTTTCATTGAGAGAACCCCTCTTCAACTTCACATGTGATGCGTCATTGCTATCTTGTTCCACATTCTGCTCACTCACGTCATTTGGTTTACTTCCATCTTCTTGTTTGACACATTCCATCATAGAGCACTCTTCAACCTTAGTTATGTGCTCCTTCTCATTATAAACCTTGAAAGTAACCTTTTCTCCATACGCTCTAACAGTCATCTCTCCCAGCTCCATGTCAATCAGTGCCTTCGAGGTGACTAAGAATGGTCTCCCCAAAATGATTGGAGCTTCTCGGTCCTCTTCATAATCTTGGACTACAACATCAGCAGAGAATGTAAACTTACCAACTTTAAGCAACACGTCCTCCAACTTACCATCAGGGTGAGTGAGTGATCCATCCGCGATCTTAAGAGTAACTGAAGAGAGCTTGATTGCTCCTAGCCCTAACCTTTTGCAAACAGATAGAGGCATGAGATTTATGCTCGCACCAAGATCACACAATGCACCAGTCATATTATGCCCTCCAATGGTGCAAGGAATAGTAAACCTCCCAGGATCTTGAAGTTTTGGAGGTAACTTACTCAAGATTGTGCTGCACTCCTCAACTAACTCAACTTTATCTATCTCATGAGGCATTTTCTTCTTGACTAAAATCTCTTTTAAGAACTTCACAAAGGATGGCATCAATTCAAATACATCAGTCAAAGGAATGTTAACTTGAAGCTCTTTCAACATACTCACAAATTTTTGATACTGGGCCAAATCCTTCGATGGTATAAGTCTCTGCGGGAATAGTGGAGGCGGAAGAGGTGCCTCCTTTTTCTCTTCTTTCTTCTTTACCTTCTCCACTTTTTCAATCTTTTCTATTTCAGCTCTCTCCTCAGACTTGGCCATCATTGCGCAGGCCCTTTTTTAACAGTACTTACTTCTCCCACCAACTGCCCCAACTGGTGCTCCAGGTTCTTTTGAGCATTGGCAAGATCTTGTATGGCCTGTGCATGGGCTGCAGTGTCAGCTATCATTCTCTGCTGGCCCGCTATTATCTGCTTTAGCATATCTTCAACCGAATTGCTAACCTGCTGTGGTGGAGTTGGAAGTGGGTGGTAATTATTTGGGGCTCTCGTATTGCCTTGATAATAAGCATTACCAAACTGATTTTGCCCCTACTGCCTGTTTTGATTACCCACGTAATAAACAGACTCTGGATTAGAGGAGCAAACCTCTGTAGCATGATCTTGACCACAAACCTCACAAAAACTCTGGAGTTGTTGCACTGGAGCCACTTGTTGCTGAGTCTTTGGCAGAGCTAGCTTGCTAATTTGATTGGAAATCGCATCCATCTTCACCCTCAGCTCTGAAACTGCATCTAACTGAAGTACCCCAGCAGATTTCTGTGTAGTAGCTCTACCATCTCCCTGCCAGTCAGGATTGCTCTGCAAAAACTTGTCTAGTAACTCATAAATCTAGTCAATGTTTAAGGCCAGTACTTGGCCTCCAGCAGCAGCATCTACCATGATCTTAGTATGCGCAGTCAACTCCTCAACAAAAATATGTGCAAGAACCTCATTGGATTGGTTGTGGTGTGGACAATCTCTCAGTAAAGCTTTAAACTGCTCCCAGGCTGAATACAAAGACTCTCCTTCTATCTGTCTGAAGGACATAATTTCACTCCTCAGCCGGGCTATCTTGGCAGATGGATAAAACTTAGCTAAGAACTTCTTAGCCAAATCATCCCAAGTAGTGATAGACCCAGACTTTTCAGCCTTTAACCACCTCTTTGCTGCCCCAATCAGTGAAAACGGGAACAATGTCAAGCGCACATAAAATAGGAACTCCCGTCGGTGTGTAAGTATCACTTATCTCCAAGAAATTTTGAATCTGTTGCTGCGGATCTTCATGAAGTAATCCACTATATTGCCCAGTCACATACAACAACTTAATCATGCCGGACTTAATCTCAAAGTGCCCGGTGATAGCGGGCTTAACTATGATAGACGCTACCTCCTCCAGGCTGGGGAGAGCAACATCTCGCACAGCTAAGGTGCGTTCTTCTGCCATTCCTGTAGGTAAAGATAAAGCAGGACCTAATACCTGAAACAGCATAAAACTCAAAACAAAAATTAAACCTGAATAGATAATAAGTAATCGTTCAAAAAGAAATCAGTCAATTGTTTAGTCCCCGGCAACGGCGCCAAAAACTTTTTGCTCCCAACGCACACGCAAGTATACGTGGTCGACAAGTAATAAAGTGATAAGTAGAGTATCGTTCCCACGAGGACTATTCAGACTGAATTCTAGCAAATAATTTCCTAAGAACTATTCAGGGATCTTTTTCCAATGGTTGAGATTTTACTAACTAAAACAATAATTAAAACAAATAATTGAGATCAAGTAGCAGAGCAAATTCTAAGTTATTATTAATCAAAGAGAAACGGTCCAGGGTCAGAGTTACGAACAATCCAGTTGAGTTTTCCAGTTGAATCTACTTCTTGATTTCCTAGATTGCTAACTAACATGTTAAATGTACCCGTGAAAACCTTTCGATTCTTCACGGTCTATGCAGGCTACTCCAATCCCTATATGTTTATGGGTTGAATCACGTGCATGCATTAACAAATTCTGTGATTAGTTAAGCTAGACGAGCAAGTATATGTCTATCCTACTCACAAATTGGTTCCCGATGCCTAGGTTCACAATCAAGCCCTATTCTTTCTTATTTGCGTTCATAAATTCCCTCTTTCGAGTTCAATCTAAGAACCGTAAATAGTGTTCAATTATCAGGCCTCAATAACCAAACAATTAGGCTCAAGAAAGAATAAACAATCCGTAATGGTAAATCAATATATAGAAATCAACTTTCAAACATCAACCTTCATGTATTTACTCTAACCCTAGAACGAACAAACTATAGAATTAAAGAGAAAGAGAGAAAGAACTTGTGTAGAAGACATCTAGGGCTCCTCCCCTCTCCTCCAAAACTTGCTGCAAAGTCTCATCCCCCATCAAAAACTAAGTAAAAGAGTATTAATAGGGTTTACAAAGGCCTAGTAATAAGTTACACCTAAGCCTAGACGAAATAGGAAGTCCAAAAACGCTCCAGGGGCGCTGTAGCTGGCGCCCCGTGCCCCCGAACGCGCCAACCCAGGCAGAACCCGTCGAAACTTGTGCGCTTTTGGGGCGCCCCGCGCCAGTAACCGCGCCAGAAGGCTGGGCACTTTTGGGGGCGCCCCGCGCCACTCAAAGCGCCAGGCCAAATTCCTGCCTCCTTCGTCTGCAGCTCGCGTCGCGTTGTGCCTTCGTATTTTCGATCCAATCCTCAATCCAAATCCAATATTTTCTTGCTCCATCATGCTCTTTAAAGCTCCAATTGCACTTCATAACAACCTACAATCATATGACATAAAATCAGTGCAAAATCACATCCATTAACTAGAAAATGTGCGAATAAAGTATCCAAACGTGAGGAAATATTAAGAAAATATAGGCATAAAATGCGAAACATCAATGATTATATGTCTTTTTTCCCACGCCCGATCTACCGATGTTATCTCATCTCCGATAGTACCTTACTTTATTCTTCATTTATCCCGTCAAAAGCAAAGCATACACGAATCTAAACTTTACATACTCGGATAAGTTTAGTCTTTTCATGCAAATTGTGCGTCATAAACAACTCACACAGGCAACATGCCATTCTAGAACTACACACGACCTGATTTTCGTGAAATCCGAGATTTGTAGGCAACTTAGAGACCAGGGTTTGGCCAAAAACACCCCAAAACTCCCATTTTCCTTTTTCAATCATTTTTGCCTACCAGTCGCGATGAAATTGGCTACTCTGTCAACTATCTTTGCCCGAAGACTCTTTCATAATCCCCGGGCAAAGAGGATCAGCTGTTGATACCCAATTTTGTCCCTTCATTTTCTAAAATCGGCTATAAATTAACTTAAAGGTGCAATTTTACTATTTGTGCAAAATATGCGTTAGAAAGCATGCATTTACGTGTGTTATCGTCTATGTATATATTTAATACTGGCTATATTACATAATTTTGCATCATTAATGCTATTTGTCAAAATATGGCTATTTGTGCAATTTGTAGTATTTAGTAATTATTTGTGGCTAATTATACTTAATTAATTTAATTTGCATTCCAATTGCTTGTTTTGTGTACAGTTCATTATTTGTTCATCCCATTTATACAATATGTATACGTATATTTATATTTTTATTTATTCAGCACCTTTAAGTAAAATATTAGCCGAGCAAATAATCATTTCATTTCGACTCCATGATTTGTCATGAGTTCCTTTTGAACTTAAATATGCCCAAGTCTTCCTTCTTGAAATCTTTCCTACGAACCTGAACAAGAATCCGTCTAGGTACTCCCATTCCGTTAGAAATCAATTGCTATTTTCTTCCAATCATTTAGTTCGAATTCTCTTGAATATTCTTGTAATTATTTTATACTCCAAATACTTCTTTTTCCATTATTTTAAAATCCCTCTTTTAAATTTCATTTGAACCTAGACACAATACCTGACCAAATACATTTTTCTACATTAAATCATCTTCTTCCTAATTTAAAGTTCCTATTCCTACTTGAATCTAGACAAAAGGTGGTCCGAATTCATTTTCTTTATTTGAATTTTAAAAGAAAATATTTTCTAAATCCAATCCAGTATTCTTTCCTAAACTAATCCTTCCCCATTTTGGAAAAGAATTCAAATTGAGAATCTTATCCAATCAAATCCCTTCCATTAAGCCTAAATTCCACAATCACCTCTCCATCTCCAACAACTCTCTTTTCCCCAAAATTCATATACATCATTAGACATACAGAAAAAGAACACATGCATAGACAGTGCCCAAGAGATACATAGTACAGTCCACACGAAGACCCCACTTCTCTTGGAGTCTTCTTCTTCCTCACCCGCATTCTAAAAACCTCCAATACCACACATATTCAACACCCCACCTTTATAATACAATTTTACACAAGTACACCATTGCCATCTCCCCTCTCCAAACGCCTGTCATCTCCTTTATTGCCTTCCCCAAACACCCAGGAAAGATAAACTACACATACACACAGTACACCCTTTTCGTATTCTCCCCTCTATTTATTTTATACGGTACACTTCACACACCCATAGTACCTACCTAGTGATATCATACACAAATATTGAAATATACGCATACCCACACATACAGCACCCCATTACCGCCACCGCCTGAACCACCAACGAGCCCGATATACGCAGTACATAATTACCCACACCCACATTTTGCACGCACAGTGTACACACTCGTAAAACCATACAGTGAGCTTCACCGACAAACACACGCAAACAATAATTGACAATAAACAGATCGGAGAGGGGATACCACCAGAGAAACGAAAAATCAAAACGGAAAAGGGTTTGGGGTTGCAGTGATGCCGCTATCGACGTTGCTCCTCTTTCCATGATTTTTGCTTCCGGTTCTTCTAAGCACCGTCACCTTCACTGATTTATTCATATTCCATTGACTTCTATTTTTTTCTAATGCTGGTTGTTGAGTATTGTTGGCAGGGGAGTTTAGAGTAAGGGAGAAAACAAGTGGTGTCGGCAACCACCCACAGCGGCACCGCCGGAAAAGTCTCGCTGCCGGAGAATATCTTTTGCTCTGACCTATTTGTTGAATTTGGAGGAAAGAAAGAAAATGGCTTCGAGGCTGAGGTAACAGCGACGCCGGGCCTCCGCCACCGGAAGTCGCTCCCTCCTCCTTTTCGTCATCTCCGCTGTTTGTTTTGGACAACTGTGGTCATCGCTATTGCTCTTTATTGTTTGTTCTTGTTATATGATTTAACTGTTCGTATATACATTTGCTTGGGGTTTATATTATTTGGTCTTACGGCATTTGACTAACTTACTCATTGATATAAGTTTCAGCTTTGGGATATTTCTGGTGCTACTGATTTTTTTCTGAGTTTTGCAAAAGTGTTCATTCCCCTGCTGGTCCTGTTTGGCACTTACTAGTAAAAACAAGCCTATGAAAATACTTTTATTTGAGGCCTACACAATGATTTGGCGGAAATACAATGAATTAACGGATGTTATACTGATTACGACTGAGGAGAATAATTATGCACATTTATTTGAGGCCTATGCACTGATACTACACTTGAACAGTCTCATTCCCGTTTCCCTAAAACAAAAAGGCTATGATGACTTGTATGAACCTTAATTGCAAAGCGAGCCAGCGATGGAGTAGTGGGACCGGCACTTGGGCCGACGTCCCTAACCTCTTGCCTATTAAAACATACATGAGCCTACACTTTTTTATAAAAACCTCTTTCCCCTTTATTTTAAACTATTATTATTATTATTATTATTATTATTATTATTATTATTATTATTATTATTATTATTATTATTATTATTATTATTTTTACTTCCTCATTTTCTTTATATTTTTGTGAGGTAAAATTGGCTGAGAGATGACAATCTATTTTGGAAAAGAACAATTTCAAGAAAAACCTTTTATTATTATTATTATTACTATTATTATTGTTATTTATTATTACTTTATTATTATTTTACTAACTCATTTAAAAATTCTGCGAGGTGTAATTTTGAAGACGACGCTCTGAAAACACTTTTTTAAATTGCACTACCTTCACTTAATTTTCATTTCTTTATTGGTATTAATTTATTTTGACATACTAAATAATTTGCTTTGTTTTGCTAGGTGCAATTCTCTAAGGAAGAAAATTAGTAGAAAAGACTATTTTTATTTACATTTAATTTCTTATGCCTGACTCATACATTGTTTAGTTTTAGTTTGAATCCCAATTATAAAGTCCGGTCGGTAACCACATTTGGTGGAGCTTGAGAGGTGCCTAACCCCTTCCTCTCGAGTTTACTTGAACCTCTTACCTAGAATTTCTGGTTCGTAGACTAAGTTTCAGAGTTAATTGTAAAACTGGCTTGAAACAAAATAGGTGCCTTAATATGCCTAGTTAAAAAATATGTTAGGTAGCGACTCCAACTCTTTACCCGTGAGTTACCCACTAAGTTGAGCCCTATTTCGAACTTTAACCGGTTCGGTAAAAAAATAGGATGCGACACCATCTCCTTGTGTTTACAGGCCCATGGCCTTATTAGAGTTTGTATTTTACCATAATTAGGATTGGATAAATCTCTACTATAAGTACCCCTGCTTACATTGTATTGTACATCAAGCGATTCACACCAAATCCGGCTATTCTCAAGGAATAAAACTCTTTAATTTCTTCTCTATTATTTCTCTGCAAGTTTTACTTACTATTCCTAGGTATTGCTTGTGACCCTCTAACAATTTAATTGTTTTACCTAAACAACCAAATTTAGGCCTAAACAGTTTGGTGCCCACCGTGGGCCCCAAGCAATTGTAGGTTTCTATGAAGGAAAAGGCACAACTATGCTAAACTGCGATAATGATGCTTCATAGCACACCACCATCCAGATCCAGCAGGTGTTCGTAACTCAGCCAACATGACTGAAATTATGAGCAGATGTCTGGATGCACTGTTTCTTTGCTCGTTACCGAGGCCAGCATCCCATCAAGAATCTGTGCCCCCTAGCGACTCCAACAGAGTAGCGCCCAAAGTCCAAGGTACCTCAAGATCCATCAACACGATCTTCGAGATACCCGGGGTTGATAACAACGGGGCCAAAATCGTTATGGTTTGTAAGACTCACCATGAGATGACTAAAAGGCCCCGCGTCACACTATGAAATTCGATGCTAAGGACATGCAGCAGGTCCTCTACCGCACCACGATGTCCTCATCATCACATTACAGGTGCATGATGCACAGGTCAAACACGTGTTGGTAGATCTGGGCAGCGCTGTGAATATCTACTGGAAAGCTGTTTGCCAAATGGAGGTACAACTCCAGATTGTTCCTAGCCGATACATGATAACCAGCTTAATTAGCGCCAGCAAGAAGTCTGTGGGAGAAGTGCTCCTAGCAGTATACCTCCCAGGAATGATTAAGATAATGTCCTTCTACGTAATGACATACGATTTCTCGTATAACATTATCCTAGGAAGGCCATGGAGTCACAAAGTACGCGTAGTGCCATCTACACCTCATCAAGTCCTCAAGTACCCTACTACTTGGGGGAGAGAGAATAAGGGGGAGCAAAAGTTATCTGGAAGTTGCTATGTCGTTGTCGTGACGTGCGCAGTAAAGAAAGAGTTAAAGAACTAGTGGAAGGTGTTGGATAAGATACTTGGCCCCTACCTAGTCACCAATATACCATTCGAGTTTGAAGGACTCGAAGGAGTTGGACCCCGAGAGCCAGCCATCACACTCCGATATTCAAAAGATGAGGAGAAGGTCGCTAAGGCTACCATTGACAATCTCAACCCAGTAATCTTCGACGAAAGTTTCCTGGAGAAGAAATTATACGTGGGGGAAAAAATCTCGGTCGAAGCCAAGCAAGAGTTTTCTAATTTCGCCTGGACACATACCAACATGCCTGGAGTTTCGACCAGCGTCATCACGCATAATTTGAATGTTCTTCCCAACTTCAAACTTGTCAAGCAAAAGAATAGCCAATCAACCGTGAAAGTAGGTTGGCCGTCCACGAGGAGGTAGAGAAACTGCTAAACAATGGATCCATCCACAAGGTCCAGTACTCCAATTGGCTATGTAATGTCGTAGTGGTCACCAAGAAAAATGGAAAGTGGAGGATATGCATCAACTTTACGGATCTAAATAAAGCATGCCCTAAGGACTCTTTCCCGTTGCCCAACATCGACCAACTCATCGATTCGACGGCGGGTCACGAGGCTCTTAGTTTCTTGGATACATACTCGAGATACAATTAGATCCTCATGAACCCAGATGATCAGGAGAAGACTTCTTTCATCACAGGCAGAGGACTTACTATTACCAAGTAATGTCTTTTTGTTTAAAATATATAGGAGAAACTTATCAAAGAATGGTTAACCTTATGTTCAAGGAGAAGATCAGAAAGACTATGGAAGTCTATATCGATGACATGCTGGTAAAATCAGAATTTGCTAAGGATCACGTCAGCCACTAGGAGATAGCATTCGACATCCTGGACCAGTTTGGCATGAAGCTCAATCTAAAGAAATGCGCCTTCGGCATGTCTTCGGGAATGTTTTTCGGGTTCATCGTCTCTCCTAGAGGAATAGAGGCGAACCCCACCAAGATCGAAGCAATCGAGGCCATACCAGAGGTGCTGAAGAGTGAAGTGGAGGTGAAGAAGCTCAATGATCAGATAGCCGCACTTAGCCAGTTTATCTCACAATCCTCAGAGTGGTGTCACCAGTTCTTCAACGTTCTAAAGAAGAATAAAAGTTTCAAGTAAACAGAGCAATGCATTCAGGCGCTCAGAGAGCTAAAGCAGTATTTGGCCAATCTCCCGTTACTAACTAAGCCACGCGAGGGAGAGCCTTTGTTACTATACATCATAATGTCCGAAATTGCTGTCAGTGTCGTTCTTAGAGTGCTATCTCTAATATACTATGTCAGTAAGTCACTTTTGGACGCTGAAATAGGTTATCAGCACATTGAAAAATTGGCACTCGTGCTAGTAATGGCAACAACATTACCGCTGTATTTTCAGAGTCATAGGATCATCGTAGTCTCTTCTTTCCCTTTGCGGACCATCTTGCACAAACCCCAACTCTCGTGAAGGCTAGCAAAATGGGTCGTAGAGTTAGGAGAGTACGACATCATCTATCAGCCACATATGGCCATCAAGTCACAAGTCCTCGCGGATTTTGTTTTTTACTTCACTTCCGATATGATGCCAAAGACTAAAATAGAATACAAGATAATGCTAGGCGTCACACCTGGAGAATGGGTGATCCACACCGATGGAGTTTCAAATGTCAAAGGAGCCAGTCCCGATTTTGTGATCAATTCCCCAACCAACAACATGTTTTGGAAGGCCATGTTTTGTCCGCTGATCACGAACAACGAAGTAGAATATTGACATGCTCCGGTTAAGGATAGGGCTCACAGTTACCCTAATAATTTGTAAGGATCGAACACAGGGACTTACACGTGATCTAAAGTAGTTGAATCCATTCGATTTCTATGTATTTAGCAAGTTAATCCTAAAATTAAGGTATAATGTAGTCTATTGTAAAGTAAAGTTAATTTCAAAGTAAAGTTAACAATAAAAGAAAATACTACGATACTAACCTCCCCCCAGCCCTTTAAACAAGCGGATATAGTTATAAGCTTCTTCACACTAAGGTCACCCAATGGACCTCGCTTGCATATACCCAATTCACCCCTCTCTGGCGAGAGTTGAGACTACCAACTCTTGCCCTCTCGGTGGTAAGAGTTGATGCATTAAGTGCTAGTTACTAGTCCCAAGTAGGGTATTCCCCTCTCAATGTTCAACCAGTTAACCTTAGGTAAATGACTCACTCTTACCCCTGGTACCCCGTCACTACAATTCTGATTTCTAGACTTACCCTCTCGGTGTAAATCTAGTACTTGTTGGGTTCAACTTGAGTTGTACACCTCAAGTTATCGTAATGTAATCTAAAGTAGTGAAATGAGGTATTCATAGGTGCTTAAAAGTTTATTATGCTATATCCATTTGATTATTGGACTAGGGTTTGCTTAGCACCCTAGTGGGTGATTAACCTACTCATGCTAAGTAATGATTCAAAACTTAGAAGTAATGAAATATGCATTAACATAGTAAGGTAGTAATGATTTTTACAAATAATGATGTTGTTCTTCACAATACAAGGAAACTTGACCAAGGGTTTTGGTATTTTGTCCTTATCTTGCCTCCCAAGTAAAGTGAAATGTTAGATGTTCTCAAAAACCTAGTTCTAGCTATTTATAGTGTTTGCTAAAAACTAATTACTAAAATGCCATCCTCAGGTTGGGTTGGAGCCCTTTGCCAAAGGGCTGACTTCCGGTGCTGAAATAACGGAAGGTCTGGCGCCTCTTTGGACATGGGACGTTGCCCAGTTTTGTATGAGAGGGTGGCCGCCCATTGTTGGGCGACCACCTTTTCTTCTTCTCCAAGAGAGCTCGGCACAGCTATAGATCATGCAGTCGCATCTTCTTCTCGTCAACTTCTCTTTGCAAAGTGCAATGGGTGCAAGCCCTTAGCATGGGGGGTCGCATCTTTAAAATTTCTTCAAATCTTCAAATTCCGTGCAAAGGGCTGAGGCCTCTTCATCGCCTAATTGGAACTTCAGCAGGTATGCAACTCCAAGGGAGGGTCGGTCGCCCCTAGCATGGGCGGCTGCCTCTTCAGTGTTTCTGCAGCTTCTTGAATTTGATCACTTTTCTTGGGTAATCATACTCTTTTGATTTCTTTCTTTCCTTGTAGGGTTCAATACCTAAAACCAAGCAAAGTGTATCAATCTTTCCTATAGATTGGTCACTTTTGGATTCAAAGACAAGAGTTTAACCAAGTAAAAGTAAGTAAAATGCTCAAGCATCAACTCCCCCAAACTTAAGTCTTTGCTTGTACTCATGCAACAATCTCTACCCAAGAGTAGTGAAGCACTTTCAAGACTAGCATATAATGAAGCTAAGTTTCAATCTTTCAAAAACTTTTGAACTCATTAGGCGCCAACACACATGCATGCCCATGAACACTAGACAAGTCACTTTGTGAACCACTTCACAAGTTTTACAATGGTCCAAGGATGACATAGAGTTTCAAGTGTTGATTTGGTTCATCAACCAACTTCACTTGGCATCAAAACTCATTTCAAGTCAAGATCTCATCTCTCATATCACCACTTGCTTCCTCACTTCAAAAAGAATAGTCCTTACCTCAAAATCAAATTCAAATCAAGGACTTAAGCAATTAAGCACTCTCACTCCAAAGAATGTTCGCGAGTTCAGTCAAGGAACCATAAGCTTGCCCATTTTGTGACTCTCCACTTATGTAGAAGTGCCAAACATAGGATCAACTAGGACTTGTTTAGACTTGTAATGAAGGCTCGGGGCAAGGTGTGATATTTTAGGAACATAGTGACTACCAACCACCTTACCAACATACAACCAATTCAACCATCCTTCTTTCACCTCCTTTCACCCTTTTCTCTATTCCCTTTCTTTTATTTCTCTACTTCTTCCTTCTTTTTGTCATTTTCAAAATTTTGGAAGCCTAATTCTTTTTATTTTCTTAGTCTACCCCTTATATTTATGCAACAAACTTAGGGAAACTATTTCTTTTCACCTTGTCTCTCTTTTTGGTTTTTTCACAAGTTTTTTTTTTTTTTTAGCATCTCACTAGGCTTCCTAGCATACGGCATATCCAATGGATTCCCCCAAATTAGGCTTTTGCCTCATTCTAGAAATCTTACTTGAAAAGGGAATTTAAAAAACCACCAATGGATTAGTCACAGACCAGGTTGCCAAATGAAATACTAATAGGCTCAAAAAGGGATAACTATTGATATTTTTAGAGTAAGGGTATAGAAAGAGCCTCAAAAAGGGTCCCCAAGCAAGCCTAAGATCATTTCCAAGTTCGGCACAACTCAAATTTTGCGTTGAACTCAAGCCGGGAAAGTTCTAGACCTCAACTCAAACATGTGAATCAACCATCTAACCTCATACATATACAAGTGGATCACCCAAGACAAAAACTCAACTCTCAATAAGGCTCGCACTTGTAAAGTCTTAATGGTCCACTACGAACCATGTCAATGTCTCCAAGGCAACAAATGAACCTAGAGGCATCTTCCAAGACCAAAGACATACAAAGTGGACACTCTACGACACAAGGCTTTTGTAAAAACTAATATTTATACTACTTGGTTCAAACAGCCACTTCCGAAAAGATCCTAGCAAAGAAAACTGAAAGCTTATTAAATAAAAATTTACGAAACATAAATAAATATGCTAAAGAAAGTAACATGCACTATATACAAGCAAAAAAGAGGGGTTCAAATTTAATCATGTCATCAAAAGAACATTCAAAAACAAAATAAATTATCCAAAATATTCATGAATTTGAACCCCCTCCCTCAACTAAAGACTCTCGCATCGTTCCCAAATGCGAAGTAAGCACAAAAAATAAGTGCAAGAGGGGGGAGGGTAAGAAGGGACTCACTTATCATTTCTCAAACTTCCTTCTTTCCTTTTCCTTCCACATGCACGCGTGGAGGCTCGTCTTTTTGCTTCTTCTTCTCAGCTCTGCTTGTACTGCTTCTTCAATGGACACTTGTCTAGCCATTTAGATTTGAACTTCTTCAGGGTGCAAATCTGGGTTATCTTCTGGACTCCTTTCATCAAAAGCAAGGCTTATCATCATGCCCAAGTCTCTCTTCATCTCAGCTACATCTTCCTAGCTTTGTTGTGTGTGCTTCCCTCTTTCTCGGCCAGTGCATAGACCATCATCTTCTTTGTCATCTCCACATGTGTCCTTGGCATGAGTTGAATTGCTTTTTCCATCTTTTGTATTGCCTTCTTGTTGGTTGTAATGTCTCTTGTGTTTCTTTCAACAGCTTTTACGAGCATGTCAAATTGATCCATAGTTGCGCTCCCGTGGGCTTCTTGTGGAGACATCATTTGTGGCATTCTTGGCGAAAGGACTTGGAATTTTGTCATCTTCTTGTCTAATCCAACTAATTCTTGAGTCAACTATTTCAAGGAAATGTGGACATCTTGTGGAATCTGGGGTTGGGGTGTTCTTCAGGTGGACGGCCTGTCAGAAGGAGCAGCTATCCTAGACTGAGCATGGGGAGGTACAACTTTCTTTGAAGGTGCTGAAGGGTGCAATGGATTGTTCTCATCTTCAATGGAAAAAAGATCAAATTTCTCGTCAGTGGGTGTATAGTTTTCATCAATAAAGTTCTCACATCCGTCCTCCATCAAGTTTTCTGTAAGGGTGTTAGGATAAGGATAATCATAGTCAGCAGATTTCGCTACTTCTACCATTGTCTTCAGCATCTCTGCTCCCAACTTCACCTTGTTTCATGTCATCAATCATCACTGCCCTTTTTAAGCTTATGAGGAACTTCTCTTTGGTTGGTAGGATTTTAGAGCTTATGATGGAATACCATCCCTTGGCTTCAACATTTAGATCATCCCAAGTGATTTTCACCCCTCCTCTTCTCCATGCAGGGTCTCTTTCTCTTCCTATGATGAGAGCTAGCCATTGTTTTTGTGCTTTCTCTTCCAAGGCTTACTTGGCAATGTGTTCTTGGGGAATAAAATTTGGAATCCCTAAATGATCATTCAAAGCTTTGGCAGAAATGTCAACTCCAATATCTCTACATACCACCCTCCCCTCTGGCTCAGACTTCTTCCCTAGCTCTGTATATAGCTCCAGAATTATGTCAATGTTTGTATCACCCAGGGTTTTTGTGAGAAGCTTTGCTCATCCGGTATTAATGAATGCTTGATAGAAGTTTGGGCTAAACCTCTTTAGCCTGTCTGTCCCTATCACCCTCTCAAGAATGAAGAGATTAGCAGATTCATCCTCGACTCGATCCATAGAATCAGCTTCAATGGATGAAATGGAGATGGAGTGAGGGGACTCCTCTCTTTGCCTCTTCTTTGGTCTACCTCTTTGTCTTGGAGGCATTGTATCTGTAAAAATAACTAAGGATATTGTTAGATAAACTTGTTTAAGCAAAGGGGAAGCATGCTAGAATTAGCCTAAAGCGATAGATATTGAGTGATAATAAAAGCTTAAACATGTTTCAGAAAATAGGTAAAAGGGCGGGGGCATGTGTAAAGGGCAGCCGCCTCTTGGTCAAAAACTGACAAGGGGAGGCCTACACTACAAGGGCGGAGAAAGTCCTGAGGACTTATTTTTGCATACTTGGAAAAATTTTCAATCTATTCCAATAGGCGGTCGCCTCTTTGAAGACCGTCTCTTTTACAAGGGTGAGGGACACTGCAAGGTCGACCAAAAAGGGCGCCCAAAGTCCCGGGAGCGTTCCTTTTTTTTACTTAGCCAAATTTTTAGCAAGTTCAGAAGAGCGGCCGCCCAATCAATAGACGGCCTCCAAATGAACCCGTTTTGTTTTCATGAAGATAAGAGGCGGCTCACGCTGCAAGGGTGACCAAAAAAGAGCCCAAACATCATAGAGGTGCCTTTTCCACACTAAGAAAAAAAATTTAAGGTCTAGCTAAAGGGCGTCCACCTCATGAAGGGGTGCCCGCCTGTTCTTAGGCACTCTCTCTTAAGAGAGATGGGTCCTGTGAGACATAACAAGCGGCCACACAAACAAGGTGCGACCTTTGTCTTATCACCACATTTTCAAAGTTGAAACCATATGAAAGGGCGGTCGCCTAAAAGAGGGGCGACCGCATGTTCTTGAACCATCAGTAGTTCAAGGTGACCACCCATTAAGGGCGAGGGCCCTTTCTTTGTCAGCAATACAACAATAGCATAACTTGGTTCACAACTACCCTTTTGGTTTCTCTCTCAAGGTAAAAACACTCTCAATCTTCAAGAATTCAAGATGATAAACAGGTATGCACATCCTTCCCCCAACCATCCTAAGTTATGTTTTTGGTGTTTTCAAATTTATCATCTAAACTAAATCATACTCTTAAAATGTTAAGATTAAACTAAAAATTAAAAGTAAAGTTGAATTGAAAGGCTTACTAGATAGATGATGCAGTAGGATGCGTGAGTGAGTGATTTGTTGAGTGAGTGGGCGAAGGGATTCCGATGATCGAAAGTTATGGAGGAAGCTGGCGGTTAGGGTTTCAGATAGGACTAGTGCGAAGGGGTGAAGAGGCGCCCGTAGAGTTCCTTTTATACCCCTTAACCGAATAATCATTATGAAAAAGAGGAGCCCACCTCTAGCAAGGGCGGTCGCCCATGCTCTGTCTTATAGCAATACATTCTTTGGAATAAAAGGGCGGTCGCCTAAGCAAGGGGAGACCACCTATTGGTTCCCTTCGCCCACTCATTCTAAAGAAATCACTCACTCTAAAGAAATCACTCACTCAACAACAAATCACTCACTTAGAAAAGGAAGGTCAACACTGCAAGTGTGGCCTTAAGGGTGCTCAAACTTCAGAGAGCTCCATTTTCGACACTTAGCCAAATTTTTTAGGCTAACGAAAAATGCGGCCGTCTCTTAAAAGGGCAGCCTCCATGTCAAAAAGAGCCTCCTACTCTGCATGTGCGGCCAAAAGGCGAAGAAAGTCCAGAGAGCCTCACATTCCATACTTAAAAAAAAAAATTGATTATTTGGTCGCTCTTTCTAAAAGGCGACCACATATTCTTGGCTCCCTGATAGCTTTCATTCCCTCATTTACCTTTACTCACCCAAGGGGCGGTCACCCAAGCAAGGGGCGGTCACCCTGTTACCTGTGAGGTCCTTCTCTTTTCTCATTCTCAATCCAGCCGCAACTCATCTTTGACACCTACAAAATAACACTAACTATTTAAAAACCTTGGGTTACCTCCCAAAAAGTGCCTTAGTTAACGTCGTGGCATGACATCAACCCATTAGCTCAAGGATCAATCAAAAAAACCAAGGCCACCACCTTGGTACTTTCAACAACTCACAAGTAATGCTTCGGCCGGTGCCCATTCACTCTAAAAATCTTACCATCATCACCTTCCAAATCAAGGGCACCATAGGGAGAAACACCAACAATCTTTAACGGGCCACTCTATTTCGACTTCAACTTTCTTGGAAACAATTGGAGCCGGGAATTAAGCAACAACACAAGATCTCCCACTTTGAACTCCCGATTCTAAATCTTCTTATCATGCACAATCTTCATCTTCTTCTTATACAACGAGGCATTCTCATATGCATTGAATCTCATCTAATCAATTTCAGTCAACACCTCCATTATAAAATTTATGGCTAATTTCCATTCCAAATTATAACTTCTTCAATGCCCATAATGCCTTATACTCAAGCTCGATGGGGAGATGACAAGTCTTACACACCAATGGATAAGGAGACATAGCTATTGGAATTTTTTAAGTCGTCCTATAAGCCAAAAGTGCATCATCCAATTTCTTAGCCCAATCCTTCCAGTTGACACTCATGGCCTTAGCCCAAATTTGCTTTATTTACAGGTTGGAAACTTCAACTTGTCCGCTAGTTTGTGGATGATAAGGAGTTGTGACCTTGTGCTTGACTCCATACGTCTCAAGAAGTGAGTCAAATATTTTGTTGTGAAAATGAGAACCACCATCACTTATTATGGCTCTAAGAGGGCCAAACCGAGTGAAGATGTTCTTTTTCAAGAATGCCGCGACACTTCTTGCTTCATTGTTTGGTAAAGCCACCGCTTCTACCCATTTGGATACACAGTCAATGGCCACCAAGATGTACTTCATCCCACAAGACCTTGGAAAGGGACCCATGAAATCAATACTCGATACATCAAACAATTCTACCTCCATGATAGAATTTTGTGGCATTTCATGCTTTCTTGACACACCCCCTGCTCTTTGGTATCAATCAAAAATTTTCACAAAAGCATAAGAATCTTTATAGATAGTTGGCCAATAGAAGCCACACTCCAAGATCTTTGAGGCGGTTCTAACGCTACCATAATGCCTACCATAAGATGAAAAAAGGCATCCATTCACAATCTCCTATTTCTCAACCTCCGGAGCACATCTTCGAATCATCCCATCTACACAAATCTTGAACAAGCATGGTCCATCCCAATAATTATGATGATCATATTTCATGAGCACCATTCATGGTTTTACTAGCATAGTAAATAGGATGAATATCTTTTTAACCCTTTAACCCAACATGCACCAAGAGCCGCATCACTTCCATCACACATCAATTGAAAAGGTAATTCCCAATTGGGGCTCACAATGGTGGGTGCGGGAGCAAAAGACGTAAATTAGTTTTGGTTCTTGAATGTAGTTATCACAGTTTATTCGTTTTGATTGTATTACCTATCTACTTATGTTAGAAGTAATTGTAATAGGTGAACTTTGAGTGATTATTTTGTAAAGCTAGAGTTTAGCTTTGTTGAGTGATTAGGGTCGAGAGTGTAGCTCCTTTGTTACAGACTTTGTAATCTAAAACTTGCTCTTCGTGTTAGTGTAGTTATTTCAAAATCCAGAGTGTCGGTCGTGCTTTTTTTCTCCCTTGAGCAACGAGTTTTTCACGTAGCAACACTGTGTCTTTTGGATTGTTGTTTATTGTTGGTGTTTGTGTTTTTTTCTTTGAGGCAAGAATTCAAGAACAGGATTCTTACAATTAAGAGTTAGGTTTTTCGGCGAAAATCGGAGGACACTATTCAACCCCCTAGTATCCGTAGGAGGTGCCTAGATTATAACACAAACCAGTTCATTGCGGTTGTGGACATGGCAACTTAGGAGTTGCATTCGTATTTTCTAAGCCATACAGTCAGTATGGTCTCTTCTGTACCAGTACAGACCATTTTGTCCAAACCCGAGCTTTCAAAAGGGCTGGAAGAATGGGCTGAAGAACTGGGAGGGTACGATATCATTTATCGACCACGAACAGCCATCGAGTCACAGGTTCTAGAAGGTTTTGCCTCAGACTTTGTGGAGGAATTAGAGCTGAAGATGGAGGAATCAATCAGTAGTATAGAGATGACCAAGCTTCGGTAATACGAAATCTGTATGGATGTAGATCTTGAAAGAGAAGAAGCCAACCTTGATATATGGATCAAGACACCCACCGAGAAGGTCTTCTGTAAGGCTGCGAAAGTTCCAAGCATCGAAGCAGAAAATGAAGCCATAATTCAAGCTCTTGACTTAGCCTACATATTGGGGGCCAGGGAGGTCAGCCTCTTCAGTAGTTCCCAATTGGTGTTCAGTTATGCGAATGAAGTTTTAACCATGGAGGACATCTGTTTGCTAGATCGGCAAGAGAATAAAAATAGTTTTGAAATTTTTTCATAAATGGAAGTTTGTCTATCGGTAAGAAAGCTCAAACGAGGACGAAGAGTCCGAGGATTCATGCACTAATCCGGATGACCAGCAGATAGTGATTGAGTTAACCCCCACGGACCTGATGAACCTCGACGTTCTAAGCACAAGATCCTCTTTAGAGCAGCGTCACACACTTATTAGCTATGTAGACAAGGGAATACTTCCCGAAGACAAGTAAAAAAGTAGACAGCTGCGGAAGCAGGCAGTACATTATTGTTTGATTGACAGGGATTTATACCATCGGGTTGTCAGTGGACCACATGTCACATCTCGAGGCTCAGCATCCTCCAACGAGGAAGCCCTGGCGGATACCTCCGGACCTTCTGGAAATTTAGCATGAAGAGCATCCTGAAGATACGGAGGAAGTGACCACCATTCGACTTTAGAAGTATAATTCTTTTTCAGTATTTACTTTAATTATGTCTAGTTTCTTTTAATTTTGATGGCTGTATTTTCATACTCATGAGCTATGTTACGGGTTCTTACCCACAATAGTTCAGGCCCTGCACCCTTATTTATCAATAAAACTATTATTTTACTTAATCAGTTTTACAATTTAGATCCATTTACGATCCAAATATTCATTGTCCCGGCCAGACCTATGTTGAAGTAATACACCCACTCTTCGCTACACAAAGTAGAGTAAATTACTAGCTTAGAGCTAAACCACGTCTAGCTCAGCCACCAGGCATTATTCATAAGTTGAACTCGTCAATTCAACAAATTTCACCTATATTCCGACGGGGACGCCCACCCGCATAGAGCCAAAAGTCTTAAATACTCGAGTAACTAAGCAAGGACGTCCAAAGTTGGACGCAAAAATGCGATGTTACATACACGGGCTAAAGAAGTCCCATTGTGGGCACAGTACAAGCTGTCATCTATTGATACAGATGAAGCGCCCCTTAGTGCACACGTCGGTCTTTTAAAGACACCAGCCCAGAAAGACATACAAAACATTCTGCATAACTATACAAGTACACATAAAATTGTTGATGAACGATCGTTTTATTAATACCAAATAGCCCGTAGACTCATAATATACAATTAAGTCTTTTTCGAATACAACACTGTTCATTACAGGTATTCTAAAAAAATCTAAAAGGCAAAACTACAAACTTCTCAAAATCTGCACGAGTGAAGATCCTTCATCTAGATTATAGCTACAAGTCGCTAAGAAGTTCGAAGTTTACCTCAGAAGGGGATATGTCGGCCTGAGCATTCTTCAATGCGCGGCCGCTGACACAGCCAAGGCCCAGGTACCTTGATCAAAGAAAGGGTCCTAGAAGCGTCTGAGCAGGGACGCAATGCTCCTCCATATCATCCGTTGAACTTGAAGAGAAACTAAAAGACCTGCTTCGACCCCGGCTGCTCAAACGGGATTGTATTGCCTCGCGGATCTTCAAGCGCAATTAGAAGCTTATCAAAGACAAAGAGGTTTGGGCTAGAAACTTACCACAATGGAGCCTCTTCCCTCATATATTCCACAGCCAGCGGCTGAAGAGGCATTGCAATGGTGATTCAGCAGAATTAGGCGAACAAGGTGAAAGCCATGAATCACAAAGGGATCCAAAGCTCAGTGACACCTTAATCGGCTGATGGCATGAAGCTAAATCCTCTTGCCCTCCATGAAATATAACTAGGCACTGGAGCTTCAACCTTACGTCATTTAAGGAGCTACCTGAACACCTAAAGTGTCCTGGCGGAGAAGTCTCATGGCAGCTGAAAGGGCCAAACGTCCTGACCCTTCATGATAAGAAGAATATCACAGCAATCGATGTGTTAGAAGAAGAGCGCATCATAATCAGTGTGCGTCCCACAATGAAGATATTTTTAAGAACATCATTAGAATCCCGATCAAACTTCATTACTCGGGGGACTCCATTCATCCCTTCATGGATGGAGAAAAAGAAGAAGAAAAGCTGCAAATGATCTTTTTCCTACAGTTTTCCAAGCACCATCCAATCATAGTAAAGGAGTATTTTTTGGAATATTGAACAAGGATCAAATGCAAATATTTTTAAAGAAAGAAGAGTTTTTCTTTCATAAGGAAATTATGAGGAGATGGAGTGTTTTTTTAAGGAAATTTGTGATTTCACTATTGTCACGAAGCTTCTATTTATAGGCTGAAGAAGATATGTTTGAAGAAAGAAATGGTCAAGTGTAATTATGGCCTGAGATATGAAATGATTTGGCACAACAAAAGGCATTCTCGAAAAGGTACATGGAATCAACATCAACCAATCAGATGAAGACACGCGGATTTTTCGAAGAAATCAGTATCATTCTTGATCAAAGAGATTGCGAATTCCGAGGAGTTAGTGAGATATCTTTTCACATCCATCTTGTACACCACTTTCACTTCCTGACTGCTCACGTCTGCACTCAATAAGTGGGGGGACTGACTGTGTGGGCTAAAATATACCACCTACTATTATGAGGATACGAGTCCAGCTGGCAAACTATACTTATCATACAAGTCACCGGGCAAAGAGAATACATGCTTGCTCCGCGAGTTACAACCGTTTAGGCGGTACGGGTGTAGGAGACAAGGTATACATCTCGCCGCCTTAAGGTTTACAGTGTTCTAGTTAGGATTTCATATCTACCACCGCCTTGAGTTTATAAGCCATAGTCTTATTAGTCTTAGTATTTTACTATAATAGGACTGGGTAAATCTATACTATAAATACCCCTCCTTACATTATATTGTACATTAAGCGATTCACACTGAATCTGGCTATTCTCAAGGAATAATACTACTTACTTCTTGTTTATTACTTTTCTCTCTATTAACTTACTTTTTCCATCATTTATACTATATTGCTTGTGACACTATATAAAATCTATCTGTTTTACCTATTGAGCATTTTTTAGGCATAAACAAAAGCCATGAATCACAAGCAGATTCAGAACTTGGTGACACCTTAAACCACTGATGGCATAAAGCTACATCCTCTTGCCTGCCATGAAATGGAGCCAGGCACTGGAGCCTCAACCCGGCACCGTCGAAGGAGCTACGTGAACGGCCACTGCATCTTGGAAGATAAGCCTCACGACAGCTGAAAGGGCCAAGCGTCCTAACCTCTATGCCAAGAGGAATATCACAGCAACTGATGTGTTAGAAGATGAGCACACCATAATTAGTGCACATGCCATATCCAATACACTCCTAAGAACGTTATTAAAATCTTGATCAAACTTCATAACTCGGGGGAATTCGTTCATCCAATCATGGATGGAGAAACAGAGGAAGAAAATTATGGAGGGTCTTTTGTCTACAGTTTTCTCATACACCATCCATTATAAATGAAGGAGTTGTTCTGGGAAAATTAAACCAAGATCAAAGGCGAACATTTTTGAAGCAGAAAGGCTATTATTTCATAAGCAAACTTTGGAAGAAGTGGTATATTTCTCTGAAGGGAGGTTTGTGATTTTCATCCATCATGAAGCCCCTATTTATAGGTGGAATGATATAAGGATGAAGTGTGAAACGGTCGAGCATAATTATGACTTGAGGATATGAAACGATTCATCGCAGTAAAAGGCATTATAGGAAAGATGCATGGAAACGACATCAGCCAATCAAATGAAGACACATGGGTTTCTCGAAGAAATCAAGCATCAGTCTCGGTCAAAGAGACTACGAGCTTCAAGGAGTCAGTGAGATATCTTTTCACATCCTTCTTGCATACCTCTTTCACTTCCCGACTGCTTACGTCAACACTGAGCAAGTGGGGGGACTGGCTGTGTGGGCAAAAATACGCCACCTATGGTTACGGGGATACAAATCCAGCTGGCGAGATTAAACGTATCTTACAAGTCACCTGGCGCAGAGGAGACACACCTGCTCCTCAAGCCACGGCCGCTCAGTCGACGCAGGCATATGATGCATGGTATACATCCCGCCATCTTAGGGTTTACAGTCTCCTAGGTAGGGTTACGTATGTACGACCACCTTGAGTTAGGCCCATGGCCTTATTAGTCTTTGTATTCTACCATAATTAAGACTGGGTAAATCTCTACTATAAACACTCCTCTATACATTGTATCCGGCTTTTTCCCAAGGAATAAAACTCTTTACTTTCTTGTCTATTATTTCTCTCTAAGTTTTACTTACTTTCCTGCGTATTTAATGTATTTCTTGTGACCCTCTAACAAATTTAATTATTTTACCTAAACGATCAAATTTAGGCATAAACAACAGTCTCTACCACCATTAGCTAATACCACCACGACTACCAACTGCATCAACACCACAGTCAACCATCCCCACAAACTACCAAGAACAACCAACATCACCACCAACCACTACCACCAACACCACCAAATACCACCAACCAACCACCAACTAACACCTTACAACCTAATAGTTTGTGGATATAATTTAAGTTATCTTATTTAATTTTTTATATTTATTAACTATAAATATAAATAAACAACATTCAGAAGTTGAAAAATCAAACAGTCTTAATTACTCAATATAATATCTTAAGGGAGTTTTACACCATATACGCATGAAATTCAAAGTATATAACCGACATACCCATTAAAAATGCCACTATTCATGTGGTCCAAAGTATCTACCCGATTTACCCTTTTTTACTGCATACCTTTATAGTATATTATGTTTCCAAAGTACACCTTATTATGGTATACCCTGTCTATCCATTTTTTACGTATACCTTCATGGTATACCGAGTGTATACCTTTATGGTATAACACATAAATTATGGTATACAATTCGAATGGGTAGGGTGGGTAAATATTTTTTAAATATTTTGGGTAAATATGAAATTAATGCGTAAGAGCGGATAAATATATTACTTTTGATGAGTATTTTCCAAAACAACCTATACCTTAATGCACATCTTAAAACAGATATATATGGACCTAACTGTTTTGACTCAACCGTGCTTTCCAACTTACTTTACATTACTTGTCATTCTGCTATATTGATTGAACTTCTCAATATATGTTATTTTTTCCATTATTAGTACCTAATCTCTTATATTTATGTGCTAAGGCCACTATCACACAAATAATATGAACCATCCAACTATGCCTACGATCGATCCGCAAGAGGTCTCTTTAACCCATAAGAATAGAGTTATCAAATGTTAACATCAATATCAAGTGGTTCTTATCCAACAATATATATTATTTTAATCAACAATCAATACATACAATTGATCAAGTAGACCTCCACTTGCTTAATTTAATTCCCTCATAATGATTTCTCAAGAACAGGTAGTAGATATCTTACATTATAATGGACGTTGCGACATTAATTGTTACAAATAATGCCAATTATTTCACCAAATATGTAGTGTGTGGTTCTTCTACTGGCTTGGAGTTTGGAATCTCCGAAATCCTGCACAATGGATTCAATTGAGCAGGAACATGGAACAAATCTTGGGTGCAAATCAAGGTAGAAAAATTTAATTAAGTTTCCTACTTATATAGACTGTTTAAGAATGAAAAGACATAAAATATATTCTTTTGAGATTGCTTCTCTTATAGACACCAATAGCATAACAAGATTTTTATATTTTCTAAGTAACTCTTATCTGTTTTATTTTTAGAATTATGAATTTAATAGTTAGGTGTGTATATCTTACACGTAACTTGATAGTTTAATAATTTCTTTACTTCTGGCGCAAGTATATAAATTAAACTCTTGGTTTAGTTAGAACGAACCTAACTAGAAATATGAACAGGAGCACCATCTCGATCGGTCGCAATGTTTATGTTCAACTATTTAATGAATCTTAAAAGAAACTGGAACTTCAGATTTCAAAGTGCCATAGTGCAGCGGTTTGTTAAACAGATTGATTACTCAAAACTTCTCTTCTAATCATTCGAAGTAGTTATTACATCAGGGAGATGTGATTCATATTTAGCTAAGTATACGTTATCTAACTCAAACAAGTTGTATTGGGTAAAAATCGGCACACGATGATTCGTCTCGGTCATGCAAGTTGACAGCGATCGAGCACGTGACAACAACCCAGAGACCGAAGCAAATAAGTGGGTCACCGAAGTCAGACGCTGAGGTCGTCACCGAAGGCGAGCCGTAAGCTGAGCTTCGGTGCTGCCTACCTCGAGCGAACAGCAAGGCCACTTCACCGAGGTCACATATATGCACCTCGGTGAATCGCCTCAGTTCCAGCGGCTTTGCAGCCCACTACTTCACCCCACTAACTCCCTCCATTAATGCCAAGAACGTGGGTCAAAGCACAATTGATAGTGAAGAACGTGGGCAAGACTCTTAGACCTATAAATAGTAGTTCATTTTGTATAACGGGTATCCAGAAATATATACTGAAACTCTGACCAAATTTGTACTCATCATTATATATTGAAATCAAGTTATTCTTTCGCATTTACATCTATTTCGTGCATTTATTTAGCTTTGATACGAAGTTTTGCTTATATTCAAACTCAAATTCGATTTGTGATCCTAAAACTGGTTTAAGCCCATACAAATTGGCACCGTCTGTAGGGATATAAGCAGAAACGCTTTGTTCCAAAGTTTCACGTCCTTTTTCGTCAAAGCTTACAGTTCAACGACGTTATGGCTGACAACAGTGATAATATTAACGAACGGGCTGACGTTCCGTCGAGCCAACAGCCCACATCACCAATGACAACCGAAGAGTTCCAAGCTTACGTTGTCACTGCATTAAGAGCTCTCCAAAATCGACAGGATGAGCAAGTTAACATCAATGCTGAATTTCGCGCCTCGCTGGAAGCGAGAAACAACGCAGCACTGAATGGCACCCAGCCTTCGGGTCCAGGTGGAGGCATCCCGCCCTTCGTTCCTACGGGCGCGATAATAGGGGGACCTCACAACGGAGCCACGTCTGGGGGTTCGGGAAACATACCAACTGCAACGCCACACTTCGGGACAGTTCCCACCATGGCTGAAACAACATCCTCGGTCGATGTCAAAAGATTGACCAGGAAAATTGAAACACGCGTTGAGGCTCGCATCGAGGCACGCGTGGAAAAACGCCTCGAGAGTGTGCCGGGGTTAACAAAAGTTGAAGATGATCTTGATATAGATCAATACAGGGAGCTGCCCTTCAAGCCCAAAGCGGCTCCAGCCCCAATCCCCAAGAGCTTCAAAATCATGTGTTTGAAGAAATATGATGGGACCACCGATCCCAGAGTACATGTAAGAGAATATATGACAATGGTAAAGAGCAACGACCTAACGGCAATAGAGCTCGAGTTGATGTTCTTGAAAAAAATTAGCGAGTCCTTAGAGAAAGGGGCTCTGCGTTGGTACATGTGCTTACCAGCGGGTTCGATTTCCACCTTCAAAGAAATGTCCAGCGCCTTCGTTAAGGCACACACTGGGGTCCAAAAGATCCTCCAAAGGAAGGAGGACATATGCGAGGTGAAACAAAGGCCCGGTGAGCCGCTTAAGGAGTTCCTTGAACGCTTTCACGCCGAGCGCATGGAAATACCTCGGATGGATGATACCCTGGCCATCATGGCATTTGAAAAAGGTATCAATATTCGCAATTCTGACATGCCGCTGAATTACGGAAGGAGCTCCAACAATATCAAGTTTTGACATAGGAGGATCTGCACAAGCGAACTTACTCCAAAATCAGATTGGAGGAAGCTGAGTTCAAAAGCCGAGTTTACAATTATAAAAATCGAGACGAATCTTTACACCGCGCCGAGGCGTCGGGAGGCAACCCGAAGAGGACGTACGAGCCATATACCTCAACAAGGCAGCGTATTAGCCAAAGGCTGGGAAATTCATTTAGAAATTCATACACAAATTCACACATAAGCCAACGGCTCGGAGGGAAGTTTCAACCCAGCACAAACCAAAGAAATCCCTCAGGCCCAGCTTTGGCCCCGAAGAAGGATCTGCCTCGGATCTCTGACTATAATTTCAATATATCGACCTCGGAGCTGGTCAATATAGTCAAAGGGACCGCCGGGGTGAGGGTGCCCAAAGACATGAGAACCCCGGCGGATAAGAGAGAGCACAATTTATACTGTGAGTTCCATGCAGATTATGGCCACAAGACCGAGGACTGCAATGCCTTGCGCCTCGAGGTGGCTCACTTGTTGAAAAAAGGAGTATTGGCTGATTTCCTTACTGATAAGGGAAAGGACAATTTCTCCAAGAATCGAGGTGATGGGCAACTACCTCGGGCTCCACCCCCGGAGAGAGTTGTGAATGTCATCACCGGGAGATTAGAGGTGAACGGTATGAATTTCGCAGCGGCCAAGAAATTCGCCAAGTTATCGATCACCATGGAGAAGAGAACCCGAATTGGCGGCTCGGGTAAAGAGATCGTGTTTGACGATGATGACTGTGATGGGATGATGTTCCCCCACCACGATACATTGGTCATCATGTTAAGAATCAACGACTCCGACATCAAGCGAGTCTTGATCGACCCCGGTAGTTCGTCAACATAATCAGCTACGGGGCTGTTAAGAAAATGTGGGTCAAAGGGGAGGTTGCCCCCAAAGCAACAGTGCTAGCCGGCTTCAACAACTCCACGGAGAAAACTTTGGGTGAAATCACACTCAAAACATTCGCCGAAGGAGTAAGCAAGGAAACGCTGTTCTAAGTGATACCCGAGGACTTGGCATACAATGTGATCCTCGGAAGGCCATGGATTCATTCCATGGAAGCTGTTCCCTCCACCCCTGCATCAAGTGATTAAATTCCCTACGCCTTGAGGAGTTTGATCAAGTAAAGGAGAGCAACGAGTAGCAAGGGAATGCTACTCGGTTGCGTTGAAAAGTGGAGTCGCCCCGACCGGGCCAAAGCAATAGCAACTACAGCAACCGGGGTCGAGTGGGGAGGACCTCCGAGGAGAAATTGAGAAGATCCCGGTTTGCATTCAAGAGCCTCGGAAATAAAAAGCCGAGGACTCAACCATTGAGGAATTGGAGTCTTTCATCCTATTGAAAGATTTTCCCGAAAGAAAGGTGTTTGTGGCCTCGGAGTTGGACCCAGAGTCGAAAAAAGCGATTATTGATGTTTTGAAGTCCAACAATGATTGCTTTACTTGGTCTCATTCAGACATGATTGGTATCGATCCGGAGATCATGAATCACAAGCTGAATGCGGACCCAAACTTCACTCCGGTAAAGCAAAAGAAGAGACCTCACGCCGGGGTCAAAAAGAAAGCAATCGAAGATGAAACCACAAAGTTGCAAGAAAATGATTTTCATAAGACAGGTGAAATACCCCGAATGGCTGGCCAATGTGGTTGTCGTACCAAAGGAAGAACGGCAAGTGGAGGATGTGTGTAGACTACACTGACCTGAACAAAACTTGCCCTAAAGACTCCTACCCATTGCCACAAATTGACAGGTTAATAGACTCCACGACTGGACACAAACTATTAAAATTCTTGGATGCATATTCGAGCTATAATCAGATCCTCATGGACCCGAAGGATGAAGAGAAGACCTCGTTCATCACTGACCGAGGTAGCTTCTGCTATAAGGTGATGCCCTTCAGTCTGAAAAATGCCAGGGCGACTTACCAAAGGTTGGTGTGTCTCATGTTCAAGGAGTATATTGGAAAATGTATGGAGGTCTACATAGATGATATGATCGATCGGAATGGAGGATCATTTGAATCATTTGAGGGAAGCTTTTGCTGTTTTGAGACAATACGGTATGAAACTTAACCTTGAGAAGTGTGCCTTCGGTGTTGGATCAGGCAAATTCTTGGGATTCATTGTCTCTGAACGAGGGATCGAAGCTAACCCAGATAAAATCAAAGCTATCGAGGAGATCCCCGAAGAGCTCACCGGGGTGAAAGAAGTTCAACGCTTGACTGGCCGAGTCGCCGCCCTGAGTCGATTTATCTTAAGGTCTCCAGAGCGATGCCACAAATTCTTCTCCGTTTTGAAAAAAAAACAATCACTTCGAATGCACACCGGAGTGTAAACAAGCGCTGAAAGATTTGAAGTGATACTTGGCTAAACGCGCCGTTGCTCGCCAAGCCAAAAGAAGGTGAAACATTGTTGGTCTACTTGGCCGTGTCCGAGGTGTCAGTCAGCGCTGTGCTGGTTCGGGAAGAGGATGGAAAGCAACAGCTCATCTACTATGTAAGCAAGACACTCAACGACGCCGAAACCAGGTACCCACACTTGGAAAAACTAGCACTTGCTTTACTTGTTACTGCTCAGAAACTACGATCCTATTTCCAATGTCACCCAATAGCGGTAGTTTCAACCTTCCCCTTAAGGAGTATATTGCATAAAGCAGAATTATCGGGGAGGTTATCAAAATGGGCGGTAGAGTTGAGCGAATACGACATCACCTATCAACCTCGAACAACCATCAAATCTCAGGTCCTGGCTGACTTTGTAGCAGACTTTAGTGTTGGGATTCTGCCCCAAGCGGAAAAGGAAAACTCCATGTCAAAGAGAACTGCCTTGGGGCTATGGATACTACATACCGATGGGGCAACTAACTCCAAAGGTTCGGGTTTAGGCATAGTCTTGAGAGCACCCACCGGGGAGAAAATCAGGCACTCGGTTCGGTTTAAAAAAGTGACCAACAACGAGGCCGAGTACGAAGCAGCTCTAGCGGGTTTGGAGTTGGCTAAAGAAATGGGGGTGGAAAGAATCAAACTAAGGTGTGATTCGCAGTTGGTAGTGAACTAGGTCCTCGGTAATTATACGGCTCGGGAGCCCAGAATGCAATTATACTTGGATCGAGCACAAAGAATCTTGGCCCAATTCAAGGAATGGAAAGTTAAACAAGTGCCTCGGGAGGAAAATACTGAGGCTGATGCCTTTGCAAATCTGGGTTCGGCGATTGACGAAGCCCACTCGGGGACTGATTCAGTGGTTCGGTTGTTGTCCGTATAAATGAGAGAGATGAAGTTGCAGGTCAATTCAGTGGACAACAGATGGGATTGGCGGAGTAAGTTCATCTCTTACTTAGACTCGGGGACTGTTCCCCAAGATAAAAAAGAAGCAAAAAAGTTAAGGACCCAAGCAGCCTCGTATCACCTGATCGAGGGTAATCTGTACAAGAGGTTATATTGCGGCCCGATGGCCAACTGTTTGGGTCCCGATGAGGCCAGGTATGTGATGGCCGAAGTGCACGAAGGCGAGTGTGGCAACCACTCAGGGGGAAAATCCTTGGTGCGTAAGTTATTAAGAGCTGGGTATTATTGGCCCACTATCAGTGCCGATGCAAAAGCCTTCGTGCAGAAATGTGATAAGTGCCAACGCCATGGACGGATGATCCACTAACAGGCTGAGCCTCTACATTCAGTGGTATCACCATGGCCCTTCATGAAGTGGGGGATGGAGATTGTACCATTGCCAAAGGGAAAAGGTGGTGTTCGCTTTATTCTAGTGCTAACCGATTACTTCACGGAATGGGTGGAAGCAGGGGCTCTCACCGAGGTAAAGCAAAAACAAGTAATCGATTTCATCAAGAAGAACGTCATCTACAGGTTCGGTGTCCCGAGGGAGATTGCCTGTGACAATGGTAAACAATTCATTGGGGCAGCCATCACTGATTCCTTCAAGCAATGGGGGATTAAAAGAATTGCTTCGACTCCTTATCACCCAAGTGCCAATGGCCAAGCTGAGTCTTCAAATAGAATCATAATCGAAAATATCAAGAAAAGGCTCGATGAGAAGAAAGGACCTTGGCCCGAAGAGCTGTCGGGGGTGCTATTGGCCATGCGGACAACGGAGAAGAACAGCACCGGTGAGACTCCTTTCTCTCTTGCTTATGGTATGGATTCCCTCATCCCCGTGGAGGTGCGCGAACCAAGTCTTCGGTATGCCTACACCACCGAGGACGCAAATCAACAGGCTATGCGCATAGAATTGGATCTGCTCGAGGAGAAAAGAGAGTTAGCTCTGGTTCGGCTGGCCCAGAAAAGGCAGATCGAAGCCTACCTCAATAGGAAAAACCAAACTCAGAGATTTCAAAGTTGGCGACTATGTGCTAAAGCCAACAAATCAGTCAACGAAGGAAGACAACAGGGGAAAGCTTGTTGCAAATTGGGAAGGACTCTACAGAATCAAGGCAGTCGTTGGAAAGGGATCTTATCAAATCGAGAATTTGGAAGGTGAGCCCGAACCTCTGAATTGGAACATTTCCAATCTGAAGCGGTACTAGATCTAATCGAGGTAAATGCTCTTTTACTCTTTTTAAATTAACCCACAGCCCCGAGCCGAACAACGCTCCTATGGCCTCGGTCGAAATGTACTAACTTGCTCCTCATTCCATTTTTGCTTGACCTTTTCAGGAAGCGAACCGAACAATTTCTAGTGCTCGGATCTTCATCAAGATTCACAACCTAACACTGGGGGGAGTGAGAGGCAAGAGTTGATACCGAGGTCGACATTGAGCCTCCCAAGCGAAGCTTATCTATCCGACAACCGGGGACTGATGCCCGGGGAATAGATTTAGTACATTGTAATCTCGCCCGGCAGTGGCATATTGTTAATTTTCTTTTTACCCAAGGTCCGCTTCGACTTGGTGCCATGTAAATAGCCGATTTCTGGCTCGTTGATATCAATGAAATAATGTTGATCTCACATCTATTTGTTTCTATAATCTCTTGCACTCCGAAACTGCACTTTTGAATGCATCGACTCGAGGACGAGATGTTGTTCTAAGTTTGCATCAATTAAATTCAATCAAATCTTGCAAGCAAGTTATTTATTTACTAGAAGATGTTCGGTACATGCAAAAACCAACACTTGAAAACATGAATGACATTTCATCAAAGAGCCCGAAGGCTAAGAATATTTACATCAAAAAAAGACCCACATGTCTAAAAAGTTATGCATAAAACGCCCGAAGGCTTACAAAATGCAATCGGAAATCTAAACCTCGGGAGAATCACCTCCATCCTCGGAGCCTCCCTCGGCTTCTTTATCATCCTCCTCATCGTCATCGCCGCTCGAGGCCTCACTTGATGGGAGTTCATCAATAATAGCTTGAGCTTCAGCCGACTTCGCCTCAGCTTTTGCAATCTCCTCATCCAAGTTAAGCTCGCTGGTGCGACACCGCTTTAGCAGCCTCAACCGAGATTGGATAATGGTCCATCGCTTATCCAGCTCGGCCCTCTTGACCTTGATCGCAGCCTTACTTTTATGATCGGCCATTTCGTCTCGAAGGGCCTCAATCTCGGCTTCATTAGCTGAAAGTTTAGAGGTTTCACCCTCCAGCTTTTTTATATGAAGCACATGCCTCATCAGCTGATCGTGGTGCTTTTTGGCCATCTCTACGGTTTCACCTTTTACTTGGGTCAGTTCGGCGCAGAAACTGGCAGCCTCGGCTTTTAACCTCGAACGCGCAGCTTGGGACTCAGCATCAAGAGCTTGAATCCTTGCCTCAGAGGAAGCTCTAGCCTCAAGTAAATCGGACTGGGACTTGGCTAGATCAGCCCTCAATCCAGCTATTTGCACTCTAAGGCTGTCCTTCTGCTTGTCCCAAGACCCAGCCACGCGTTGAAACTCCTCCGCTCTTGCAGTCTCGAGCTCGATGGCTCTCAATAACAACACGAACTCCAGGGAGAAAAGTCGTCAAAAATCAGCGTGATGAAAAATATACCCAGAAAAGAAGTAAACTTAAAAGATCGAAGCTTACTCTGAGAGCATTTGCCGAGAGGACAGTAAATAGCTTAGCTAGGGAATATAGTTGCACCACTTTATCCTCTTCGGGGCCGAGCAGGGGCATCAGGCTCAATATGTCCCCTCGGGTGCCTGAAAGCAAATTTGAAGAAGTGGGCACATCCATCTTCCGAAAGGATCCAACCGAGGACGAAATCCTCGCGGGTTCAGATTGTGCTCGAACCGTACCAACTTCGGCTCTCCCTTCGGTGATAGCAGCCCCAACCTCTCCAACTTTGGCCTTACCCTTGGCCCTAGCCATCATAGCCTCGGCATCTTGCTCTTGACCTTCCAGATCCACAACCTCGATTTCCTTTCGGGCAGCGGTGTCCACGGGAGCGACTTCATCGGGCTCGTCAATCAGCCTTCGAAGCGGCTCCGTTATAACTTCGGGCCCATGAGAGGTTGCTCCCTCGGTACGAGGGGCCACAGAACGAGAAGGCTTCTTTGAAACTGCTCTCTTCTGCTTCACACCTACGAAACGTAACATAAAGGAATTGAAGCAAGGAAGCAGAGAGGAATGATAACCGACGAATTGATCAAGGATAGTGATTACCTTTGGAGGACCCTTGGCCGGGGGCCCCCTTCGAAGCTTTTGAAGACTTCGCAGCCTTCGACCCCTTCAGTTCCTTCAAATCTCGTACCACCGAAGCCAGGTTGTCGTCTAACTCGGTCTCTTCCCCATCCTTTTTCTTTTTCTCCTCCTTTTTCTTGTTTTTCTTGTATTGACGGCACGGTTTGGAAAACCTAACTCCGAGGGGAAAGAAGTCAGCAAAACGAAGTAAAAAATCCCAAAACAACATACCAAGTAAGACACCACAAAAGAGCATACCATGCCGTTTACTTTGCACACCAAAGTCAGCAGCCATCTTCATCCATTCAGTTAATCCCTCGGGGGAATGATGTCAACCTTGTTGGCTAAGAAGTAATAGAGAAGCACGGTTAGCAACTATAAACGACCACCGAGGAATGAAATACAGATGAAGGGATACTTACGTGTGTTGTTCCACCGCTAAGGGAAATCAGGTTCGGTGGACAAAACGTTAGTTTCCAGCAAGATGTAGCGGTCATTCCAGCCTCGGTCCCTGTGGTCCTCACTCTTGTGGAGGAGCGCGTACTTGCCTCGGTTGTTCAACGCCACAACCCCAGCCTTGTGAAAATAGGGATAGTAAAGAGAGATGAGATGTTTCAAAATGAATTCGACCCCGGCTTCTCTGCTCATCCAGTCCATGCACTGAACGACTCTCGAAATACTGGGGCCCAGTTGGGCCAAACACAAGTTGTAGGCTCGGCAGAAGTCATCAATAATCTTGTGCACCTGGAGGGAGAAGCCGAGGGTGAAAGGTTAGGTGTAAGCGAAAGAGAGCCCCTCAACATGGTGGAAAACTCTGCTTGTTGGATCAGATATAATCACCTTCACCTCGGGCCCAAATTTGCACTCCCTCCGGACCCCCTCAATATGAGCTTGTGTTATGCGAGTCGGTGTTGTGTTTACGGGAATATTTCTATTCTTCTCTTCTTGATCGGCTGATTGAACCTGTAGCTTGAGGTCCTTGCCGTTGTCAAAATGAGAAGGGATTATTTGGTAAGGCTCGAGCTCTTGCTCGAGGGGAATTACCGGGCCCGAAGATCCCACCTCGGTGACGTTTCTGCCCTCGACCTCGCCCACGGCATCGTCGCCCTCGGCGTCATCACCTCCATCATCACCATCTCTATGGATGACGTCGCGGAAACCACCTACCATGGCGTCATCAAACATGACATCATCCTCCTCTTCCATATCGGCGTCATCAACCTCCACCGCCAAATCACGCCTGGCTCTCGCCTTACGGTGCATAGGGCCCCCAACGCCAGACGTCACCTCTCCACCTTCCGCCGCAGTCGTTTGGATCGTCGGCGCAGCAGCGGCGGTGTCGCCACTGGCAATGGCCGCAACTGAGTGCGAAGCTCGTACCCTCTCGCCTGAATCACTCGAATCTTGCTTAGATTAAGTGGTAGACATGGTAGTAGGTTGAGTTTGGAGTTTTTTTGAAGATGAGAATTGATCAAAAGAAGTGTGAAAGCTTTTGCTTCTTTGGCACTGTTGATTGCGGGAGGTAAAAGTGGGGAAAAGGGTTTGGTGAAGAAGTATTTATAGGTATGGAAGAAGCATGTGGAGAGGCATCATCATTGTAACGTTGGGAGAAACAAAAAATACGGCATGACCGTTCCAATGGCCAACGGATAGGTGATATGTGTCAGTGAGAAGTGACCTGAAGAGATGCGAATCGTTGACAAAATTTGAAACGCTTGGATAAGATCAAGCCACGTCGTTTTTCCGCTGGATTTCACTCCACTCCTCGGTAACTTCGGTAAGCAACCGAAGAGCTGGGGGACTATCTGTATTGGGTAAAAATCGGCTCGGGATGATTCGCCCCGGTCATGCAAGTTGACTGCAACCGAGCACATGACAACAAGCCAGAGACCGAAGCAAATAAGTGGGTCACCGAAGTCAGACGTTGAGGTCGTCACCGAAGGCTAGCCGTAAGCTGAGCTTTGGTGATGTCTACCTCGAGCGAACAGCAAGGCCACTTCACCGAGGTCACATATATGCACCTCGGTGAATCGCCTCGGTTCCAGCGGCTTTGCAGCCCACTACTTCACCCCACTAACTCCCTCCATTAATGCCAAGAACGTGGGTCAAAGCACAATTGATAGTGGAGAACGTGGGCAAGGCTCTTAGACCTATAAATAGTAGTTCATTTTGTATAACGGGCATCCAGAAATATATACTGAAACTCTGCCCAAATTTGTACTCATTATTATATATTGAAATCAAGTTATTCTTTCGCATTTTCATTTATTTCGTGCATTTATTTAGCTTTGATACGAAGTTTTCTTATATTCAAACCCAATTCGATTTGTGATCCTAAAACTGGTTTAGGCCCATACACAAGTACATTAGATAACTCAAGTTATAACGCCCAAATATTTAGCATAATGCTAGAATATCCCTTTTCACAAAAAGATAATCATGCACTAATATCAATGCTTATGTAATCCATGAGATCACCAATCAGAAATCAAATATAAATATGATCTGTTCAATCTTCTTAGAAAGATTTGAAAGAAAAGGTGCTAAAAAGAAACCAATCAAAGAGTGATCACAAATGGCATTTCCTGAAACATTAACAAATAAAAGCATAAAATTAATAAAAGTGAGAACCAACTAATAATCAACTCAATCAATTATATTGCTACTGCAACAAAAAAGCTATCAAACTCCTTATATTTTTGGGAACCTTTTGAAGGATGATGATTAGAGACGAATTCAAAATTTTAATTTTATGGCGCTAAAATTCATTATACTTGAAATTATAAATTAAAATTTTTAATATTTGCTAAAATTATACTTTTCATATAGATACATCCATATCCATATAGAGAATGTTGTGTACTTGTGTTCATTATACTGTCCCATCGGCTCCACCAAAAATGATAGCAAGGTTTTTCTAGATTACTTCATCGTGGCTCGTAGGTTACATTGCATGTTGTCCTCCAAAAGCCTTCTCAACCGTCCAATGTGCTATATCCATGAAGGCTGAAGCTTTGCAATTCTTTACGTTTTAAACTCGACTGCTACTTCCATACAGACGGCATAAACGATTTTTGCAGCTTCAAGTCATCTATAACATAATTATAATAAAATTGATATCAATGAAAACTGAACTTAATTAATAACTTAAGAAAATACTGCAGGTTACATCTGATAAAGTTAAAATATCCTTATATTTTGTTTTATATGATTTTTTAAATAAAGAAAAAAGACATTAGAACTTCTGCTCTTACATTTCTATAGGTATAGAAAATATCATTACGACTAAAATTGAAAGTTCAAAGTTATATGATTTTCAAAAATAATAATATGTCATTTTTTTTCAAACAGCCAAAAAAAAAAAAAAGTATGAAAATACTAAAACAATAGGAGTATGTGGATTATATTATTTTTACTCTATTACTGCATGTAAATTATATCTCACTTGTAATCTTTGTAGCTTGTTCAGAGATCGAACAGTCCCAATTTAAAACCTTGTCAAGTGGAACAAGTATATTATTTGACAGTGCAATAGTGCGATATTGCAAGATAAAGATTGGTAAGCGTTTCATCCTGAATAACACAAAAATATTCCTAGACGAGATGATTAAGTCAAGACTGACACAGATTACTGGATATGTTGTTTCACTTAGTAATTTTTGGACCTCAAAAGAAAACCTAAAATGAATTTTTTTTAGAGTTTCAGGCAGTTTAGATTTGCAATTTTTTACCAATGTCAAGTAAGGGCCCGGCAATCATACCACGGCGGTCAAAAAAGCGTGTTCCCTTCACATAAGACACACCATAGACCATCCTCGACCTTCTTCGTTTTCGATGAAAAAAAATCTCGATCTCCGAAAGCGTTTATATATATATATATATATATATATATATATATATATATATATATATATATATATATATATATATATATATATCGGAAAAGGCTCAACATTGCCCTTAACCTATTGAAAATAGGATATTTTTGCCCTTCGTTAACCTATTGGACCAAAAATACCACTAACGTTATTTTTTGGCTTAAAATTACCCTTTTGATAACGGAGATCTGACTCAGTTTCTATGGAGCATTTTTTTAAACCACATGGCGTTTATATATTGGTCCACCTGAATTTAACCCAATATCAAATTTAAACCAAACCCACCAACCAACCCCAACCTAACACATTTCCTTCCCCATTTAAAATACTCAAAAAATCTAGCCTTATTTGCTTCATTATACCATATTTGTGCTCTTTTGTCTTCTTTTTTTTCCGAGCTCCTCTTCTATCTTTTTCCTTCAATTTTTCATATTTTTATTTATTGTAAGCAAAATTATGTTGAAAATTTAATTGGATGATTATGATTGAACCTTTTTTTTTGTGGGATTTCTAAAGGTGGGAGTATTATCCTCCACTCTAATATAAAGAATAAAAGCACTCAGCTCTTCTACCATAGCAAGCAGCACCAAAAAATATGTGGAACACGATAACAACTTGTTAATCACCAAAAAAATTGATTAGATGAACAGACATAAAAATATTGTTAATTGTCTTCATTGCTTATTCATGAGGGCTAAGACAAAGATGATTTGAGTTCTATTGGTGGTGGCGGAATGACAGAGAAGACGATGGTGCTATAGATTTTAGGGGAGAAGGAAAGAACGAGTGATTTTTGAAAGCTTTTTGGGGTAAAAATTATGGGGGGAGGGGGGAAGGCTTTTAATGGTTACTTGCGAACGGATATGGAGGTATTTGGATTGGGGGGGGGGGAGGTCTTATGGACGAAAATGGGTGAATAAAAGGGTGGAAGATGGGTAAAATATTGAGAAAAGTAAGAGGATAGAAGATGGGTTGTAAGGTTGGGTTGAATTTTGGTGATGGTTATTGTCAATTGAGTAGGGATTTAATGGATTTGGATCATAGTCTATATGGACGAATAAAAACTCGCCACGTAATAAATAAAATCCCACTCATCATCCTAGTCATGATTCCGTCAACGGGAGGGTAAAAATGCCCCATTTTCAATAGGTTGAGGGCAATTTTGAGCCTTTTCCATATATATAGTTGTAAAATGACTTATCTAGCGATTGGACATAAATTTGGTTGAAGTTTGAAAAAAGAATATTTGAAGTGGTTGAAAAATAATTTTTGAAATTTGAGGTTGTGTTTGTACATACATGTTATTTTCCAAAACACACCACTTAACTGTTTTAAGGACCAGTTCCTTAAAATGTGTTCCTTTACTATATTATATGCGGAATCAAAACTGTAAGTAAATGAACACCCAATATTAGCGTGGAAAAACCCCCTTTAACTAGGGATCAAAAAACCATGACCTACTCTTGCAAGTAGGATTTCAGCTTCACTATGTAAAAGACTCACTTGGTTACAAGGCTACCTTCTTACTAGCCTAGGACTAACTCTAATCCTCTAGTGACCTCTTTCACGAACAGTAAAGTTTCTTCAAGTACACGACTTGAACAGAAAAGATACAACTCGATAATACCTACTACAGTTGAACTAAGATTGAACTTTGACAAAACTCAATCTAGGGAACAGGTTCTTACTTAGTTCCCTGTAGCTTCCTGATTACACAAATACTATTAAAACTCTTTCAAAGCTAACACTCGATTCTCTCTGTATTTGTGCATACATCAATAGCTGATATACTCCTCGTTTTATAGCTTCAGCAATCATAAAGTCTTAATCAATTAGAACTCTAAAGCTTCCAAGAGTTTAAGTCCTAATTGAACTCTTCACTAAATCACCCGTAATCTCTTAGCTCTTATCCACTGTTTATGCAATCTTTTCATATCACGTTTAGACCTGCATAATTATCAAGATAAACATTAGTCTAAGGATAATTGATAATATTTCAGCTTAATTGATTTTGCATGAATTATCTATTTAGCTGCAGTGATTCAAAGGAACATGTCCTTTGGATCTGTTCCTTAGTCATCAGTCAAAACTTCAAGCTTATCCTAGCCAACATTTTCCCCCTATTTGGTGATGACAAACTCATAAACGTAGCATGTCCTTTGGATCTGTTCCTTAGTCATCAGTCAAAACTTCAAGCTTATCCTAGCCAACATTTTCCCCCTATTTGATTATGACAAACTCATAAGCGTAGCTGCATGTCCTTACTGTCCTGAAGTACAACTTGAAACTCAAAAGCAATCAGTAGAGACTTATTTTATCATTAAGGATCAGATTTTCAAATAGGTATAAAGTTCACGCAAAATCAGCTTGCCCTTCCCCCTTTTGGCATCATTGAAAAGGTTGCATAAAAAAAATAACTCAAGTGTTAGAAACAATCAACACATGGCCATTGAGGCAACTCAAAATGAAAACACAATTCATACTAAAGCAACTGCAAAACAATGATATTAGCCATCAAAGACAAGTCATCATTAACAAAAGGTTAAACTAGGGGATACAAGCAAGTACTACAAAATTATTCAAAAACTAGAAAAGGAAAAGACTAAGGTACTAGAACTACTCTAAATCCCACTGGACAAAAGATGGCCTATTGCTAGGGTGATCCAGATGTGGAAGGACCAGGTCCTTGAGACTTGTTCAACAACTCAAACATCTGTTTGAGCATACCCTCATTAGTCTCCTTTGCCTTTGTAGCCTCTGCCTTCCAGTAGTTCTTTTCCTCCTCCAACCTTGCTATTTCAGCAGCTTGTATGGCAACCTGTTGCCTTAATGCCCTCACCTTGTTGTTCAAAGGCTGTCTACTAACACCAGCCTGTGGAGGATCAGCTTGAACAGGCAAGTCACAGCTGATTAGTGTAGCACATCCAAACTTCTCATTCTTTGTAGCCTTAACTACTCCTTCCAAAGGAATTTTCAATTTTGCAAACAAATCAGTCAGGATGAAGCCAAAGGGCAAAGAGTGCTTCTTCTTCCCAGTAACAACCCTTTTGATTAAGTGGATCATAAACCTGGGCCAGTTGATTTGCTTATCAGTGTCAAGAAGTTCCATAAGGACCAGGTCCATGAAACTAGCAATTCCGCATTTCTCCTGCCTTGGCATCACAATCTTGTTCACAAACTCAAATATCACTTGGTGCTGAGGGTGCATCTCACTCTTCTGCACAGCTCTTGGTTTTTCTTCCTCCTCATTCTCAGCAAATTTCCTTGTGATTTCAAATCCATTAGGCAAATTTGTCAAATCAGGCCATACTTTCTTGGCATAGCTATCATATCCTACAAATGGAACCCCCAGCAGTTCACCAAGTTCCCTATTGTCAAAGGTAATCTCATGGTCATGGACAGAGGTGGTAATCCTATCCCTCTTGATAGAGCAGTTCTTGTAAAACTCATGAACCATCTCCTTTGCACAGTTTCCTGTAATCTGAAGGACCATGTCCCTCCATCCTTAAGCCTGCAATTTCTGCAACAACCAAACCATACTCTCTTCCTCCACATCAGAGAGTATCCTACGTTTCAAAACTTTCCTAGTCATAATGTCAGCATGGACACAGTGCTGAACCTCATCTCCCTCATCCTTACTCTCACTGTCCTCACCAGCAAATAATTCATAAGAACTTGAATCAGAACTTTGATCAACCAAGGTTCTTTAAGAGGACCTGGCCCTCTTAGAAGATTTCACTGCAGCAGCCTTCACAGAGCTTCTTGTTACACGCCCCTGTACAACTTTTCTTTTCATAGACAGAGGCACAACTACCTCAACATCTTCCATCTCATCAACTTCATCATCCACAACATCTCTCTCTTTTTCTACAAACTTAATTTCTTCTTCCTCAACAGGATCAGCAACCTGTTTTCCCTTCCCTTTTCTGCTTCTTTCCACAGCAGCAGCTAATTTCTCATCAGCAGCCTTGACAGCACTCTTTGTCCTCCTAACCCCAGTAGCAGGAGTAGAGACAGAAGGAACAGGTCCTTTAGCCTTAGAGGAAATTTCACCTTTCTTCTTAATCCCTTGCTTATAACTATCACTAATTTTCTTTAACTTAGCAGCAATCTCAGCAGACATTTGGTCATCAATGGGTCCCTTCCTAGCAAGTTTTCTTTTTAAACTCCTAATGTTGATCAAATCAATAATAGGCTTATCAATATCACTCATAGCTTCCTCAACATTTATCACATCTTCCATGGGTGCCCTAAAAGAAACCTGTGGAGACCCAGATGATTCATGCATGGGTGGTTCCAAACGTTTTACAGTTTCCCCTTCCCCCTCAGGAAAGTTCCAGACCCCTCTTCCTTGCCCCCCTTCATCCTGTACTACATTTAAGGGAGAGGCATAATTTACCAGATACTGATAAATAATCATAGTCCTTTGCAAGTCCTCAACCTGTTCAACAATCGACTCAGCAGTGGGAACTGGTCCTTCCTCCTGAATTTTTTGGTTCAGGCACTTTTCGAATATTTTTAGGAATTTCAGGGTTTGGGTTTGTGGTGTCCATGGATGAAGGAGGGTTGGGAATTTGTGGTTGATCAGAGGTGGATACAGATGATGAGTTTTTTTAGGAGAAAGAGACATTCTAGCAATACGATTCAAGAGATATGTTACTATTCTTTCTGAAATTTTGAGAGTGCAATTTAAAACAAAGTAAAAGAATAATATGGAAGGAGGAGTGTATTTATAGAATGAAATAAGTAGTGGATGTTGAGTTTGAGAAGATCACAATTACCTTATTGAAAGAAATTCAGCCGTTAAAGGACTCTTGGGAGTCTCCCAGAAAAAAAAAAGTCGTTAGGCTTTGAAGTTACCTATTCTGGATGGGAACTGTTCCTCCGATGGGACTAATATTCAGTTTAGATATGATAGGATTCCTAGTGGGATTTATCCTAATTACAAGTTACCTATAGCCTTAATCTTCTAAGATAAGTGAATAATAAGGAATACATACCTGATTTTAACACGAAAAATCAGTGTCCTTCTAATTTGAAACACTTTTGTTCAATCTAAAATTCTAAGAGCATAAGGGTAACATCATTCAATTTTAGCAACTCTAAACAAAAATTATGGCATAAGACTATACAATGAAGTATTTAGCTGGACTGAATATTTCAAATTGACTTGAATAAAATTCATTTTAGGTGCAGTTTTCTAGCCAATTATGAAGTAAAGCATTGATGAATTTAGGTGAATTTAATCATCCCTAATTCCAACCTATTTCTTTCAAAATCATCTCTTCCTAAAGCTTTTGAAAATATGTCAGCAATTTGCTTTTCAGTAGGACAAAATGCTATGGTGATTAAACCTTTTTCATAGTTATCTCTCAAGAAATGATGTCTTATATCAATGTGTTTAGTTCTTTTGTGATGCACTGGATTTTTTGTCATGTTAATGGCACTAGTGTTGTCACAAGAGATAGGAACAGTTCCTACATCAACACCAAAATCCTATAATTATTGTTTAATCCATAACAACAGTGAACAACATGAGACAGCTGCCACATATTCAGCCTCAGCAGTGGAAAGTGCCACTGAATTTTGTTTCTTGGTTCCCCAAGAGACCAAACATTCACCAAGAAAATGTGTCATACCTGAGGTACTTTTCCTATAAATAAGGAAACCTGCATAGTCAACATCATTATATCCAACAAGATTAAAAATACCACCTTTTGGATTCCAAAGTCCCAAAGGACCTGTTCCTTTCAGATATCTCAATATTCTTTTAACAGCTTTCAAATGAGATTCCTTAGGATCTGACTGAAACCTAGCACACAAACCAACACTGAACACAGTATCAGGTCTACTAGCAGCTAGATAAAATAGAGAACCAATCATACCTCTATACAATTTTTGATCAATTGATATTCCATGTTCATCAAGATCCAATTTTGTGGCAATGGAAATAGGTGTATCAATTTCCTTAGCATTATCCATGTCAAACCGTTTAAGTAATTCCTTAACATATTTTTGTTGATGGATCATAGTTTTATTTGAGGTTTGCTTCATTTGTAAACCCAAAAAGAAATTGAGTTCACCCATCATGCTCATCTCAAACTCACTCCCCATCAAATTTGCAAATTCCTTACTTAAATTTTCACAAGTAGCACCAAAAATTATATCATCTATATAGATTTGAACAATTAAGAGATGCTTACCTTTTTCTTTCAAAAACAGTGTGCTATCAATTTTACCTCGCTTGTATCCATGCTGAAGTAGAAATTTTGATAGCCTTTCATACCATGCTCTCGGTGCCTGCTTGAGTCCATACAAGGTCTTTTCCAACTTGTACACATGTTCGGGGAACTGTTCATTCTCAAAGCCTAGAGGTTGCTTAACATACATTTTTTCTTTTAAGTAACCATTCAGAAATGCACTTTTAATATCCATTTGATGTAGAGCAAATTCCATGCATGTAGCACAGGCTATGAGAAGTCTTATTGCTTCCAATCTTGCAACTGGAGCAAAAGTCTCATCATAGTCAATGCCCTCCTCTTGACTATACCCCTGAACAACTAACCTGGCCTTATTTCTAGTTACCATGCCATCCTCATCAAGTTTGTTTCTGAAAACTCATTTTGTTCCTATTATGGACATGTTCCTTGGCTTGGGTTCCAGATGCCAAACCTGACTTCTTTGGAATTGATTCAATTCTTCCTGCATAGCATTGATCCAATCTGCATCCTTCAGTGCTTCTTTCACATTTTTGGGTTCAACAAAAGACAGGAAAGCAGTAAAGGCACACAGATTGTGATTTTTAACTGCTGATCTTGTTTGTATTCCAGCAGTCTTATCTGAGATTATTTGATCCACAGGATGTGAACCTTGATACTTGTAAGGCTTGAGTATCAAACCATCTTCAGAAGTCCCTTGCCGAGGAAGAGTTCCTGAGGAAGTAGCATTGCCAGTTTGTGATGTGGATCCAACATTTGTTCCCCATGTTTCTGTGCCACTCTTCTCAGTTCTGTCCTGAGGAACAGTTCCTTGCAGTTCATTTCTCACAGTATCCCTATCCAATGTCTGCATTTATGGATCAATTTCATTATGTTTCAGCATTCCAATCTCTTCATCCTGCTGTACCTGTTCTTGAGTGAGACTATCAGTTTCATCAAATTTAACATGCATGCTTTCTTCAAATTTCAATGTTTTCTTGTTAAAAACTCTATAAGACTTACTATTTGAAGAATAACCAACAAAGATTCCCTTATCACTTCTAGGATCAAACTTTCCTAAGGCATTTTTCCCATTGTTGTGTTTAAAATATTTGCAACCAAAAGCCCTAAGATGAGAGATATTTGGTTTTCTTCCCTTAAGCAACTCATATGGAGTCTTTTCTATTAATGACCTTGTCATACATCTATTTATTATGTAGCATGCAGTATTAATGGCGTCAGCCCAAAAGTTTTGTGGAAGATTTTCAAATATTAGCATAGTCCTTACCATTTCCTCTAGGTCATATTTTTCCTTTCCACTACACCATTTTGTTGTGGAGTTCTAGGTGAAGAAAAATTGTAATTAATGCCATTTTCATTACAAAAATTGAAAAACATATGATTTCCAAATTCAGTTCCATGATCAGACCTAATGGAAACAATGTGACTATCTAGAGTTCTTTGAGCTTTCTTAGCAGAATTTGAAAATGCATTAAAAGCTTCTTCTTTAGATGCAAGAAATATAGTCAATGTAAATTTGGAGTAATCATCCACCAATACTATAACATACTTCTTACCTCCACGACTCATTGTTCTCATTGGTCCACACAAGTCCATATGGACCAGTTCCAAAGGTTTGGTAGTACTTACCTGTTTCTTTGGTTTGAAGGAGGATTTTACCTGCTTCTCCCGGCACAAGCTTCACATACCTTCTCATCCTTAAACTAGATGCTAGGAAGACCTATCACCAAATATTTGGACACAAGTTTGTTCAGTTGTGATAGACTAGCATGGCCAAGTCTTTTGTGCCATAGGAGGGGATCATTTTGCACAACACTTAAGCAACTCAAGCTTCTATCGGATAGTGTCAACAGATCTACCTTATAGATGTTTCCATGTCTATTTCCCTGCAAAATAATCTCTCCAGAAGTTTGGTTAGTTACAGTGCACCCAGTAGATGAGAAATTAACATTATTACCTTTGTCACACAATTGAGATATATTCAATAAGCAATGCTTCAGTCCATCTACCTACCATTGTCTATACTATGTGAATCAGACCTACCTACCTTTCCAATGCCAATAATTTCTTCTTTCAGGAAACACTTCCTCCTTGAAAGGCTGAGAGTGAAAGGAACAGTTCCTTATGTCCTGTTATGTGCCTTGAGCAACCACTGTCCATGTACCATTCCTTCACTCTAGCCTGCAAAAGAAAACTAGGGGTTAATTTTAAGAACCCAAACTAGTTTGGTTCCTTTCATTGAGAAAAAGGATGAATTAGATCTCTCCTAGCCCAGAATTGTAATGGTTTCTTTGTGTGAACAATTTTCTTTCTCACAGAGTTTTGAACTGGTTTATAGGACCTGTTCCTCTGTGAAGCCAGTTTTAGAGATTGACAATTTTTTTTAAGTGACTAGTGTTTCCACAATGAGTGCATAGCCAGTTTTCAGAAAGTGATAGGTACTTACTCTTTGGATCTCATTTGGGTAAAGACTGTGATTTCATGAATCCAATACCCTTCCTGTTACTGCTATGATTTTCCTGTAACCATTCTAGTGCTTCAGATGACTTGTTCCATTTTACAGTTTTTCCCAACTCCATTTTGTTTTAACCAAGTCCTCTTCCAAAGATCTTATCTTTACATCTTTCTTGCACAGTTCATCAACTGTAACTTTCAGTTTCTCTTCAGCAATGATTTGATAAAAATTAGCAATGCCTTTATCATTTTCAACTATTTTAACATTTTTCAGTTCCTGAACAGTTGATTCAAGTGTGAGGACTTGTTCCTCAAGCATGCTAATTTTTTCTTTTCAGAGAGTCATTTTTAATTACTGCCGTTTTATATTCTGTTTCGAGACTTTCAATTTCATCATGCAGTTGATTTTTGCCATCCCTTAGAGATTTAAACTCATTTAGCATAGTATGAAATACCTTAACTAATTTCTCCATAGGCATGCTTTTCACATCTAGTCTATGTTTAGAAACAAATACCTCAGCATCTTCTTCATTATCTGAGTCCTCAAGAGCCATTAGAGCAAGATCCTCATCCAGGTCATCTTCAGATACTTCATCCTCACTGTTTTGCCATCCTACAACCATTGCTTTGGGATTTCCACTTTTCTTTTGGACCCGTTCCCTAGCCTTTTTCCTTTCCTCAATATATCTCTTCCTCAATTCTCCTTCCATGATTAGACATTTGCTGATGTAGTGCTCCATTCTGCCACATTTGAAGCATTCTCCAGCCTGTTTCATGATAGAAGACCTACCATGTCCACTAGCCCCCTTTTTCTTATTCAAATATCTTTGAACACTTTTAGCGATAAGGACCAGTTCCTTATCATGAATAGGTTTACCAGCTGCAGTCAAGGCTAGGTTAGGTTCAGTTTTAACTGATTCACCAATGTTCTTAACATTTTTCCTTAGTTCATAAGTTTTTAAATTACCTATAAGCTCATCTAAGGATAAGGTGGTCAGATCCTTGCTTTCTATGATAGCACAAGCTTTCATCTCCCAAGAATCTGGAAGAACCCTAGTTAGGATCTTTTCTACTCTAACTTCAACAGTAAAACTCTTCCCAAAGAAATAAGCTCAGATGAAATAACATTAAATCTAGTGTACATTTCAGAAATTGACTCTCCTTCTTTCATTTTAAAACTTTCATATTCAGCAAAAAGGAGTGTACCTCTAGATCTTTTGACCTGACTTGTTCCTTCATGTGCAACCTGTAGAGCATCCCAAATTTCCTTTGCAGTGGTATACTCTCTGATTCTAGTGCACTCATCAGGACTGAGTCCACCAACAAGCCACTTCCTAGCTTTGACATTCTTTTCCTATTGCCTTAAGTCTTCAGCATTGCAATCTTTTCTAGTTTTGGGAACATCATTCCCTTCAGCATCCTTTTTCATTGGAATCGTGGGACTTTCAGTGACTATGTCCCATAACTCATAGTCTTCAGCATGAAGATGATCTCTCATCCTTTCCTTTCACCATGAGTAGTATTTTCCATTGAACAAAGGTGCTCTAACCATTGACTGGCCCTCACTATTTTCCTGTGATGTGCTCATATATAATCCTAGGTGTTAGCCTTTTCAAGGATAACCTGCTCTGATACCAATTGTTATTTCCCAAGACACACCACTTTACTGTTTTAAGGACCAGTTCCTTAAAATGTGTTCCTTTACTATATTATATGCGGAATGAAAACTATAAGTAAATGAACACCCAATATTAGCGTGGAAAAAGCCCTTTAACTAGGGATCAAAAAACCACGATCTACTCTTGCAATTAGGATTTCAACTTCACTATGTAAAAGAGTTACTTGGTTACAAGACTACCTTCTTACTAACCTAGGACTAACTCTAAACCTCTAGCGACCTCTTTCACGAACAGTGAAGTTTCTTCAAGTACACGACTTGAACAGAAAAGATACAACTCGATAATACCTACTACAGTTGAACTAATATTGAACTTTGACAAAACTCAATCTATGGAACATGTTCTTACTTAGTTCCCTGTAGCTTCCTGATTACACAAATACTATTAAAACTCTTTCAAAAAGCTAAGACTCGATTCTCTGTGTATTTTTGCATACTTCAATAGCCGATATACTCCTCATTTTATAGCCTTCATCAATTAGAACTATAAAGCTTCCAAGAGTTTGAGTCCTAATTGAACTCTTCACTCAATCACCCGTAATCTCTTAGCTCTTATCCACTGTTTATGCAATCTTTTCATATCACGTTTTGACCTGCAATTATAAAGATAAACACAAGTCTAAGGATAATTGATAATATTTCAGCTTAATTGATTTTGCATGAATTATCTATTTAGCTGCAGTGATTCAAAGGAACATGAACATGTCCTTTGGATATGTTCCTTAGTCATCAGTCAAAACTTCAAGCTTATCAAAGCTAACAATACATTTTACTTGGAAAAAAAGTTAAAGTTTTGTGAGTGGAAATTTTTTTTTTTCACTCAAAAACTTATTCAGACCAGCTTTTGAAATTTAAAAAAATATCTTCTAAAACTTTCAAAAAATGGTAAATATCTATAAACAAACATTATTTTCAAATTAATTTTAAAATATGATAACATATCTTCACAAATTTTCAAAAATTAATTTAAATTTATAAACAAACATTGTTTTCAAATTATGTTTTAAGAAAACTGTGCCCAAATATTGTGTCGAAACGCGAACTTGATATGTCACATTCCTTTGTTTCTTCAATCATAACAAAGTACAATTTCATATGCAAAATGACGTAGATATTGACCCTCATGAATAGGACAATGAAACTCAAACCTAACTATTTGATTGAGTCGTTCATGTGAAAGAGCACATCTCACGTTACTATATACACTCTATCCAATATTTTGAGCTTTTTATTTTCAGTAAATACATGAAATTATTGCTCTATGCTTTAAGGGGCTGTTCCGTTGGATAGTGTAATAAAAATTTGGTGTAGAGGCCTGTTTGGCGCGTGCTAATTAATTTGTAGCCGTCAAAAATAAATTCGTTGAGAAGTAGCCATGTCCGGAAAAATTCCAGTATAAATACTGGGGCTTTGAACAAGTTTTATTCAAAGCCCCAGTATTTATACTAGGAAGCTTCAGTAAACTAACCCCAGTATAAAATACTGGGGCTTTGAACAAGTTTTGTTCAAGACCCCAGCATTTTGTTATGGAACTTTGTATAAAGCTTCAGTCTCATAACAAAATGCTTTGTTCAAAGCCCAACATTTTGTTATGGGACTTAAGCTTTATATATAAAGTCTCATAACAAAATATCCCATTATTTTGTTATGGGATAAATTTACATAACAAAATAATGGGACCTTTGAACATATTAGTTCAAGGTCCCATTATTTTGTTATGGGACTTTGTATAAAGCTTCAGTCCTATAACAAAATACTTGGACTTTGAACAAGGATCAAAGCCCAGTATTTTGTTATGGGACTAGTCTGGGGTGTTTTACCAAAGCTAATGGAGCTTAAGTATGCACGCGAGTTTTTGGCTATTCTTCAATGAATTTTGAAACGATGGATAGTCCCCAATGAGCGCGTCCAAAAATAGCTAGTGATCAAAATTTCCCGATAGTGTATGGGTGATTATAGCTGCATTAATACCAAAACATTTAGTTTGTGGATGATTTCACGAAATGCCACTTTTGCCACTTGTCTTTGGGCACAGGCCACTAATACCAAAACATTTAGTTTGTGGCCACTTTGGCTTAAAAGATAGAACATCAGTCCAGGGCCCTGGATTGAAGTTCAGTCCTTAAAGATAGAACTTCAGTCCAGGCCATATGGATTGAAGTTCAGTCCTTAAAGATAGAACTTCAGTCCAGGGCCATATGGAATCAAGTTCAGTCCTTAAAGATGAAACTTCAGTCCAGGGCCATATGGACTGAAGTTCAGTCCTTAAAGATGGAACTTCAGTCCAGGGGCCGTATGGACTTAACTTCAGTCAATGATTAGAACTTAAGTCAATATTTATTTAGTAAAGGCCCAAAAGTGGCTTCTAGTGTAAGACCAATAAAAATAGTGGTCTCAAACTAAATACCGGTATTAAAAGTGGCCTCTGGGCAAATTTTTTACTCATTAAAAGAAGCACGAGCAATGCAACGCTTGGTTGGTATTTTACATTTTGCATAATATTCAATATTAGTTATACAATATTTGAATACTTTTTTATTGCCTGCATAGCTAATACACGCATTAATTATGCAGAAATCTATGTATTATTTTATGCGAGATAGAAGGTGGAGCAAGAATTGGGGTATTAACAATATATTTATTAAAATTATAAAATAAAAAACTACATTTCATAATAGTGGACATATTTTCTAATTTATTAATATAATAACAAAATATAATTAAAATATTATATATTAATTTGTGATGAATCAATAATCTATAAATAGCTCTTACATTTCAATACCCACATCGCTAGTATCAACAATAATAGTGTACCCAGTGTTATCCCACAAGTGCAATTTAGGAAGGGAGAATTGTATGCAGACCTTACTCCCACAAAGATAGAGAGGCTGTTTCTGATCTGATAAACCATCTGCTAAAGAAAAATATTTTTATAAAACATGTTTAAAAAAATAAGATGAAAATATCATGGTAAAGAAAATAACAAAAATATTGAATACTCAAGATAGCAGAAACCACCAATAGATACAAAGATGAACACTAAGATATACATAGTCTATACATGAAAAATACTACTGCTACTAACCCAAGATGAGGTGGAGCTTTAACCCGACACAAGAGGGGCCATGTAGGATAGTGGGCTATGATAGAAAGCGCCCGAGTACTATATAACCTCCTACCCCCAATCATCGAGACAAGAGCCACATTGGCAATCAACACATTTTATGCAATTAGAATGCCACCTATGCAATTTTTTCATATTTGTAGTTATTCGGCCTAGCTGTCTTCGTATGGTAAAGTTGTCTTCGTGTGACCTATAGGTCACGAGTTCAAGTCTTAGAAACAGCCATTGATGATTGTATCAGTTTAGGCTGCGTACATCACATCCTACTGATGCTTGCATCAATTTAGGCTGCGTACATCACATCTCTTGGAGTGGGGCCCTCTCCTGGACCCTGCGTGAATGCGGATGCTTTATGCACTGGGTTGCCCTTTTAGCCTAGTACTTCTCGCAGGGTCCATATGTAACCATAGTCAAGAGGATACCACTGTTCTAATACCAACTATAATACCCGCATAACTAATACTTTTAATATTAATTCACACAATATTAATACCCGCATTACTAATTCTTGCATTGCTAATACCTACATAAAATAAACTTCAAAAAAACTGGCACCTAAAGACGTTCATAAGGCCTTTACGTTAAAAAGAAGAAAAAAAAGTTAATCAAATGAGAAGCTTATCTTAAAATTATGTTAATTTTTAATGTATGAATCTTTTAACAATATATTTGAGGTTCAGAATATGTCTTTCTGTATGGGCAGAAACCAGTTTTAGGATCACAAATCGAATTTGGGTTTGAATATAAGAAAAACTTCGTATCAAAGCTAAATAAATGCAAGAAATAAGCGTAAATACGAAAAAATAACTTGATTTCAATATAATGTAATGAGTACAAATTTGGGCAGAGTTTCAATATGTATTTCTAGATGCCGATGATACAAAATGAAGTGCTATTTATAGGCCTAGGAGCCTTGCCCACGTTCTCCGGTATCAGTTGTGCTCTGGCCCACGATCTTGGTATTAATGGAAGGAGTTAGTGGGCTGGAGTAGTGGGCTGCAAATCCGCTGGAACCGAGGCTATTCGCCGAGGTGCATATATGTGACCTCGGTGGGAAGGCCTTGGGTGACGACCTTGATGTGTGACTTACTTGCTTCGGTCTTTGGCTTGTTGTTATGTGTTCGGTCGCTGTCAAATTGTATGACCGGGGCGAATCGCCGCAAGCCGATTTTTACCCAATACAGATAGTCCCCCCACTCTTCGGTCACTTACCGAAGTTACCGAGGAGTGGAGTGAAATTCAGCGGGAAAGCGACGTGGCTTGATCTTATCCAACTGTTTCAAATTTTGTCAACGGTTCGCGTCTCATCAGGTCACTTCTCATTGACACGTGTCACCCATCCGTTGGCTCTTCGAACGGTCACGCCGTATTTTTTGTTTCTTCCAACGTTACAATGATGATACCTTTCCACCTGGCTCTTTCATACCTATAAGTACTTCCCCACCAAACTCTTTTTCTTACTTTCACATTCTGCGATCAACAGTGCTAAGAGAGAAAAAGCAAGAACTTCCATATTTTTTCTCGACAGATTTCCATCTTTACAAGAATTCTAAATTCCAAGCTCTAATCATGTCCGCTACTCACTCAAGACAAGATTCAAGTGACTCCGGCCAGAGGGCAAGGATCGCACAGTACACCTCCATTACTCCAGCGGTGAGTTTATCACCAGTGTGCCGGCACTGCAGGTGGTAGAGGCGGAAGAGGGCAGAGAGGTGATTTCTATTGCTGGTGGCTCTAAGCGTCGAAAGAGGAGAGCCAGGCGTGACGTCGCTGCTGGAAGCGAGGACGTCAGCCTAGAGGAGGGTGGTGACGTCGAGGGTGATGACGTCATAGAGGCGACTGGTGCTGGTGATGTCACACACAAAGATGAGGACGTCGAGGGCAATGATCCCGTGGATGAGGGTGAGAAGGGAAATATCACCGAGGTGGGATCTTCAGGCCCGGTGATTCCTCTCGTACAAGAGCTCGAGCCTCACCAAATAATTCCTTCTCATTTTGAAAACAGCAAGGATCTCAAGCTACAATTTCAATCTGCTGATCAGGAGGAGAAGAATAGAAACATACCGGTGAACACGACGCCGACCCGTACAACGCAAGCCCAAAATTGAGCGGGTTCGGAGGGAGTGAAAGTTTGGGCCCGAGGTGAAAGTGGTCATCCCTGACCCGACAAGCAGAGTTTGCCATCACATTGAGGGGCTTTCTTTTGCCTATGCCTACCCTTTCACCCTCGGCTTCTCCCTTCCGGTGCACAAGATCATTGACGATTTCTACCGAGCCTATAACTTGTGCTTGGCTCAACTAGGCCCCGGCGTCTGGAGAGTGGTTCAGTGCATGGACTGGTTGAGCAAAAAGGCCGGGGTCGATTTTACCCTGCAACATCTCATCTCCCTCTATTATCCCTACTTTCACAAGGCCAGGGTTGTGGCTTTGAACAACCGAGGCAAATACGCGCTCCTCCATAAGAGCGAGGACCATGGGGACCGAGGCTGGAGTGATCACTATGTCCTTTTGGAGACTAGTGTTCTATCCGCCGAGCCTGATTTCCCCGAGCATTGGAATAACACACGTAAGTGTCCTTTCTTACTTCATCCTCGATGATCATTCATGCTTGCTAACCCCATTTCATTGTTATTCCTTAGCCAACAAGGTTGACATCATACCTCCCGAGGGGTTGACTGAATGGGTGAAAGCCATGACCGGGGCTCGCACTCGCCCGGAGAGAACGTGGATGAACATGGCTGCTGAATTTGGTTGGCAGTGCAAACGGCATAGTAAGCTCTTTTGTGATGTTTTACCTGATCTGTTGATTGTGGCTTTGTTGGCTTTGTTTTTGCTGGCTTTACTGTGTTGACTTCTTTCCCCTCGATATTAGGTTTTTCGAACCGTGCTAATAACTCAAAGGAAAGCAAGAAGAAAAGGAAGAGAAAAAGAAGAAGATAGATGAAGAGGAGACCGAGTCAGACGATAACCTGGCCTCGGTGGTAGGTGATTTGAAGGAGCTGAAGGCTGCAAAGTCTTCAAAAGCTTCGAAGGGGGCCCCTGCCACTAAAGGTAACCATCAACCTTGGTCAACTCGTTGGTTATAATTCTTCTTTGCCTCCTTGTTTCAACTCATCTATGTTGCTTTTTGTAGGTGTGAAGAGGAAGAGGGCAGTTTCAAAGAAGCCCTCTCGTTCGGTGGTTCCTCGCACCGAGGTGGAGGCTTCCCCACGGCCCGAACCAACAGTGGAAAGACACCGAGGGCTAATAGATGAGCCTGACGAAGTTGTTCCCGAGGACTCTGCCACCCCAAGAACAGTTGAAGTTATGGATCTGGAGGATCAGGAGTAGGATGCTGGAGCTATGGTTGCTAAGGCCAAGGGTAAAGCCAAAGTTGGAGAGGTTGGGGCAGCTGCCGCCGATGGGAGGACTGAAGCTGGTGCGATTCGAGCACAATCTGAACCCGCGAGGAATTCATCCTCGGTTGGGTCTTTTCGCAAGCTGGAGGTATCTACCTCTTCTAATTTGTTGTCTGGCACCCGAGGCGACATATTGAGCCTGATGCTACTTCTTAGAACCGAGGAGGATAGAGTGGTGCAACCATTCTCCCCAGCCAAGCTATCCACCACCCTCTCGGCCAACGCTCTCAGAGTAAGCCTCGATCTTTTAAGTTCGCTTCTTTTTTGGGGATGTTTCTTCATGCTGATTTTTGATGAATTTTCTGTCAGGGATTCGTATTGTTGTTCAGAGCTATCGAGCTCGAGACCGCGAGGGTCGAGGAGTTTCAACACGTGGCTGGATCTTTGGACAAGCAGAAGGACAACCTCCGGGCGCAAATAGCTGGGTTGAAGGCTGATCTAGCTAAGTCCCGATCCGCATTGCTTGAGGTTGAAGCTTCTTCTGAGGTAAGGATTCAAGCCGTCGATGCTGAGTCCCAAGCTGAGTGCTCGAGGCTAGAAGCCGAGGCTGCGATTTTACGTGCCGAGCTGACTCAAGCTAGGGGCAAGGCCGAGGAGATGGCCAAACGACATCAAGATCAAATGAGGGAGCATGTGCTTCATATCCAAAAGTTGGAGGGTGAGAGCTCCAAACTTTCAGCTAAGGAGGCCGAGATTGAAGCTCTGCGAGATGAAATCGTCGATCGTAAGAATAGAGCTAAGATTAAGGTCAAGAGAGCCGAACTGGATAAACAGTGGGCCATTATCAGCTCTCGGTTGAAATTTCTCAAGCGATGTCGTGCCGGCGAGCTCAACTTGGAGGAGGAGATTGCAAAGGCCGAGGCGAAAGCAGCAAAGGCCCAGGCTATCATTGATGAACTCCCCTCAAGTGAAGCCTCGAGCGATGAGGACGATGAACAGGATGAAGAAGATGCCGAGGGGGGCTCCGAGGATGGAGGTGATTCTCCCGAGGCTTAGACTTCTGGTAGCATTATTTTTGTAAGCCTTCGGGCTTTTATGCTTATATTTGGGCCTTCGGGTCCTTTTGGTGTAAATATTTTTAGCTTTCGAGATTTTTAATAAAATGACTTTTGCGTTTTTGTCTTAAGTGTTGGTTTTTGCATGTACCGAACATCTTAGAATAAATAACTCGCTTGCAAGACTTGATTGAATTTAATTGATGTAAACTTAGAACGACGTCTCGTCCTCAAGTCGCTGCATTTAAAGTGCAACTTCGGAGTGCAACTTTATAAAGACATAAAGCTATGGGATGAAGCTCATTTCATTGATAATACTAATAAACCGAAATTGGCTTTTTACAAGAAACCAAGTCGAGGCGGACCTTGGGCAAAAATATAAAAACACAAATTAATAATGTGATTAATAATGTGCCACTACCGGGCAGAGTTACAATGTACTAAATCTACTCCTCGGGTGTCAGTCCCCAGTTGTCGAATAGATGGTCTTCGGTTGGGAGGCGCATTCCTGACCTCGGTTGCAACTCGTCCCTTACTCCCCCTCAGTGTTCGGGTGCGAATCTTGATGAAGACCCGGGCACTGGAGATCGTTTACTCTGCTTCCTGAAAAGGTCAAGCAAAATGAAACGAGGAGCAAGTTAGTACATTTCGACCGATGCCTTTAGGAGCGTTTGTTCTACTCGAGGCTGTGGGTGAAAAAATCATAAACATGAATGAGTGATGTTTACCTCGATTAGAAGTAGTACCGCTTTAAATTGGAAATGTTCCAATTTAAGGGTTCGGGTCCACCTTGTAGACCTTCAATTTGATAAGATCCTTTCCCAACGATAGCTTTGACTCTGTAAGGTCCTTCCTAATTTGCAATAAGCTTTCCCCCATGTACTTCCTTCGTCAACTGATTTGTGGCCTTTAGCACATAGTCAGCAACTTTAAAATCACTGAGTTTGGCTTTCCTGTTGAGGTACGCTTCGATCTGCTTCTTTTGGGCGACTAGCCGAACCAAAGCTAGTTCTCTTTTCTCCTCGAGCAGATCCAATTCTATGCGCATAGCCTGCTGATTTGCGTCCTCGGTGGTATGGGCGTACCGAAGACTTGGTTCGCCCATTTCCACGGGGATGAGAGAGTCCATACCATAAGCGAGTGAAAAACGAGTCTCTCCGGTGCTGTTCTTCTCCGTTGTCCGCATGGCCCAAAACACACCTGGCAACTCTTCGGGCCAAGGACCCTTTTTCTCATCGAGCCTCTTCTTGAGATTTTCGATTATGATCCTGTTCGAAGATTCAGCTTGGCCATTGGCACTTGGATGATAGGGGGTCGAAGCGATTCTCTTGATTCCCCATTGTTTGAAGAAATCGGTGATGGCTGCCCCCATGAACTATTTACCGTTGTCGCAGGCAATTTCCCTTGGAACACCGAACCTGTAAATGATGTTTTTCTTAATGAAAACAATTACATGCTTTTGTTTGACTTCGGTAGGAGCCCCTGCTTCCACCCATTTAGTGAAGTAATCCATAAACACGAGGATGAAGCGAACACCACCCTTTCCCTTCGGTAAGGGTCCAACAACATCCATCCCCCACTTCATGAAAGGCCACGGTGACACCACCGAATGCAGAGGTTCGGCCTGATGGTGTATCATCCTTCCATGGCGTTGGCACTTATCACATTTCTGCATGAAGGCCTTTACATCTGCACTGATGGTGGGCCAATAATACCCAGCTCTTAGTAGTTTGCGTACCAAGGATTTCCCCCCCGAGTGATTGCCACACTCGCCTTCGTGCACTTCGGCCATCACATATCTAGCCTCCTCGGGGCCCAAACATTTGGCCATCAGGCCGCAATATAACCTCTTGTACAAATTGCCCTCGATCAAATGATATGAAGCCGCTTGGGTTCTTAACTTTTTGGCTTCCTTTTTGTCTTGGGGAACAGTCCCTGAGTTGAAGTAAGAGATGAACTTACTCCGCCAATCCCATCTATTGTCCACCGAGTTGACTTGCAACTTCATCTCTCTCATTTGCGCGGACAACAACCGAACCACCGAATCAGTCCCTGAGTGGGCTTCATCAACCGCCGAACCCAAATTTTCCAGGGCATCAGCCTCGGTATTTTCCTCCCGAGGCACTTGCTTAATTTGCCACTCTTGGAACTGTGCTAAAATCCTTTGTGCTCGGTCTAAGAATAGCTGCATCCTGGGCTCTCGAGCTGTGTATTTACCGTGCACCTGGTTCACCACCAACTGGGAATCGCACCTTAGCTCGATTCTCTCTACCCCCATTTCCTTAGCCAACTCCAAGCCTGCTAGAGCCGCTTCATATTCAGCCTCGTTGTTGGTCACTTTTTTTAACCAAACCGAGTGCCTGATTTTCTCTCCGGTGGGTGCTCTCAAGACTATGCCTAACCCCAAACCTTTGGAGTTAGTTGCTCCATCGGTATGAAGTATCCATAACCCAGAAGTTGTTCCCTTCGATATTGAGTGTTCCTTTTTGGCTTCGGGTAAAATCCCAACACTAAAATCGGCTACGGAGTCGGCCAAAACTTGGGATTTTATGGCTGTTCGGGGCTGATAGGTGATGTCATACTCGCTTAATTCTACCGCCCATTTTGATAACCTCCCCGATAACTCTGGTTTGTGCAATATGCTTCTTAAGGGGAAGGTTGAAACTACCGCTATTGGGTGACATTGAAAATAGGGTCGTAGTTTACGAGCAGTAACAAACAATTAAGGCAAGTACTAGTTTTTCCAAATATGGGTACCTTGTTTCGGCGTCGACGAGTGTCTTGCTCACATAGTAGATGAGTTGTTACTTGCCATCCTCCTCCCGAACCAGGACCGCGCTAACAGATACCTCGGACACAGCCAAGTAAACTAGCAATGTTTCACCCTCCTTAGGCTTGGCGAGCAACGATGCGTTAGCAAAATAGCATTTCAAGTCTCTCAGCGCTTTTTACACTCCAGTGTCCATTTGAAGTGGTTGCTCTTTCTCAAAACAAAGAAGAATTTGTGGCATCGCTCCGAGGACCTTGAGATGAAACGACTCAAGGCAGCGATTCGGCCAGTTAAGCGCTGAACCTCTTTGACCCCGGTCAGCTCTTCAGGGATTTCTTCGATAGCTTTAATTTTATCAGGGTTTGCTTCGATGCCTCTTTCGGAGACGATGAATCCGAAGAATTTGCCCAAACCAACACCGAAGGCACACTTCTCAGGGTTCAATTTCATGCCATATTGCCTCAGAACGGCGAAAGCTTCCCTTAGGTGATTCAAATGATCGTCCACTCGAACCGATTGGATGAGCATATCGTCTATGTAGACCTCCATTGATTTTCCAATATACTCTTTGAACATGCGACACACAAACCTTTGATACGTCGCCCCAGCATTTTTTTGACCGAAGGGCATTACTTTATAGCAAAAAGTACCTCGGTCAGTGATGAACGATGTCTTCTCTTCGTCCTTTGGGTCCATGAGGATCTGGTTGTACCCTGAATAAGCATCCAAGAAAGTTAATAGTTTGTGTCCAGCCGTGGAGTCTATTAACCTATCTATTTGTGGCAATGGGTAGCAGTCTTTGGGGCAAGCTTTGTTCAAGTCGATGTAATCTACACATATTCTCTACTTGCCATTTTTCTTCGGTACGACGACCATATTAGCCAGCCATTCGGGGTATTTCACCTCTCTTATGAAACCATTTTCTTGTAACTTTGTGGTTTCATCTTCGATCGCCTTCTTTTTGACCCCAGCGTGTGGTCTCTTCTTTTGCTTCACAGGAGTGAATTTATGGTCCACATTCAACTTATGGGTCATGATCTCCGGATCGATACCGATCATGTCTGAATAAGACCAAGCAAAGCAATCGTTGTTGCACTTTAAAACTTCAATAATCGCTTTCTTCGACTGGGGGTCCAACTCCAAGCCGACAAATACTTTTCTTTCGGGAAAATCATTCAATAGGATGAAAGATTCCAATTCCTCAATGGTAGAGTCCTTGGCCTTTTGTTTTCGAAGCTCTTGAATGCAAACCGGGATCTTCTCAATTTCTCCTCGGAGGTCCTCCTCGCTCGACCCCGGTTGCTGTAATTGCTATTGTTTTGGCCCGGTCGGGGCGACTCCACTTTTCAACGCAACCGAGTAGCACTCCCTTGCTACTCGCTGCTCTCCTTTGATTGATCGAACTCCCCAAGGCGTAGGAAATTTAATCACTTGATGCAGTGTGGAGGGAACAGCTTCCATAGAATGAATCCATGGCCTATCGAGGATCACATTGTATGCCAGGTCCTCGGGCAATACTTTGAACAGTGTTTATGTGCTTACTCCTTCAGCAAATGTTTTGAGTGTGATTTAACCCAAAGTTTTTTCTGTGGAGTTGTTGAAGCCAGTTAGCACTGTTGCTTTGGGACAACTTCCCTTTTGAGCCACATTTTCTTAACAGCCCCGTAGCTAACTATATTGACCGAGCTACTGGGGTTGATCAAGACTCGCTTGATGTCGGAGTCGTTGATTCTTAGCATGATGACCAAGGCATCGTGATGAGGGAACATCATCCCATCACAGTCATCATCGTCAAACACGATCTCTTTACCCGAGCCGCCAATTTGGGTTCTCTTCTCTATGGTGATCGATAATTTGGCGAATTTCTTGGCTGCTTCGAAATTCACACCTCTCACCTCTGATCCTCTGGTGATGACATTCACAACTCTCTTCGGGGTTGGAGCCCGAGGTGGTTGCCCATCACCGCAGTTCTTGGAGAAATTGTCCTTTCCCTTGTCAGTGTGGAAATCAGCCAATACTCCTTTTTTCAACAAGTGAGGCACCTTGAGGCGCAAAGCTTTGCAATCCTCGGTTCGGTGGTCATAATCCGCATGGAACTCGCAGTACAGATTGTGATCTCTCTTATCTGCTGGAGTCCTCATGTCTTTGGGCACTCTCACCCCGGCAGTCCCCTTGACTACACTGACCAGCTCCGAGGTCGATATGTTGAAATTGTAGTCTGGGATCCGAGTCAGATCCTTCTTCGGGGCCGAAGCTGGGCCTGAGGAATTTATTTGGTTCGTGTTGGGTTGGACCTTCCCACCGAGCCGTTGGCTTATGTGCGGACTGGTGTATGAATTTCCGAAGGAATTTCCTAGCCTTTGGCTAACAGGCTGCCTTGTTGAGGTGTATGGTTCGTACCTCCCCTTCGGATTTCCTCGCGACGCCTCGGCGCGGTGCGAGGATTCGCCTCGGTTTTTATAATTGTAACCTCGGCTTTTGAACTCAGCTTCCTCCAATCTGATTTTGGAGTAAGTCCGCTTATGTAGATCCTCCAACGTCAGAACTTGGTATTGTTGGAGCTGCTTTCGCAATTCAGCAGCGTCAGAATTGCGAACATTGATACCCTTTTCAAATGCCATAAAGGCCAGAGTATCATCCATCCGAGGTAGCTCCATGCGCTCGGCGTGAAAGCGCTCAAGGAACTCTTTGAGTGGTTCACCGGGCCGTTGCTTATCCTCACATATGTCCTCCTTCCTCTGGAGGATTTTTGGGCCCCGGTGTGTGCCTTAACGAAGGCTTTGGACATTTCCTTGAAGGTAGAAATCGACCCCGCTGGTAAGCGCATGTACCAACGCAGTGCTCCTTTCTCCAAGGACTCACCAAACTTTTTTAAGAACATCGACTCGAGTTCTATCGCTGTTAAGTCGTTGCTTTTTACCATTGCCATGTACTCACTTACATGCTCTTTGGGATCGGTGGTCCCATCATACTTCTTCAAAAACATGAGTTTGAAGTTCTTGGGAGTTGGGGCTGGAGCCACTTCGGGCTTCAAGGGTAGCTCCCTATATTGATCTATATCAAGATCATCTTCAACTTTCGTCAACCCCGGCACGCTCTCGAGGCGTTTTTCCACGCGTGCCTCGACGCGAGCCTCAACGCTTGCTTCAATCTCCCTGGTCAATCTTTCGACGTCGACAAGGGCGTTGTTTCAGCCACGGTAGGAATCGTCCCAAAGTGTGGCGTTGCAGCTGGTACGTTTCCCGAACCCCCAGACGTGGCTCTGTTAAGAGGTCCCTCTATTATCGCGCCCGTAGGAACGAAAGTCGGAATGCCTCCATTGGGAGCCGAAGGCTGGTTGCCGTTCGGTGCCGCGCTGTTCCTCGCTTCCAACGAGGTGCGAAATTCAGCACTGTGTTGACTTGCTCATCCTATCGATCTTGAAGAGCTCTTAGTGCATTGACAACGTAAGCTTGGAATGCTTCGGTTGTCATTGGTGATGTGGACTGTTGGTTCGACGGAACGCCAGCCCGTTCATTAAGATTATCACTGTTGTCAGCCATAACGTCGTTGAACTGTAGGCTTTAACGAAAAAGAACGTAGAACTTTGGAACAAAGCGTTTCTCCTTATATCCCCACAGACAGCGCCAATTTGTATGGGCCTAAACCAGTTTTAGGATCACAAATCGAATTTGGGTTTGAATATAAGCAAAACTTCGTATCAAAGCTAAATAAATGCAAGAAATAGGCGTAAATATGAAAGAATAACTTGATTTCAATATATTGTAATAAGTACAAATTTAGGTAGAGTTTCAGTATGTATTTCTAGATGCCTATGATACAAAATGAAGTGCTATTTATAGGCCTAGGAGCCTTGCCCACGTTCTACACTATCAGTTGTGCTCTGGCCCACGATCTTGGCATAATGGAAGGAGTTAGTGGGCTGGAGTAGTGGGCTGCAAAGCTGCTGGAACTGAGGCTATTCACCGAGGTGCATATATGTGACCTCGGCGGGAAGGCCTTGCTGTTCGATCGAGGCGGACATCACCGAAGCTCAGCTTACGGCTCGCCTTCGGTGACGACCCTGATGTGTGACTTCGGCGACCCACTTACTTGCTTCGGTCTTTGGCTTGTTGTTATGTGCTCGATCGCTGTCAAATTGTATGACCGTGGCGAATCGCCGCGAGCCGATTGTTACCCAATACACTTTCATTTATATATCATGTTTTGAGGAACAAAAGCCATCAATTGACTTTAAAATCTAGCCTTTACATCCAACATTTATACAAATTTTGTTATCTATGCTTAAAATACGTATTATGTACGTACATGTATATCAACTAGAATTTTAGATTATTATTATTTCCTTAATTACATGTAAATGGAATGTAAAATTGATAACATTTTAAATTATTTACTTGGTGTATATATGATAACATTTTAAATTATTTACTTGGTGTATATATAAGATAAATCCAAATCTTAATTATAATCCAATATGACAAGACCTTGCCCGTAGAGTAATTGCGACGTGCCATGCTATTCACCTTTTTTGCGTGTAAATCCACCATCTCCGATCAGCTTTGCCAAGTTGGCTTTTCCTTTTTCTTTTATTTTTTATTTGGGATGATTTTACAGGTTCGTGCTCGTCTTCCATTCTCACCAAATATATGTACTTTATGTCGCCATAGTAACATTTAATTTAATGAAATCAAGATAACATCAACTCAAATTCACATGAAATGCAAATTCAAAGTCCATTCCTTCTCGCACTCATACTTTCTTATATAAATACAAAACATCTGTCTTCAAAGCCGAGTCTACGTTTTACAGCTTCCTCATGGCAGGAGCTGAGCTATATATAACTAAAAAAAAAAAAAACACAACACTCTTTTATTATGTTTTCCTTTTTCTGGGGTCGCCAGAAAATCATGATTCTGGTACCCTGAAGTAGTTTAATAAGAATTCATATTCTATATATACTATTGCACATAAATATCATTATTTCTCAGAAAAAATGGCGAAGGGTCGAAAACTGACGACCAGTATGAGTGAAAGGTATTTAGGAAGCTATAGCTACAATTATGGAAATGAAACAGTCAACGAAACCTCAGAATTGGGAGAAGATGATGTCTGGTCAACAGTTGATCACATGGTCAACGGAGATGATCATTTGGTGGACGAGTGGGGTTCACGCTCCACTGCGCCGAGTAATAGGAGAACGAGTGGCTTCAGGAGCTGCCGCCAGGATGGAGGCTTGTCATTGGCTTTCTATGATTCACCGAAAACGACAGCATCCCGGATCCTGCACCAGTTCCGTGGACAAGACAGTATGGCGGCACCATCCCCACGTGCATGCCACATGGCAACTTCGGCTCCCGTGAACGTGCCCGATTGGTCCAAGATATATCGAGTCGACTCAAGTGACTCACTTCACAACTCGGATGATGATGCTGATAATAACGAGGCGGAAATGGTTCCGCCCCATGAATACGTGGCTCGTGGATATGGTCGATCTGGAAAGTCAACTACCACCTCGGTATTTGAAGGCGTGGGTCGAACACTGAAGGGTAGAGACATGAGTCGAGTTCGAGATGCAGTGTGGAATCAGACTGGGTTCAATGGCTAATTAAAGATCCTAGCTCAGGCTTGTGTTGGTTAAGGTTGTTGTTCACGACCTTCTAAGAAAACAATGACTAGTATTAATTAGCTATTTATTTAGATTGAAAGATCCGATAAATGTTGGTAGTTTAATTGATTGCTAGTGTTTTGTTTTTGTTTTTTTTTTCCAGTAAAATTGCTAATGTTTTGTTCAAGGGCAGTGATTCGGTCCAAATGAATATAAGCTCAATGAGTCAACCAGGCCGAGACGGACCCAAAGTATGATTTTCTGCTTTGCTTCTTTTAGAATTTTCTCCCCCCCCCCCCCCCTATAGAAGTGAAATTTCTTGCTCAAAAGTCAATATATTATATAGTAGTGAAATTTGAGTGCAAATATATTATATGATGCTCCAGGAAAAGAATTTCAGAATCAAAGAAAGAACAGTAGATTTAAAATTCTCCAATAAGAAATGTAGTTTTTCGGAATTGAAATTATAATTTTGTTTTTGTATTTATTTTCGCTTCAAAGCATTCTGTATACCCTAAAATTAGTTCTTAGGATACAATTGAATTTGTTTAAGGGTTACAAGCAATTTGATGTATCAAGGTAATAACATTTGATCGTAAAGATGAAATAAGAACAAAGCAATGATAAGAACAACAAACTGAATATTGTATTTATGATGAGGTTACAAATTGACAAAGTTTGGGCATATGTTTGTATATATTTTTACAAATAATTCTAGGTTCTATTTATAGTGTCAAGTGGCTAAATCTTGAGGGGCGCATTAAGTGCCCGCGTTCTCACGTTAGATTGTGGAGTGGTGTACGATTTGAGGCGCACTTAAATGTATACCTAACGGTTACAAACTGGGAAGGTCTGGCTATGAACAATACACATACAACATGAAACTTGTTCACGGATAGTCTTACACGGACAATTCACGGAGCTTGTCTTCCACCTGTGTCTTGACCTTCCGTTAGCTGACGTGTTGGCCTTTTTATTATGACAGAACCAAGTCCCATCCTCAAGAAGATTTACATTTGTATGCAACGTGTTCGTGACGAAATTACATCAATACAGATAGTTCCCCCACTTTTCGAGTAATCACAAACAAGATGCACCGAGTTCACTTCACTTTTTGCTTTATCAAAGGCGGAACCAAAAAGGTGAAAAACTCAATTTTCTATAGATTCACTTAATTCGGCAGCGGAGCGTAAGTTTGCTAGGGCGTCTGCTTCCCATTCTCTTTCCTGGAAATCTGCTAAATCTTCCACTCCAAGAACATAGATAAAATTCCTTTCACTTTGGTCAAGAGTTGTTGCATTCTGAGCTCACGAGCCATAAAGTCCCCAAGTATCTAACTCACCACTAGCTGTGAATCAATTTTCAGTTCAATCTTCTCTACTCCCAGCTGCTTAACGAGCTCCAAGCCTACTATCATAGCCTCATATTCAGCTTCATTGTTTGTAACTGAATGAAGCCTAATAGAACGCCGACACCTTTCTCTTGTAGGAGCCACCAAAACCAACCCAAGTTCGGAGCCTTTAACACTCGAAGCCCCATTCGTGTAGAGTGTCCAAACTCTAGATACTGGACCCTTCAACAACAATTCTTCCTTCTCCACCTCGGGGAGTATTTGGGCACTAAAGTCAGCCATGAAATTGGCTAATACTTGGGACTTAATGGCTGTGAGAGGTTGATAAGTGATATCATACTCGCTCAGCTCAACAACCCACTTAGCTAGCCTCCCGACGGTTTAGATTTATGCATTATGTTCCTCAACGGGAATGTGGTGACTACAACTACGGGGTGACATTGAATATACTTACATGCAACAATGATTAAATCAACTGCCAACTTTTCTAAATGAGGGTACCTTGTCTCGGCACGAGCAGCGATTTAGTGACATAGTAGATTGGTTGTTGTTTTCTTTCGTTCTCTTGGACCAGTGATTTAGTGACTTCCTATTCTTCTTTGGCACGACGGCGACATTAGCTAACCAATTCGGATACTTGACCTCCCGGATGAAGCCACTATCAAGTAGTCTGTTTACTTCCTCTTCGATCACCTTTTTCTTGATGGCGGCATGAGGCCTCTTTTTTATCTTGACCGGAGTATTGTAAGGATCCACGTTGAGCTTATGAGTGGTTATCTCCGGGTCGATCCCATCCATGTCGGCGTGAGACCAAGTAAAACAGTCTGTATTTGATTTCAGAAAGGCAATTATGCTCTCCTTTGACTCGGGGTCTAACTCCAAGCCAACAAATATCTTCCTTTTTGGAAAATATATCAACAGTGTGACCGCTTCCAACTCTTCGAACGTTGAATCTTCCGCCGTTTGTTTTTTGGGCTCTTGAAAACATGCCAAGATCTTTTCCATCATTTCCTTTTTAGGTGTAGTTTCAGTCACCAAAATTTTTTCCTCTACAGACCCTGGACACTTTGATTGCTATTTTGATGGTCCTGACTAGGTGACTCCACTCTTAAGAGAAATTGAGTAGCATTTTCTCGCCATCCTTTTGTTCCTTACGGATGCTACGTACTTTCCAAGGGGTTGGGAACTTGATGACTTGATGAAAAGTTGAAGACACTACCTCTATAGTATAAATCCATGGCCGCCCGAGGATAAAATTGTAAGTCATGTCCTCAGACATGACTTGGAACACGTTCCGTTAGTAAGTCCCTCAGCATAGGTGGTGAGCGTGATCTCACCGAGCGTCTTCTCCGTAGAAATATTGAACCTTGTTAACTCGATTTACTTCAGGACGACTTGGTCCTTCAACCATATTTGTTTCACAACCCCATGACAAATGTTGTTCACAGAGCTCATCGCATCTATCAACACTCGCTTGATGTCTGGGTCATTAATCACAGCATAATCACCAACACATCGTGATAGGGAAACATCATCTCATCAATGTCCTCATCACTGAATGCAATTTTACCTTTCGAACCATTATCACGACTCATTTTTTCATGTGTTACGGAGAATTTGGCAAACTTCTTGGGTAAAGCATATGTTATGCCATTGAATTTCGAGCCTACAGAGATCACATTGACTACCCTTTTAGGAGATGGAGGCCTCGGTGATTGCCCTCCACTCCTATTCTTGGCAAAGGTTTTTTTCCCTTTGTCCATCAAGAATGCCTTTAGCATCCCCTTCTTTAGCAAGTGGGCCACCTCATATCACAAAGTTTTGCAATCTTCATTGAGGTGGTCGTGGTCATCATGAAAGTCGCACCAATGGCTTTCATCCCTCTTGTCGGGGTTAGACCTCATATCTTTGGGGAGTCTCACCACCTTGTCTTTCATTCCCCTCAACACATTTACTAACTCTGAATCGAAATGTTGAAATCATACTCTGAGATTTGGGGTAAGCTTTGCTCATTCGAAACCAAAGATGCGACACCATCCCTTCGAGCAGAATTATTTGCGTTGTTCTTATTTCCTAACCTTTGGCTCACATGCTGACTCGAGGGTGATAAGGTTCGTATCGGGACCTTGAATTTCCTCTCAGCACCTCGTTTAGTCTAGACGACTCGGGGCAGTTTTTCTGTTAGCTTGGAGTTTTGAACGATGACAAAGTAACAGATCAGTGGACTGTTCCTCTGAGACTCTGCAGCTGAATAAATAATAATGCAAAATCATTTGAGCGAAAGAAGTCAACATTTTGCTAATTCTGATAATCTTTGCTAACTATATAGGGATGCACAACATTGAAAATATTGCATAAGTTAATAAGGATTATGATACTGCAAATAAGATCTTCCCTATCCAAGAAGGAAACCAATTGGGACTCAAATTCAGGAGGATCCTTAGAGTCCTAATTGTACAAGGCTCGTCGATTTCCTGACTCTATAAATTGAGAAATATTCTTTGTTTGCAGGCACGCACAAATACTGAGAGTTTAGAGCAAAAACATTGAAGCAAGTCTAAATTGTATTTGAGCAACTACTGTGAACTGAGTGAAGAACCTATTTCTTAGATTGAGTTGTATTGTTATTGATCTTAGTTCATCTATAGTAGGAGTTATTCAGTTGTACTATTTACTTATTTAAATGTTCTGAAAATGTAGAAATTCCAAGTTTGTTACTTGAGAAGCTTCAGTTATTAGGAAAGGGGTCATTATAGGATTAGAGTTAGTCATAGGTTAGGAAAAAGGAATTTGTGTAACCAAGTGAGTCTTTCAAACATAGTGAAGTTAGAATCCTGCTTGAGGAAGTAGGTCGTGGTTTTTTAGTCCCAAGTTGTTGGTGTTTTTCCACGCTAATATCTTGTGTTCATTTACTTTTTTATTCATTCCGCACACAACTATGTAAGGGAAAACATCTGTAGAACTGGTTCTTAAGGTCTTAAGTTAATAATCATAAAAATCGGGCATTCACCCCCCTCCCCCCTCTTCTTGTGTAATTGTGGTGTGTATTTGGAATACCAATTGGTATCAGAGCAGGTTATCCTTGAAGAGGCTAACATCTTAGGATTACGTAAAATGAGTGCACCATATGGAAACTTTGAGGGTCAGTCTACTGTAAGGCCACCTTTTTTCAATGGCCAATACTACTCTTGGTGGAAAAAAATGATGAGAGATCATCTTCAAGCTAGAGACTATGAACTATGGGACATACTCACTAAAGGCCCCATGATTCCTATGAAGAACAATGATGATATGAATGATGTTCTCAAAACTAGAAGGGAATGCACTGGTGATGATTTGAAGAAATGAGAGAAGAATGCCAAGGCTAAGAGTGGCTTGTTTGTGGATTTGGTCCTAATGACTATACTAAAATCAAGGTTGTTCAACTGCCAAAGAAATTTAGGATTGATTATCCCCAACTACGCCCTATAAAAGGAACCAAGCGGTCGGAAAAAATATAACTCGGTACTTAAAGTCCTGAGGTCGAATCCCATAGAGAACACGAATCCTTGCAGTTAATCTAGCTAAAATATTTATCCAATCAACTTCAAAAGCATATCTTTGTTGGTGGTTTATAATTAATACTACTTGACAAGAAAGCAATAACAAGTGCAGAAAAATAGATTTAATTCAAGAGATGCGAAGCCTAGGATTGATTTCCCCAACTCCTAACTTGTGCTAAAGTATTGTGCTATCAATTCTCCCTAACTCTTCCTATTGAAAAAATGCTCCAAGTTTAAAACTACCCACTTCCGTTAGGTAAACATAACTTTCATGAATAAACTATTCCAATTAACTAATGAAGATAGGAAGGACTACACAAATGGCTCACATTAAGGATCAGTATTCCTAATTCACCATTTTGATAACTTAAGAAATGCCTCTATTTTAGGTTGAAATACTGCTATGTGTTTAACCCTAACTCATGAATCTATTCCTAGAAATTACAAAAATAAACGGACAATTAATTGGGGATCCTACCAATTAACCAACATGAAATTCGTAAACAGCATAGATAGGAAAAATTAACAAGGTTTATTCATAACACAATAATTATCATCACACAAGTATGTGGAGTGGTTCAATACAACCTTAAAATAGGTGATTTATCCACTGATAGTCATGTTCTAAGATAAGAAATAACTATAAGTATGTAAAAATTACAATAAGATGGAACGATGGATGAGGTAGAGCCTTGAATCTCGATCTCCTCTCTTCCTTGCCTCGTTTTGACGTAGAATGGGTCTAAAGTTATGTTTTGGACGTGTTAGATATATTTTATAATGTCCCTGTAGACCCATACAAGTTGGGAATCAAAAATAAACTCGGAATCAAAACATCAAGATTTTTGTCTTGCCGCATCACGCGCAGCGGCAAGAAAATTTTCCTGCATCTGAGAAAAGTACACATCCTCTAAATCTCTGGCTTACCGCGTCATGCCAGACAATGCGTCGCGCGCCGCAGCAAGCCAATTTTTCTGCTTCTCAGTTTCTTCTCTAAGCACGCCTTGATTTCCGGTCAAGTCTTAGATTCTACTCAGACTTCAGAACCCTTGATTTTCATCAATTATGCTCCATGAACGCCTCATAATATCAATGTAATCCCTACAATATAAAAAACACCAAATAAGAGAAATTCCATTCAAAGTACCAATAAATATCATAAGTCGAAGCATGAACACGAGACGAAAGTATAGAAATTACTCAAATATCTAGCCTCGTATCAGGGATGCATTGCAAGTTGCTCATGAAAGGAACCAACCAGGTAAATTATCTAGATGTACACTTCTTTTTTCGGAATATAAAAGTTTTAAGATGAAAGAGGGAGAATCAATTTCTAAAATGTACACTATGTTTAATGCCATTGCTACATAACTTATCTCTTTGGGAAGGGTTTAAACTGTTGAAGATAGGGTTGAAAACATTCTAACTAGGGTTCTCCCAAATTTTTGAGAAATTAAAGCATGTGTCATTATTGAAAGGAAGGACCTAGGCAGTCTCACCTTAGATGAGTTAATAGGAAATCTAAAAACTTATGAACAAAGGAAGAAAGTCAAGAATATAAGAGAAGGAACTTACTGCTGCTGTCGAGTCTGTTAATGATGAAAAGGAACTGGTCCTAATCGCTAGAAGTATTCAAAGGTTCATAAATAAAATAAAAAAGTGACCTAGTGGACAGGGTAGGAACGCTGACATGAAACAGGGTGGAGAACGCTTCAAATGTAGAAGCATGGATCACTACATCAGCAAATGTCTAGTCATGGAAGAAGAATAGAAAAAGAAGCAAACAGAGAAGAAAGGCTAAGGAACAGGTATGCAGAAAAAGTGGATCTTCCAAAGCCATGGTTGCAGGTTGGCAGGACAGTGGAGATGTTCATTCTGATGATGATACAGGTGATGTGCTTGCTCTAATGGCTCTTAGAGATTCAGACATTGAAGATGACATTGAGGTATTTATTTTTAAAATAAAAAATGATGTAAGGCATAACTAAAGAGAAACTGATTAAGGTGTTTCACACCTTGCTAAATGAGCTTCAATCTCTATACGATGCTAAAGAATAATTGCATGATAAATTTGAGAGCTTAGAAACTGAATATAGGAAGGCTGGAGTAAAAATTAAAACTTTAAAAAGAAAAATGCCTAGCTAAAGGAACGAGTCCTCACACTTGACTCAACTGTTCAGGAACTTCAAAATAAGATATTAAAAGCCAAAACAGTTGAAAATGGTAAGGGCATTGCCAGTTCTCATCAGCTCATTACTGAAGAAAAGTGGAAAGTCACAGTTGATGAACTGTATAAGAAAGATGAAAAGTTAAGATTTTTGGAAGAGGACTTAGTCAAAACAAAGGAAGAATTAAGCTAAAATGTGAAGTGGAACAAGTACTTTGAAGCATTAGGATGGTTACATGAAAACATAGTAGTAACAGGAATGGTATTGGGTATGTGAAACCTCAGTCGTTACTCAAATGGGATCCAAAGAGTAAGTACCTAACACTTCCTGAAAATTGATTATGCACACACTATGAGAACACATGTCACGTTAAAAGTAATTGTTAATCTTAGTGTTTATGCCTAAAATTATACATGTAGGTTAAACAATTAATTAAGGTTGGGGTCACAAGCAATACAGTAATTACAACGGAAAAGTATGTAAATATAATGAAAGCAGTAAAAATGAATAAACAAGACGAAATAATTAAGAGAAAGGTAGAGTAATTCTTATTCCTTAAGAATATTCGGATTCAGTGCTGAATCACATAATGTACAATAAAATGTAGGAAAGGGGATTTATAGTAGTGATACTCAGTCCTAAATAAAGTAAAATACATTGACTAGTTAGGCTATGGGCCTATAACTCAAGGCGGTGGAATATACTAAATCCTAACTAGGAGATTGTAAATCATAGGCAGCGAGATGTATACGCTACGTTCTGTGGCCGTGCCGCCTAAATGGTAGTTGGCTCCTGGAGCAGGTTTGTATCCTCTGCGCCCGGTGAAGAGAACTAGAAATAAAGGAAGTTGTTTTGGTTGTAGTTTTTCGTGGTTGGGTAAATTTCTTTAGAAATGTCATAAAAGGTACGGAGGGTGGAGGGTGGAGGGTCCACGTTAAACAGATTGGGCGGCTGCTCGCCGCAGCAGAGTGCTTTGCCCATGCTGCTATCCGGCGCCGAAGCGCTCAAAGGATTCGTGCTTGAATGTAGAGATCAGGGGGACTCTATCCAATCCATGCGGAAAATCTGCTTGTGGTGGATAAGTCCAGTCTCGCCAGCTGGACTCGTATCCTCGTAATAGTAGGTGGCGTATTTTTCCCACACAGTCAGTCCCCCCACTTGCTGAGTGCTGACGTAAGCAGTCAGGAAGTGAAAGCAATGTGGATGTGAAAAGATATCTCCCTGGCTCCTTGAGACTCGCAGTCTCTTTGACTAAGAATGATATCAGTTTCTTCAGGAACTTCGCGTGTCTTTCTCTGATTGGCTGATACTGATTCCATGCTCATTTCCAAGAACTTCTATTCATTGCTTCGAATTGTTTCATATCTCCAGTAATAATGACGTCTATACGTTCACATATCATCCTTATCGCTTTCTCGCATATAAGTAAGGGGCTCTATGACAGTGGAAAAATCACAAACTCTTCTTCGAAAAACACTGCACTTCTTTAGCAATTTTCTTATGATAGTGAGGAACTTCCTTTTCTTTCAAACATTTTTGCCTTATACCCTGGTTTGATATTCCTAGAAAACCTTCTTCATTTCGAACGAATGTTGTATGAGGAAACAGTGGGAGAAAACTCATCTATAGTTACCTTCCGTTCTTTCTTCATCAGTAAAGGAGTGAATGGATTCCCTCGAGTCATGAAATTTAAACAAGATTCTGAAATGTCCTTGTTGTGGAAAACACGTTGATTTCGGTATTTCCATCTTCACGCGTGATGATTGCTGTGATATTCTTCCTGTCATGTGGCACATGATAGCAGAAGAATGCCATCCCACTCGAGCTTCTTGTAGTTCGTTCATCTTCTAGTTGTATGAGAACATATCCCAGAAGCAACTCATTTTGCATGCGGAGTGCGTCCTGGCATATCATCTCCTTCTTTGAGCGGCTGACGCCCGAAAACATTCTTCATATTAATAGCATTCTGGGTGGCTATATATAGCTACAGCCTGTTCCTCGGCTTTGGAATTTGCATAAGCTTCCAATCGTTCAGGGAAGAGGGAGTATAAGGCATTCCCGAGATTCATGAGGATTCCTTATTGGAGTCTCTCTAAGTGAATCCAAGTGAAGCTTCGGTGCCTGTTCTGCTTCCTCCGCCTTTCTACTAAGGGATTCCTCAGTTGGGCTGATTTTTCCAATTCCTGTGGCACAGCGTCACAAAGATGTTACTACTTTGGCAATAACTTGTGAATTTCACTTTCTTGTTGCCGGGAGAGACTTTGATGCAAGAGCTACAATCCAGACGAAGAGTCTCCGACCGTGCAAATTCAAAGGAACCTATGAATTTAGTTTTTTTTTTTTTTTTTTTTTGGCAATTGTTATAAACAAATGTTTTACTCATGAAGAACTAAATGTATATTATGAGCATACAGGCTGTTTTTTATTAATGAAACGGTTGTTCATCAATTGTTATACGTGCTTGTGTTATTACATGTTTTGTAATATATAGTCAAGCAGTATGTTTGTGCACCTAAGGATTAGATGGCTTCCAGTCATCCTGAATGTTCTAAAGTTTAGAACATTTCTCAGTGTACCTTCTTTGAGAAATTACGTCCATTGTGCACCAATGTTTGGCGACTAGGTTGCATATGTAGGAGATGGCTGCTTGCGCCCACAATGGGACGACTTTAGCCCGTGTGATAACATGTACTTTTGTGTCCGACTTCGAACGTCTGGGGAATCCTCGTAATTTAAGACTTATTATTACATGCTTAAATGTGGCTATATTACGTGTGTTATCCTCTACTTATATATAATGTGGCTATATTACGTAAGTTTATATTATTTATGCTATTTTTCAAAATATAGTAATTTGTGCAATTTTAGTGCATTTATAGCATTTAATAAATATTTGTGGCTATTTTATACTTTATTAGTTTAGTTTGTAATCAAATTTCCTTTTATGTGTACATTTTAGTATTTGCTCATCCCATTTCATACAATATATATACATATATTTATATTATATATTTATTTAGCACCTTTAAGTAAATTATTAGCCGAACAAATAATCAATTCATTCTATTTCTTGATTTGTCATATTTATTTGAATTTGAATTACTTTTGAATTTAAATATATCCTCTTTTTAAAGCATTGCTTCCTACGAACCTAGACAAACTCTTGTCTAGGTTCGTCCAGTCTGTTAAGGGATTAGTTGCGATTTTCTTCCAATTGTTTTGAATAAAATCCAAAACTATTCAATTTTCCCTTTTTTTCCCAATCTCCACCAAAATTATTTATTTGTATTTATTTATTTTTATTTACTTTTCTATTGAATCGCATTTCTCTTTGAACCCAGACACAAAATCTAGCCAAATACATTTACTCCCTTTAAATTTTGGAAGTGAATATTCTCTTTTGGCAAAATCCCCCATATCTCTCCTTTCTAATCTTATCTTCACAAATTTAATCCCCCTTAATCTTTTCCTAATCTTCTCCTCAAAATCCCCCAAATTATGTCCATCCCCAATAGATATTTTTTCAGACTTTCCTAATAAGTTCGGTGGTTTTAAAACATACAAGAGACACCGTGAATATGCGGACCCCATCTCTTCTCTCACACACACGCACAAGCATATACAACACCACAGACATGCACGACACTCTTGTCTTCTCCACTACACACACCACCACATATACAAAAACATCATAACTACCCCGTCTTCTCCATTTTTTCATCAGACAATACGATACAAAAGCTCCACACACACACAGTACAAACTCCGACACTGGCCTGGTCATCTTCCTCATGCACCTAACCCAGAAATAGAGAAACACATATATGTACACAATACAACAATACTCACCTCAATACCTATCTGCATCACACCGAAGCAAATCAAAAAAAAAAAAAAGATCAGAACAAAGAGAAAGAGGAGGCAGAGGGTGGATAGCAGCGACGCTACCACCAGCAGTCACTCCTCCACCTTCTCCTTCTTGTTGTCGATCCGCTTGCAATACCCACTCACCCATCGGATTTTTCCACCGGCGACGCACCATCGTCGATTCTCCCTATTGTTCTATACAGATTCCTTTTGATGCCCTTATTATTTTTTCATACAGGGATTGTCATTTGGGTTTTTGTTTTGATTGGCTTTGTGGGCTAATTTACGACACCGCCTGTCTTTATCGGAATTTCTACCAGCGACGCTACATTGTTTTAGCTGATTACCCCTGATGTTCTATATAGATTTCTTTAGATTTACAGGGATTACCACATTGACGGTGTTTTTATTGGAATCTTGGATTAGTCCCCACCACCGTATGGAGTTTTGACCGGCGATGACGTTGTTCTGTGCATATCTGTTGTTTCGAGTTTTGCACCAGATTTATTCTTACTGCTACTACGTTATTCCTCAAGTAGCTGGGTTTAGTTCTGTTGATGCTGGGATTAATTGTCCCATGTTCAATTCCTTATGTCAATTTTAGCAGTTGATATGCCCCATTCAATTTTTTGTATTCGACTCTGAATTTGGCTAATTGTTTGCTTCTGTGAAATTTTAGATGGTGGTACATTGCTATTCATTGTCCAAATTGGACTAATTTTCAACAAAACCTTGTGGCCTATGAAAATATACATTTATTTCAGGTCTATGCACTGATTCGAACGGATACTACACCATAACAACCAATGACGTTCGGAGGCGTAAAACAGTCTCATCCGTGTCCCTAAAATAAATAGGCGATGATGATATGTATGAGCTTTATTGCAAAACAAGCCGGCGATGGAGTGGTGGGATCGGTACTTGGCATGGAAACCAGAGGGCCCCCATGTTTGCAGCCGTACCGACGTCCCTAACCTCTGCCCAATTCATACAAACCTGAGCCTACACTTTTATAAATCTATTTTTTCCTTTATTTTATTTTTTTATTATTACATTATTTTATATCATTATTATTGCTATTATTGATATTATAATATTCTTACAGTTATTATTAGTTAAAATACTAACTCATTTTTTTTATATTTTGGAGAGGTAAATTTGGATGGAAGATGGTCTATTTTGGAAGAAAACAGTTAAAAGAAAATAACCTCTTACTATTGTTATTAATGTTATTATTATCACTAATATTTTATTATTCTTATTATTATCGTTATTGATATTATCACTAACATTTTATTTTCATTATTATTATTATCATTATTACTATCATTATTACCATTACTATTAATTATCGTGCTAACTCCTTTTTTGTATTTATTGCGAGTTACCTCTTGAATAAGCCAGTCAATGAATTTAAACTTTTTCATTTAATCTTAGTTATTATATGCATATTATCATAATCATTTAATTATTTGTCTATTTTAGTTAGTTATCTTATTTGCTTAAAATCTCAATTATTTAGTCCGACTGGTAACCACATTTGGTGGAGCCTGAGAGGTGCTAACCCCTTCCTCTCTGGTTAACTTGAACCCTTACCTAGAATTTTGGTTCGTAAACTAAGTTTCGGAGTTAATTATAAATTAGCTAGAAACAAAGTAGGTTCCCTAATACGCCTAGTTAAAAAATATTAGGTGACGACTCCAATTCTTTGCCCGTGAGTTCCAATAAGTCAGGCCCTATTTCGAACATTAACCGGTTCGGGAAAAAATAGGATGCGACAAATGACTGCCACAAATTGGATCCTCTAATTTCCAAAGGAATCATCGCTTCTATTCCATATGTCAGTGAAAACAGCGCCTTTGCAATGCTGGCTTTGGATGTGGTCTATTAGGCCCACAGGACTCCAGGCAATTCCTCCGCCCACTTTTCTTTAGCTTCCTTGAGTCGCTTCTTCAAATTCTTCACTATTGTATTGTTCGAAAATTCAGCTTGACAATTTTCCGAAGGATGATAGGGAGTAAAGGTGATTCTCTTGATTTCCCATTCCTTCAGAAAAGCAGTGATCTTTTCGCCTATGAACTGAGGACTGTTGTCGTAAGTGATTTCTGTGGGATGCCAAATTGGTGTTGACACCCAATTTTGTCCCGCCTGTTTTTAATGCAATAGTTTTCAAATTTTACACACGATCGTGCATTTATTCTTGCCCCGTCCATTCTTTCAAATTATCTTCTCATAATAGCCTGACGATCAAAGCTATTTTTGAAAGCATCATCGCAAACCGTAGCCATGTTTACAAAATGTGTGTCCCAAACCAAAATTCTGTAATTACTTGTATTTTTGACAAAATTTCCCAAATCGGGTTTTAAATTTTAAAATTATATTTTACATACGTTCCTCTAGTCATTCCAATACTTTAAAATTAATTTCATAATTTTCCTATGATTTTATACCTATTTTATACAATTCTTATACCTATTTTATGCTAAACTATAATAATTATACATTCCCTATACACAAATATATACATATGTACACATATACACGTTTGCACACATCAGCTTTATATTTTACACTTCAGCGCCTACGTGGATTGATCTCAGCCGTCCTCGTATGCCATCCGATGGCTAAGATCAAACCCTTTACTCTATTCCCGAAACGACCCCTAAACTTTCCCCCCGACCCTCATTTTCTCCTCACCTTACCGAGAATCACTCTCTCTTCTCTCTCTTCGGTGATGTATTACACCGCCACTGTCGATTAGTTTTCTGGTCGATTTAGCAGGCCAAATTTGGGGAAAATAGTACCATCGTACTCCTCTTGTCACCCGCTATAAAACCCATATACTTTCGATAGTATTTGGATGAGGACAACTCTTGGCCATTGTTGACTGAGTCACCACCACCGAGAAACACCTCCGACGGGGTTCAGGGTACTTCAAACGAAACTATCGCCTGAAAAAAAAAAGAGGTAAGAAACCCTTTGTGCAAGGTCGATTCACGACGGGTCAATGTGACCCGACCCTAATGTTTGCAAACGGGTAATCCTAAAGCCCTTTTTATTCTCCTAATTGTTTTCTGGATTTAAGTGATGATAAATGTGAAATTATGTAGTCTTTTGGCATGTTAACATAATCGATTAATTAGTATAGATTCACAAAGTCGCCAGTCTAATTTGATTTCACTATTCTAAACGACAATATTTGTTTGTATGCCTGATTTTTCCTAGTGTCATTCGAGTACAGCATTTTTAATTGTTATTAGGGAACTAAGTAAGGCAAGAGACAACATGATTGATATTTTCACTGTTCTTTCACTAGGCTAAGCAGAAACTTGTTCTTGACTCGTGTGTATTCACTAAAATTGTCACCCTCAAGTCCTATATTCCTTATCACCATTACTGAGATGTAACTTGACACCCTCGACAATGTATTTATCTGTGACAATGTATTCTGACCCTTATTTTATTAAGATGCATGATTAGATAGCTTTAAAACTAGAGTAATTTGATTTAAGCATGATTTGGGGGGTCTTGACTAAGCCTGATTTGAATTGGTGATTGGTAAAAGGTACTGATAATTGACAGAGTTCCATTTAAAGGCTGATTGACAGATAATTGACTGATAATTGACAGAGTTCCATTTAAAGGCTGATTGACAGATAATTGACTGATAATTGACAGAGTTCCTAACCTGCAACATGCTTATTACACATGATTTAACAGATGTTTTGTATGTTTGTAATCAATTTGGAGGGGTTCTCTGCCTTCCCATGCTTTCCTTCTTTAGAAACTGGTCATCTATGTTGTCTTGCTTGTCACTGTGATTGCTTAGGCCTCCTTTTGGCCTTACTAACCCTTGTGAATGCAGCCTTGTCTTGGATGACTATAAAAGGTCATACCAGTCTTGTTTTAGTTACAGGTGTGGATTTCTTTGAGAGATGTTAACTGCACTGTGTAGTATTTGTTTAAATACTGCTTTTGAGATGCTAATTCTGCCTAAACTTAGCCAGAACAGGATACCCCTCTGATCTTTACTCTTTCCCTGTGCTTTACCCTTTAGAAACTGTCCCTAATTTGTATATTCGTTAGGTTTCTTGTCTGTATTCTTTAAAACAGGAGTACACAGTTACTACACTGTGTGTGCAGCCACCCAGGGGCTCTTCTCTTTACCCTTTCACTCCTATGTGCTGCAATATCTAGAAAAGCATGACATGTGCATAGCATCATTTGGTTGAAAATTGAAGTTCCATGGTATTTTTATAAAATCTACATGTTTTTTGGGTAGAATCCATAAACGATAACACTGTTTTGGTCATTCCACGCAGTTCCTAGAATCAAAATACTATAGAACATGTTTTCGGAATGTTTAAATTTGGAATTTCAGCGAACAGGGGCTATTTGTGTCGTAGTTGCTTAAATTGGACTATTTTTTCTCAAAGCTAAGGTCGCCCCTCTTTGCAGAAACAGCTCAGGCCCAAAACTATTTTCAAAAAAGGCCTTTACGTGTAGTAAATTGGTTGTCAAACTACTCAATGCTCCTATACACTAATCTAATAGTGTATAGGGGTGTATAAAGTATTTGGGGTCACTTATACGTTTTATATGTATTTTTCCTAAAGCTAAAACTATCATTTAGTCATATCCCTGCATGCTTATACATATACGTATATACTTTATGTGTGACAGCCCCTTTGTTTGCATTTGTGTACTTCCAAGAAATTCGATTTCAAAAACAGCCTCCCGGCCTTCGCCTATATATTGCAAAACTGACCCCTAAAGAAAATATAGCTATTAAGGTTAGAGCTCAACAATTAATGACGAGTCACACCGACCCTACATGGCTAACATTTCGTTTTTAAAACAATATCCATTTGGGTTTTAGTCCAAATCTGAAAATTATTTGCAAAACTGTCCATTTATGCAAAATTGCTTCAAGCGTTAAAAAATTGCACAAGTAAGTTGAAATTGAACACTCTTTGCATGTTTAATCGATTAGCCATTTGTATTAGAGGCCATAAAATGCGATTAGGCTCGAGTATAGGTTGTGTATGAAACTTGTTTGCCTATGTAAGGATTAAATTGTATAGACATACTGTTTTCATTGATTTATCTACAAAATTACACTTCCCAAGTTAGTATTACATGATAGTATTCACAAATTTTTCCCAAAATATAGACTCAGACAGGAACCACCTTTCATGGGATTCGGGGGAGTGCCTAACACCTTCTTCCCCGAGTCATTTGGACTTCTTACCCTTTTGAATCTCTAGAAAAAGGGTAGTATGGCTATTAAACTCAACCTTGGATACTTAGGTGGCCTAATACACCTTAGAAAACTATATTCGGTGGCGACTCCAACACTTACACTCAAACGAGTTACCCTGTCAAATCCGAAACCCGACTTGCTTCGAATAGAGTCTAAAATCGGGTGTGACAGAATGTCGACTCAACTGGGGATATTCAAAGTCCTAACCATAATGAGTCTTTACTTTTTGGATTTATTTTATTGTTATCTTGCTATTCATATTATTATTATTTCACTAACTTGGTTTCCTTTTTATTTTTCTTTTTTTCCTTTATTTATTTATTTGTATTGAATTTGAAATTTGATGTAATATTTGGCATAATTCACTCATACTCCCCCACTCCTGAGAAATGATACTTTGCACACACACGAGCGATTACGTGGATCCCACGGTCGCTTCACTACAAAATACCTTTTAGGAGGGACATTTTGGAATATAGTTGGTCCGTGGTGCAACCAACAATTTCAAATGATCCCACTCCTTGGTCGTCTGCCTTGGGGAACAGTTTCTAGAATTACACCACTCTTTGACTGTAATGAGCATGCATCATGCCGTAGGAAGGGCTCCCCGTGAGCCGGCTAGTCTTCAACTTGTCCAAACTACCTAACGAGTTTCTAATCCCAAAGGGACGTTTGGACATGTTTATGTGCATTTGAGAGAAAAAGAAAAGAAAAAAAAAGAGTGAAAAGAAAGTGAGACGAGAATAAAAACGTATTTTGATTTGCCCAATTATTCTCAAAGGGGAGGGGGTTTTAATCCTTTATTTTTCTTTTTTTTTTCTTTTATAGGTCACAATGAGTCAAAAATTTCACGGTTTTGAATGACTATGGGCGCACCTCCTTTGTTAACTAGTTAGTGGAGTAACTTGTCACTAGGTGAGCAAACCGAAGTACTTCAACACTTGGGTCATTTAGTCTCACTATTAGAAATGGAACCGTGTAAGGAGATGATTAAAGCATCGGTGTCATTTTGGGATGAAGAATTGAATGTGTTTAGATTTGGGGATGTCGAATTAACACCTTTGTTGGAAGAAATAGGGGGGTTCGTGTCACACTCGGGGTTAGACAACCACCGTTGGCAAGGGGGCCGCACGCTAGCATCTAGCGTCCCCACAGCTTAAGAGTTTTGTAATAAGTTGGGGATGGTGGCAAGTGTAAATGTGGAATTTTTACAACAAAAGAAGATACCCTTTTCCTACTTCTACACTCGGTTTGGGTATTTGAGTGCGTTCGACAACCGTAAGAAAGAGTTTGAGTCCTACAGTGATTGGAGGAGAGTTAGACCATTCCTTTTTTTTTTTTTTAGGAGTAATGGTGTTCCCCGAAAGTTCGAGTCACGACATATGTTCAAGGCTTGTCATGGTTGACGATGCAGTGTTCAATGGAATTGACGGTTACTTTTATACCATAGTTTCTATGATAGTGACAGACATTTATCGGGCTTTAGATTGTTGCAAAAGAGGAGCAAAATATTTCCAAGGTTGCAATCTTCTATTAAAAGAATGGTTCAAAAAGCATTTGAGGAAAGTGAAGGGTGTACAAGAACTTTCTAAACCAACTGGTTCCAACTACTTGGTTGGAGAGCGGTATGGGATTCCGAAATTCAAGCAGCACGGAGAAATGGGTAAAATTTTTTGAAAACATAACGGAGGACTCAATTCAGTGGATGTTCACTTGGTTTCCTTCATCAGATTTCATCATTAGCTCTGAGAAGGCACCCTTTGTGATACTTATGGCATTAAGAGGTCTCCAACCTTACCAGCCATTGAGAGTGATGAGGCAAGCAGGGAGGAAGCAAATCATACCATTGATACCAGACACGAAAGACTATCAGTTTGATTACACCGGAGACATTGTTCCAAGGGTCAAGAGCATTAGAAAATCCTAGGTAGGAAGACAAGTCATGGGAGAGGCATCGTAGTGTCAGATAGATACAAACGTTGGATGCGAACCAAACTACAAAAGTTGGTTATGCTCTAGTATAAAGGGGAATGTGGTAGTGGGGCCAAGTTGAGGGAATGACATAAGAGATCGTGAGGCGGAAGCTCAAATTCGATACCGAGAATTCATGTTGAAAGCTGTCAAAATGGATAAGGAGAACAAAGAAGAGATCAGAGTATGGAAGAAATGTACATTAGAGCTAGAGGAAAAGATAGAGGCGTTGGAGACAAAACTTGAACAATGGAACTCAGAGTGTGCAGAGATAGACATTTTACACTTAAGTGGCTAAGGGATACTTAACCAAAGCTATGGAAGAAGTTAAGGAGATTACATGAGAAACAAAGAGAGCCAGGCTGGAGAAGGAGCGTGCTGCCAAGTCAAAGTGTTATTTTCATTTTTTCTTTTGTATTTTACTTTTTCGAAAATTATCATGTACTGATTTTCAAAATTTGGGAAATTTATGAGAATAATTGGCAAAAAAATGTGTATTTATTTTCTTTGCATAATGACAAACTTCGGAAGGCTATACGTCCTTGGTACGTCATAGTCCATTAGTAAGCATACGTCCAAATGTCGAGAGGGTTTTTTAACCCGAAAATGAAAAATTGCATCTCTGCATGGATTCGAAGAAACGTTTGCACAAAACATTGATCGTCTGTCTAAAGCAAGATCAAAACTGTAAGAATATTTTGGTCTTTACTTTTTCTTGTTGTATTTTCAGACTATGACTGCAAGAGGTACACTCCAATTTCAGATTGTTTCCCGACCTCCTTACTTGATCAGACTCTGGGTGGGAAGATTGAGCAATTGTCAGCAAGGCTCACATTCAAAATATGTTGGGAGAACTGGTGGCTCTCAAAAACTACACTGCCACGACTGATTTGGTCGAAGCTGCTACACATTTCTGGGACTACAAGAGGGCTGTGTTTCATTTCAATGGCTTTGAATTGGCACCAATGTTGAAAGAATTTGGAGGACCAGCAGGGTTAGAACCTGGACCCGAGACTACGATTTATCCCCGAGACGTGGACCCTAAGGAGTTCATTGAACTACTGGGTGCTCCTTATGATCTATACGTCGAAGGGGTGCATGATGCGAAAGTCACGTTGGAATACCTGCACTCTAGATTTGGAGATCCAATGCATAGGCATGAGTAGAATGGGGCGTGGGAAATTTAAGACTGGGAGTGGACTGAATCCAATGCTTTCATCGTTGCTTTTCTGGGAAGCATGGGTTTTCCCGAGAAAGAAGGAAAGATTGACATAAGGTTGGGAAGAGTAGTAGAGGGGTTACGCAAAGGTTCTTTCAAGCGTCAAGTAAGTTTGATTCCAATGATTTTGGGAGAAGTTTATAGGGCTTTAACCATATATAGAAGAGGAGGAGACTTCTTCGAGGGATGCAATCTGTTGCTGCAAATATGGTTGATAGAGCATTTGCACAGTGTCCCCGTCAGTCCGGTAACACCAAAACAATCTAGGAAAGGAGGGATCCGCCCACATAGCACCCGCATGGCTGGAACAGCATCATGGGAAGACCCTGCAAACATGGAAGGATGGTACACCAAGCTCGAGGAGTTGCAAGAGGTACAATGGGTGATTGAAAATTGTGATGGTTTCACTGTTTCCGTACAAGGTCAAGACATCACTTTCTTGACATTGATTGGATTCTGAGGGACTCATCACTATGTTCCTCTAAGAATTCTCCGGCAAGTAGGGATGACACAACAGACTCCGTAGTTGACTGAAGGAAGAAGTTTCAACATCGACATGAAAAAGATCGAACTTCCAATGGTGGGTACTATCTTGAAAATGTGGGAAAAGAGGCTTACTATGAAGTTTTCCCGTGGCCGAGACAGTAGGGTGAACCCCGCGGCTACTCTGGCTTATCCTCAATGGCTCAATGAAGATAAGGAAATATTTTCCGATCCAAGACTACGCTGAAAAGGAAAACCAAAGCTCCGAGTGCTGCTGAAAATAACAAGAAGCCGAGACACGAGTTTGATCAAGGAAAGAAGGAGTTAAGAGTGACACAAGAGAGGGAAATGAGGAGGCAATACAAGGATATGATCAAAGGGGATGAACTCAAGTATTGGACCGGTAAGGTCATGGCTGCAACGCAAGCTGCTGGGAATTTGCAAGATCTGCATAAGGGATAGGGAGAGTATTTTAAGTCAGTTCCACTAGAAGAGAAAGAAGCAAAAGGAATAGAAATCTGCGAGTTCTTTACGAAAGATCTGGTTGACATGGAAGCTGGGAAGGACCTGATGGAGACATTTGCTGATCCTCCACTCATGAGCTTGGTTCACAAGCCCAAAGAAGAGGCCAAAGAGAAGAAGGAAAAAGAGGATGCTGGAACTGATGCTTGATCTGAAGCCTCTTTGCTTGGCGAGTGGTATTGTCATATTGAGTCGAGTCATCTTGTCCCTTTTGTCGTTGTTTTCGTTTTAATTGAGTCATTTTCTCAAATTAGTGGTTGTAATAAATCCAAGCAAATTAAATAAAATTTCATTATTTTTGGGTTTTTAGACTGGTGATGATTATGCTTATGCAAACGAAATGATGTGTTTGGTGCAAACATTACTTCGAATCTTCGATAGGCCTACCTCTGGCACAAAAGAGGTCCCATGCATGATAGGACGCGATTTTATTTAAACTAATGTATACTCACATTCTCTTTCTTTGTTTTTGATGTATAAGTCCCCAAGTCCCTAATAGTTTAGGTTTGTGCATTCTGGCCGCGCCGCAACACCGGTTGAGATCCAGAGGATCAATCCCAACACCCCCCCCCCCTTTACCTACAAGGACAATGACGTGACGAAATATCATGGCTGAGTTTGACAAATTTGGAAATGAAACTCCTGAGAAGCAAGGTGTGGTTGCTTACGAAGACTATGCCAAGTTGGAACAGAGGCTGTTCGAGTTGGAGAATAGGATCCCTCTTGCCCGTACTGATGAGATCATTGAACCAAACAAAACTACCCGCCCTCACGGCAAAGATTCACTGTACCTCAAAAAGGACATTCCTTACCCTACCAACACTGCACCACCACAAGCATCGCAAAACAACTTACCCTCCTTCACTATTGAAACAAAAACCATCGCATCACCCACCAAAGATCATGAAATGTATGCATGAATAAAAGAAGACCCATACAACACCAAGGAGCAAGTCCAATGGCTGGTAGAGAAGTTCAAGCAATTCCAAGGCACCAAAGGAACCCGAGGGCTAGCTTATGAGGACCTCTGCTTGTATCCTGACTTGAAGATTCCCGAAGGTTATAAGACGCCCAAGTTCAACATGTTCGACGGCAGTGGAGATCTTACTGTGACAAGTTGATTGGAGTTGGACATGATGAAAAAAGATCCGCATGCAGCTGTTCAACCGCAGTCTGACCAGAGATGCACTAGTGTGGTATTCTAAGCAACAAACAAAGAAGTGGACGAGCTGGGAAGCAATGGCTGGAGACTTCGTCGACAGTTTTGCGCACAACACTGATGCTATGCCCGATCGGTTCTACTTAGAGAAATTGAAGAAGAAACCCACTGAGACTTTTAGAGAATTTGCAACTAGATGGAGGGCTAAAGCTGCCAAGGTCTAACCTCCCATGGAAGACGCCGAGATAGTAGCAACCTTCATCTGCATACAAGAAGACATCTACTTTGACAAGATGCTGAATCTACAAGATAAGAAGTTTGGATATTTGATCAATATTGGAGATATGGTCGAAGATTGACTGAAGACTGGAAGGATTGTTAGCTTAGCTGCACTACAAGCCACTAACAAGGCCCTACAAGCTGGCAGCACTACCACATCAAGAAAGAAAAAGGACGATGTCTCCTTCGTGGCCGCATCACTTGACCACTCTCCGAACCATAACCACTACTACCAAATGCCTCATCCATCCTACCCGTACATACCACCCACATCCACCTACCCAATCTACAACACTCAGCCCATGTACCAAAACCCACCACCACAAAGACCGACATACCCACAAAGTCCCAACTGCCGAAGCACCAATACCTATTCACCAAGGCCTCACGCCAATAACAACCCAAGACCCAAAATAAACTAGACCTCACTGGCTGAATCTCGCACTCAGTTGTTCGAGAGACTCAAAGCAACCGGCCATATACAACCCGTGCCATTCAAAATGGCTGATAGGATGACACTCTATTTTGATCAAACCAAAACCTGTGCCTATCACTCTGGAGGACCTGGTCATGATACTGAAAAGTGCTACACCTTGAGGGACAAGATACAAGACTTGATCGATCAAAAGGTGACACAGACTCCGAACGTGCACAAAAATCCCCTGCCTAATCATGGAGACAATAGGGTGAATCTGATCGAGTTGGATAAGGAATACAACTTAGAAGGAACCATTGTTAAAGCAAAGGAAGACGTACCAGCAACTGCTTCAGTTGCTCAAGCCGCTACAGCACCAGAGCCCATCGATGTGGAAGTGGCTCCGAAATTCTATGTTGATGTGGTTCCCCCATACAGCGACAAGGCGGTACCATGGGATTATGAAATGGAGCAGAAAAACAAGTCAACAGTTGAGACTGTTGCTACAGAAGGGATGACTAAGAGTGGGAGGATTTATATTCCTGAGCATCTTGTTCAAGGTAGACGAGGTATCAACAATGAGGAGTCCGATGAATTAAGGAAGAAAGTACAATCAAAAGAATACTCCGTAGTTAAACATTAGGGCAAGACTCCAGTGCAAATCTCTGTTTTAGCCTTACTCCTCAAGTCGGAGACCCACCGAAATGCTTTAATGAAGGTGTTGGACAAAGCACATGTTTCGGTAGACACCTCAGTTGAAAACCTGGCTAGCATGGTTGGACAAGTCATGGAGGCCAACCGAATTGCTTTTCACGAAGATGAGCTACCACCTGAAGGATTGAGTCACAACGAAGCTTTGCACGTTACTATTAAATGCAAAGATTGGTTCTAAGGAAGAGTCCTTATCGATGGAGGTTCTGGTCTGAACATATGCCCATTCATCACTCTGAAAAGAATGGGAATTGACCAAGGCAAGATAAGGGAGAGAGACATAAAGGTGAAGGTATTCGATGGATCACAAAGAAGCACCATTGGGGAGATTGACTTAACCATCATGGTCGGTCCTATAGAGTTCACTACTGAGTTTCATGTCATGGACATCTCTGCTTCTTACAACGTACTACTGGGAAAACCTTGGATCCATATGGCTAGTACAATGCCTTCTACATTGCATCATATGGTAAAATTCGAGTGGGACCACAAAGAGGTGGCGGTGTTGGGTGAAGGGAACAACTCTATCTACAATGAGCAAACTATACCAGCAATCGAAGGGAATGCTCCTGATGGGCAGAAATTCTATACTGTAGAACTCGTGGGAGTAGTGCAAAGCACTCGAAAAGGATGTCGCAAGAACTACAATCCGAGTTGGAATCCCACGGACACAATCCAAGGAGGTTATAATGCACACTTGGCTCCCAAGTTGGTCAACACACCGCCTGGGATTGTAGAGAGAAAGAGAAACTTCTACAGTGCCTACTAGGATGGCCGAGGCAAAGGCTATGAAAGGAGAAATTTGGTTTGGGATCTAGTCATATCTGATTGGGGTGTGCCCTCATGCGAATTTCGTGAGATTTTACCAGCTAAGACAGAGAAACGGCCAATGTACCCACCTAATGCTCGTCCCAATTGGAAGCGCATTTTTGAAGAAACAAAAGGAAAGTAAGTGTGGATTCCCAAGGCACCCGAACCTATGGAGGTGATAATTGAAGAGCCATATGTACTCCCAGAAACTTCAAAAAATGGCTCAGAAATTGGGTCGTGGGTATCATGATTAAGCAAGGCTATGAACCTGGTAAAGGGTTGGGCAAGACTTGGATGGCATGATTGAGTCAATCAAAATTGTGATGAGGCCCGACTATGAGAAGACTGACATAGGGTACATTGTGACCTACGAGAAGAGCATGGAAGAAGCATCACTGGACTTCCAGTTTTATAAGAAAAGCCCCAAGACTCTCTTATATATTTTTGTCTCGTCGGGATACTTGGATGACCCGAAAAAGGAGGTGTCCGCAGCGCAAGGGGTGGAGCCAAAGATAGCTGATGTTGAGGAGGATCTGCTGGCAGGAGTACAAAGTCTATTCATATCTGCCGAAGACTGCTGTGTGATCCTGGAAGAACACGTTGAACCTCCTGGACTAACAAAGGCTGGGTCTGGAACTGCTCTGAACAACTGGATCAGCAACTGGGCCCGAGCTTACCGTGGACCTTGGTAGAGCTGGGGGGGATAGAATTTATTTTATGCTTTCCAAAATAAAACCCGACTTTGAGTCGTGGAATTTTCATTTTTGTTGCAACTGTCTCCCTACAAACTTTGTTTTGCAAGGATTCATAAATAAAATATCGCACTATTTTCCCGTTTGACTTTTGTTTCAATTTTTTAATTTTGCAATATTTAATTTTTTTCAGCATTCAAACTAATAATCCCATTGAGTCCACAATCGCAATGTGTAATGAAACAATGGAGCCAGAGGAAACTGGAGTTGATTATGATGATTTTAATGAAACCATACAAGAGGAGATTGAAAGATTTGAAAACAAGCCTAAGCAAAACCTAGAGGAAACTAAGGTGATAAACCTAGGAGATGAAGAAATTGTGAAAGAGACAAGGATCAGTGTGCATCTCGCCACTGAAGACAAAAAGCGATACACTGAGTTTCTTAAAAAATATGAGGACTTATTCGCCTATTCGTACGATGGCATGACTGGCATAAGCACGAATGTGGTAGCACACAAATTACCTATCAATCCAGGCTTTCCGCCAGTCAAACAAAAGGCTCGGACTTTCAACTCGTCGGTTCTGTTGAAGATTGTGGAGGAGGTAACGAAGCAGCTCAATGCAGGAATCCTGAAAACAGTCAAATACCCGACTTGGTTAGCTAATATTGTCCCGGTTCCGAAGAAAGATGGGAAACTCCGAGTTTGAATAGATTACAGGGATCTGAATAGAGCAAGCCCGAAGGATGATTTTCCTTTGCCAAATATACATATCTGGATCGATAATGGCGCAAAACATGAGCTACAATCCTTCGTGGAATGTTTTACCGGATATCATCAAGAGCCCATGGATGAGGAAGATGCCGAGAAGACAACTTTCACTACCTCTTGGGGAACTTATTGCTATAAGGTTATGTTGTTCTATTTAAAGAATGCTGGAGCAACTTATATGAGGGCAATGAAAACTATGTTCCATGACTTGATGCATAAACAAATTGAAGTCTATGTGGACGACGTGATCATCAAATCAAAGAAGAGTTCAGAACACCTTGACTACTTGCGCAAGTTTTTCAATCACTTGCGAAAATATAATCTGAAGCTGAATCCAGCTAAATGTGCTTTTGGTGTTTTGGCAGGGAAACTCTTGGGTTTCATCGTCAGTAGAAGGGGTATCGAGCTAGATCCGTCCAAAGATCAAAGCCATCAAAGAATTGCCGCTCAAAAAGCAAGAAAGAGGTTATGAGCTTCCTGGGAAGGCTCAATTACATCAGCCAGTTCATAGCGCAATCCACTGTCATCTGTGAGCCAATCATTAAGTTACTGAAGAAAGACGCAGTGATCGAGAGGACAGAGGACTGCCAAAAATCATTTGATCAGATAAAGGAGTACTTGTCTTGCCCGCCCGTGCTGGTTCTACCTGAGCCTGAGCGACCTTTGATCCTGTACCTATCAGTAGTAGATTCGGCCTTTGGTTGTGTATTGGGACAACATGATTTAACCGGAAGGAATGAGCTACTAATATACTATCTAAGCAAGAAGTGTACTCCTTACGAGGCCAAGTACACATTGCTGGAGTGCACGTGCTGCGCGCTGACCTGGATAGCACAGAAGTTGAGACATTAATTGACATCTTACTCAACATTGCTGATATCGAGGATGGATCCTCTCAAGTATATCTTCCAAAAACCAATGCCTACTGGAAAGCTGGCTAAATGGCAAATGCTGCTCAGTTAATTTGACATCACTTTTCTCACCTAAAAGGCGGTGATAGCTCAATGCTTGGCTGATCATATGTCCGAGAATCCGGTGGGAGATGACTATGAACCTTTGCACACCTATTTCCCCGACGAGAAAGTTATTTTCGTAGGGGAAGATATCACCTAAGAGCAATCGGGGATTCTGACTTACTGATTCACCAAGTCCAAGGAGAGTGGATAGCAAAGAACTCCAAGATACTGCCGTACTTGGAATGTATAAAGGAGTTGAAATTAAGGTTCACCAAGATAGAGTTCAGCATGTCCCTGTCACGACCCTTTTTTCACACAAAATCAAGTAAATAGAAATTGTGTATTTAAAGGCTGTGACGGGTGTTCCAAAAGGAACAAAATTATTTAGAGAAACTCGGAGTCGCCACTTGACATAGTTTAAGGTGTGCCAAGTCACCAAAAGGTACCTTGGAACACCTCTGACTCGTCTAATGGTCTGCGTTAGAGATTCGGGTAAGGTTCTCAGTTGACTCTCGGAAAGGTATTAGGCACCCTCGAGTCCTGTGCCGAGCACAGTTGCTTTATTGTCGCAGTTTTATTTTATTAAATATGGTTGTTATATTTTATCGTTCATTTAAAGTTACGCTTTGATTGTTTGAAACCGAAATTGCATCAAGTAACCCACAAGGTATACTTGGAACAAATTTATATATTTTTTTACTTTTTGCCTAATAAGTAGATCACAAATCACACTTATAATTGCCTAAATCGAATTTACTCCTATTATTTTGCCTAATCGTTACACCTTGGGTGGATAATTAACTATATCAAAATAAGGCGCATTGACTAATTTTAGGTGTGAGATAAATGACACAAATATTTAGCATTCGAATAAACTTATTACTAATAAAAGACTTGTGGCCATAAGTTAAAATACCATTTGAAACTAAACTAATTTGCAAATTGTATATAACATGGTTCTGCTATTTGGGCTTTAAGAAGTTTGCAACTGTAGGCTAATTTTGAAGTGATTTGCACCAAATGTCTCTTTTTCTCTAAAAAGAGTTTAACGTTTTCCAAATTTTGCAGAAATGTGCCAGTTTGTAAAAAAACGGCCAGATTTGCGCCTTGTTTAACTTTTTTTCAGATTTGCAGAAATGTACCAAGTTGTAAAAAATGGCCAGATTTGCAAATTCATACAATTTTACAGAAAATACGCCCCATATTACATAAATAGCCAGAGCTTAACGTTTGCAGTTTTGATGGTTAAATCCTAAATTTGCCTAACCTTTACATGCTGTCCAGATTTTTTATACATAGCTAAAATGATAGATGAATTAAATTGCACAAATAACACTAAATATTTCCTGGTTTTCACAAATAGCCAGTTTTAACTAGAATAAAACTCATAACAAGATGTATACAATAAAGGGCTTTAGATATGCTGATTTTTACTTCATTTCATAGCCAAAATGATAAAACATATAAGGTAAATTGTGTTTACCTTGTGTAGAAATTTCCAAGCTAGTGAAGCAAATGAAATAGCAAGACCAAACCAAAGCAAGCAACTTAGTACCCAAATCAGCCGCTACAACAGCCCCTTTTATACCCCTATTCAACCTTTAAACCTTAAGATTTATGCCCCAAAAGATCTTAGATGTAAAGGCTTTTGGTTCTAAATCTAACTCTCAAACTTACTATTCTTTTTTAAGTCTTTTTGCTCTCAATTTTTCTTCTAAATTTCAGCTTGTTCTCCCCTTTTTTTTTAGTAGGTAGTTGTTGTTAAATGAGGGGTAAAGACACTCTTATATAGCTGAAAAATTTGAGGGCAAAAAAGGTGGAGTGTAGACTTATACAAAGTACAAGCCCACACCCCTATACTTGAGTATTTTTCAGAAAAAGTACAGCAGCCCTATGACATCTTTTCAGCTACCCTATGCTGTCCCAAAATCTGAACAAAGCTGTCCTATTGAGAGGACAGCCTCATGGGCTTGGACTATTGACTTTTGGGCCTATTGGGCCGCCAACAAAATATGAGACTAACTTTAATCACAAAAATACAGATCTGAAATTTACTAAAATCAGCCCCCAAACACTAAATTAAAACAACTTAAATGAGCCAAATCAAATCCCAGTGACCCGGGCTCCAAAACATGCTTGAAAATATTGAAGCAAGACAATTAAAATACTTCACATTAAACTAGAAACGAGCCAAACATATGAACATAAGAATCTTAATCCTATCCCTAGGCTAAACATACGGATTGAACAAACAGGACTACGGAAAGGAGGTGAAAATTTACATGTTGGTCAAACGAACGTCGCCACCAAGGCATAGCTTGTTGCCATCATGAAACAATTAGAGACAAATCACCCCCAAAACATGCTTTATCATTAAATCACCAACGTATGAAAGCCAAACAGCCATATCCCCATCATCTTCATCACAAAAATTCATTAGCATAGCAGCCCCAAAGACCACAACAACGGAGGAGCCAAAATTCACCAGAGTTGAGTGTTACCCGAAATTAAAAATGCAGATCTGCGCCAAACGGTAAGGATTTCGGGAAAAATAACACCAGAAATGGATAGAGGAGCTCGAAAGCTTTCCGGAATGGTATGGTTTGTATTTTTCCGACCACCGGAAGGCGGTGGTCCGGTGGCGAAAAGGTGGTGGCAGAGAGGGGTGGCGGGATTTTCTGATGGTGAGGAGAAAAATGGCTAGGGTTTGGCCAAGCCAAAGGCTTAGGTGGTGTGTGTGATGAAAAATGAGGAAAGAGAGCTTATATATCTAGGGCTTTTGGGTGGGCTTTGGTTTATTGGGCCGGGTTTAGGATTGGGCTACATATATTTCTACCAATGGCCATTAAAGACTCATAATTTACTACAATTAAAACCACATAAATATACAATACTATCACAATTAAACATAGAGTCATAGTTAAACACATAACAAGTATTTTTTCGCCATTTTCATATTTTCTATCCTAATTAATGACAAATTTTTAGTTAAAATAAAAAATAAAATTTAGAAAAATTTTGGCAAAAATCCTAAGAATATAACACGGCTATTTTGATCAATTTTTCTGTATCCGTGCCAAAATTAGGTGATTACAGCTGCCCCTCTTTGTTCGGGAACACGAAGAGTTTTCGGACAAAGAAGTAATCGACAACTAATTTTGGCTTTTCGGTTCTAGCCGAGAGCAATGCTTTTCAAAATGGTGACCGTACCTTGATTCTTCGGTTCCAACCAAGAACAAGACTACCTACATATCCCCAGACTAAGGAATCAGGTCAGTGTAGTTCCTCACGTGCGGCAGCTGGGACTACCGCATTCAAACAGACGCTAGACTCTTCTAGACTCACTAAGACAACCGTAGACACTCTAGACTACTCTAGACAAACTAGAGACTCTCCTAGACACACTTGGGGCTGATACTAGATACTCTTAGGCACACAAAGGCTGTCGTTGCTGATTACTGGTCGCTTGCTGGTTGTCCTTGCTTTACAAGGAATGGAAATACAAGGCAAAAATGGAATTACAACATTGAAAAATGTAAAAGTTACAATTCCTAGACTACTCTTCATGCTTCCCAAGCTGATGAACTGGTCTGAAGCTCCCACCAATCAAGTGGGTTTTGAAAACTTGAAATCGCTCGGGCGGGCTTTAACTTGAAACTTGAAATTGCCGCTCGGGCGGGCTTGAATGTTAAAATTGCTGAAAGTTGACATTGCCGCTTGGGCGGGCTTTAACTTCAAAGTTGAAATTTCTGCTTTGACAGGCTTTGACTGAAATGCCGAAAATGCCGCTTTGATGGGTTTTGACTTGAAGCTGGGGATGGTTGCTAATCTTTGAGCGGGACAAACTTGAAAAGGAAGTGGTTGCTATCTTCTAGCGGAACTGACTCGAAAAGGAAATGGGCGCTATCTTTTAGCGGGACTGACTCGAAAAGGAAGTGGACGCTATCTTTTAGCGAAACTGACTCGAAAAGGAAAAGGGTGCTATCTTTTAGCGGAACTGACACGAAAGGAAATGAGTGCTATCTTTTAGCGAAAATGACTCGAAAAAGAAGTGGGCGCTATCTTTTAGCGAAACTGACTCGAAAAGGAAACGGGTGCTATCTTTTAGCGGGACTGACACGAAAAGGAAATGGGTGCTATCTTTTAGCGAAACTGACTCAAAAAGGAAAGGGGGTGCTATCTTTTAGCGAAACTGACTCGAAAAGGAAACTGACACTATCTTTGAGCGGAACTGACATGGAAAGGAAATAACGCTATCTTTGAGCGAAACTGACTCGGAAAGGAAAAGATCGCTATCTTTTAGCGGAACTGACTTGAAAAGGAAATGACTGACGCTATCTTTGAGCGGGACTGACTCGAAAAAGAAATGGGTGCTATCTTTTAGCGGGACTGACACGAAAAGGAAATGGGTGCTATCTTTTAGCGAAACTGACTCAAAGGGAAAGGGTTGCTATCTTTTAGCAGAAATTGACTCGAAAAGGAAATGGGTGCTATCTTTTAGCGGGACTGACACGAAAAGGAAATGGTTGCTATCTTTTAGCAGAAACTGACTCGGAAAGGAAATGGGTGCTATCTTTTAGCGAAACTGACATGGAAAGGAAATAACGCTATCTTTGAGCGAAACTAACTTGGAAAGGAAATGATCGCTATCTTTTAGCGGAAACTGACTTTAAAAGGAAACTGACGCTATCTTTGAGCGAAACTGACTCAAAAAGGAAATGGGCTTTCTTTTAGCCAGAATTGACTTGAAAAGGAAATGACTGACGCTATCTTTTAGCGAGACTGACTCGAAAAGGAAACTGACGCTATCTTTGAGCGCAACTGACTTGAAAAGGAAATGGCTGACGCTATCTTTTAGCGAGACTGACTCGAAAAGGAAACTGACGCTATCTTTGAGCGGAACTGACTTGAAAAGGAAATGACTGACGCTATCTTTTAGCGAGACTGACTCGAAAAGGAAACTGAAGCTATCTTTGAGCAAAGGCTGACTTGAAAAGAAAACTGACGCTTTTTCTTGGGGGAGTATGTTATTGTGGTTGACATCTTCCCGGTGAGTTATGTCCTCTCTGTTCACCCGCTCATGATTAGCCCATGTCTGGAAGCTGTACAGTCCACACATTTTTCACATGTGGCTTTGACTTGAAAGCTGCAAACTCTAACCCATCATCTTAATGGGGTCTTGTCTGGAGATTTAAAAACCTTGGCCATTTTTCAAAGATGGGATTTTGTCTCGATTCATGTGATCCTTGATCTTGCTGACAATGTAGCAAATATCACAATGGCTTTCTTCATCATGACTATACAGACCCTGAATCATGTCCTCGCAAAATAAACTTGGGGTTCTTGTTCAAACAATATCTTGATATTGTTGGTGTATTTTTGATCCACCCCAAAGTCTACCAATGCCAAATGGTTTCTCCCAATCTTTAGTCACTCCTTGGTAGAAACAGCATGTTGTTCCATGGTGACTTTCCTGGTACAATCCTGGTGTGTCACTCTCATACGAGGTGCGGCACGAGCTTCCATTGCTCATTGGTTCCCGAACAATGATCTGGTACAACTGAGAAACCTGTAAACAAGCTTTGCAAAACTTTCTTTGCTCGTTTCAATGATATCAAAGGAGAGAAGTGACGAAAAAAAGTAAAGACAAATTGAATAAATTCAAAGAGGAGACATCGAACGAAAGATGTCTCTGAAAGATAGAAAGAAAAATTATTTAGGGGTGAAATGACGAGCTCAATGAACATGACATACATCTTGGAATAAAGTCTTGACCTTTTCAACACGATCTATCCTTGATTTTACCCCAGTTCGACAATATAGAGGCAATTGCTTGCTTGGTCCGATCATGATGAGAAACCAGACATCCCTCATTCGACTAGTGGTGCCCTTTCGGGTTTTCACCAACTAGCCTCTCTCTTTGTTCTTTTCCCTCACAATGGTCTGTGGCACCCTTTCAGGTTTTGACCAACATGATTCATTTTTCTCCCTTTTTTTTTATTATTTTTTTTTTCAAATTTCCCTTCGACCTCTTATTCCCTTTTTTCGGTCAATCTCGTCTTTCTCTTCTTTCTTTTTGAGTCAATCTGTCATCCCTTATTTTGACTTCTCACAGAAGTTTCTGTCCTAATAGAAATCGTACTCCCATCTCTTGATTGCGATGATCAAAATAAACTTCGACTTCCCCGAGCAGACTCATATTTTGATTGTACATCAATGCGCTACATTCTCAAAGATCGGTCAAAAAGGTCTTTATTTGGACCATAGTATGGGATTTGGTTAGGCTAGGAAGAAAAGTATTTAGCATCAAAGCTCAAAAACATCTCATGAGACGGCTAGATGAACATTACAAATTCTGAAATCACCGCTTTTGAAAAATAAACCAAACTTTTTCCCCAGTTTAGGTGAATTGGGGATTCCCTTTTTTCTTTTTTTTTTTTCTCTATTTTTTTTTTTTTTTATGGGCAATTTGGTTTGAAGAGCGGTACGAGAGCATCTCATGAAACTACTTGGTAAAATATTACAACCCCTGGAGTCATTTCTTTTAAAATAATAAATGACTGAGGCCCCAATTCATTGAAAAAACTGAGGAATTATCTTTTGAATTTTCTGATATGCAAACATAGGGGATCCTGAGACTTTTCCCTGAGATGAACACAAAGAAAGCAAAAGGAATTGACTTTCTCCCTTTTCTTTAGAAGTAAAAAAAACTGGTATGCCAAACATCTCATGAAACATGTGAATGAATGGTACAAAAATAGAAGTTTGTTTTTATTTTATTTTATTTATAATATAAAATAAAAACAAACTTCTGCCCCAGTTTAGCATAAAATGGGGATCTGAATTTCTTTTGACATTGGCCGCAAACTTGGAGGCAAGTTTTGCGTCAATAAAAGAAAACAGGGAAAGAAGAATTTTCTCCTGTTGCGACCGCACCGGAATGGTTGCCTACGTATCCTTTTGAGAGGAATCAGGTCAGACGTAGCTCTAGTACAGAGGTAGATTTTGTTGTTCCTTTTTTCAATGTTTTTTCTTTTCTTCATTTTTTTCAATTTCAATCACATTGATTCCAAAGGAGGGTAGCCAAAGAAAAATACACAAGGCTCAAAAGGGCTAGAAAATTGGTATAGTGTTTGGGTAGCAAAAACGAAAGCCGTTCGTCATCCCGACCCGAGAATGCCTCGCACAAATAATGATTCAAAGAATTGGCCTAGACTGATCCACACGTGTCATCGACTTCTGCTTCACTGATGGTTCTCAAAACTGGTATTTCGAATTCGGTCGAAGCGACCGTGCCCGATTTTGAACTTCTCACCGATATCCCTTATCGGATGACTACATATTAATTCCCAACTTATTTCGCCCCCTCTTTTATCCCTCTTTACTACTCAAATAGCTCACAATGCCAAAGTGCGTGTCTAGATCCAGACGTAAATTCCACACGCATGTCATGTTATTAAGGTCGACAAAACATAAAACAAAAAACTAAGGAGGTAAGAACAGGAAATATAAAAGACCGAATATTAGGACGAGATGGATCTCTCTTTCATTGAATTGAAGATATAAGGGTTTGAACAAACAAAACAAGCAAAATAATGCACTTGGGTTACAACCCTTGAATAACAGAAAGATTAGCAAAACAAGCTACAATATTTCACAGTCACTCAATTGCAAGTCAGAGCCAGTTTCCTGCTTTTCATGCATTGTTGAGCCCTTCACAAGGATGCACCATGTTGATGCCAAAGACATGCCTCAGATCCAACGACAAATTATGTCATTTCTCATTTCTCCAACTTTTGGACCTTGTGAAACATTCAACAAAGCAAGGGATAGGCATTCTGGTGGGACTGTTCCCATAGTAATGACATGACCCGTGTCTGCCATCAACTATTTCATATTTTGACCTCCCTGGTTGACCTCTCATTCTGCCTCCTCAAGCGTTGAATAGAACCAATTTTAGAGCGCCTGTTAAATAGCACAAACTTCGAAACTTTGGGTAACAACCCGGGTTAGCACAAAGAAATCACATATTGCAAGCCTAAGGTTGTTATGCGTCATCCCGAAATGGTTCACGGCGCAAGCCGCGTGTACCGATAACATTCCCAAAATATTTCTACATGTCGCGTTAGACGAAATTAGGACGCAAATCAAAGCGACGCGTAGTTCCAAACAAGAACAAACTTGGATGATTTTTGATTTTTTTTTTTTGATTTTTTTTTTCTCTGACTCAACAAACATAATTTAGACAAACGACACGAGACAGACTCAAAACAAACTGCTTAACATGATACACGAGTCAAAAGATATATACAAACTGACACATTAGGTGGATACACCCGGACGGTGAAAATAATGAGACTCGACATTTTAGCGGAGTCAGATTATTTCACGAGGATCGATGCAAAATACAACTTAACTAATTGTAATTTATCGTCTGTACCCCGTCTTGACCTTGAAAAATACTATACAAAGTAAAGTGGAACCCTAAAAAAACACATTTTTTTTTAATAAAAATTTAAGACTCAAACCGAGGGAGGTTCTAACGGAACTTAAGAACAGATTATGAAACAAACTATTTTTTTAATCCAAAAGGTGATTCCAAAATCGGACATTATGACAACACAAAAATGGACACAATTTTTGAAACAAACTCTTTGATCTAATCCGAAAAAGAATCTTAGAATATTTACAAAATTTGGCCATTATGACGACACAAAGACACAAAATATTATATGAATTGGATGCAAAATTGATTTATAAAAATTGGCCCTTATGACGGCGTAAAACCTTGATAAATTACTTTCCAAAAATGTGGATTTGACTTGGACACAGACTCAAAGACAAAAGGGTCACAAAATTTTACAATTATACCGGCCCAAAACTATAACGACGCAAAACTATGACAAATTATTTTCTAACACTTGAGACCAAACCCGGACACAAAATTTAGACTCTAAATGTTCCTGAAAAAAATTCGCCATATAACGGCGTAAAATGACAACTAAAGATATTTTGAGACACGGGACTAAACCCATTTTTTCGTTTTTTTCTCTCATTTTATTCAAAATTTAACACCCCCCGGTGATCGGTCAGCATAACAACCCTCTTTCTACAACAAATGCAACACAGAAAATGCTCTGGACGTATCTCGACGCCAAGGAGACAGCCTAGACAAGTGCGGTACCGGTGTGCCGCACCTCAGTAAGTCAAATATGATGCATATAATTGGGCCTAAAGGTTTAACTCTAGGTGACGCAACTGACTCAGTGTCTAGACTGGCTGAAAAAACCCGGTGGACAAACCGGGCGGAAAGCGCATCAGGACCATCCGGAGACAGTGTGTCCGGCCTAAAACCCCGTCACGCCTTCCTCCTAAATCATGGGCAATTTAGTAAGAAGTCCCAAATGCCACAAGCAATCTGGTAAGTGCACGTGTGTGGGTGTTTCAGAACCTCAGAAGGTTGCGGAGGAAGACAGTTTATATACAGTTTCAACAATATCAAAGCAGTAACATTCAACTTTTCATGTGATAACGGCAAGAATATAACAACCAAATATTTAATAAATTAAAACATGCGACAATCTTATCAAAGCCGGAGATTCTAGTTTTCACTAATTTCCCCAGCGGAGTCGCCAAGCTGTCACGACCCTTTTTTCACACAAAAACAAGTAAATAGAAATTGTGTATTTAAAGGCTGTGACGGGTGTTCCAAAAGGTACAAAATTATTTAGAGAAACTCGGAGTCGCCACTTGACATAGTTTAAGGTGTGCCAAGTCACCAAAAGGTACCTTGGAACACCTCTGACTCGTCTAATGGTCTGCGTTAGAGATTCGGGTAAGGTTCTCAGTTGACTCTCGGAAAGGTATTAGGCACCCTCAAGTCCTGTGCCGAGCACAGTTGCTTTATTGTCGCAGTTTTATTTTATTAAATATGGTTGTTATATTTTATCGTTCATTTAAAGTTACGCTTTGATTGTTTGAAACCGAAATTGCGTCAAGTAACCCACAAGGTATACTTGGAACAAATTTATATATTTTTTTACTTTTTGCCTAATAAGTAGATCATAAATCAAACTTATAATTGCCTAAATCGAATTTACTCCTATTATTTTGCCTAATCGTTACACCTTGGGTGGATAATTAACTATATCAAAATAAGGCGCATTGACTAATTTTAGGTGTGAGATAAATGACACAAATATTTAGCATTCGAATAAACTTATTACTAATAAAAGACTTGTGGCCATAAGTTAAAATACCATTTGAAACTAAACTAATTTTCAAATTGTATATAACATGGTTCTGCTATTTGGGCTTTAAGAAGTTTGCAACTGTAGGCTAATTTTGAAGTGATTTGCACCAAATGTCTCTTTTTCTCTAAAAAGAGTTTAACGTTTTCCAAATTTTGCAGAAATGTGCCAGTTTGTAAAAAAACGGCCAGATTTGCGCCTTGTTTAACTTTTTTTCAGATTTGCAGAAATGTACCAAGTTGTAAAAAATGGCCAGATTTGCAAATTCATACAATTTTACAGAAAATACGCCCCATATTACATAAATAGCCAGAGCTTAACGTTTGCAGTTTTGATGGTTAAATCCTAAATTTGCCTAACCTTTACATGCTGTCCAGATTTTTTATACATAGCTAAAATGATAGATGAATTAAATTGCACAAATAACACTAGATATTTCCTGGTTTTCACAAATAGCCAGTTTTAACTAGAATAAAATTCATAACAAGATGTATACAATAAAGGGCTTTAGATATGCTGATTTTTACTTCATTTCATAGCCAAAATGATAAAACATATAAGGTAAATTGTGTTTACCTTGTGTAGAAATTTCCAAGCTAGTGAAGCAAATGAAATAGCAAGACCAAACCAAAGCAAGCAACTTAGTACCCAAATCAGCCGCTACAACAGCCCCTTTTATACCCTTATTCAACCTTTAAACCTTAAGATTTATGCCCCAAAAGACCTTAGATGTAAAGGCTTTTGGTTCTAAATCTAACTCTCAAACTTACTATTCTTTTTTAAGTCTTTTTGCTCTCAATTTTTCTTCTAAATTTCAGCTTGTTCTCCCCTTTTTTTTAGTAGGTAGTGGTTGTTAAATGAGGGGTAAAGACACTCTTATATAGCTGAAAAATTTGAGGGCAAAAAAGGTGGAGTGTAGACTTATACAAAGTACAAGCCCACACCCCTATACTTGAGTATTTTTCAGAAAAAGTACAGCAGCCCTATGACATCTTTTCAGCCACCCTATGCTGTCCCAAAATCTGAACAAAGCTGTCCTATTGAGAGGACAGCCTCATGGGCTTGGACTATTGACTTTTGGGCCTATTGGGCCGCCAACAAAATATGAGACTAACTTTAATCACAAAAATACAGATCTGAAATTTACTAAAATCAGCCCCGAAACACTAAATTAAAACAACTTAAATGAGCCAAATCAAATCCCAGTGACTCGGGCTCCAAAACATGCTTGAAAATATTGAAGCAAGACAATTAAAATACTTCACATTAAACTAGAAACGAGCCAAACATATGAACATAAGAATCTTAATCCTATCCCTAGGCTAAACATACGGATTGAACAAACAGGACTACGGAAAGGAGGTGAAAATTTACATGTTGGTCAAACGAACGTCGCCACCAAGGCATAGCTTGTTGCCATCATGAAACAATTAGAGACAAATCACCCCCAAAAACATGCTTTATCATTAAATCACCAACGTATGAAAGCCAAACAGCCATATCCCCATCATCTTCATCACAAAAATTCATTAGCATAGCAGCCCCAAAGACCACAACAACGGAGGAGCCAAAATTCACCAGAGTTGAGTGTTACCCGAAATTAAAAATGCAGATCTACGCCAAACTGTAAGGATTTCGGGAAAAATAACACCAGAAATGGATAGAGGAGCTCGAAAGCTTTCCGGAATGGTATGGTTTGTATTTTTCCGACCACCGTGGCGAAAAGGTGGTGGCAGAGAGGGGTGGCGGGATTTTCTGATGGTGAGGAGAAAAATGGCTAGGGTTTGGCCAAGCCAAAGGCTTAGGTGGTGTGTGTGATGAAAAATGAGGAAAGAGAGCTTATATATCTAGGGCTTTTGGGTGGGCTTTGGTTTATTGGGCCGGGTTTAGGATTGGGCTACATATATTTCTACCAATGGCCATTAAAGACTCATAATTTACTACAATTAAAACCACATAAATATACAATACTATCACAATTAAACATAGAGTCATAGTTAAACACATAACAAGTATTTTTTCGCCATTTTCATATTTTCTATCCTAATTAATGACAAATTTTTAGTTAAAATAAAAAATAAAATTTAGAAAAAATTTGGCAAAAATCCTAAGAATATAACACGGCTATTTTGATCAATTTTTCTGTATTCATGCCAAAATTAGGTGATTACAGTCCCTAGGCTGCAAATGAGTTCGCAGATGCTTTGGCTACCATATCTTCCATGATCAAACATCCAGACAAGAACTAGATTGACTAAATACCCGTGATAGTGAGGAAGCAGCCAGCATACTGTTATCAAGTAGAAGAAGAATCAGACAAACAGCCTTGGTTCTACGACATCAAAAGGCTTCTCAAAGACGGCATTTACCCAAATGATGCAACAAGTATCCAAAAAAAGACACTGAGGAGGCTAGTAAATGGTTTCTTTCTGAACGGAGAAGTTTTGTACAAGAGGACACCCGATCTAGGGTTGCTGAGATGTGTGGACAAAAAAGAAGCTGCTAAATTGTTAGAAGAAATACATTCTGGGACGTGTGGTCCACATATGAATGGTTTCGTGCTTGTAAAGAAGATTTTGAGGGCTGGGTATTTTTGGATGACAATGGAGCATGATTGCATAAAGTACGTAAAGAAATGTCACCAATGCCAAGTCCACGGAGATATGATTCGAGTGCCTCCTAATGAATTGAATATCATGGGGTCACCTTGGCCTTTTGCTGCTTGGGGGATGGGTTTTCATAGGACCTATCGAGCAGAAGACTTTAATGGATATTGCTTTATATCAGTGGCCATCAACTATTTTTCCAAATGAGTAGAAGCCGCATCGTACAAATCAGTGACGAAGAAAGTGGTGTCAAACTTTGTTCGTGATAAGATGAACTGCCGATTTGGCATCCCTAAGTCCATAATCACCGACAATGGGTCCAATCTCAATAGTAACCTAATGAAAGAAACATGTGAGGTTTTCAAGATCAAGCATCACAATTCCACTGCATACAGACCTCACATGAATGGTGCGGTCGAGGCGGCCAATAAGAACATCAAGAGGATATTGCGCAAGATGACAGACAATTCAAAGCAATGGCGCGAGAACCTACCCTATGCTCTGTTAGGATACCGCAGCACAATGAGAACATCAACGGGGGCTACTTCGTACTTGCTGTTGTATGGCACTGAGGCAGTGATACCCGCGGAGGTCGAGATACCATCTTTGAGAATCATCCAAGAGACACAGTTGAAAGACGCTGAATGGATCAAAGAAAGAATGGTGCAATTGGCCCTCATCAACGACAAGAAACTGAATGGTGTATGTCATGGACAATTATATCAGAGGAGAATGGATAAGGCATTTAACAAGAAAGTTCGAGAGAGATCCTTCGAGCCTGGGCAATAGTACTGAAGAAGATATTTCTAAATCAAGAAGAGGCAAAAGACAAGTTTGCACCAAATTGGCAAGGGTCGTACATGGTCCACCGAGTTCTGAATGGAGGAGCATTGATATTGGCAGTGATGGACGGAGAAGTTTGGCCAAGAGTAATAAACTCAGATGCTGTCAAAAGATACTATGTATAAGAGCTTGTACTAATTAGTGATTTTGCCATTCTGCAATACTGAACTACGTCACGACTTGATTCCCCAAGTGGGATACATAGGCAAGCTACTCAAGGTTCGGTCACATAAATACAAAAATTTCATCTTCCCATAAAGCAAACACTGGGGCAGAATATTTTAAAAATTCTTAGAGGACAAACATAGTCGACACTGGGGCAGAAATTTTTGAGGATCTCTAAAAAATTTCAAACACGAACTAGGACAGAATTTTGTAGTCGTTCTGAAAATTCACTTAATGGAGTTTTGAACAGCATGAAGAGCGACAACTATGGCTCTACACAACACGACTCGTGGCTCAATGAGATAAAATAGTTCATTTCATTTCTTTCTTATAAATGTTTTTCAAAATATTTGAATTATTTACTATTTCGTGCATATCCCTACAGCTCGACCGAGATCCCGACACTTGTGGACAGTGAGCGCGTAGCAAGCTAAGAATGCACCAACCAAATCACCCCGCACAACTCACTAATATTTCTTTGGATGAATGCATAAAAGATAAGCAACTCGGCAACACACGACAGACGTGCTTCAACAAAGGTTTGCATTTAAATTAGCTGAGTGTACACAGCCCGAAGAGTCGGTTGAGGGTACACAGCCCGATATCGCTTTGTCATTTAAATTAGATGAGGGTACACAGCCCAAAGCGTCGGTTGAGGGTACACAAACCGATATCGATCTGTCATTTAAATTAGCTGAGGGTACACAGCCCGAAGCGTCGGTTGAGGGTACATAGCCTGATATCGATTGTATTTACATTTGCTGAGGGTACACAGCCCGAAGCATCGGTTGAGGGTACGTAGCCCGGTATTGATTGGCATTTACATTTGCTGAGAGTACACAGCCCGAAGTGTCGGTTGAGGGTACACAGCCCGGTATCGATTTGCATTTACATTAACTGAGGGTACACTGCCCGAAGCGTCGGTTGGGGGTACACAGCCCGATATCGATTTGCATTTACATTTGCTGAGGGTACACAGCCCGAAGCGTCGGTTGAGGATACACAACCTGATATCGATTTGCATTTACATTAGCTGAGGGTACACTGCCCGAAACATCGGTTGAGGGTACACAGCCCGATATTGTTTTGCATATACATTTTCTGAGGGTACACAACCCGAAGCATCAGTTGAGGGTACACAGCCCGATGTCGATTTGCATTTACATTTGCTAAGGGTACACAGCCCGAAGTGTCAGTTGAGAATACACAGCCCGATATAGATTTGCATTCACATTAGCTGAGAATACACAGCCCGAAGCGTTGGTTGAGGGTACACAGCTCGATACCAATTTGTCATTTTAATTCCTTGCGGAGGGTACACAGCCCAATGCATCGGCTAAGGGTACACAGCCCGACGTTAAAATCTAACACTTGACATCAAAAAAACACACATTCAGGCATAGCAGACACAACTACATACAGTGAAAATCCCTGAAAGATAGTCCAGCCCGACGGGAAGGTACGTGTTATATACATTATGTTTCAAACTCATCCTTTATTGCAGGATATATATTCCGTGCAAAGCGAACATTACAACCTGACGCCCCGACAACTCTCTTAAGTCGCAAACACTCCTTTAGAGCCGCGAAAAAATTGGCCATACTGTCAACGTCTTTGCCCGAAGACTCTCTCATCATCCCCGGGCAAAGAGGGGCAGCTGTTGACACCCAATTTGTCCCTCCTATTTTTAAAGCAATAGTTTTCAAATTTTACACACGATCATGCATTTATTCTTGCCCCGTCCATTCTTTTAAATTATCTTCGCATAACAGCCTGACAATCAAAGCCATTTTTGAAAGCATCATCGCAAACCGCAACCATTTTTGCAAAATGTGCGTCTCTAACCAAAATTCCGTAATTACTTCTATTTTTGACAAAATTTCCCAAATCATTTTAAATTTCAAAATTATATTTTTCAAACGTTCCTCTAGTCATTCCAGCACTTTAAAATTAATTCCATAATTTTCCTATGATTTTATACCTATTTTATACAATTCTTATACCTATTTTATACTAAACTATGCTAATTATAGATTACCTATACACAAATATATACGTATGTACACATATACACGTTTGCACACATCAGCTTTATATTTTATCTCTGCCGTCCACGTGTGAATCCGACTGCTAAGATCAAACCCTCTACTCTATTCCCTAAACGACCCCTAAACTTTCCCCCCCGACCCTCATTTTCTCCTCACCTCACCGATAATCACTCTCTCTTCTCTCTCTTCGGCGATATATTACGCCGCCACTGTCGGTTAGTTTTTCGGTCGATTTAGCCGACCAAATTTGGGGAAAATGGTACCATCGTACTCCCCTTATCACCCGCTACAAAGCCCATATACTTTTGATAGTATTTGGACGAGGACAACTCTTGGCCATCGTTGACTGAGTCACCACCGCCTGGAAACACCTCCGACGGGGTCCAGGGTACTTCAAACAATGCTATCGCCTGAAAAAAAAAGGTAAGAAACCCTTTGTGCAAGGTCGATTCACGATGGGTCAATGTGGCCCGACCCTAATGTTTGCAAACGGGTAATCCTAAAACCCTTTTTATTCTCCTAATTGTTTTCTGGATTTAAGTGATGATAAATGTGAAATTATGTAGTCTTTTGGCATGTTAACATAATCGATTAGTCAATATAGATTCCCAAAGTCACCAGTCTCATTTGATTTCACTATTCTAAACGACGATATTTGTTTGTATGCCTGATTTTTCCTAGTGTCATTCGAGCACAACATTGTTAATTGTTATTAGGGAACTAAGTAAGGTAAGAGATTGCATGACTGATATCTTCACTGTTCTTTAACTAGGCTAAGCAGAAACTTGTTCTTGACTCATGTGTATTCACTAAAATTGTCACCCTCAAGTCCTATATTCCTTATCACCATTACTGAGATGTAACTTGACACCCTCGACAATGTATTTATCTGTGACAATGTATTCTGACCCTTATTTTATTAAGATGCATGATTAGATAGCTTTAAAACTAGAGTAATTTGATTTAAGCATGATTTGGGGGGTCTTGACTAAGCCTGATTTGAATTGGTGATTGGTAAAAGGTACTGATAATTGACAGAGTTCCATTTAAAGGCTGATTGAAATCTTTTTGAGATGATTAAGTAATTTCTTTTGAATTATGATTGTGTTTGAACCTAGACTTTATCTGGGTTTAAGGGAGGGGATCTTAGTGGGTTTAGGATCTGTTTTGCCTCAAAATTTGGGACTGATTGGTGTATAAATGGAAGTATAACCCAAGAGTGTCCCCTGTTATTTTTGGAAGACTATATTCCCTTACCTTTTATACTATTACCCATTTGAATTTGAGCCTTCACACTCCTAATTTCTTGGAATTATAATTCCCACCTCTCACCTATATAAACACTGGCTTTCTCATTAACAAAATACAACAAAAACAGAACAGAAAACTCTGCAGTACTTCTCACACGACTAAAATACTCACTACCACTCTCTATTCTCTAAAAGGGATTCCCCCCTCTCGACTTTCTTGCACTGTCACTGCCTGAGTTTGTCTTGCTTGCTAGCTATTGCATTTAACAAGGTAACATGATTCAAAACCTCCCCTGACCTGCAGTATGCTTATTACACATGATTTAACAAATGTTATGTATGTTTGTAATCTATTTGGAGGGGTTCTATGTCTTCCCATGCTTTCCCTCTTTAAAAACATGTCATATATGTTGTCTTGCTTGTCACTTTGATTGCTTAGGCCTCCTTTTGGCCTTACTAACCCTTGTGAATGCAGCATTCTCTTGGATGACAGTAAAAGGTCATACCAGTCTTGTTTTAGTTACAGGTGTGGATTTCTTTGAGAGATGTTAACTGCACTTTGCAGTATTTGTTTAAATACTGCTTTTGAGATGTTAATTCTGCCTAAACTAAGCCAGAACAGGATAACCCTGTTATCTTTACTCTTTCCCTGTGCTTTACCCTTTAGAATCTGTCCCTAATTTGTATATTCATTAAGTTTCCTGTCTGTATTCTTTAAAATAGGACTACACAGTTACTACACTGTGTGTGCAGCGACCCAGGGGCTCTTCTCTTGACCCTTTCACTCCTATGTGCTGCATTATCTGGAAAAGCATGACATCTACATAGCATCATTTGGTTGAAAATAGAAGTTCCATGGTATTTTTCGAAAATCTGCATGTTTTTTGGGTAGAATCCATGAACGATAACACTACTTTGGTCATTCCACGCAGGTCCTAGAATCAAAATACTGTAGAACATGTTTTCTGAATGTTTATTTCTGGAATTTCAGCAAACAGGGGCTATTTGTGTCGTAGTTGCTTAACATGAACTATTTTTTCTGAAAACTAAGGTCGCCCCTCTTTTCATAAACAGCCCTAACCTAAAACTATTTTTTTTTTAAAAAGGGTCTTTACGTGTAGTAAATTGGTTTTCAAACTACTCAATGCTCTTATAGGGGTATATAAAGTATTTGGGGTGACTTATACATTTTATATGTATTTTTCCTAAAGCTAAAACTATCGTTTAGTCATATCCCGGCATGCTTATACATATAATGTATATACTCTATGTGTGACGGCCCCTTTTTTTGTATTTGTGTGCTTTCATGAAACTCATTTTCAAAAACAGCTCCCCCCCTTTGCCTATATATTGCAAAACTGATCCCTAAAGCAAAAATAGCCATTAAGGTTAGGGCTCGACAATTAATGACGAGTCACACCGACCCTAAATGACTAAAATTTCGTTTAAAAAAAAATCTATTTCGTTTTTAGTCCAAATCTGAAAATTATTTGCAAAACTGTCCATTTATGCAAAATTGCTTCAAGTGTTAAAATTGCACAAGTAAGTTGAAATTGAACACTCTTTGCATGTTTAATCGATTAGGCATTTGTATTAGAGGCCATAAAATGCGATTAGGCTCGAGTATAGGTTGTGTATGAAACTTGTTTGCCTATGTGTGGATTAAATTGTATAGACATACTGTTTTCATTGAATTAGATAAAAAAGTTACTCTTCCCAAGTAAGTATTACATGATAGTATTCACAACTTTATAACAAAATATAGACTCGGATGGAAACCACCTTCCGTGGGATTCGAGGGAGTGCCTAACACCTTCTCCCCTGAGTCATTTTGACTTCTTACCCTTTTGAATCTCTGGAAACATACTAGTATGACTATTAAACACGACCTTAGACACTTAGGTGGCCTAATACACCTTAGAAAACTATATTAGGTGGCAACTCCAACACTCACACTCAAACGAGTTACCCAATCAAATCCGAAACCCGACTCGCTTCGAGTTGAGTCTAACATCGGGTGTTATAATTGGCACATAATGTTCTTCCAAATAAGCTCTATGACTTCCCGCTCCCGGATCTGGACATAAGCCCGCTACCTCGACCCATTTGGTGAAGTAGTCTGTCATGACAAGCACGAACTTGACACTACTGGGTGATTTAGACATGGGCCCCACGATGTCCATTCCCCACTTCATGAAAGGTCAAGGGGCTATTACTTAATGTAATAACTCTTTCTGCTGATGAAGTACGTGGGAGAATCCTTGACAACTATCACATGTTCGGGCGAACTTACTCGCATCGTTTTCTATTCGGGGCCATAAATAGCCCGCCCTGATTAATTTACGAGCTAGAGATCACCCATCTGAGTTATTTCCATATTATCCCTCGTGGATTTCCCTGAGCGCATAATCTACTTATGAGGATCCCAAACATTCAGCCTTCTGCTCTCTTTTCTATCTGCCGAGAGTACTCCTTTATCCGAGTACTCAATGATCGGATGCCGCCATTCCCACGATAATCCTACTGTGTTGACCTCCAGACGATAGATGCCCGCGTATGTTAGCTCAATGGTGGAAACAGAGCTGTCAGCGTTTAAGTCTGCAATGGCTGCTAAACTGGCAAGGGCATCATCCTATTGACACCTAATTTTGTCCCGAAAATTTTAATTAATGTTAATTATCTGAATAAAAGTTAATTTCAAATTTTAAAAGTGAATTAATGAAATTTAGAAGAATATGCTAAGTTTCGCAAAGCATAACCCAATCTCGGCCTACCCTGTGCAAACCTCTTAATTTCCTAAATAAATCCTGAGAAAGGGCTAATTTCGTTCTGGCATCTTAAAATTAGACCATCTGCGTAAAACAATACATATACAACATATAAGCCATTTCTCTTTTTTAGTATTCCTTTCAGCCCATCAGCTTGACCCGTTAATCCCAATCCCTTACCCGTTTCCCTTACCCGATTAACCCCTAATCCCAATTTTCCCTCCCAAATCCAATGCTAATCAGTCCAAATTCCTTGTACCCGCTGGTCCCCTCTCCTTTTCCCTCTCACCAGTACAAGCAAACGATCCTAAGCGTTCATTCAAATTGAATTGAATCCGAGCCGTGAAAGCGATCCTAACGGACTGATTCCTTGAAGATAAGGATGGATTTGGTACGATCCTTCAAGGATTTTACCAAAATCACCTTTATCTTAGAAGGGAAAAGTCGAAATTAGGCCTGAGTTCAAAGTTTTGGAGCAAAAATGAGAAGCCCTAGCCTAGCAGGTATATATACTTCTTATTCAGTTCATTTTAGGGGGGGAGAAAAAAAAAAGAGAGAAACAGCAAAAACCTATACATTTTAGCTTAACCTTTTCTTTAAAAGAACATATAGATAGTGTTCAGTCTTTGGTTTTGTTCCTGGTAGGATTGCTATTATCGCTACATCATTTGTGTCGTCGCGTCGCTATTCGAGTCGACGACTCCATTCGCGTCGCTTAGTTGAGTCGCGATTATTTTCAGATTTAACGCCTTAGTTCACTGCCCGCAAAAAGTCAGGTGATGTTTTAATAGAAGCAGAATAAGTTTTTTTTTTTAGTTCCAGCTGTTCTTGTTGGTTTGGGGAAGATGTTGCTGCTGTTGCTTGTGTGCAGTCGATCTTTGTTGGTCAGGGAAGTGTTCAGGTATTTCAAGTGTGTAGAGGTCTGATTTGTTTGTTGAGATTCTGAAGTGTATTGGAGCTGAGAAGTAGGGATTTCTGAGTCGAGGCATGTGCAGATCCTGAAGCTGTGTGTGTGAGTCTGAAGAGGTGTAGGCTGTTGTTCTTTTTTTTTTGTTTTCATTGAGGTCTATATGCTGAAATTTGAGTAACCAAGAATGGTTTCTTAGTCCATGTTATTAACTATTGTTCTATGTCTCAATCAGTGTGAAGTTTTGCCTTTGCTAGACCTGCTATGATGCTTTTGCCTACTATGAATGTCTGATTCATTAGAATGTTGGTTAAGTGTTCTTTTTTTGAAGAGTATCTGAGTTCTTGACTTCTAGTAAATGTGCCATCTTAGTTGAATAGGCTGTAAGTGGATGTTTAGAGTAAATTTGCTGTAGTAATATCTAGTTGGTCATGAAATGAATTTTTAATCAAATTTTGAATTCTAATTCATAATTCCAATTTTTCACTTTAGTACGAAGCAGTATGCAGGATTCATTCGAGTACAAAGTAGTAATGTGTATCTGTTGAAATTTTTTAGAAGATAGAAAATAAAGTTTTGAAAGTTTGCACATGGTTCATGTCTTTGTTTATATGATTAAATGACAACAAATAATCCTTGGATTAAGTTACTGACGAGATTGTTGTCAAACTCCTATCCTATTTCAATTTTATACATGTCTGTAAAAGGTAAATTTTAAGATAACTATCCATGATCAGTGTATTGTCTGGCTTCATTCAAAGTTTGGAATTCTGTAAACATGAAACCTATTTGAGTTGGTCCTTAAGGCTTTCACATAGAAAGCGTAGTAATTAAATCGATTTGGTCTTGGATGTCTGCAAAAGTGCCTTCACTTGATTCTTTCAGTTTGTGTTCCGTTAAGTTTTAATCTTATATTAATCCTTTTTCTCCTCTCCTTCTTTGCACGATACACTCTTGGAGACGAGTTGGTTAAAACTCGACATTAGGGTTGCTAATTTGCATTGGAGTCTCATTGGGTCGAGTCCGGGCTCAAGCTCTCAAGAAGCGAAGACTAGAGAAGAAATTAAAAATGCTTTGTTGAGCCGCCTATTCTAACTTAGGCTCATGGGCATATAATTGTATAAATTAAATAAATTCAAGGCTCCCATGAGTTTTATCAATTTCCGGGTTCTTCTTCTAAACCTCCTCTTTTCCCATCCTTAGAAATTGCATGTCTATAGGAATTCCCCGTAGATAATTATTTATTTGATTGGTTATGAATGAATGTCTAGTTATTTATTGAGTTATTTTGTGAATATTTTATTTCTTTAGAATCCCCATCTTATTTACGAATTGTGCATCTTTTAGTTAAATAATGCGTGCAATTAAAATTCGAAATTAATAAAAGTAACTCATTTCTTATCCATGAAAGTGCAACTTCTTTCCAATTAATTGGTTTTTCCTATTTTAGCAAAAAAAATTAATTATTTATTCATTTATTTATTTTCCTTCCTTTCTTTCTTTTTCAAGTCTAAGTTTATTTAAATTCATATTTCTTTAAAGTATAATTTATTATAATCTTAGATTTTAATATTAATTTTAAACCATTTTATCGATATATTGAAAGTTAACATTTTGAGCTATTTTGTGAAAACCGAAGGATTAACCGTAATTTTACGGATTTTCGAAAGTGCTTTCAAATCGAAACCTTCTTTCGAAAATAACTGAACCTCTTACTTCAGAATCTCTGAAAAGACCATTTTTCCTTAAAACGGAGTGCTTGCACGCACTATTTAATTAATTGGTTCCTAATTCTCCTAAATTAGGTGGCGACTCCAAAGAAAGCCCTTTGGAATCCCATATTGTTGAACATTATACCCGAAACCTATCTTTTCTTAAAGAAAGGGTAATTTTTGGGGTTCAACAGCGTGGCGACTCCGCAGGGGGATACCTTAAGGTTCTAACCGCAAGGTTTTCACAAGATAACTCTTTATTTGTTTATTATTTGCAAAATAGCATGTTTAGTTATTTTGATTATTTGCAATTGTTTGTCACTGAAAGCATGTCACTACACTTTATTTGCGCACATATTAAACTGGCATTCCGTTCATATTTTCCCCATTCCTGGGAGCTTCTTCATGGTTACTTATACCCACGAGGTGTATGCATATACACCCGCAACTCACAAAAAACCCTTTAAGAAAGAGTGCGCGTACCTGCGGGGTGAGCGGATAGTTTTACTACCGCGTGACCGCTTGCCACTCAAAACAGCCTTGTGTCTAGTAAACCTACTCTAGAGTTTTCGTTAGGAACATGCATGCATAAGCCTTAGATTGGACCCGGTCCTTGGTACCGCCTCCATAGTTAGGAAAACCACCCTTTTTCGTTGACGGGTTTTAACACCCAACAACTGTGCATATTATGTGTTTATATGATAATGAAATTCACAATCCAAACCAAGTTTTGCAATGAATGGGGTTTAGAATATTTTGTCATTGGCTTTGTAGGTCAAAAGATGTCAGAATTCAAGAATCTCCAAATGGTTGTTAAGGTTCCTGAGAAATTGAAAGAATGGTGGAGGAACATGAAACAAGATGACAAACGAGAGGCGGGATGGGTTGAGAAGAAGTTGGGAAATTTGATCCATTTGTTAGAGGTTCCGTCTGATCGTTACTTGATTCAGGCACTCTTGCCTTTCTGGAGCTATTCGAGGGCCGTTTTTCGATTTAAGGATTTTGAGCTTACACCGACCTTAGAGGAAATGGCCGACCTTACCGGGCTGCCTTTGAAGGGTCGGGAGATGATCATTCCAAGGAAACAAGGAGGGAGGCATTTCTTAGATGATTTGGGGTTACATAACAACAAGAAGTTGGGATGCTTTGCAAAGGAATGGGTTTCTTTAGACTATCTTTATGAGAGGTTTGCACTTGGGGACAGCCACACTGTCCATATTCGGGAATTTTCTTGTTCTTTGGATACCTGGAAGAAAAGGCGCTTCACCGCCTTTGTCATTTCCTTCTTTGGAACTCTGATTTTTCCGTGGGAAGAAGGGAAGATTAGCACCAGCATTGGTTCAGTGGTCCGTATTTTGTTTGAAGGGATTGATAACAAATAAGTCACTGTGGTCCCGATGATTCTGGCAGAAATGGTTAGAGCTCTGACTAACTGCAGAAAAAAGGGCAAGAGGTATTTTGAGGGCTCAAATCTACTTCTTCAACTATGGGCCATGGAACACCTTTTTAATCGAAAACCCATAGTGGACATAGCCTTATGTGGGGGCAACCCAATCAGAAGCTATCAAGAACGGGTACTTGAAAAGTTTGTTGCACCAGTGGGCCTTAATGATTGGTTTCGATACTTAGCTGAGCTTGAGGAAGACCATATTTTGTGGAAAGTGTGGTGGCTTGCAATCAAGGAGGGCGTTTATCTTAGATCTAAGGAGAAGTATTGCATCGAGCTCATCGGGTTGACTGGCCTTCATCACTATGCGCCTTTAAGAGTCCTTCGTCTGTTTGGGATAGAACAAGTCATACCCCTCACGGCATATATGAGATCCTATGAAATTGAATTTGGCAAAGAAGTAAAAGTTCCAAGGGTCGGGGAAATTTTCAAAGATTGGGATAGAATGGTGAACCAACGCGCTAGTTTTCATCCGGCAGGCCGGACTCCTGAATACTATGCCTGGATCAAAGAAGACATTGCCATCACTCCTAGTCCAACAGGAAAAGAAGGTTTAGAAGATGTAGATCTAACCTATGTGATGAAGGTCAAGCTTAGCTCCATCACTTTCACTCCTTATGAGTGGAGCTTCATGGAAGAAGTTGTAGAGACTGTGAAACGAGCCAGGATTGATCCAAACCATGCTAGCACTTCAGCTTCAGCACTTCCTCCAGTTTGATGCAGTTTAGCAATAGCAGCTATTTAAATTTTCGAAATGTTGTACTCAGACTATGTCTTTAATTTATGTATTTGCTTTCTAACACTTTTCATTCTCCATGTAATGATGATGATGTACTAAAAGCAAGTTACTATCAATGAAAGACTATTATTATTATTATTGTCGTTGTCGCTTACTCTAAAATCGATTATTGCAAAACAGGTGTGGACTACTTTTCGTTTTCATTTTATTTGCGCGATTAGGCTTACCTCTAGCACAAAGAGGCACCTCACAGGGTAGGACCCGCCTGCATCTTTATTTACGCTTGATTACTTGTGTTTGCCACATATCAATTATTTGTCTACTATGCAATAGCTTGCTAAATGCTTATTTGCTATGTGCTAATCGCCTGTAATTCATTTTGCATTGTTTGTTGGGGTGACTCAATTTGATTGATATTGGTATTTGACTAACATTGTATTTGTTTGTAAGAATTAACCGATTATTCTCTTTACTCATTTAATTATTTTATTTACTTATAATATGAAAGCATGCATATTATTATTCTAAAAAATACTTTTTTTGAATCTTTATTTGGTCTGTCTTAATTTACAAAATATTATTTTAGCATCAAATTTTAATCCTTTTAATAAATAATATTTCTCCGAATTTAATAAGCATTGTTTTTTCCAGTTTTCTTTAACGAAACAAACGCCCTATTTAAACTTTTGGGGTCTTTTTAGTACGGTCTCAATTTCTCCATTTTCGAATAAGTTGATCCGTCAATTTCATCTTTAATAAATTTTTATTAAATTCAGTATGCGTTGCTAAAGGGTTAATTATTTTGAACATAAAGGTCAGGACACATGGCTCATCAAAATGTCGTGATTGACTTGACTGGAAATGATGGATCCCACCAAGACAAGGTTAACAAGCTTGAAGCAACCGTGGCAAGTTTGGAAAAGAGGCTCTGAATTGGTTATCGCGCTCATGGATGCTCGCAGTCCAGTGCGTAACGTGCCAAGCCCAGGACCAAGTGCTCCTGTTGCTCCTATTTATACTGTTGCACCTCTTACAATGCAAGTAGCTCCAGCATTTGAGTGTGATGCTCAACAGTTCCCTAATTTGCATGCATTCCTGTTGGAAAAGGAATTTGGTGGCTCCTCAAAGACGAGTAATGAGAAAAGCAACGGAAAAGGGCTTCCCAATGCTAAAGATAGCAATGGCACAGTGATAGATGAGAATGCTCTACCATCACAAGTAAGCTTAGGAGAGGCAGAAAGTGAACATGTGGATGTTTTTGACTCAGCTGATCCACCAATGTATGACGGGAAAGAAAATCCTCGTGATCACTTGAAAGCCTACCTTGGCTGGGTCGTAAGGTATGGACCAAGCAATTAAACCAAGTTGATGATGTTTGCTAGGACACTTAAGGAACCAGCTTTGACATGGTTTGCCATACGAGGTCCTTGGAAATTGGACAATTGGGATAAACTAGCCCGGGACTTTGTCACGCATTATGAATTGTCGAACCCGATTCTGGCAAAGGGCAGTCCATTGAAAAGAAAATCTGCAGAGCTTCAAGAAGAGCCGGTTGCAATAATTTCTGACAAGAGAAAGTGTAAATTGGTTGAGGCACAGTCCAAAGACAAAGGAAAAGCTGTCATGTCAAAACCTTTGCCTGTCATAGCAGGGGAACCTAGTGCCAATGCGCAAGTAATTGTCAATCCAAGTTCACAGTCAAACCATGCCAAAAGATCCGCTTTCGCATTCACACGGCTCCCAGAATCTTACGCACGACTATTTGAAAGGCTCAAGGAGTTCAATTTGGTACATCCTATAGAACCAAAATCATGTCGGTTCCTTAAGCCCGAGAACTTTGGAAAATTCTGCATTTACCATTCAGGAATGCATGGGCACTATATTGGGGAATGCTTTACCTTTAAGGAGAAAGTTGAAAGCTTGATTAATTCTGGCCAGATCAAGGTTCTACCAACAAACGGCACTGACGAACCTTTTGTCGCAATCTTTCCAAATGCAAAGGGAGTTTCCTCGAAGAAGAGCATTTAGGCACCTATCAAGTTCCAGAAAAGCAGTAGAGTTGCAGAAGCAGAAGTTAGTTTATTTGCATTAGTAAGAAGTAGCTATTGTAATTTTCTTTTGTTAGTTTTGTTGAAAGAAAAGAAAGAATATCAAATTATGAATGTTTGAATCTATTTCTATGTAAGCAAACTACTGTAACCGGTTTCCCAAGGCGGGAAGCGTAGGCAACTCATATCGAGTTTCGGTTACACCAGCATTTGAAAATTCTCTTTTGTATAAGCAGAACTACGCACGGTCTGATTCCCAAGGAGGGATATGTAGGCTCCTCCATCGGGCTCGACCCTTTAGTATTTAAATTTTAATTTTCCCAAAGATAGAAACTGGGGCAAATTTTGCAAAGCAAGTAGAAGACGTGGGAGATTGCAACCGGGGCAGCTTTTGATAAGCAGTTTGAAGTTTTGAAAGTCATAACTGGGGCAATTTTCGCAAAACAAGTTGAAATGTTGAAGTCATAACTGGGGCAATTTCGCAAAGCAAGTTGTGATGTTGAAGTTATAACTGGGGCAAAATTGTGCAAAGGAAAATTGAAGACATTGATGTTGATTTCATAGTTATCAGAAGCGAGTTTTCTATGAATTGGTACAGATTGTTGTGCGACAAACGAGAATCGATAGCCGAGCAAAGCATTGATGTTCAAAATAAGCCGACCATTTTAGCAATTTGTGCCAAAATGGTCTAGCACGCATACTAATTTAGTAAAAACTTTCAAAGTTGTTTTTTTCAATTCGCGTCTTGAAAAATCAAATTTTGTTGATCATTGAGTTTCGAACTCTTAAATATTTTACTCATGTGTTGAGTCGGGATTTTGGTCCTATCCATTCGGCCTAATGGCCTATTTTACATTTGAAATTTTATGCATGCATTGTCATTTTATGTATTAACTTGCTTTTGTTCAATGTGTAGAATTTATTTGTTAAAGGTTGGCTAGCACTGAACACTGAAATGGCTGAAAATCTGCATCAAGGACAAAACAACATGGCAAAGCAGCTTCGGCCAACCAGTTCTGGTATGGGTATCTTGCAAGCGCAGAATGATGATGTTGAAGAACATGTGGTCCTTAGGAGTAGGATTGTCAACTTTGTCAACACTAGCAAACCTTTGCCAAATACAAGCTTTACCTCCAATCCACCTTACTTAACAATGCCTAATTACCAAATGCCTATACATACTATATATCCACAAATCCTACAAGAATATCTTACCAATCCAAATGCTTGGCCAGCAGCAACTTTATACCAACCGCCATTTATCAATATGCCTGCTGTGGGGAGTCAATCAAATCAGTTGATAGTGTGTTCACCAGAATTGCCTAAGAAAGAAGTTGAGACGACTTATCCTCACCATGTGGATGAACAGATTTTGAGAAAGATCATAGGAAAAGAATTGCGCTCTAGGAACATTCAGAGTTTATGTTATGAAGACTTGTGCATTCATCCGAATATTGAGCTTCTACGTGGGTACAACATACCAAAACTCAACACTTTCGACGGAAAGGGAAATCCTTACATTCATTTGAAAGATTATTGCGGCAGATTGATCGGAATTGGGAAGAATGAAGCTTTGCTAATGAGACTATTTAGTCAGAGTTTATCAGGAATGGCGCTTGCATGGTATACTAAACAGGACTTTACCAGATGGAACACATGGGAAGACATGGCTCGAGACTTTGTGGAACAATACAAGTTCAACATAGTAAGAGATCCTTATCTAATTGATATGCGCAAAATCAAGAAGATGCCGCATGAGTCTGTTGCAGAATTTGCTGTGAGATGGAGGCTAGAGGCTTCTAAGATGCATCCTCCATTACCTGAAGATGAGCTGATAACAACTTTCATTGACCTTCAAGAAGGCATATTTTACGAAAGGCTACTTTTTGCCAATTTAAAGGATTTTCCCAGTTTAATTCGGTATGCAAGGATTTTGGAAGAAAAATTTCAAACCGGAAGTTTGATTGACTATGACACTACAATGCCAGTTTTCAATTGTTCTGATGCACCTGAAAATATTCAAGACTCTCAGCCTTCGCAAGTGCACTACAATCATGATATGCAAAATTCAAGTCGCCAGCATCGATCTCATCAGGCACCATCTGGTCATCAAAGCACGAAGAAGTTTAGACCTCGTACATTCACTCCTCTAGAAGAGTCTGTGAGTAGCATATTTGAAAAATTGCAAGCTGAAGGACTTTTGCAACCAAGGAAAGGAACAATTCCCAAGCACTTGCCTCCACATTTTGATCCATTAAAGCATTGTGCTTATCATTCAAATATCCAAGGTCATGATACTGAAGAATGCAGTGGCTTGAGATACAAAATTCAAAGCTTTATTGATAATGGCAAAATAATAGTGCAAGAAGATCCATTAAGTGGTTATTGCCACATTCCTCCCGCAGGCACAATTTTTGTTAAAGGCGAGGCACCAGCCCCAAGATATTCAAAGAAGAGGCGGTTTGCAAGCTAAGAAGACTGCAAAGACCGTATTTTGCAGCTTGGAATGACATTTCATTGCCCAACTATCTTATGTTTTAACTACTCTGTTGCAACTTTATTCATCCTGGTTGTAATGAACTACGTTATGTTTTGCTACCTTTATTGGGCTTAGTCCCAAAAATCAATGAAATTTCGTTTATTCCCAAATAACCCAAGCCAAAGCAGTTATAGATGGTTTATCTTGTGCAAAGAGAAGAGTTTCAAGAATGTCAGATTTTCGCAACAACAACACATTTGATTGCCATGCAAGAAAATGCAGATTTGAAGTCAAATTATGTGTTCAAACAAGCCAACCGTTATTTGATCAAAAACTAACAATTGTTCTTTGATTAAACATGGGCAAATTTTGTATTTACCGCAAAGTTCAGCATCAAGGTGGAAGGAGCAATGCAAAGTGTCGCGACTTCCCAAAAATTTTATAGTACTTACATTTTTTATTTGAATGCAGAAATCTCAAGCAGCGAAACAAGAAGAACTCGCAACTATTAGTTCCTCGAAGAATATTTGCCTTATCGCATATGCAGAACAACTCTATTTTAGCTTTTGCTCGATTATCGCATCACCAGCACAAGCCAGACGATTTCAGATTTTGCAAGATACAGGGTTTATCCACCCACAAATTGGATATTTGGGTCCTTCCACCCACGAATAGGATATTTGGGTTCTTCCACCCACAAATAGGATATCTGGGTCCTTCCACCCACAAATAGGATATCTGGGTCCTTCCACCCATAAATAGGATATTTGGGTCCTTCCATCCACAAATAGGATATTTGGGTCCTTCCACCCACAAATAAGATATCTCGGGTCCTTCCACCCACAAATAGGATATCTCGGGTCCTTCCACCCACAAATAGGATACTTTGGGTTCTTCCACCCACAAATAGGATATCTCGGGTCCTTCCACCCACAAATAGGATATGCAGGTTTCTTTCAAGTAGATGATAGTCTAAGACAAGTCGGCTGAAGCACCGCTTTCGGAGTGTTTAGCGATGTCGGTTGTCATGCAATATTGAATAATGATCAGCTTAGAGGTTCTCCAGGCGGAGCATCTCGTCAGTTGGCCGAAGGAAGAACTTATTGATGATATCACAACCCGCATTTATAATTTTATGTTATCACTCTTTTATTTCTTATTCCAATTATTACAGTTTATTAGCAGTTGCTCGCTTACCGTTTGTCAAGTTTATTACAGGATTTTGGCAGTATCGCAGCAGCATTTGGAGCATATGGAGCATAACGTGGAACTTTTACTTAGCAGTGAACTGGGGCAATCGTTGATATGAGCTAGACTCGTCAACGAGGATCTGAAGAATCGCACTCGAACAAGCAAGTCCTTTCCTAATCTTTCATTTCAGATTAGGCGTCAGTTTGAATTCTTTCCTATTCGTGCGTCATTTTCTGTCAATCATGCGAGTTTTCGTGTCTAAGTGTTGTTGAATTACATATGGCCTGATTCTCTTTCAGCCCGAGATATGTAGGCAACTTGGAAACCGGAGTTCGGCCATGTCCATAAGCCTCGCATTTTGGTTCTTGGAAACAAAGTCGTTGGCTTTACCGTGACAAAATTGGTTTTCACGTCAACTTTCTTTACCCTGAAAACTCTTTCATCCTTTTCGGGTAAAGAGGGGCAGCTGTTGACACCTAATTTTGTCCCGGAAATTTTAATTAATGTTAATTATCTGAATAAAAGTTAATTTCAAATTTTAAAAGTGAATTAATGAAATTTAGAAGAATATGCTAAGTTTCGCAAAGCATAACCCAATCTCGGCCTACCCTGTGCAAACCTCTCAATTTCCTAAATAAATCCTAAGAAAGGGCTAATTTCGTTCTGGCATCTTAAAATTAGACCATCTGCGTAAAACAATACATATACAACATATAAGCCATTTCTCTTTTTCAGTATTCCTTTCAGCCCATCAGCTTGACCCGTTAATCCCAATCCCTTACCCGTTTCCCTTACCCGATTAACCCCTAATCCCAATTTTTCCCTCCCAAATCCAATGCTAATCAGTCCAAATTCCTTGTACCCGCTGGTCCCCTCTCCTTTTCCCTCTCACCAGTACAAGCAAACGATCCTAAGCGTTCATTAAAATTGAATTGAATCCGAGCCGTGAAAGCGATCCTAACGGACTGATTCCTTGAAGATAAGGATGGATTTGGTACGATCCTTCAAGGATTTTACAAAAATCACCCTTATCTTAGAAGGGAAAAGTCGAAATTAGGCCTGAGTTCAAAGTTTTGGAGCCAAAATGAGAAGCCCTAGCCTAGCAGGTATATATACTTCTTATTCAGTTCATTTTAGGGGGGGAGAAAAAAAAGAGAGAAACAGCAAAAACCTATACATTTTAGCTTAACCTTTTCTTTAAAAGAACATATAGATAGTGTTCAGTCTTTGGTTTTGTTCCTGGTAGGATTGCTATTATCGCTACATCATTTGTGTCGTCGCGTCGCTATTCGAGTCGACGACTCCATTCGCGTCGCTTAATTGAGTCGCGATTATTTTCAGATTTAACGCCTTAGTTCACTGCCCGCAAAAAGTCAGGTGATGTTTTAATAGAAGCAGAATAAGTTTTTTTTTAGTTCCAGCTGTTCTTGATGGTTTGGGGAAGCTGTTGCTGCTGTTGCTTGTGTGTAGTCGATCTTTGTTGGTCAGTGAAGTGTTCAGGTATTTCAAGTGTGTAGAGGTCTGATTTGTTTGTTGAGATTCTGAAGTGTATGTGAGCTGAGAAGTAGGGATTTCTGAGTCGAGGCATGTGCAGACCCTGAAGCTGTGTGTGTGAGTCTGAAGAGGTGTAGGCTGTTGTTCTTTTTTTTTTGTTTTCATTGAGGTCTATATGCTGAAATTTGAGTAACCAAGAATGGTTTCTTAGTCCATGTTATTAACTATTGTTCTATGTCTCAATCAGTGTGAAGTTTTGCCTTTGCTAGACCTGCTATGATGCTTTTGCCTACTATGATCTGATTCATTAGAATGTTGGTTAAGTGTTCTTTTTTTGAAGAGTATCTGAGTTCTTGACTTCTAGTAAATGTGCTATCTTAGTTGAATAGGCTGTAAGTGGATGTTTAGAGTAAATTTGCTGTAGTAATATCTAGTTGGTCATGAAATGAATTTTTTAATCAAATTTTGAATTCTAATTCATAATTCCAATTTTTCACTTTAGTACGAAGCAGTATGCAGGATTCATTCGAGTACGAAGTAGTAATGTGTATCTGTTGAAATTTTTTAGAAGATAGAAAATAAAGTTTTGAAAGTTTGCACATGGTTCATGTCTTTGTTTATATGATTAAATGACAACAAATAATCCTTGGATTAAGTTACTGACGAGATTGTTGTCAAATCCTATCCTATTTCAATTTTATACATGTCTGTAAAAGGTAAATTTTAAGATAACTATCCATGATCAGTGTATTGTCTGGCTTCATTCAAAGTTTGGAATTCTGTAAACATGAAACCTATTTGAGTTGGTCCTTAAAGGTTTTCACATTGAAAGCGTAGTAATTAAATCGATTTGGTCTTGGATGTCTGCAAAAGTGCCTTCACTTGATTCTTTCAGTTTGTGTTCCGTTAAGTTTTAATCTTGTATTAATCCTTTTTCTCCTCTCCTTCTTTGCATGATACACTCTTGGGGATGAGTTGGTTAAAACTCGACATTAGGGTTGCTAATTTGCATTGGAGTCTCATTGGGTCGAGTCCGGGCTCAAGCTCTCAAGAAGCGAAGACTAGAGAAGAAATTAAAAATGCTTTGTTGAGCCGCCTATTCTAACTTAGGCTCATGGGCATATAATTGTATAAATTAAATAAATTCAAGGCTCCCATGAGTTTTATCAATTTCCGGGTTCTTCTTCTAAACCTCCTCTTTTCCCATCCTTAGAAATTGCATGTCTATAGGAATTCCCCGTAGATAATTATTTATTTGATTGGTTATGAATGAATGTCTAGTTATTTATTGAGTTATTTTGTGAATATTTTATTTCTTTAGAATCCCCATCTTATTTACGAATTGTGCATCTTTTAGTTAAATAATGCGTGCAATTAAAATTCGAAATTAATAAAAGTAACTCATTTCTTATCCATGAAAGTGCAACTTCTTTCCAATTAATTGGTTTTTCCTATTTTAGCAAAAAAAAAATTAATTATTTATTCATTTATTTATTTTCCTTCCTTTCTTTCTTTTTCGAGTCTAAGTTTATTTAAATTCATATTTCTTTAAAGTATAATTTATTATAATCTTAGATTTTAATATTAATTTTAAACCATTTTATCGACATATTGAAAGTTAATATTTTGAGCTATTTTGTGAAAACCGAAGGATTAACCGTAATTTTACGGATTTTCGAAAGTGCTTTAAAATCGAAACCTTCTTTAGAAAATAACTGAACCTCTTACTTCAGAATCTCTGAAAAGACCATTTTTCCTTAAAACGGAGTGCTTGCACGCACTATTTAATTAATTGGTTCCTAATTCTCCTAAATTAGGTGGCGACTCCAAAGAAAGCCCTTTGGAATCCCATATTGTTGAATATTATACCCGAAACCTATCTTTTCTTAAAGAAAGGGTAATTTTTGGGGTTCAACACATCCTCCATGTTTCTTCTCTCGATATATGATTAGTCTTCCATTTTTAAAAAAATTTCAGGCATTTTTCTACTCTGACCAAGTTCTCTTGCATACAAACGTCCTTGGCGGTGTAAGGCCCGGTTACTTGATTAACAACGAGCTGGTAGTCGCAATTAATACTGATCTCCCTGGCCCTCAACATGTAAGGTAATCCTAAGGCTTGAATTACAGCTTCATATTCTGCTTCGTTGTTCGTCATCTGGGAGCAGCTGACAGTTTCCTAAACACGTTCTTCATTGGGGATTTGATCACTATTCCAAGTTCGACCTCCTTTACGTTTGAGGCCCCATCGGTATGGATCAACCATTCTCCAAGGGTAGTGCCTTCTATCATCCCGCATTTAGCCTCAGCTCCCGGCATCAAATCGATACTGAAGTAGTCTACAAAGTCTGCTAGTACATGCGACTTGATAGTCGTACGTGGCTGATAAATGATGTCGTATTCGCCAAGCTCAACGACCTATTTTTCCAGCCTGCCTGATAGTTCGGGCTTGTGCAGAACAATCTATAAGGGAAAAGAAGAAACCACGATAATGGTGCGACTCTGAAAATATGGCCGCAACTTCCTCGCAATCATGACTAAAGCAAGTGTGAGTTTCTCCAGGTGTTGATACCTAGTCTCTGCGTCCATGAGAGACTTGCTGACATAATAGAATGGGGATTGCACTCCCTTCTCTTCTCGTGCCAGGATGGCGCTAACAGCAACTTTGAATGCAGCTAGGTATAACAATAACAGTTCTCCCTCGCGTGGCTTGGTGAGCGATGGGGGATTTGCCAGATATTGCTTTAGTTCCCATAGCGCCTTGCTACATTGCTCCGTTCATTCAAAACTTTTATACTTTTTAAAAATATTGAAAAACTGATGACACTTTTCTGATGATCGTGAGATGAACCAGTTGAGTGTTGCAATATGGCCGTTAAGCCTTTTAACTTCAACTTCACTTTTAAAGACGTTTGGTATCTCCTTGATCGCCTTGATCTTTATAGAATTTGCTTCTACGCCCCTGTTGGAAATAATAAACCCAAGGAACATACCAGAGGATACGTCGAAGGCGCACTTTTTTGGGTTGAGCTTCATTCCAAATTTATCCAAGATGTCGGACGCTATCTCCAGATGGCTGACATGATCCTTGGCAAATTTTGATTTAACCAACATGTCATTGATATAAATTCCATGGTCTTGCCAATCTGCTCCTTGAGAATTAGGTTCACCAACCTCTGATAAGTTGCTCCTGCACTCTTAAGTCCAAAAGGCATCACCCTGTAATAATACGTCCCCCTTTCTGTGATGAAAGAGGTCTTTTCATGATCACGCGGGTTAATGAGGATCTGATTGTATCCTAAGTACACATACAGATCAAGGCTTCATGACCTGTCGTTGAATCGATGAGTTGATCAATGTTGGGCAGTGGGAAGGAATCCTTTGGGCTTGCTTTGTTCAAATTTGTGAAATCAATGCACATCCTCCACTTACCCATTTTTATTGTGATCTACCACAACATTGTATATCCAGTCGGGGTACTGCACCTCACAAATGAAACCATTGTTTATTAGTTTTTCGAGCTCTTTATGGATCGCCTGACCTTTATCACGACTGATCAGTGGTTTCTTCAGCTTGACCAGTTTAAAGTTTGGATCGACGTTCAGATTATGTGTGATAACGCTAGTTGATATCCCCAGCATATCGGTGTGGGTCAAGGCAAAGGTTCCTGACCGAGCACATAGGAAGTTATTGTATTCTTGTTTCGCTTTGGCTGAGAGCTTAGACCCTACATAAAACTTCCTGTCCGGAACCTCCTCGTCAAAGATCACCGGGTCAAGATCATCGATCGTGGCTTTGGCTGGCTTGTCCTCTTTCTCCAGGTCGGAGGGCGGAATAGCCAGTTCTCGAGACCCGTTCACCTCATGAACCTCGCATCCAAGAGGTACATTGGTGATTAGATCAGGGCCAAGTAGCCTATCCAACTTTTTCTTTTGATTATCATCTCCATTTTGGTGGCATATATCACCGCAGTTACGTAACAGCTCTGTCATAACTTTTGTTCCCCCTAAATTTCATTCACCCTCCATGGATTCGGGTACTTTTGAATTTGATGAAGTGTAGACAGCACTGCACGTACTTCGTGAATCCAGGGCCTCCAGAGGATAATATTATGCGAGAGGTCGCATGTCATTACTTGAAAGGAGGTTACCCGTGCTGCTCCTGGTAGGTGTACCTGAAGGAGTTTCTCTACCACAAACTTCTCGCTGGAGCTGTTAAAGCTTGTTATAATGTACGGACTGGGGATTACCTGATTCTACATCTCCATCTGGCATACAACCTTCCAATGAAAAATATTGATTATGCCGCCAGGATCAACCAATACATGTTTGACTCAAGTGTCATGTACCTGCAGGGTGATTATTAGAGCATCGTAATGGAGATGACAAACTCGTCGTGGGTTCTCGTCATTGTTTTATACTCCAAGAACCTCCTATGGACACTATAAGGGGGGGGGGGGGTTGAATAGCGTCCTCAGATTTTCGCCGAAGAACCTGACTCTTAATCACAAGAACCCTATTCTTGTGTTGTTGCCTCCACGAAAAAACACAAACACAAAAGTAAACAGCAACCCAAAAAGACACGGTATTTTTAAGTGGAAAACTCCTTGCTCAAGGGAGAAAAATCATGACCCATACTTTGGGATTTTGAAAACACTTCACTAACAAAAAAAGCAAGTTCTAGATTACAAACTCTATAACCAAGGGGCTACACTCTAGACCATAATCACTTAACAAAGCTAAACTCTAGCTTTACAAAGTAATCATTCAAAGTTCACCTAGTACAATGACTTCTAACATAAGCAGATAGGTAATACGAACAAAACATGAAAACTATGACAACTACACTAAAAAACCTAAACAGATTCCTTACTTGTGCTCTTAGTTCTTCACTGGTTGTCCTTCACAATTAAGTCACTTTAAGAGTTAATGAATCGCCTTGTGTTTGCTCTCAACTCTCGTAGTGAATAACTGAGATCGGCTGCCTCAATTACTTTCTTTTTATATGGGTTTCGTAACCCTAATAGTATTTCACTAGGAAACCTTGTAAATATGGATTCTCAAGATTTTCCTATGATACTCTCATTGTTCAGCACTAACTCTTGTTCACACTTCAATGAGACAGCCCCGACACAACTTCTTTTAGCAGACTATGTGCCACTGCTCCTAGTTCTGCATGGATTTGCATTCCACAAAATCTTTTCGATCAGTCGTGCAGTCGTGCCCTTCTCCGCAAGGTCGTGCAGTCGTGCCCTTCTCCTCAAGGACTAAGTTCTTCTCCAAGTCACTAAGTCTTTTGTTTGTCATTCTTCAAAACATCCATCTCAACAAATTCATCATTTTTTATGATGACAAACAAATGTTGCCTAAGAACCTGTACATACAAACACCAAGACAAAAGAAACACAAGTACACTTTGAAAGGATATTAAAACAGATGAGTTAGGTCATAAACATCCCAACAACATTTCCTTCCCCCTTTTGGCATCATCAAAAATATATTAAATCCTGCAAGATCAAGTTAGTACAGTCAAGATTACAGCATAAGGCGACAAGTTAACTAAGAACACACTAAATATATCCAACAGCCCAAACAGAACCAGCAGTTAAATAGATAAAACCAAAAAAAAAAAATAAACAGAACAAGCAATTTAAAATCAACTATCAAGGGCGCAACATATATGGCCCACTTAAATACAGACCAAAACATAAATTGTCTTAAATGTGCATCAACAAGGAGGGATAGGGAAAATTTGGACAAAGAGCTGGGTGGACAGGGTTTAAAGCTTGAAGTGCTTGACAAGTGCATCCAGGTTCTTGGTATTTTTGTCTCTCTCAGTGACCAACTCACCCTAATGCCTGTTACACTCGATTGTCAAGTGATCAATCTCTTGATCCTTCAACTTTAGCTGGTTCTTCAGTTTCTCATTTTCCTCATTTAGCTCCAACAGATGTTGCTCCAGTTCCTTTGCAGCTGCTACTGCTTCTTCTGATCCAAACTCCTTACTCTCATCAACTTTCTCCATCTTAATTTGCATAGGACGTTTGGATGCTCTCTTCTCCTTGAAAAAGTCATATGTCTTTAAAACATGCATACAAACATATGATGATGAGTAGCCTTATTCCCATTCTTGAGAGGCACTCCAAAGTGCTCAAATACCTGCTGCAATATGTAGGAATGTACAAGAGAATGACCCTTCTTGTCAGTGTCTGCAGTCCTCTTAATGTGCCTTATGATCAACGCAGGTAGGTTATTTTTCATACCTCTAACCAGCAGATCCATGTATGTCATATCCATAGCACATGCCTCATTGTTTCTTACACCTCTTGGCAACAAGAACATGTGTATAAACTCAAATAGTAACTGATGAGCAGGTTCCATCTCCTTTTCTCCACCTTCCTTTCCTTCTTGAGTCTTGGATTACCAGAGAACTTCTTGGTTACCTCTAGAGGAGTAACACCATCTATTCTCTTGGGCCATTTCAACTTCAAGTACCTGCAATAACCTTCAGCAGGTACCTCTAGGATCACTCCTAATTCTTCTCTTCCAAATTCAATCTCAATACCTCCAATCTCAGAGTATACTCTCATCCCAGCTACACTGCATTTCACATTAAACTCCCTCACTTGTTGAGAAAACAAACATCTACCCTCTCTTGAAAATTGCTTGGTCCACCCTTGAGTATTTACCTTCTCCACGAAAGGTTTCATACTACGCTCATCCTGGTCAGACCATACACTCCCAGGCAGCACTTGATGCTTAGCAAAGAAGGCACCCATGTCTACATTTTCTCTTTTTTCTTTCTTCTTCTTTGAGTCTTCAGAAGTTTCAAAATCTAAGTCATCTGGGTCCACAAAGTCCCCATCCTCTGCACTGATTTCTCTATCACAAAGGGGTTGTTTTTTCTTCTCTGCCTTTTTATTCACTTTCTTCTGTTCAGCAAGTTTCCCCAGGGTTGTTATTTGCTGTTTAAGTGCTGATCTTGTAGCCACTTTTCTAGGAACCACAGGCTCCTTCACACTCTCTGATTCAGAATGTGAATCCTCCCCATCATTACTCTCATCCACCAGCATACTTTTTCCTACAGCTTTTCCCCCTTTCATTAACCTTCTTTTCTTCTCTTGCTTTGGTTTTGTTTCACTTATAAATACTACATCCTCTTGTTCTTCGTCTTATCTTCTCATCTTCTTCTCCAAACTTTCTTTTACAATTTTCTTTGAGACTTCCTAGACTCCACATATTCTTTCACTCCCTCATCTTCCTTTTCAGGTTCAGAATCTATCCATTCCAGCTCTGCATCAACAATTGCCATAGGAACTGAGGAAACAACAGGTTCTTTCGCAGATTCCATGCCAACTTCAGCTGAACTTGGTCCACCACCAACTGGACCACTCACCTCTTCCCTTATACACCCTTTCTCTGAGGAAATAGCCTCCAAACTAGGTTTGTCGATTTGGTCCTTTAGAGATTCTACTACCTCTTCGGTATTTAACATTTCAGACACAGTTTTCACAGCATCTACGCTAGCTATGCCTAGGACCACATTAGTGACATCACCTTCTACCCTAGGTCCAACAGGTGATCTTTCAATATTTTATTCCTTCTTTTCTACAGCCTTTCTACTATCAATTTAATTACCTGACTCTACTATACTAATAGATTTTTCAATTATCTCATCCAACCCTGCTACTAAGGTTTTTGTATTCAACTTGCCAGGGCTTACAATAGATTCAGGAACATCAGTACTAGTTTGAGTTGAGTCAGGTCTTACCTCTGCAGAATGTGAGTTGACGACAGTAGGTGGAACAGTAGGAGCTGTTGATTTAGAAGCAGATTTCTTGGGTGCTTTCCTTCCAACCCTCTTCTGAAACTTCTCCCTAGCTTTTACAATTCTTTCAGCCAACGTGGTGAAACTTGCTTTAGTTTTCTTTGAGGGTTTTTGAGAGATTTGGGTTTCTGACGTCTTTGTGGTTGATGTTGACGAAAACTGAGCTTGAGACATTGTTGGAAGTTATGGGAAATTTGGAGAGAAAGGTATTTTATTTTCTACTGATTTGTGAGGAGAGAATTATAGTGAGAGATTTATTATGAAGGATATTGGAAAGAGTTTGTAATAATAGTGGATAAAGTAAAACAGCTTTTGAGTGCTGAGGAACTGAAATTAGATGAAGTGACAGTTATGGAAAGATTTTCATTAAGGCTTATATGTCAAGTGGGGTATGTTTGAATTTTAAACATGTAACTGATAAGGAATATGTCCAAGAATATGGGGCGGTTATACATATAAGGAAATAATGTGATGCATATTTAGAACAATTAAGGTCCAGTCATGTGTACTTAAAAGATAGCCACATAGTCGTACCTGGACATGATTCCTTGTTATGCTCATGGTTCCTCCTGTTACTTAGTAGGTTCTTCAGTGGGGACTCATTAGATTTTACTCTGTAGACCTAGTTAAACATGTATACTCATAACAATATTATTTTTAGTCTGGACGATAAAAACAATATTCACAAGCAGAATAATAAATAAACTAGCCAAACGTAGGAATAAGGTGTTGGGTCATAATTTATTTTGGTCATCCCCGACTCCAACCTGTTCCTCTCAAATTGAACTTTCTTGAAGGCCTTGGTGAAGATGTCAGCAATTTGATCTTTAGTCCTGCATGAATTCATAGTAATTAGACCTTTTTCAACATTATCCCTTAGAAAATGATGTATAATATCAACGTGCTTGGTTCTCTTATGCTGGACTGGGTTCTTGGCAATATTCACAACACTTGTATTGTCGGCAGAACTCCACATTTGATTCCAAAATCCTCTGACTGTTGTTTGATCCACAGCAGCTGAGAACAAAAGGATGCAGCTTCAACATACTCAGTGAAACGACCTCGGTCAGTCGTTTCGGAAGTTAGGACTCCGATTGGCATGTCGGTAATTTTAAAATACTCGTAATGTCCATTAGGACCTGTCTGTAAAATTAGAGCTGAATCAGACCTCGTTTGGTAGGCATCGGAAGAAGGTTTCAGTTTTTATTGTCGATAAATATTAAAAAGAGATTTTCGAGCTCGGTTTTGCCGAATGAGCTCCGATTCGAAATCCGAAAGCGATGTTAGGTTCGTATGATTATTTGTGATTTTTGTAAACTTTCGAAAGTGAATTTCGATGTTGTTCGACAAGTTTCCACTAAAATGCCGAAAGTTAAATAATTTGACTTTTTCTATTTAAATTCGCATCTTGAGTTTCGGGAGTCCAATTTGAGATCCGCCTTCGCGAGTATGTTACATATATTTTGCATAACGTGTATGCAAAAGTTGGAGTTATTTCGAATACCGTAGTGTACCGTTTTAATTTTTACCGTAACAGCGAATTTTAAAAGGAAAAAAGAAAAAAAAAAAAAAGATAAAAGACGAAACACTAAAAGACAAAACAATAAAATGAAAATGGAAGTGACCTGAGAGGCGGTGGACTTTGTCCAAGGCCTTTATATTGATGATGAAGAGAAACATATACAGAAACAAAAAACATTCAGAAGCAAAGAAAGTGATACGGCGCAGAAATGGAAAAAAATGGCAGAAAATGAGAAAAGGGGCCGGAGAAAAGTAGAATTTTTACCCTGAACAATCAGGTAATGATCCTAATATATTATTTGAGTTTATTACGTGTGTTTGAATATGTTTTAATGGTAAAACTTGAAATATTATACATCGTTTTAATAAGTTCAATTAATATTTTAAAGGGTCAAATGGACCCCGATAATGAAATTGATTATATATTCGCACTCAGTGAGTTATGGGCAACATATAAATATAATTTATTTGGGGTTTGGTTATGTGACCATAAACCCTGTATATTGGCCTGGCCTGCGTATTGCGTATGCGAATAGGGTATCAGGTTCCTACCTGGATTGCCCTAAGATGTGAGGAATGAATCCTTTAGCCTAAATTGATATATTTTTCTGCTTATTGAATAGAGTGTGATCGTTTGGCAAGGAAACCAAAGGATAAAGCGGTTGTTGATTGGCCGTACTAACTTTTGGAAGAGGTAAGTGTTTATATCCATTTCTTTGGAGGCACTTGGCCTCATGGATTTTCTACCACGTATTCTTTACGTGTGTAGCCGCCGATAGGCGTACTCATTACGCCTTAGCTTTGAAGTTAAATTGTATAGTATATTATGTGATAAGCCCTATTGTTGGTATTGCATATGAGCATTGCACTCTGGTTTTGAGCATTGCATATACTTCCCGGTTGGCGATGAGAGTCCCGCACCGGTGAAGGGTCATTATTGCATATATCTCCTGGTAGAGGATGAGAGTCCCGCGCCGGAGATAGGTATCATCCATATGTGACTGCCTTGCATTGTACCGCATTCATCCCATCTCATTGCACCGCATACTGACTATTGTGTGTATTGTGTTGTGTTTTATGTATGCGGTATGTACACCATGTTGTGGACATATCTCCGTTTGCCTATATATTTCTGGCTCGTATTCTGGGTTGCGGGGATCGGGTTGCACGCCGCAACGGTATAAATATATGGATCGGGTTGAACACCGAGACGGTATGATGTATTTCTGATTGTTGATATGTTCGGGATACCGATATGTTCTGGCTATCTTACGTTCCTGGTTGTTAATGAGTTTGTGATTCCATACATATTTCTAGTTATTATCTGGCTCTGCCTTTTCATAATATAAATAAGAGGAATTTGGTTTATCTGTTTCTTCTCCCTGGCTAGCTATCCTATTCTTTGAGGTGGCTAGTCTGCCCCACTTATTGAGTCCTTTTGACTCACCCTTGTTTGTTGTTTGTTTCTTGTCTATCTATTTCGTTTCGGCAGGTTCGCTCCAGGATTGAGTTCGCCGCGTTGTTCAGGAGCGAAGACGACTTCAGCTGTCAGGGTGAGCCAGATTTATTCCGGATGGCCACCAGTTTATTGTTCATTATTTCAGTTGCATTTTGCTCCTTTCAAGAGGTATCTGTCTTCTTTTGTACTCTTAGATGTCTAGTCTGGATAGCCCTAAACCTAGCATGTTGGGTAGTCAGCTGTAGTTTCTTTTGTACAGCTTAGGGGTATCAGTATGTCTGTGTTTTTATTTTAAGTTTTGTCCTTATTTGTAAAGTGTTATATTTATTTTCCTGATTTAATTGGTAAGGGTTCGCCCGACGGGTCTAGGGGAGGATGTCGGGTGCCCGCACGGCCTAATCGGATTCCGGGTCGTGTCAGTTGGTATCAGAGCCCGGTTTAGAGTCTATCCAGACTGAGACAGTGTCTAGTAGAATCTCGCTGATGGGTACGTAGACGTCCGTACTTATCTACGAGAGGCTATGATGGCATTTAAGAAGTTTCACTTCCTTTATTTCTTATCGTGCGTTGGTCTAGGATTCAAAAGTATTTTCGTTAATTCGTTCGTGGTAATTGTGAACCCTCGTACGATAAATTAGCAAATGGAAGGAGTTCAGGGCGAAGCAGCCTAGCCTGGGGCTAACACTGACGAAGCTCCGAGAGTTTTGATCGTGCTGGCGATCTAGTTACGGAGGTCCCAGCTGTACGAGCTCGCGATGGGCTAGGGAGCAGGGCCTTGTGATTCCCTTGGCTCTTTTCGATGCTTTACGAGAATCTTGGCGACGCAGATACCGTAAGAACCTATTATTCGCTAGGCAGCCTATCAGGTTGCCGCATGTGCAGACGTTCGATCTCAGGGAGCTCCTATTCCAGTTCTTAATATTGCCGCAATAAAATATGTTCCAAATGCAGCATGTGTTGCGCCACCAATTGTTCTGGCTGGTTAGCTAGCCGAGGTAACAGTTCGGTCCGAGTGTCCAAAGAGAATATATTATTTTACGTGGTTGAACATCCCGATATTCCCAAGCAATGCATTAGATAATCCTGTATAAGTTTTTTTTAAAAAAAATGGTGTTAGCGTATCCTTCAGGCTTTTGATTATATCGAGCAGTATGATGTTTTTATTCTGCTTTCCAGTTTCAAGGGTTCAGCCTTGAATTGATGGACCGTTTTCTTAATAGCTAACTTGGTTCGATTTTTCTTCTTGATTCGTAGAAAAGTTCCTTTTGAGTAGCAAGCGAGATGAAAAGTGTTGCTAGTGTGAGTGGATTGGATAGGGTAGCCTGTCGGTTAGCCTGTTGGTGTTTTAGAATATGAGATTGAATTCCATAAAATGGCTGAATATGCCTTTGAACTAGTCCATGAGCCTTTCGAGAGATTCAAAGATTTATTGATGACCTTTCTTTTTCCTTGAGATCCCAGATGGCTCGAGAGATTGAGGTCGGGATTTCATTTGATATTGTTGTTGATATTGCCCGAAGGTATGAGGCATACCATAAGTTAAAGTGGGAAGAGTTAGAGTGGGAGATCAAGAGATCCCGTGGCCCTAGTGGGTAACCATGGTACCTCATTTGGAGGTAAGAGTTCTGATTATTTTGGGAGATCATCTTCTAGGTTATCTTAGCTTGTATTATGTGATTCTTAGAGTGTGCCAGTAGCTCGTCAAGATCAGATTTAGTCTTTTCTTTATAGCTACCAACAATATGTCCAGCTTCAATTTTCAATGAAAAGGTATTATCATTGTCGTGAGTCTGATTATCCTTTGAGGAGTTTTCCTATTATCATTATCGTGAGTCTGGTTATCCTTTGAGGAGTTTTCCCGTACTCCGGCAAGTAGACAATCGTCCTTCTTCTTGCCCTCAGACACCTGCACAGTCGCAGGAATTTCATTTAAATTTTAATCAATCAGAGAAATGCCACCATCCAGTAGAAGTCGAGAGCGTGGTGGTAGTGGTTCTTCTAGAAGTAATTATCAGGGTAGTGGCTTGACTCTGCTGCAGAGGCAGTTCTATGAACTTCCAGTCTGGCAGATGTAGTAGACTCGTGTGTTTCTTCTTCCCTTATCTGTAAGTAAGATTTATCTTTCCGATCGATCTGGAAATGGTGTGTCTTATCATGTTTCGATGGTTTCCTTGGATGTTGTTTTTATTAAGAATCGGTAGCGGTGGAGGGGTGAGCTTCTGATATGATTTATTCCTGGCATTTATGATGACCCTACTAGTTTATCTGGTTTAAATGCGAGGGTTTTGTGAATGAGTATCGGTATTGTTTGCTTGGCATTTTGTTATGCCTCATTCTATTATAATGTCAAGTCAGTCTGCCTCTCTTTGGAACTCAGTGTCGGTAGGATGATGGGATTCTTATTCGTCACTATCAGGAAGTGTCGTTGTTTCTTCCGGTGTAAAGTGTATGGTAAGTAATGCTTGACCTATGTGTCTCCTCTTGGTTCGAGATTCTAGTAGATTCATGTTATTCTATGAGCTTGTCTTAGTTATAAAAGGGTATTTTGGTAAATTGTCAGAGTTTCCTTCTTACTAGGGGGTTAAATTGGTATGGAGGTTTTTCCATAAAGCTTATTTAATGTCTATCTCTTCAATTGCGATTCTTTGGCTCGCCTGACTCAGAAGTAGTCTAGCTTTGGTAGCCAAGCAAATAAGAATATGAACTTCCTGAAGCTCTAATTATTTCTATCCTCGATCCATTTCCATTTCTTCTTCGTCCTGCACTAGTGAGCTTCGGCGATTGGTAGCTGTTTGTGACGTTCCCTGTGTTGAGCCAGAGTATGTGTTATTGTAGCCGGGTAAGCATATTATTGTTTTGATATCAGTTTATCCGGGTATCCATTCCCATGTATAGTATAGTGCTGGTTCTGTTTTTGCCGATCATCCAGTTTCAGGGGAAACTCTGCCGAAATTTTTATATAGAAGTACCATCCATCAGGCAGTGGTGTTTACGGCAAAGGTATGGAGTTGTGAACTCGAGAGTTGCAGCTAGTTGGCAACTCGAAAGGGTAGTTTGGTAGTTTAGGTCTGCCTATGTTCAGCTTTTAGCTAGGTCTTCTTTAATCCAGCAGACTGTGCGAGGATGGTTATTCTTATTCAAATGGCTGCATGAGTTTGTGCTTTAAGTGGAGGAGTCTTCCTCCAAATACTGAATGGTAATACTAAATCAACTGAGATGTTGTATAGTGCGTTCGTAAAAATAATATAGCTTGCATCAAATCTTCTATAGTGTGTAGTAACAAGGTACCTCAAAAGTTTCCCCTATTGCATCAAGTGTGAGCTAATTCTTAGTTTCATCGACCTGTTCTATATCGAAAAGTATATCGAAAAGGTGATTCAATCACGTTAGTCCATCCAGAGTTTCGTATGTCTTTGCTTCGAAAATGTAGAATTCTCCTCTCGTGATCGAGGAAGGATCGGTTTAGCAAGAATAAGTTGGGCAATGGCGTTATGATATTATCCAGCTATATTTTTATCCAAGGGTTGAATGTGCGTGTCATAATTCTAATTCTGTAATCATGAGATAATTTCCGTGGAATAGTTTATGAAAGTTGTGTAAGTTCTCTTGCTACCTGCGTGAATCTTGCTTTAGACTTAGGCTCTTCGAGGACGAACGAGAGTTTAAGTGGAGGAGAATGAAACGACCTCGGTCAGTCGTTTCGGAAGTTAGGACTCCGATTGGCATGTCGGTAATTTTAAAATACTCGTAATGTCCATTAGGACCTGTCTGTAAAATTAGAGCTGAATCAGACCTCGTTTGGTAGGCATCGGAAGAAGGTTTCAGTTTTTATTGTCGATAAATATTAAAAAGAGATTTTCGAGCTCGGTTTTGCCGAATGAGCTCCGATTTGAAATCCGAAAGCGATGTTAGGTTCGTATGATTATTTGTGATTTTTGTAAACTTTCGAAAGTGAATTTCGATGTTCGGCAAGTTTCCACTAAAATGCCGAAAGTTAAATAATTTGACTTTTTCTATTTAAATTCGCATCTTGAGTTTCGGGAGTCCAATTTGAGATCCGCCTTCGCGAGTATGTTACATATATTTTGCATAACGTGTATGCAAAATTTGGAGTTATTTCGAATACCGTAGTGTACCGTTTTAGTTTTTACCGTAACAGCGAATTTTAAAAGGAAAAAAGAAAAAAAAAAAGAGAAAAGACGAAACACTAAAAGACAAAACAATAAAATGAAAATGGAAGTGACCTGAGAGGCGGTGGACTTTGTCCAAGGCCTTTATATTGATGATGAAGAGAAACATATACAGAAACAAAAACGATTCAGAAGCAAAGAAAATGATATGGCGCAGAAATGGGAAAAAATGGCAGAAAATGAGAAAAGGGGCCGGAGAAAAGTAGAATTTTTACCCTGAACAATCAGGTAATGATCCTAATATATTATTTGAGTTTATTACGTGTGTTTGAATATGTTTTAACGGTAAAACTTGGAATATTATACATCATTTTAATAAGTTCAATTAATATTTTAAAGGGTCAAATGGACCCCGATAATGAAATTGATTATATATTCGCACTCAGTGAGTTATGGGCAACATATAAATATAATTTATTTGGGGTTTGGTTATGTGACCATAAACCCTGTATATTGGCCTGGCCTGCGTATTGCGTATGCGAATAGGGTATCAGGTTCCTACCTGGATTGCCCTAAGATGTGAGGAATGAATCCTTTAACCTAAATTGATATATTTTTCTGCTTATTGAATAGAGTGTGATCATTTGGCAAGGAAACCAAAGGATAAAGCGGTTGTTGATTGGCCGTACTAACTTTTGGAAGAGGTAAGTGTTTATATCCATTTCTTTGGAGGCACTTGGCCTCATGGATTTTCTACCACGTATTTTTTACGTGTGTAGCTGCCGATAGGCGTACTCATTACGCCTTAGCTTTGAAGTTACATTGTATAGCATATTATGTGATAAGCCCTATTGTTGGTATTGCATATGAGCATTGCACTCTGGTTTTGAGCATTGCATATACTTCCCAGTTGGCGATGAGAGTCCCGCACCGGTGAAGGGTCATTATTGCATATACTTCCCGGTAATCGATGAGAGTCCCGAGCCGGTGAAGGGTCATCATTGCATATACTTCCCGGTTGGCGATGAGAGTCCCGCACCGGTGAAGGGTCATTATTTCATATACTTCCCGGTAATCGATGAGAGTCCCGAGCCGGTGAAGGGTCATCATTGCATATACTTCCCGGTTGGCGATGAGAGTCCCGCACCGGTGAAGGGTCATTATTGCATATATCTCCTGGTAGACGATGAGAGTCCCGCGCCGGAGATAGGTATCATCCATATGTGACTGCCTTGCATTGTACCGCATTCATCCCATCTCATTGCACCGCATACTGACTATTGTGTGTATTGTGTTGTGTTTTATGTATGCGGTATGTACACCATGTTGTGGACATATCTCCGTTTGCCTATATATTTCTGGCTCGTATTCTGGGTTGCGGGGATCGGGTTGCACGCCGCAACGGTATAAATATATGGATCGGGTTGAACACCGCGACGGTATGATGTATTTCTGATTGTTGATATGTTCGGGATACCGATATGTTCTGGCTATCTTACGTTCCTGGTTGTTAATGAGTTTGTGATTCCATACATATTTCTAGTTATTATCTGGCTCTGCCTTTTCTTAATATAAATAAGAGGAATTTGGTTTATCTGTTTCTTCTCCCTGGCTAGCTATCCTATTCTTTGAGGTGGCTAGTCTGCCCCACTTATTGAGTCCTTTTGACTCACCCTTGTTTGTTGTTTGTTGTTTGTTTCTTGTCTATCTATTTCGTTTCGGCAGGTTCGCTCCAGGATTGAGTTCGCCGCGTTGTTCAGGAGCGAAGACGACTTCAGCTGTCAGGGTGAGCCAGATTTATTCCGGATGGCCACTAGTTTATTGTTCATTATTTCAGTTGCATTTTGCTCCTTTCAAGAGGTATCTGTCTTCTTTTGTACTCTTAGATGTCTAGTCTGGATAGCCCTAAACCTAGCATGTTGGGTAGTCAGCTGTAGTTTCTTTTGTACAGCTTAGGGGTATCAGTATGTCTGTGTTTTTATTTTAAGTTTTGTCCTTATTTGTAAAGTGTTATATTTATTTTCCTGATTTAATTGGTAAGGGTTTGCCCGACGGGTCTAGGGGAGGATGTCGGGTGCCCGCACGGCCTAACCGGATTCCGGGTCGTGTCACTCAGCCTCAGTAGTGGAGAGGGTTACTGAGTTCTGCTTATTTTTAGCCCAAGAAACCAAACAAGGACCAAGGAAATGTGCCATTCTTGAAGTGCTCTTTCTGTCTACCAGATGCCCTGCATAATCTGCATCTGCAAAACCAATTAGCTCAAATATACCACCCCTAGGGTACCATAGACATAAGTCTTGAGTTCCCTTCAAATATCTCAATATCCTTTTGACAGCAGTTAGGTGAGACTCCTTGGGTTTAGATTGAAACCTAGCACAGAGTCCTACATTATAAACAATATCAGGACGACTTGCAGTAAGATAGAGGAGGGACCCAATAATTCTTCTATACTTAGTCTCATTTGTGGAAGGACCGAGTTCGTCCATATCTAGCTTTGTTCCAGGAGCGATAGGAGTAGTCATTTCCTTAGCTCCTTCCATGTCAAACTTCTTCAGCAACTCCTTGACATACTTTTGTTGCTGGATCATGGTTCCTTCAGGAGTCTGTTTGATCTGAAACCCTAAAAAGAAATTTAGTTCTCCCATAATGCTCATTTCAAACACACTACCCATCAGCTCAGCAATTCCCTTACACAAGTCCTCAACAGTAGCTCCAAATATGATATCATCAACATAAACTTGGACCACTAACAAGTCCTTACCTTTCTTCTTCAAGAACAATGTGTTGTCAATTTTTCCTCTTGAAAAACTATTTTTTAAGCAAGAAACCTAATAAGCTCTCATACCAAGCACTGGATGCTTGTTTCAGACCATAGAGAGCTTTATCAAGTTTGTATACATGATCAGGAAAATCACCGTTCAAGAACCCAAGTGGCTGTACCACATATACTTCCTCATTCAGATAGCCATTTAAGAATGCACTCTTTACATCCATCTGATATAGTGTAAATTCTATATGTGTAGCAAAAGCAATCAGCATTCTTATGGCTTCCGTTCTAGCTACTAGTGAAAAGATCTCATCATAGTCAATTCCTTCCTCTTGACTGTAATCTTGAACCACTAACCTTGCTTTATTCCTGGTTACTATATCATGTCCATCCAATTTATTCCTAAACATCACCTTAGTTCCAATTATTGATTTGTCTTTAGGTCTAAGGACCAGATGCCACACTTTACTCCTCTCGAATTGATATAGCACCTCCTGCATTGCTAATACCCAGTCTGGATTCTCAAGAACTTCCTTTACATTCTTTGGTTCCATAGAGGATTGGAAGGCAAAGAGTGCACAGAAGTTCTTCAAGGCAGATCTAGTCATAATTCCAGTATCCAAATCAGATAAGAGATTCTCAAGAGGGTGTGAACATTGATGCTTCCAGGGTCTTGGTTGTATTTGGTGGGAAGAACCTACAACTGCATTTTGAGTAGGTCCTTCTTCCTCAGTTGGTTCATTATCCTGATCTGCCATTCCTCCTGATATATTGACTCCTTGTTCCCCCTGAGTCAATTCTCCATTTTCATCACCTGACTCGTCCTTTCCTTCTGGATTCTCCAAGCTTTCAGCAGGATCTTCTCGTGCAAGACCTATAGCCAGATCTTCTCATTCCTTTTCAGCAACTACATTATCTGACTCATCGAACACCACATGCATGCTTTCCTCAACTGTCTGAGTTCTTTTGTTGAACACTGTATAAGCTTTACTCTGAGTGGAATATCCCAGGACGATTGCTTCATCACTTCTTACGCAAATTTACCCAGAGGCTCCTTACCATAATTTTATATAAAGCACTTGCATCTGAATGGCCTCAAGTGAGCAATATTTAATTTTCTTCCTCTGAGGAGTTCATACGAGATTTTGTTAAGGATAGCTCTTATGGAGAACCTGTGCAACAAGTAAAACGCTATATTCACTGCTTCATCCCAAAAGTTTCTTGCAAGACCACTTGATAACATCATAGTTCTTACCATATCTTCCAAAGATCTGTTCTTCCTATCTACAACTCCTTTTTGGTGTGGGGTTCTTGGTGCTGAAAAGTTATGATCGATACTGTATTTAGCATAGTACTCAGAGAATTTAGCATTTTCAAATTTCGTGCCATGATATGATATGATGCTTATCAACTCCAAGCTTAATCTTTTCTGCACAATGCCAGCTCATTCTTTGAAACTGTAAAATGCATCATCTTTGGATGCGAGGAACAGAGTCCATGTATACCTCGAGTAATCATACACTATCACGAACACGAACCACTTTCCTCCTCTGCTTCTGACTCTCATCGGTCCACAAAGGTCCATATGAATCAGCTCAAGTGGTTTTGAAGTACTCACCACTTTTTTTTACTTGAAAGATGATCTCACATGTTTCCCCCGACACAGGCATCACACATCTTAATCTCTTCAAACTTCTTTGTTGGTAATGCACGAACAAGTTCCTTCGATGCTAACTTGTTAAGCTATGAAAGACTAGCATGTCCCAACCTTTTGTACCATAGTTGAGAATCACTCTCTTGAACATTCAAACAAGTTAAATTGTTCTAAGAAAGTTATCCCAATGATGCCTTGTAAACATGGTTCACTATTTTTTCTTCCTTGACCACTTCTCCACTCTGTAAGTTCTTCACAATACATCCCACAGATGAAAAACTAACTTTATTTCCTCTCTCACATAGTTGAGAAATACTTAGTAGATTGTGTCTAAGACCATCAACACAATATACATTTTCACTAGCATGATCCAGAGATCTCCCAACTTTTCCTATGCCAACAATCTGACCACTCTTTCCTCCTCCAAAGGCTACACTGCCTCCTTGAAATGCTGCACGTGAGAGAAAATTTCTTTTGTTACTATCATATGCCTTAAATACCCATTATCTAGAATCTAGCTTGGGTTGTTCACACTCACTCTCAGCCTGCAAAATAAATCAAGGGTTAGATTTAGGAACCCATACAAGCTTGGGTCCCTTTTTATGAAAAAATGGATGAATTAAGTTCTTGTTAGCCCAACCCGGTATAGCAAATTTCTTGTTTTTAGATTTAGCCTTACTCATTTTCATGCAGTTTTCTTTTGAGTGACATGTGTTACCGCAGAAGGTGCAGAGCATGTTGTAAGATAGACCTACATTTTTGTTTTTGGGATTATAAGGAGGCAATGGTTTCTTATAACCTAGATCTTTCTTTCCTTTGGCCTGGTTTTCAAGAACCTAATTCATTTTCTCTGAAGATTTGTTCCATTTAGTTAATCTAATAAGTTCATTGTCAGCCTTTTCAACCTTTTCTCTAAGTACTTTGTTCTTTTTCAGTTTCCTGACAAAGAATCTCATTTGTTCTATTAGGCAAGTTTGAACCTCACTGATAACTTGCTTACCATTTGCATTTTTCAGTTGATTTATTTCAAGTTCAAGTTCTGAGATCTTAGAGTTAGATACGAGAGCATGTCCCTTTAGTGAAGCATTTATTTGTTCAAATTCAATATTCATTTATTTAAGGTTCTTACATCTAGCTCTTAGATCAACCACAACATTAGTTAGTTAATCTTTCTCAGCTTTTACCTTTTCATAACCCTCAATTAAGGTGGCAGTTAATAGTATCAGATTTTCAGTTGAGTACGTATGCAACTTTTCTTTCAGTTCAGAGAGAAATACCTCAGCTGAATGAGCAGCTTCTTCTCCATTGGTTGACATGAGAGCAGATTCCTTCTTCTGACTATCTCCATTGTAGAACTCCTTCAGTTTCTCCCAAATTTCCTTGGCAGATTTTCAATCCATCACCTTAGCTAGTACATCAAATGTTATTCCATTCTTGAGATACAACATAGCTTTGGCATTTGCTTGAAGCCAATCCAAGTCTTGTGGGTCCTGTTCTTCTACCAGTTTTGGAACCAAGGATCCATTGGCAACTCTCTTCAGGGAAATAGGGTCCTCGTTTCACAATCAAGCAACGGCTGTAGTCCATAGCCTGAAGAAATACTTTCATTTTCTTCTTCCATCTTTTATAATTGATTCCATCAAACAAGGAAAGTCTGAAGGGATTTCTTCCTTCTCTTATTTCAAGTGAACCAGCCCCATCTGAGTCTTCACCTGTCGGTCCCGTCAACGTTAGTGGGGATTCATCCTCTGGTTCCTTTTCTCCATCAGACTCACTATCAGTTGGTCCCCAGGTTGCATAAAGTCTTCCTTCCTCTTCCTTCTTTCTGCTCTGAAGTTGGGTGGACGTCTGACTTTCCTTTTGTCCTTATCACTGTCTTTGGAGGAATCTTTCTCCTTTTCCTTTATGGCTCTATTTTTTATCCACTCAACTTCCCACGTGGGACAATCCACAACAACATGGTCCTTCTTGAAGCATTTAAAGCACCCTGAGTAGTCTGGATTGTCAAATATGTTTTTCCTCCCAGCATTATTCTTGGTGTTCCTCTTGAACTTACGTAGATTGAACTTTTGTCTGAGAGCACTGACCATAGGTTCCTCAACCGATTGTAAGTCCACATACTCTTCAGGTTCCTCAGTTGCCTCAAGTGCGAGGGTCTTGTCCTTCTTAGTCACTTATTTTCTCTTTGATTCCTTCATCATCTCATGTGTATTTTGACTCCCCACAAATTCTTCAAGTTTGATAGAGCGAAGTGGATTCGACTCGATGATTGCTGTCATATTGGGTTCCAAGCATCTGGAAGCACGCTCCGAACTTTGTCAACCATTTCAACTTCTAGGAGTTCCATATCCAAAGATCTCATCTCATCTGTGATGATTGTCAGCCTTTTCATCATATCCTGTATTGACTCCTTTTCACCCATTGTGAAAAAGCTCGAATTGTCTTTTCAGCATTCTTCTTTTTAAGTCCTAGACATCAGTGGTTCCTTAATGAGAACCTTCTAAGGCATCCCAGATTTCCGTTTTCGTTTTGTATGATGAGACTCTGTTGAACTCCTTATGACCTAATCCACAAATTACAAGTTGTTTGGCTTTATAATTTTTCTCAATCATCTTGCAATAAGCTTCATTATATTCATCCGTAGTCTTGGGTGCAGTTTGAACAACAGCTCCTTCATCAACACCTTTGGTCGGAGTCGGATTTTCTTTAGAAACTATTATCCATAGTTGATAATCTTCTGCACAAATATAATTCTCCATTTTGTTCTTCCACCATGCGTTGTAGTGCCTATTGAATTATGGTGGCCTCAGAACTGATTGTCCTTCACTAATAGTAGGTGGTGCACTTATGATTTGATCCTTTTCAAGGTTTTAACCTAAAATGAGAACACATGCTCTAATACCACTTGTTATACTCCAAGCACATCCTATGGACACTAAATGGGGTGGTTGAATAGTGTCCTCAGATTTTCGCCGAAAAACCTGAATCTTAATCACAAGAACCCTATTCTTGTGTTGTTGTCTCCATGGAAAAATACAAACACAAAAGTAAAAAGAAACCTAAAAAGACACAGTATTTTACGTGGAAAACTCCTTGCTCAAGGGAGAAAAACCACGACCCACACTCTGGAATTTTGAGAACACTTCACTAACACAAAGAGCAAGTTTTAGATTACAAACTCTGTAATCAAGGGGATACACTCTAGACCCTAATCACTCAACAAAGCTTAACTCTAGCTTTACAAAGTAATCACTCAAAGTTCACCTTGGCTTCTAATATAAGCAGATAGGTAATACAATCAAAACATATAAACTGTGACAACTATAATCAAGAACCTAAAATAATTCACTGCTTTTGCTCTTGGTTCTTCACTGGTTGTCTTCAACAGTTAAGTCACTTTTAGAGTTATTGAATCGCCTTATATTTTCTCTCAACTCTCGTAGTGAATAACTGAGATCGGTTGCCTCAATTACTTGCTTTTTATATGGGTTTCATAACCCTAATATTATTTCACTAGGAAACCTTGTAAATATGGCAAGTCAAGATTTTCCTGTGATACTCTCATTGTTCAGCACTAACTCTTGTTCACACTTCGATGAGACAGCCCCGACACAACTTCTTTTAGCTGACTAGGATGCGCATAAGTCTACGCGCCACTACTCCTAGTTCTGCATGGATTTACATTCAACAAAAATCTTTTCGATCAATCGTGCCCTTCTCCTCAAGGTCGTGTAGTCGTGCCCTTCTCCTCAAGCACTAAGTTTTTCTCCAAGTTACTAAGTCCTTCGTTCGTCATTCTTCAAAACATCCTACTCAACACGTGGAATTCGATGGTGTTGATGTGTGCCTTCTTGGTTATCTGCTAGTGAGCCTCGGAGACCATGATTGCTTTGGTCCCGGCACCGCCGAACCTGGGGCCCCCGAAGATCGTGCTGACGAGCCTTCTGACCGTTGGTGGTGTTTTATAATGAGGGGTGATATCCTGGCAAGATCTCAGCCATGATGATGGGTAACTGAGTTCTGATCTTAGATAGTAGTTTACCGCTTCAGTTATGTCGACCGATTTATGAATTATCGGTTGGATCTCGTTATCGGCATCTCGTGCAGCATAGTCATCGTGACTTGACATGATTGTGCATTTTCCTGTATAGGAAATCTATAATTGCTTGGGCCCCACTGTGGGCGTCAAACTGTTTATTCCTAAAATTGTACATCTAGGTTAAACAATTAATTAAGGTTGGGGTCACAAGAAATACAGTATCTACAATAGAAAAATATGTAACTATGATGAAAGCAGTAATGAATAAATAAGATGAAATAATTAAGAGAAAGGTAGAGTAATTCTTATTCCTCGAGAATAGTTGGATTTAGTATTGAATTGCATGATGTAAAATACAATGTAAGGAAGGGTATTTATTGTAGTGATACCCACTCCAAAATAAGGTAAAATACATAGACTAATAAGGTTATGGGCCTATAACTCAAGGTGATGGAATATACTAAACCCTAAATAGGAGACTGTAAACCCTAGGCGGCAGAATATATACCCTGTGTCCTGTGGCAGTGCCACCTAAACGGTCGTTGGCTCCAGGAGCGGGCGTGTATCCTCTGCGCCAGGTGACTTGTAAGACAAGTCTAGTGGTTGCTCAAGACACATGACAGTGGTTGGAGTAAAGGTGAGGATATGTTCCTTTCACTCTCATCTATTCAAGGAGGAAGCGGTTCCTTCGGAAATGGTAAAAAAATGGAAATTATTGGCATTGGGAAGGTAGGTAGATCTAACTCCCATAGCATTGATAATGTGTTTCTGGTGGATAGATTGAAACATTGTCTATTCGGTATACCTCAATTATGTGACAAAAGGAACGAAGTGAACTTCTCTTCCATTGGATGTACTGTAACTAACCAAGCTATTAGAGAGATTATTTTGCAAGGAAATAGGCATGAAAACATTTATGAAGTAGACCTCTTGTCACTAGCTGATGGTAGCATGAGTTGTCTTACTGTGATGCAAAATGATCCCCTCCTATGGCACAAAAGACTTGGTCATGCTATTTTTTCACAATTAAACAAACTTGTCTCCAAGGACTTGGTGATAAGCCTTCTTAACATTAAGTTCAAGGAAAAGAGAGTTTGTGAGGCTTGTGCTAGGGGAAGCAGGTAAAGTCTTCTTTTACATCCAAGAAACAGGTTAGTACTTCCAAACCTTTGGAACTGTCCATATGGATCTTTGTGGACCAAGAGAACAATGAGTCGTGGGGGTAAGAAATATGTTATGATATTAGTTGATGATTATTCTAGATTTACTTTGACCATTTTTCTTGCATATAAGGAAGAGGCATTTAATGCCTTTTCAACATTTTCCTAGAAAGCTCAAAAAACTCTAAATAGTCACATTATTGCTATTTCGTCAGATCGTGGAACTGACTTTGAGAATCAGATGTCCTTTAATTTTTGTAATGAAAATGGCATTGATCATAACTTTTCAGCCCCTAGAACTCCATAACAAAATGGAGTGGTTGAAATGAAGAATAGGTCATTCGAGGAAATGGCTAGAACCATGCTTCTATCTAGAAATCTCCCACAAAGTTTTTGGACTGAGGCTATAAATACTGCTTGCTACATAATAAATAGGTGTATGACAAGACCTTTGTTAGAAAATACCCCATATGAGTTACTAAAAGGGAAAAAATATAACATTTCACATTTTGGGGCTTTTGGTTGTAGATGCTTCATTCACAATAATGGAAAAGATGTCTTAGGAAAATTTGATCCCGGAAGTGATGAGGGAGTCTTTGTAGGTAATTCTTAAATAGAAAGTCTTATAGAGTCTTTAATAATAAAACTGTAAAAATAGAAGAAAGTATGCATGTCAAGTTTGATGAAATAATTTATCTCAAGAACAAGTACAAGAATACGAAGAAATTTTGATGATGAGGCATGGAGAACCTGATACTCAACAAAAAGAATCACTAGAAAAGGAATCATAGGGAACATGTCGTCAGACTGAAATTGAGAAGGGTAGCACAGAGACAGGAGGAATAAGTGTTGCATCCACCTATCAGCCTCCTAATGCTACTACATCAGGAACGGTTCCTCAGGAAGAAAACACACAGGAGGACACATATGAGGATGAGCTAGTACCCAAGCCCAACAAATATCAAAGCTCACACCCAGTAGATCTGATAATTTTAAATAAAGCAGCTGGAATTCAGACAAGATCTACCGTTAAGAATCATAACTTGTGTGCTTTCAGTGCATTTCTTTCTCTTGTTGAACCCAAAAATGTGAAAGAGGCCCTGCAGGATGCAAATTGGATCAATGCTATGCAAGAAGAGCTGAATCAATTTCAAAGAAGTCAAGTTTGGCACTTGGAATCCAAAACCAAGGAACAGGTCCATCATAGATACAAAATGGGTATTCAAGAACAAACTTGATGAAGATAGCATGGTAATAAGAAATAAAGCTAGACTGGTCGTTCAGGGATATAGTCAAGAGGAAGGTATTGACTATGATAAGACTTTTGCCTAGTTGCAAGACTGAAGGCAATAAGACTTTTTATAGCCTTTGCCACCTACATGAACTTCACTCTATATCAAATGGACGTAAAAAGTGCATTTCTGAATGACTACTTCAAGGAAGAAGTGTATGTCAAAAAACCACCAGGCTTTTAAAGTGAACAGTTCCTTGTTCATGTTTATAAGTTGGATAAGGCACTGTATGGAATCAAGCAGGCACTAAGAGGTTTTTATGAACGCTAGTCCAAATTCCTACTTCAACATGGATACAAGAGAGGTAAAATTGATAGCACATTATTTTTGAAAAAAAAAGGTAAACATCTCTTAATTGTTTAAATTTATGTAGATGATATAATATTTGGTGCTACTTGTGAAAATTTAAGTAAGGAATTTATCAGCTTGATTGAGAGTTTGAGATGAGCATGATGGGCGAACTCAACTTCTTTTTTGGTTTATAAATCAAGCAAACCTCAAATAGAACTATGATCAATCAACCAACAAAAATATGTAAAGGAACTTATTAAAAGGTTTGACATGGATCATGCTAAAGAAATTGATACTCCAATTGCCACTGCCACTAAATTAGATCTTGATGTAAATGGTAATTCAGTTGATCAAAAATAGTATAGAGGCATGATTGGATCATTGCTATAACTTACTGCTAGCAGACCCGATATTGTCTTCAGTTTTGGTTTATGTGTCAGGTTTCAATCAGATCCAAAGGAATCACATTTGAAAGTTAGGAAAAGAATTTTGAGATATTTGAAAGGAACATGTTCCTTGGATCTTTGGTATCCAAAAGGTGGAAACTTTAACCTTGTAGGATATACTAATGCTGAATATGCAGGTTTTCTTGTGGATAGGAAAAGTACCTCCGGCATGGCACATTTTCTTGGTTAGTTCTTGGTTTCATGGGGAAGCAAGAAGCAAAATTCAGTGGCTCATTCTACTGCAGAAGTTGAATATGTAGTAGCTGCCTCATGTTGCTCTCAATTGTTGTGGATTAGACAACAGTTACAAAATCTTGGTGTTGATATAGGAACTGTTCCTATTTTTTGTAATAACACTAGTGAAATTAAAATGGCTTTGGATCTAGTGCATCACAATAGAACTAAACACATTGACATTAGGCATCATTTTTTGAGAGACTTATGAGAAAGGATTGATCAGAATAGCATTTTGTTCAACTGAAAAAGCAAATAGCAGACATATTCACAAAAGCTCTTAGTCGAGATCATTTTGAAAGAAACATGTTAGAACTAGGGATGATTAAATTCACCGAAGTCGACTCATCCTCTCTTCTAATTTGGCTAGAAAATTATGGGTTGAATTGAAATTATCAAAGTCAATTAGAAGTACAGCTCAGTCTCATACTTAAATGTATACTCACATGCCATGATTCTACTTAAGTCCACCAATTTCTAATTATGTTACCCTTATTTTCTTAGAATTTTAGATTGTGCAAAATGATAAACATTGGGTGTGGAAACCGTTCCTTTGATACATTCTCAGGTATATACTCCTATTATATTCAAAAGTTATTAGAGTTTAAAGGTTGTAGGTGTCTAGACTAGTTAGAATCCCACTTGAACTCTACTGTCTGATGGTCATTCTTATCAAAGAAACTGTTTTCCACTCCCACTTGAATCTACATCATAACGGCTCTTAGGGAGCTGTTCAATGAACCTTTAACGTCTAGAATTCAATTTGAATGAGGTAAGTGAAAAAAAAGACTATTTCTCCCTCAAAATCTATCACTTAATTCACTCATATATGATACCTCACGACTTCTCATCTCACATTACTTTCCTTCAGTTTTTCTTCTTCAAAATTTCAGAATCAATAGTGAAATATCTCCTTAATCGTATTATAGCCATGTCTCTAACACCAGACACTGATTCCACAATTCCCACCCCTTTACAACCTCTCATCACTAATCCAGCTTCACCTATGGATACCACTTCACAAACACCACCAATCCTAGAAAACCCAAACTCTCAAAACCCTCAGCTGAGACTCAGGGGCAAGGATCAGTTCCCTCTGTTACGTATACTCTAGAAATGGTTCAAGATTCTATGTTTGAGGAATTTTGGATCACTAGATAACTTATATGAGAGTGAGGGAGAAAAAGGGGATGTGAGAGGTTTAGGGGCTCCCACCCCAGGGTCTTTTAGGGCAGCTCCTAAACCACATGTACACATGGTTGATGTTAGTGATAGTGATAGTGAAAGTGATAGGCCGATTATCGCTCTCATAAATTTGAGGAGTATGAAGAGGAAGTTGCAGAAATAGGGTCCTATTGATCCTAAGACAATCTCTGAGAAAAATGCTAAACTTAGGAAAATTAGTGGAAGCTACAAGCCTGGACACGGGAAGAAAAACCAAGGTGAAATTTTTGCTCAGGCTGAAGGATCTGTTCCTTCTGCTCAAATTTCACGGTTAGGGTTAGAACAACTAAGGGTAGTGCAAGGTTGGCTAAGGAAAAAATGGCTGCTACTCTTGAAAGGAGTAAGAAGAGAAAGAAGAAATAGGTCCCTAACCCTAATATTGAAGAAGATGAGGAGTCTGGAGAGGAAAATTTGTTCCTCTATCCAAAAAGAGGAAGAATTTTCAGAGGAAGTCTGCAAAGACTGATTGGAAGTCTTCTAGTACTGGTCCTTCTTCCAAAAACGTAAGATCCTCTGTGAGAAAACTTGTGGATGAGGAGACTGAATCTAAAGAGAAGGATGAGGCTGGGGATGGTGATAGTGACAGTGAAAATGAAGAAACTGAACATGATGATATTAGGAAGAGAAAATTGTTAAAAAGTAGGGTGCTTGCTGACTTGGAAGAGGAGGGATGGTCTGGTTTATGCAAAAACTCTAAAATCAAGGGTGGAAGGACATGGTCCTTCAGATAGGGGGAAATTAGCCAGATTTGAAGTCATTGAATTCTTTTTCAACTACTCAGTTGATGAAGGCAGAGTTACCAGTTACATAAATGATAAAGAAATTTCATTTGATGCCAAGGAACTTGGTGAACTTTTTTAGATTCCTTTTTTCGGTTATGACTGTTACATTAAAGGCACTTGGCCTGATTTGACCAACCTTCCATTAGCCTCAGATATCACCCGGAAGTTTGCAGAAAATCCTGTTGATGAGGCACCTAGAGCTGTTGAGAAAAGTGAGATGCACCCTCATCATCAATTTTTGTTTGAGTTTGTGAACAATATCATGTTTCCTAAGCAAGACAAGAGGGGTCTAGCTAGCTTTTTGGACCTGGTCCTCATGGAGTTGCTTGATTATGAAAGACATATCAACTGGCCTAAGTTCATGATCCATTTAACTGAAGGGGTGATTAATGGAAAAAGAATACATGCACTCCCATTTGGCTTCATCTTAACTTAATTGTTTGAGAAACTCAGAATCCCTCTGAAAAAATTTGAAAATGCAACAAAAAAGGAGAAGTTTGGGGCTGCAACCTTACTGAGTTGTGATATGGTTGTACAGGCTATGCCTGTTACAGGTGGACCTAGTAGGGGTCCTTTAAACAATAAAGTAAGGGTGCTAAGGCAACAAATAGAGATGCAGGCTGCTGAAATCAAGCGTTTGGAAAAGGAAAGGGACTTCTGGAAAGGTGAGGCTGTTAAGGCTAAAGACACCAATGAGGGGATGCTCAAACAAATGCTTGCTATGCTTTAAGGAAAATCTCTAGAACCTGGTCCTTCCAATCCCTGATTATCAGCCCAAAGCCACCCTTTTTATCCTGTGGGATTTAGCCTAGTTTAGTGCCTTAGGCATTTTTCTCTTTTAGTCTTTGAATAGTTTAGGAGTATCTACTCAATGTTTGCTCTTATGGTCCCTATCTTTTTCTTAATATGATGGTTCATCGATGGCTAATATCATTAGACTTGCCGTTTACTTTTGAGTATTGTTTTTGCATTTTGAGTTGCCTAAATGGGTATGAGTTATCTTTCTTCTTCACATGACTTACTTAATTTTACCTCATGCAAGCTTTTCAATGATTCCAAAAAGGGGAAGAATGAGCATGATTTTGTTTGTGACATTTATAACCTATTATGACCTGGTCTGTTATGATAAAAATCTCTTCTAATGTGATTTTGAGATACAAGTGATGTTCCAGGCCCACAAGGAATCAATGGATTTGTCACTATCAAAAAGGTTGAAATTGTTAGCTTGCAGTTTTGAACGATGACAAAGGAACAGATCAGTGGACTTGTTCCTCTAAGATTCTGCAGCTGAATAAATAATAATGTAAAATTATTTACGCAAAAAGAGTTAATATTATCCTAATTCTGATAATTATCTTTGATAACTATGCAGGGATGTACTGTTGAACCTCAAAAATAACCTTTCTTTAACAAAAGATATGTTTCGGGTATATTTCAGCAAAATGGAGACTCCAAAAGGGTTTCTTTGGAGTCGCAACCTAATTAAGGAAAATTAGGAACCAATGTTAATTAATGAGTGCATTTCTTCCTTATTTAAAAGGAACATATTTTTCAGAGATTCAAGGTAAGTGGTTCTTTTATTTTTGAAAGAAGGTCTTTGTTTATTAAAACAGCACATTCGAAAATCCACCAAATGGTGGTTAATCCGGCGGTTTTCACGAGTTTTAATAAAATAAATAACTTAGAGATTTTAGAAAAAATATAGGCTAAATAAATAAAGAAGTAAATAATAAGTAAATAAATAAGTAAATAGATAATAAATAAATAATAAATAAATAACAGAATATTTAATAAAATAAGTAAATTGATAAATAAATAATTTAAATATAAATAATGATAAATAAAGATACAAATTTAATTAAATTTTAATTTACACTCATTATTTGACAAACAGTTCTTAATATCTTAAATTAATTGGCGAGTCCTCAAAGGAACGGAACAAGAAGATACATAAAAACAATTGTAAACATGCGACAAAGAATAGTAATTTCAAAAATACAAAGTGTCTATCCTACCAAGCTTCTATCCTACAAAGCTCCTAGTCCGGTCTTCAGGAATCCTATGACATTGATTCTAATGGGAATAGGGAAAGAGGGAGTTTAGAAGATAGAACCCGAATATAGCAAACTCATAAACGAGCCTTAAATTTTCTAAAGTTTTTTTTTCATTTCTTTCGGGGAACTTGAGCCCAAAAATACAGTGCGGATTCGAACAACTCCAATGCAAATAGCCATCCCAATTTTTTTTGAGTTTTTACCAACTCGCTCCCAAGAGTGTTCATGCCAAAATAAGAAGAAGATAAAGATTAATACAGCTAAATAGAACTTAAATGATAAGCAGAAAAGTAGATTAACACATGCAGACTACTCCAGAATGCTTAAACAATCAACTAGGATATTCAAACCAATCAGACATGCCATTTCTTCATCTGAAAGAAAAGAAATAAGGACAATAAGTTAACCTTCATACTTATTCCCAAACTAGGAGCCATTAGAAACTAGAAAAAGACTTAAGAAAGCTGAATCAGATAGCATTCCAGGTTACGGAAAATAACAAGGATATTCAAGGATGGTAGATCATGGCAGAAACTAAGAGAAAGCCTAGATAGATCATGCTCGACTGAACCTAAAAGCCTACGGAACATGCTGCTACTAGACATCCTTCAGAACTCATAAACTATCCAGACAAAAGGAGGAATCATCGAATCACATCTAGAACGAAGAAGAGAAAAGAGGAAGACTGAACAAGCAGAATTATACAAGCTGGAATCATTGAAAGCTAGAACAAAGCTGAAACATAGCCTCAAGCCAAACCTAATGAAAACTATAATTGCAATTACACACACTTAAGCTGGACACAATGATCATTAACAACCATACCCCTCCATTTCATTTCCTCTTTTAACAACTCAAAAACAATGCCCAAACTCCCTTTGAAACTCACAGAGAACCAACAAGACACACCTGCACATATTTTTTCCCTCTTAACAACTCAACAACAAACTCCCTAACCCGTACTTATCTCAAGGCAACCTGTAGATTCCAGCAGCTAGCCATTTCATCACCAGCACCTCTTTTTCTACTTCTCTGAACAAAAACCCAAGCTATATCACATTTGCATAGATGCTGCCACAACCAGAGAAACAAGAACCAACCTCCTCAACCACCTTCTAACAACTCTAAACAATCTGCATGCGTGCCAAACATATACACACCTAAAACCAACCCAACACAAACTCCCTCGCACTTACCTGAAGCCTTCCTGAACATTACACATACCTGAATCCCCTGTATAACCACCAGATTTCCATGAACATTGCGATGTCATCAGGGCATAAACATTAGAGGTCTCAGTGACCTTCTCACAAAGTACCTCACTGGTCCTTGGCTTCATAGAAAGCCTCACAGGTCCTAGGCACTACAAGGCTCAAAGACCTTGCTCATAGGGCTCGTCACTGGTCCTAGGCCACATTTAAAGCCTCTCAGTTTTCCTAGGTAGCCATAAGACCTCACTTTCTTTATAAGAGTGACCCCACTAGTCTTTAAAAGACACATGGGCTTCAACTCTTGGTATGCAACATGCATACTTCAACACTTCCATAAGCAAACCCAAACAGGAACAAACCTGCGCATACCACATCACCTGCATATATACAGAAATAGCAACCTGCATACACCCCTGAACTCACCAACACCCTCTACTCCTTCTAACACCTGCACACACTTCACAGCAAACACAACAACCACCAAACTTGCTAAGCACCTACAGACTGCAGCATTGCGCCATACACACTCCCTGAAACCTCCAGGAACAGGTCAAACTACTCCACCCTGAAACTCCTGCTACAACCAGGCTCCAAACACCCCCAGAGCTCCCTCATAGAGACAGATCACCAGGAACAAACAAATGAGAGAAATAGAGGACACTACATTAATCCAAATTAAACCAAAGAAAACAATGGACATTTGGATTTAAAGGAAACAGAAGATAGGACCTTAGAATTCGGCCTATATTTCATACTGGAACAAACTTACTTCTGATTTAAACCATATATTCATAAGAACAACTTTTAAAATTAACTTTACTCCATTTCTGAGTATGAAACAAGCATCAAGATCATTTTTCCTTCTATTCAAAACTTAAAATTTCATGATTCATGACTGAGTTATTAAGATTCTCATTTCTTATTCAAACAAGATCCAAAACTGCTATCTTTAACCTATTTCACCATATCATACCTATTTCTTTTGAATGACATTTCAACTTTAGTCAAAGCTGATTTTCTAATATATATCATATAGCATGGTTTTCATGTTTAAATCAAACTCAAAATCTCAACAACATACAACCTAAACTAGATGCAGGTAAAATCTTATCATATTTTAAGTTTTATAGGTTAATCTCAGCTCTTATTTACACATAACTAATGTCTTCATCACAATCAGCTCCTAAGTAACAACAATTTCTACAAGTTGTATTCAACATAACAAGAACCATATAACCAGTAGAATAGAAAGAAAAAGAGAAGTTCAAGTTTACCTTTCTAAATGCAGTAAACGCAGGCAATAAGCTGAAGCGATCCACTTGAACACGACGACGACCAAAGGATAACAGAAGGTATTTCTAGAAATCCAAAACAAGAAGCTAAATCGTGACCAACCTTTCAACAGGTTTTTAGTGAACTAGAAACATTGTATTGTATTTTTTTACTGCTATTTTTCATGTGTGCCTTCTCTCTCTAGAGCCCTAAAAAATGAGAAAAGATGAGAATATATACCTGAGATTCTAGGGTTTAAGCTTTTTCCCCCAAAGCCTCTAAAATCCTCCCACTTTGGCAATTTCTTTGTAGGATAAGGGTTAGATTTGTCTTATCCCATAAAGATGGTACAAATCCAATCCTTATCCAAACAAAAAGTGGCCGCTGGGATTCAATTCGATGGCTGGGATCAGACTTGCTTTGAAATGGATGGTTAAGATCAAAACAGACTGGGCTCGTACGGAAGAGATGAGGTGGATACGATGGGGGACCAAATGACTAGGATTTGGACGGATTCAACTGAGTTTTTGGGGGAAATTGAATGGGAATCGCGGGTCTAAGGTTGGGGAAACGGGTCATCGGGTTGAGGGGGAAAAGAGGGTATCTGATTTTGGCGAAATATATGTGTATGAAGATTTGCACATCTAGGCTAGATTTTGGCATGTAGGAACGAATTTAGCCTATTTTAGGATAATTAACTAAAATAAAGGTGTTGCGCGGGTGGACCACAAATTAAGGCTGGGGAGCAATTTTAGCCTCAATTGAGGATAAAATGATTAAACAAAGGTATTGCACGAGTAGGACATGACTGAGGGAATTTGGAAAATTTAGCCTTTTTCCGTTAAAACTCATTAATTCACTTTAAAAAATTTAAAATTAATCTTATTTAAATAATGAGACATTAATTAACTTTTCAGGATAAAATTAGGTGTCAACATGTACAAGATTGAAAATTGCATAAGTTGATAAGGATTAGGAAAATGCAAACAAGATCTTCTCTACCCAAGAAGAAAACCAATTGAAACTCAATTTCTGGAAGATCCTTGGAGTCCTAATTGTGCAAGGCTCATCAATTTTCTGACTCTATAAATCGAGAAATATTATTTGTTTACAGGCACACACAAATACAAAGAGTTTAGAGCAAAAGCATTGAAGCAAGTCTAAATTGTATTTGAACAACTACTGTGAATTGAGTGAAGAACCTGTTTCTTAGATTGAGTTGTATTGTTCTTGATCTTAGTTCATTTGTAGTAGGATTGAGTCATATTATTTACTTATTTAGAAGTTCTGAAAAAAATACACAATTCCAAGTTTGTTACTTGAGAAGCTTCATCTATTAGGGAAGGTGTCATTATAGGATTAGAGTTAGTCCTTGGTTAGCAAGAAAGCAATCTTGTAACCAAGTGAATCTTTCAAACATAGTGAAGTTAGAAATCCTGCTTGAGAAAGTAGGTCATCGTTTTTTAAACCCAAATTGTTGGGGTTTCTCCACGCTAATATCTTGTGTGCATTTACTTGTTTATTCGTTCCGCACACAATTAAGTAAGGGAAAACATTTGTCGAACTGGTTCTTAAGGTGTTAAATTAATAATCATAAAAATCGGGCATTACACATACTTTGAAATCACGGAGGGGCTCCCTCAGCCTCTACTTGACATGGAATATGTCCTCATTTCTCCTATGAACCTTTTTGGCCCCGGTGTGCCCCTTGATGAACAAATCAACTAGCTCATCAAATGGCCCAATAGATTCAGTAGGCAAGTGCTTATACTAACTTAACACTCCGTTCTCTAGCGTGTCTCCAAATTTCTTAAGGAGCATGGATTCTAGCTCCAACTTGGTTAGGTAGTTCACCTTTATCATTGCCATATAATCGGCGACATGATCCGTGGGGGTTCGCCTACCATCATACTTCTTTAAAATCTACGTTTTTAAAAGTTATGGGATTGGGGCCGGAGCAGCTTCCGGTTTGAGTCCTTGTTGCTTGCACTTAGCAATGTCTATCGACTTGAGAGATTTTGGGGCTCCGAAGATCCGTTTCAACCGTTCTTCAAACTTAGCCTCAAAATCTTATTTTCAATTTTTATAGGTCTAACGGGACGCTTTGTTGTACAACGATTGTTTTCTCAGCCACCATAGGAACAGTTCTCAAGGGCACAGTTCCCAAAGCTACAGTCTCCGAGCCCCAAGACTCGACTCTGTTTGGAAGTCTCCCTGTTACTAGGCCTTGAGGAACAGAAGTCAGAGTGCTTCCAGTAGGAATCATGGGCAGGGCAGTTGTAGGCCTAATACATACCGAAGTTGATTGCAACAAGTTGTGCACTTGCTCGTTTATCCTAGCCTGCTCTACCAAGGCCTTACGGGTCTGCATTATGAACTTCATGAGCTGTATTTGCTAGGTACTGAATTCTGACGTACTTGGGTCCTCCATGTTGGGTGGAGGGATTTGCTCATGCTCTGAATGAGCGTCCTCAGCAGTTTCATGTCCAACTCATGGATTGCCTCCATGGCTTTGTGGCCCAACGGGGCGAGTTTGATTTCCAGTAGCCTGAATTCCAACCGTTTGATTCTCAGTGTTATCAGCCATCTTGTGGGATTGAAATACACGAACTAGAATGTGTGTTACAATCTTGGAACAATCTCAATTTCTTCACCCCAACTTTTTGCACCAAATGGTATAGCCTAAAATCAGTTCTTAGGATACAATTAAATTTATTTAAAAGGTTACAAGCAATTTTACATATCAAGGTAATAACAATTGATCGTAAAGATGAAATAAGAGCAAAAGCGATGATATGAACAACAAAGTGAATAATGTATTTATGATGAAGTTACAAATTGACAGATTTTCGGTATATATTTGTGTATATCTTTACAAATGATTCTAGGTCCTATTTATAGTATCAAGTGGTTGAATCTTGATGGTGCAGTAAGTGTCCACGTTCTCACGTTAGATCGTGGAAAGGCGCACGATCTGAGGGATACTTAAATGCGCTACATGGTGGTTACAAACCCGGAAGATCTGGCTATGAACAATACGGACACCGCATGAAACTTGTTCACATGTAGTCTTACAACACTTCACGGAGCTTGTCTTCCACCTGAGTCTTGACCTTCCGTTAGCTGACGTGTTGACTTTCTTGTAATAACGGAACCAAGTCTCATCCTTAAGAAGATTTACATTCATATGCCACGGGTCCGTGATGAAATTACACCAATACACATTCGATGTTCACAATCCGCTAGCTTGATTATCAAGATTTACTAGGTATAAAATCCGTTATTGAAAGTTTGAGCCCTCTCCTAAGGAATTGGGATTCCATTCCAAGGCAAGTTATATATTGTTACTTCATATTAGGTACTACAGTACTGTATGATTTCAATTCTATCAAAACCTCCCTTTCTATACCTGTTTATCCAGAAATTTCAAGGCCCGTATAACTTCAAAAACTTAGAAAATAAAATAATAACGTAGCTAATTATGTGATTGATTGGTCAGCCTATCACTTGTCAAATGTTTGTTAATAACTCCAATTGGGAAAAGAAAAAAACAAGCTAAGATAACTTATGACGCATGATATATTGTTAGAATGTCATTATCAGGTGGATAATCTAGGTATATATTATTTAGGAGATTCCAATTTTATTATGAGAAATTGACTAGTTTTTTTTTTTTTTTTAAATTCTTTGTGGCGTTTGATGACCTTTGGTTCACCCACTTCTCCTTGATTTTTTATAATTCTATTTTGTTATGAAATTATATTCTTTAATTTAAGGTAAATACGTTTGAAACCTTTTTTTTTTTAATCTTGAAATGTGCTAGTATATTTATTTTATTAGCAGCGTCAATTTTTATAATGAATCTACTCAGAAGGCTATTTAATTAATTCCACTATAATGGCATTAGAGGACATTGTGTGGGACAGTCCAATGAGTCTTATTAATTACTCCCACAAGACTAGTCTAGAATGTACAAAATGGCAATTGGTGGCCCTAATGAATTACTCCCTCCGTCCCAAATTAGTTGTCGCTTTTAGCTTCTTCACGTTCATTAAGAAAATCATTAAATAGAGTGTGTATTTTACTATGTTACCCCTATTTAATGTTTGACTATTAAATTTTGTTGAGAATTTTTTTAATTATTAAGGGTATTGTTGGAAAAGACTAACAATTTTTGTCTTGAAATCCTAAAGTGTCAACTAATTTGGAACACACCATTTTTTCTAAAGCGACAACTAATTTGGGACGGAGGGAGTAAAAATTAATGAAATGACACGGCGAAATGAGATAAAGGTGGAAGTGAAGGGTGCAGATAGCTCGTGACTTGCCTTATTGGACATAGATTCATGAGTCAATGTTTTGGGTTCACAAGTGCTGTGAGCCAATTGCTCTTCTTTATTTCTATTCCTTCCTTTACCTGTCATTGACGTAAATCAATGGATTGTTGGATATTTAGAGGCCCCACAGTAAAACACCCCACCCCCTAATCCAAACGCTCGTAAAATCACTATCATTCATTTGTCTTTCTTATTGATTGTCTAAAGTCAGTTAATTCTAATAATATAGTTTTTCTATTTCTAATACATTATTCAAGTAAAAAATATTGACACAAAACAAGTTTTCGATCAGACTGTATTTGTTAAAGATTATGCTAGTTGTCAATGTAAGATTATGTGGACTTGCATATATATAAATACGTAAATAATTAAATGTCAGTTGCTATCATTAAAAGGTTGGTCCAGATTAAACGTGATCTACTAAGGTTTAAGTTATGTGGACCTATTTAGACACCTCGTAAAGTGTGGGGGCCTATGTGTAGATACTCGGATGTAATTCTAGTTTAATGATGGGCTAAACTAGAATTACATAAACTATACTCTAGTATAAAGAGGGGTTATGGTCCCCAAATCAGACGTAGGTTTTATTAACTGATATCCCATCATCAGTTAAATAGAGAGAACGGCTCACGTCTAGATTTGGAAGACCCAAAACCAAGACAAAGAAGAAGAACCACATCAGTTGCTATGGATCCAGGTACGCTTCCGCTTTCAGTTTTTAATTCTTGATGATTTGACATAGTAGATCCTGAGGTAGATGTAGTATAATCTAAATTAAGATCTAACAAGTGGTATCAAGAACCTCTATTATGTTAAGTTATTAAGAATTGTTTATGATACATGAGGAAAAATACTAAGAACATCTTCAGAATATTTTCGGCAGAATTTCGTTAGTTGCAATTACAGTAGCTATTCGGTTTAAGAATTACATAGTTTGATTAAAGTTTGGAATTTAAGGTTTAATTGGTTAAATAATTACAAAGATGAAGATGTCATACGTTCTGTATGGCACAAAGTCCCAGCCGCCGAATTTTGGGGTTTAGTTCCACTTTAAAGTCATCTTTTGATTTAAACAATTAATCTATTTTATTCTTATTGTTTGGAAATATCAGTTTTGGCAGTTTACTGTTAATCTAAAGTGGGTTAAGGCAGCAGTAGGCCTGCCACAATTATGAGTAGTCTGCATACGCCTTGAAGCTTGCTTTGGTTATTGCTTATCTAATTAATTAATTCTATTTACATTATTTAATTAATAACCTGCTACAATTCAATGGAAAGGCAATTTGGCAGCAAGTTTTCAAAATATAGTATTGCCCACTATTAGTTCAATTTTAATTGGGAATCTTTGTATTCCAATTTGGTGAATTTGAATTTGAGTATTGGTATACATATTTTGAGAATAATAAATTAAAGCTAGATGTCGCCAAAGTGACCTCTCTTGTGGAGATTTATTCGTTTTGAAATATAAAAAGTTGTGTGCGTGTAACTTATGTGAATCGGCCCAAAGGAAGGTAAATATTTGACAGAATTACACGTGTATTTTGTGGTAATAAACATGTGATGATTTTTGGTTTACGTGTGAATAATAAATCGGCCCAAAGGAAGATTTTTTATTTGACATGTTATTTTATTATCAATATTTGATTACTACGACAAGATACCACTTACAAATTAATATTTTATCCAAAGATGAAATATTAATGGAGTGCTCGGTATCTTGAGATGGGGTTTACCTTTATTCAAATTTGTTTTCAGTTTTGGTATAAATTTAATGTGAGCTTATTTTGTTATTGTTCTCTGATTCAGCTGAAATTACTCCTGCAAGTATTACTGCCAACATCAATTCCATTCCTATGCTAAATGGCACTAACTTCAAATCGTGGCAAGAGAACCTCAACATAGTTCTCGGAGTCATGGATCTCGACCTTGCGTTAAGTGTTGATTCTCCACCACCTCTTACATATGACAGTACTTCTGAACAGAAGAAAGAGATGGAAAGGTGGGAGAGATCAAATCGCATGTGTATGATGATCATGAAGAAAGCCATTCCAGAAACTTTCAGAGGCACTATGTCTGATAAGGTCAACACGGCTAAGGAATTTATAGCTGAAATTGAAAAAGTATTTATCAAGAGTGAAAAGGCTGAAATTGGTACACTTTTGACAAGTCTGATTTCAATGAGGTACCAAGGAAAAGGTAATATCAGGGAGTACATTATGCAAATGTCTCATCTTGCTTCAAAGTTGAAAGCACTTAAGCTGGAACTCTCCGAGGACTTGCTAGTGCATCTGATTTTGATATCCCTTCCTCCACAGTTTAGCCAGTTTAAGGTGAGCTATAACTGTCAGAAAGAGACTTGGTCTCTGAATGAGCTCATCTCACACTGTGTTCAGGAAGAGGATAGATTGAAGCAAGAAAGGACAGAAAGTGCTCACTTAGCCGTTGTGCCAAAGGACAAAAGGAAAGACAAGAAAAGAAAGAATAAGAAAGCTGCGGATACGGCAACACAAAAGAAGCAACATAAGGAACCATCTAAGGATAATGATGGTTGTTTCTTTTGTGGAGCTGCAGGGCATAAGAAGAAGCAGTGTACCAACTATCACGCTTGGCGTGCAAAGAAAGGTACGCTTCTTAATTTTGTTTGTTCAGAGGTTAATTTGACTTCAGTGCCAAGACATACGTGGTGGATAGATTCTGGTGCAACAACTCACATCAGTGTGTCTGTGCAGGGTTGCCTGAATTGCCGAAAGCCAAGTGATGGTGAAAGATACATCTACGTAGGTGATGGCAAGACGGTGGAAGTCGAAGCAATTGGAACTTTTAGATTATTGTTAAGAACTGGTTTTTATTTGGATTTGAATGAGACTTTTATTGTACCGTCTTTTAGACGGAATTTGATTTCCATTTCAGCTTTGGACAAATTTGGTTATTGTTGTTCATTTGGAAATGGAAAATTTAGTCTTTTTCATAATTCAAAATTGGTTGGATCTGGTTCTTTATCAGGTTACGATAATCTATATTTACTAGACACAATTGCTTCGTATAATGAATCCTTGCATGTTAATATAATTGGTAAAAAGCGCAAATTAACCAGCGAGAATTCAGCTTCATTGTGGCACAAGAGATTAGGTCACATCTCCAAAAGGAGAATAGAGAGACTTGTGTCCGATGGTATTCTCGATCCCCTTGATTTTTTAGATTTTGATGTATGTGTGAATTGTATAAAGGGGAAACAAACAAATGTTAGGAGATTTAGAGCCAACAGGAAACTTGACGTCTTAGAACTAATACATACTGATATTTGTGGACCATTCCCTACAGCTTCTTGGAATGGTCAACAGTATTTCATAACGTTCATAGACGACTTTTCAAGATATGGCTATATATATCTCCTTCATGAAAAATCGCAATCACTGGATGTGTTCAAAAATTTTAAGGCTGAAGTTGAAAATCAACTTGGCAAACATATTAAAAGTGTTAGATCTGACCGTGGTGGTGAATACTATGGTAGATATGACGGATCAGGTGAACAACGTCCAGGACCATTTGCGAAATTCCTAGAGGAATGCGGTATCGTCCCACAGTACACCATGCCGGGTTCGCCCACTATGAATGATGTTGCTGAAAGACGAAACAGAACGCTTAAAGACATGGTGAGAAGTATGATTAGTCATTCTACCTTGCCTGAATCACTCTGGGGAGAAGCATTAAAGACCGCAGCATATATACTCAACAGAGTTCTAACTAAAGCAACTGATAAGACCCCTTATGAGCTTTGGACAGGCAAAAAGCCTAGCTTAAATCATTTGCACATTTGGGGATGTCCAGCTGAGGCAAGGCCTTATAGGCCAAATGAAAAGAAACTGGACTCAAGGACTATCAGTTGTTATTTTATTGGATACTCTGAAAGATCCACGGGTTACAAGTTTATGATCCCACAACTAAGGCTATTTTTGAGACGAATAATGCGCGATTCTTTGAGGATGTTGAGTTTGCGGGGGAAGAAAGAATAAATGACTTTGTCTTTGAAGATGAGCATATTGATATTCCTCAAATTGTTATTGACAATGCTCAGGAACAGTCTCTTATACCTGACGTTGCTCGAGAAACAACTCCAGATCAAGACAATGTCATTGAACAAACTCTACAGCCTCAAGAACCAATGCCACTAAGGAAATCCACTAGAGAGAAGAGAAATGCAATTCCAGATGATTATTTTGTGTTTCTCCAAGAACATGAAGATGACATTGGAATGACTGAAGCTGATCCAATCAGCTTCCGTCAAGCCATGGAAAGTTCTAACTCTCAAAAGTGGATTGATGCCATGAATGAGGAGATGAAGTCTATGAACGACAATGACGTATGGGAGCTTGTCCAATTGCCTGAAGGTGCGAAACCCATTGGTTGCAAATGGATATTTAAAACCAAGAAGGATTCGAAGGGCAATGTGGAAAGGTACAAGGCACGTCTTGTTGCTAAAGGCTTCACCCAGAAAGAAGGCATCGATTATACAGAGATTTTTTCTCCGGTTTCATCGAAAGACTCTTTCAGGACTATAATGGCATTAGTCGCACATTTTGATCTTGAGCTGCATCAGATGGATGTTAAAACTGCGTTTCTCAGTGGTGACATTGATGAGACAATTTATATGGTGCAACCTGAAAACTTTGTGTCTGGTGATGCAAAGTCTATGGTCTGCAAATTAAAGAAATCCATCTATGGGCTTAAACAAGCGTCTCATCAGTGGAATCACAAATTTCATCAAGTTATCACCTCATTCGGTTTCGAGATGAATCTTGTTGAAGATTGTGTATACCACAAGTTCAGTGGGAGTAAGCATATTTTTCTGGTTTTATATGTCGATGACATATTGCTTGCCACAAACGATATGAGCTTGTTGCATGATACCAAGAAATTTCTGAGAAAGAATTTTGAGATGAAAGATCTTGGTGATGCAAATTTTGTATTAGGGATTCAGATACATCGAGATCGCTCTCGAGGTATTTTTGGATTATCACAAAAGGCCTATATTGAAAAGATATTAAAGAGATTTGGCATGCAAAATTGTAAACCAGGTGATACCCCTGTGGCTAAAGGAGACAAGTTTAGTCTCGAACAGTGCCCTAAGAATAAATTTGAGCATAAGGAAATGGAGATGATTCCCTATGCCTCAGCAGTAGGAAGTCTGATGTATGCTCAAGTTTGTACGCGTCCGGATATTGCATTCATTGTTGGCATGTTGGGCAGATACCTGAGTAATCCGGGAATGGATCATTGGAAAGCAGCCAAACGAGTCTTACGGTATCTACAGAGAACAAAAGAGCACATGCTCACATACAGAAGGTCGGATAAGTTGGAGATCATTGGATATTCAAACTCCGACTATGCGGGATGCCAAGATAGTTTAAAATCTACTTCAGGCTACATATTTCTGCTTGCTGGAGGAGCTGTCTCTTGGAGAAGTGCTAAACAGTCACTCGTTACTCCGTCCACATTTGCAGCTGAATATGTAGCGTGTTTTGAGGCATCTGAACGTGCATCATGGCTGCGAGATTTTGTCACTGGGCTGCGAATTGTAGATGGAATTGAAAGACCACTTAAGATATTCTGTGACAATGAAACGGCAGTCAGGTTTGCTAATAACAACAAGAGGTCAAAGAAACACGTTGACATAAAGTTCTTGGTTGTTAAGCAAAAGGTTCAGGGAGGTGAGCTGTCTATAGAGCATATTAGTACAAACTCCATGGTTGCGGATCCGCTTACTAAGGGACTACCACCCAATGTCTTTCATGAGCACACTACTCGTATGGGTGTTATGTCATCTGAGGATATTCAGTTTTAGTGGGAGTTTGTAACTTTTAATGTTCTATACGTAGACACAATTTGGTTTTCAGTTTTTGGTTCAGGTTTACGGTCTTCAGTGTATGGATATTTTAAGAATATTTCTGCAGAAATAAAGTATTCAGTTTACTATCCTCCCTGACTTGTTTTTCGGTTGGACCAGTTGGAAATAGGCATGTTTAGATCACATTACATGTAATTTCCATGCTGCACATCCATGCTTGATCTATGTCATTTGGTTATGTTGGTATATGTGATCAAGGAAGGTTTAGTTACGATATAAATGTAGCGAAAGCCACTTTTGTTCTATGCCGACATGATTGATGGACGAGATTGTTTAGAGGTACTTCAGTCTATGATAGCGAATATTTGGAGCTCATTAGGTGACAAACAATTATAAGGTTATGTGTATGTACATATGTGTAGTCCAAATGGGAGATTGTAAGATTATGTGGACTTGCATATATATAAATACGTAAATAATTAAATGTCAGTTGCTATCATTAAAAGGTTGGTCCAGATTAAACGTGATCTACTAAGGTTTAAGTTATGTGGACCTATTTAGACACCTCGTAAAGTGTGGGGGCCTATGTGTAGATACTCGGATGTAATTCTAGTTTAATGATGGGCTAAACTAGAATTACATAAACTATACTCTAGTATAAAGAGGGGTTATGGTCCCCAAATCAGACGTAGGTTTTATTAACTGATATCCCATCATCAGTTAAATAGAGAGAACGGCTCACGTCTAGATTTGGAAGACCCAAAACCAAGACAAAGAAGAAGAACCACATCAGTTGCTATGGATCCAGGTACGCTTCCGCTTTCAGTTTTTAATTCTTGATGATTTGACATAGTAGATCCTGAGGTAGATGTAGTATAATAGGCTGGTGATGTTTGGCATTTTATGCCTATAATTCCTTAATATTTTCTCACGTTTGGATACTTTATTCGCGCGTTTTCTAGTTAACGAATGTGATTTTGCACTGATTTTATGTCGTGTGACTTGTAGGTTGTTATAAAATGCAATTGAAGCTTTAAAGAGCATGATCGAGCAAGAAAAGGCTGGAATTTGATTGAGGATTGGATCGAGCACACAAGGGCACGACACGAAGCGAGCAGCGGAGCAAGGAAAAGCGAAATTGGCCCGGCGCCATGGGTGGCGAGCCGCGCCAGGTACCGCGCTCAGCTTTTTGGCGCGTTTTGGAGCGCAGGGCGGGGCCATTGCGTGCGATATTCGACGGACTCTGACTTGTTGAGCGCGTTTTGAGGGGCGGGGCGCCAGCTATAGCGCCCCTGGAGCGTTTTTGGAAGTCCTATTTCGTCTAGGCTTAGGCGTAACTAATTGCTAGGCTTTTGTAAACATTATAAATACCCTTCTACTTAGTTTTTGTGAGGAAGTTTAGACTTTGGAGCAATTTGAGAGCACCATACTTCATTGAACAAGGGTTTAATTCCTATTCTTTCATCTATTAATCTATTACATCATTATTTCATCAATTGACTGCCTTTTGATTATGATTATGCGTAGCTAAATCTCTCGTTCTAGGGTTAGAGTATTTCATGAAAGTTGATGTTGGAAGATTGATTTTCATTAATTGAATCCCTTAACGGGTTACTTATTCTTTCTTGATTCACTTGTGTAATTATTAGAGCTCGATAATTATGCATTATCTATGGTTTTTAGATTGAACTTGAAAGAGGGAATTTATGAACGCAACTATGGTTTTTAGATTGAACTCGAAATAGGGAATTTATGAACGCAATAAGAAAGAGTAGGGCTAGTTTGTGAACCCGGGCATCGGGGAACCAATTTGTGAGTAGGATAGACATATACTTGCTCGCCTAGCTTAACTAATTACAGAGTTCGTTAATGCGTGCACGTGATTCAACCCATAGACATATAGGGATTGGAGTAGCCTGCATAAACCGTGAAGAATTGAAAGGTTTTCACTGGTACATTTAATCTGTTAGTTAGTAATCCGGGATTTGAAAAGTGGAATCAATTGGAAAACTAAACTGGATTGTTCGTAACTCTGACCCTGGACCGTCTCCTTAATATTGTTTACAACCAACGTTTGCTCCATTGTTTGACTGAATTTCCACCATTTAAATTATTGTTCTTTTATTTTTAAAAACTCTCACTATTGGGAAAAGATCCCTGAATAGTAGTTATAAATTGTTTGTTAAACGTCAGTCTGAATAGTCCTCGTGGGAACGATACTCTACTTATCATTTTATTACTTGTCGACCGCGTATACTTGCGTGTGCGTTGGGAGCAACAAGTTTTTGGCGCCGTTGCCAGGGACTAAATAATTGACTGATTTCTTTTTGAACGATTACTTATTTTCTATGCAGGTTTAATCTTTGTTTAGTTAGTATTGTGTACTTGTCTTACCATTGCATCTTTTAATGAAAATTGGTCGAGTGGTTGTAATTCTAATTTTGAAGATCTCTATCTACTTTGCGGAGGAACCTACTTGTGGAAAAATTTTCCAACTCTTTCAACCCTACGAGACTGGTTATGTGAATTTTCTACCACCTTTGATTGGAATTTGTAAATTGTGTGGTGGTCGGTGGAATGATTGTCCTAAGTGTCATGCTCCTTCCCCCAATAATTTTTGTGATGATTCTAATGATGTTTGTGAGTTTGACAGGTAATGTTTGCCATTTTATGCCAAGGTTTCCTTAATATTTCCGCATGTTTGAGCCTGTTTTGCACTCGTTTTATAGTTTGTGAATGTGGTTTTACACTGATTTGATGTCGTGCGTGTGTAGGTTGTTACGCAGTGCATTTGGAGCTTTTAGGAGCTTGATTGAGCATGAATTGATTGAAGGATGATTGAGGATTGGATTGAGCACACGAGGGCACGACACGAGCACGATTTCGGACCAAGGAAAAAGGCAATTTGGCTGGGCGCTTTGGGGCACGTGGCGCGCCAGTTATAGCGCCCAGTGCCCCAGCGCTGTTACTCACGTGAGGTGCCCCAAAAGCGCCCGGAATTTGACGGGGTCTGCTTGTTGTGGCGCTTTACGAGGCGCGGGGCGCCCGTTATAGCGCCCCTTGTGCGGTTTTTCACTTCATATTCCGTCTAGTATTGGGTCTAATTTATTACTAGGTGTTTGTAAATACTATAAATAGTCTTTTACTTAGTTTTTGAAAGAGAGTTGATACTTTGGAGCAATATTGAGAGCAACATACTCATTGACCAAGGGTTTATTCCTAATCTTTCATCTATTACATCATTTACTTCATTATTACACCAAATTCTTGCCTTGTGATTATGAATATGTGTGGCTAAACTGTACGCTCTAGGGTTAGAGTATTACATGAAAGTTGATTGTTGAAGATTGATTCCCATTGATTGAATCCATAACGGGTTACTTATTCTTTCTTGATTTCACTTGTATAATTGTTAGAGCTCGATAATTATACATTATCTATGGTTTTTGGATTGAACTCGAAAGAGGGAATTTAATTACGTAATAAGAAAGAAAAGAACTAGTTTGTGAACCCGGGCATCGGGGAACCAATTCGTGAGTAGGATAGACATATACTTGCTTGCCTAGTTTAACTCATAACATGATTCGTTAATGCGTGCATGTGATTTAACCCATAGACATATAGGGATTGAAGTAGCTTGCATAGATTGTGAAGAACTGAAAGGTTTTCACAGTTACATTTACTCTGTCAGTTAGTAACCCGGGATTTAAGAAGTGGAATCAATTGGACACATCAACTGGATTGTTCGTAACTCTGACCCTGGACCGTCCTCTTAGTATTGTTAACAATCAAAGTATTGCATATTGCTTGACTACACTTCTAACACTTTAATTACTGCAATTTAGTTATAAAAACTCTTACAATCAAAGAAAAAATCCCTGAGTAGTTGGTATGAATTGTTTGCGAAGTATTAGTCTGCTTAGTCCTCGTGGGAACGATATTCGATTTATCACTTTATTACTTGTCGACCGCGTATACTTGCGTGTGCGTTGGGAGCAACAAGTTTTTGGCGCCGTTTCCGGGGACTAATTACGGACTATTTTCTTTTTGAACGATTACTTAATTTCTATTCAGGTTTAATTTTTTTGTTGAGTTTCTTGTGCTGTTTCGGACAATAGGTTTTGAATGCAAAGGAATAAAAAGGACGAATCACTCGCACCTTTTGATCCCGAGCCTGAAAGAACCTTGAGAAGGGCGAAAAGAGAAGCGAGAGATCGAGAAGCACTAGCAATCGTACTTGCCTCTCTACCTGTTGAAATGGCTGAAGAACAAGCAGTAGCAGTGCGAGATGTTGCTCTTCCTAGCCTGGGAGGAGTAGCGTCAAGTATTGTGAAGCCCGCTATTACCGGGCACTTTGAGATCAAGCCCGACATGATTCAGTTGCTGCATGTGACGGGGCAATATGCTGGATTACTACATGAGGATCCGCAGCAACACATTCAGAACTTTTTGGAGATCAGTGATACTTATACACCATCGGGTGTGCCTACTGATTATGTGCGTATGATTTTGTTCCCATTTTCATTGATTGGGGCAGCAAGGAAGTGGTTAAAGGCTGAAAAGCCTGGGTCTATCACTACTTGGGAGGATTTGGCTAAGAAATTCTTGGCTAAGTTTTATCTGTCTACCAAGACAGCGTGGCTGAGGAGCGAGATTATGTCCTTCAGGCAGTTAGAATGAGAATCATTGTATGCAGCCTGGGAGAGATTCAAAGCGCTATTGAGAGATTGTCCACATCACAACCAATCTAATGAGGTTATTGCACACACCTTTGTTGAGGGGTTGAACCAGCACACTAAGATTGTGGTTGATGCTGCTGCTGGAGGCCAAGTGCTGGCTTTAAATTTTGATCAGATTTATGAATTACTTGACAAGTTTTCGCAGAGCAATCCTGATTGGCAGGGTGATGGCAGAGCTACGACACAATTTGAGGGTGTTAGTAGGGCTAATACGCAGAAAGCTGCTGGGATACATCAATTGGATTCAATTTCAGAGCTGAGAGCGAAGATGGATGCTATTTCTAATCAAATCAGCAAGCTGACTCTCCAAGCGAACCACCATTAGCTCCAGTGCAGCAAATTCAAACTTTTTGTGAGGTATGTGGAGAAGATCATAGTACTGAAGTCTGTCCATCTAACCCAGAGTCAGTATATTAGGTAGGTAATCAGAACAGGTCATAGGGTCAGAATCAAAATCAATATGGTAATAGTTATAACACGGGTTGGCGTAATCACCCAAATTTCTCTTGGAGGGATAACCGTGAGCAGTTTCAGGGTAATGAGAGACCCCAAATTAATCAAAACAATGCACCACAGCAGGGGTCACAGTCACAGGCTCAGCCACAGCAGTCTAATGCAATGGAGGATATGCTTAGGAAACTTCTTGCAGGGCAGCAAAAGCTCATGGATGATTCAGCATCTCAGGCACAAACAATTAAAGATTTGAGCAGTGCGCAGAAAGATCTTGAGAGACAATTGGGGCAGCTGGCTGGAGCGCAAAATAATAGACCTCGGGGTGCTTTACCGACTGATACAGAGAAGAATCGTAAAGAATTTGTGCAAGCAGTTACTTTGAGGAATGGAAGAGCTCTAGAAGAAGTTCCCCCAAAGCCAAAGAAGCCTGTTGGTGAGCTAGAGCCAAATGTTGATCGGGAAGTGGAGAAAGAAGCAGAGACAGTAATAGCAAAGCAGCCCGAGTCTGCTATTGTGAGACCACCACCACCTTTCCCTCAGAGGATTCAGAAGCAGAAAGTTGATGCAGCATGCAAGAAATTCTTGGAGATATTGAGTCAGATTCAGGTAAATATTCCTTTGGTGGAGCTTTTGCGGGATGTCCCCAAATATGCTAAATACATCTAGGATATTGTTGCTAACAAGAGAAGACTGACTGAGTTTAAGATAGTTGCACTCACTGAGGAGTGTAGTTCCAGAGTTAGAAGCAAGCTTCCTCAGAAATTGAAGGACCCTGGCAGTTTTACCATCCCCTTGAAAATTGGGGAACATGAGGTTGGTCGTGCTTTATGTGATTTGGGTGCTAGTGTGAATTTGATGCCTTCTTCAGTTTTCAGGAAGCTAGGCCTGGATGAACCACGACCCACTACTGTGACCCTGCAGCTGGCTGATAGATCTTTGACATGCCCCGAGGGGATTATTGAGGATGTGCTTGTACAAGTGGGTCAGTTTATACTACCCATTGATTTTATTATTCTTGATTACGAAGCTGATCCTGAGGTTCCTCTCATCTTGGGAAGAGGATGATGCCGTTATTAGAGTTAGAGCTGGAAAGATGATTATGAAGGTGAATGGGGAAGAAGCTGTGTTTAATGTGTTCAGAGCTACCCAGCTTCCTTCTCATTATGAAGAGTTGTCCATGGTAAAAGTGGTAGATGATGAGTTGACTGCTGATGAGAGGTCATTCTTGGCTTCTAATGTTGATTCTTTAGAACGGGCACTCTTATGTGATGATGATGATATCCTGAAGGATGATGATACTGAAGAGTATTTGGAGGTTCTTAATATGCAGAGTAGATTCATCCCAGGGTGGAAGAAATTTGAGGAGATTGATAGACCGTTGACCTTAACTCCTGCTAAACCGTCTATTGAGAAAGCTCCTAATCTTGAGCTCAAACCTTTACCCGAGCATTCACGTTATGCTTATTTGGGTGAAGGTAATACTTACCCGTGATTATTTCTTCTTTGTTGTCTGATGTGCAGGTTGAGAAGGTGTTGCGGGTATTGCGAGAGCGCAAAAGAGCTATTGGCTGGACTATTGCTGATATTAGAGGGATTAGTCCTTCTTTCTGCATGCACAAAATTCTCTTGGAGGAAGATCATAAACCATCCATAGAGCAGCAGAGGAGGCTAAATCCAATTATGAAGGAGGTGGTGAAGAAAGAAGTTATCAAGTGGTTGGATGCTGGGTGGCGAATTTGCATTGACTATAGGAAGTTGAACAAGGCCACCAGGAAAGATCACTTCCTACTTCCCTTTATTGATCAGATGCTGGATAGACTTGCAGGGCATGAATATTACTGCTTCTTGGATGGGTATTCGGGCTACAATCAAATTGTGATAGCCCCTGAAGACCAAGAGAAGACTACTTTTACTTGTCCATATGGCACCTATGCATTTAGGAGGATGCCATTTGGGTTGTGTAATGCACCGGGGACTTTTCAGTGGTGCATGATGGCTATTTTCACTGACATGGTGGAAAATTTTGTGGAGGTATTTATGGATGATTTTTCAGTGGTTGGTGACACTTTTGATGACTGTTTGAGAAATCTTGATGCTGTGCTGAGCCGTTGTGTAGAAACAAATCTGGTGCTGAATTGGGAAAAATGTAACTTCATGGTTCAAGAAGGCATAGTACTTGGGCACAAGGTGTCAAAGCAAGGGATTGAGGTTGACAAAGCAAAGATTGAGGCTATTGAGAAATTACCACCACCTATTTCTATTAAGGGGGTGCGTAGTTTCTTGGGACATGCAGGGTTCTATAGACGTTTCATAAAGGACTTCTCCAAAATTTCTACTCCCTTGTGCAAATTGTTGGAGAAGGATGTGAAATTTGTGTTTAATGATGCTTGTCTCAAGGCATTTGAAGAGTTGAAGAAAAGGTTGGTGACCGAACCAATCATCATTGCTCCTGACTGGTCTTTGCCGTTTGAATTGATGTGTGATGCGAGTGATAATGCTATTGGGGCTGTTCTAGGCCAAAGAATTGGAAGAATCTTTCACTCCATCTATTATGCAAGCAAGACGCTTGATGCAGCCCAGTCCAATTACACCACCACTGAGAAGGAGTTGCTAGCCGTAGTGTATGCTTTTGATAAGTTCAGATCTTATTTGGTTGGCACTCATGTTGTTGTCTACACTGATCATGCCGCAATCCGGTATTTGTTTGAAAAGAAGGACTCCAAGCCTAGACTCATTAGATGGGTTCTCCTATTGCAAGAGTTTGATGTTGAAATTCGAGACAGCAAGGGGACTGAGAATCAAGTTGCTGATCATTTGTCAAGGCTGGAGAATAGAGATCATGTAGATGAAGGGCCCGAGATTAAAGAAGTATTTCCTGATGAGCAACTTTTTGCTCTTGATGCAGCTGAGGTGCCATGGTACGCTGACATGGTAAATTTACTTGTGAGTAATGTGTATCCCCCTGGGGCAACTGCTGAGCAGAAGCGTAAACTCCTTCATGAGAGTAGATTTTATGTGTGGGATGAGCCCTATTTGTACAAGATAGGAGTTGACCAACTAGCTAGGAGATGCATTCCCAGGGAAGAAGTAGAGCCGATTCTACAAAGCTGCCATTCCTCTCCTTATGGTGGCCACCTTGATGGAGATCGAACAGCTGCAAAGGTACTCCAATCTGGTTTCTTTTGGCCTACTTTATTTAAAGATGCTCATGCATTAGTGAAGCAATGTGATCGTTGCCAAAGAACAGGGACTATTACTAGGCGTCACGAGATGCCTTTGAACAATATCTTGGAGATTGAGCTGTTTGATTGTTGGGGTATTGATTTTATGGGTCCATTCCCACCTTCTATGGGCCATAAATACATCCTAGTAGCAGTTGATTATGTGTCTAAATGGGTGGAGGCTATTGCACTTCCAACAAATGATGCGAGTGTGGTGGTGAAGTTCGTGAAGAAGAATATTTTCACTCGTTTTGGGACACCGCGGGCTATAATCAGTGATGAAGGTACGCACATTTGTAACCGGTTGTTCAATAAATTATTGGCTAAGTATGGGGCTCGCCACAAGGTGGCTACTGCTTATCATCCCCAAAATAGTGGCCAAGTGGAAGTGTCTAATAGAGAGATCAAGCAAATCCTTGAGAAGACTGTGAATGCCTCGAGGAAGGATTGGGCAATGAAGTTAGATGATGCTCTCTGGGCCTATCGAACCGCATTCAAAACACCTATTGGAACCTCTCCATATAGGCTTGTTTATGATAAGGCCTGTCACTTGCCGGTTGAATTAGAGCATAAGGTATATTGGGCAATTCAAAAGCTCAATCTCGATATGGCCCTAGCGGGTGAGAAGAGGATGCTCCAATTGCATGACCTTGAAGAGTTCCGTTTCCATGCGTATGAAAATGCGAAATTATATAAGGAACGGACAAAGAAATGGCATGATAAGCACATTTAGCGTCGTTCTTTTGAGCCCGGGCAGCTTGTATTGTTGTTCAACTCGAGGTTGAAATTATTTTCGGGCAAGTTGAAGTCGAGATGGTCGGGGCCTTTTGAAGTTGTTCGTGTTACCGCACATGGAGCGGTTGAATTGAGAGCCCCGGATTCTGAGAACACATTTTTGGTTAATGGTCAACGGGTGAAACGTTATTGGGGAGGTGCGGTGAATCACCGCACTTCAATTACTTTGAGGGACCCTTGATCCATACTCGTCGTGCCACGACGTTAAATAAGGCGCTTCTCGGGAGGCAACCCGAGTTTGTACTTGTAATAGTTTAGTATTTTTTATTTTATAGTGTCACATAGTTTATTGTTTTTGTGTGTCGTTTTTGTAGGACTCGGGTGAGCTAAAAATGGTGAAATTAATGCATTGAGGGATACGGGACGTCTCGCGACTTGTCCCGCGCTTGAGGTTGCACTTGGAATCGAAATTCGGTGCGAAAAAACATGCTCGGGCGCGTTCGGGAGTGCCCCGCGCCTCCCAAAGCGCAAAAAGGGAAGCTGAAAAAAGAAGCCTGGCGCGTTGGGAAGCGCCCTGCGCCCCCCACCACGCCATGCCAAGCAGAATGTTGGGTATTGGCACCGCGTTTGGCATGCGCCACGGCGCTTACCGCGCCCGGCTTAATTTTTGTAAGTTTTCGGGTCAAACGGGTTTTGACCCGCGACCCGGTTTCCCCCATCCCCTTATACCCGATCCCTAGACATAATTCTTCACTATTTTCACTCCAATTACTCTCTAATCACTCCTTAATTCATCTCTAACACTTGGAATCATTCCAAAATCGTGGGCAATCCATTCTAACACATTTAAGTAAGTAAATTCCTCTTTTACTCCTTCTTTAACATGTAAGTTGCACTTATTCTTGTTCATGGATGATTTCTTAGCTAGTTACAAGTTTACTCATAAAATTCATGCTTGTTGTGTTTAAATTGCTAATGGTGCTAGATAGATAACTTGTGACTTGTAAAAAGAGATCTCCCAACAATTTGGGAGGGTTGGCACATTCCAAAACTCATTGAAATTGCTAGTTTCAAAGTGTGCACACCAAGTGTTTGTGAAAAAGCCTCAATGATAAAAATTCAATAACATTGTGAATTCTTGAGTAGCAATGCATTCCTTAGGCTTCTAATGGACATTAGGTGTTGCACACACATAAGAATTGATCATGATGCACCCACACTAGCTTGATCTTGAAAATTCAAAAACATGGCATACTTTGCCCGAAGCTAGTTTTGCTTAAGTGTGGGGTTGCTCATGCCATTGAGTTGAATGCTTGACATAAAGTGTTTGATAAGTGTGGGGTGGTACCCCACCAATTGAGCTTGAATTGTATAGTTTTGGTGCCTATCTATCAATCTCACATTGATCTTCCATTGTTGTATAGGTACCATGGTGACCACTCCTTTGCCAGGCAAGAGCTCTTCCTCCACTGCGGGCCCGAGGAGAACACTTCAAGCCGGGCCTTCCACCACAAAGCAAAAGGGCAAGGCACCGGCCAAGCCCAAGGCCAAACCAAAGGCTAAAGGAAAGGCAAAGATTCCTAAGGACGCGGTGCCGATACCACGTCCTGGAAGAAAGACCCGTTATGGCATCCCTTTTGTTAAGAGAGGTGAATGCCAAACATGGTATAAGAGTGTGCAGCTTGCGGGGTACATCCCCGAGCAAGCCATTGATAAAAGACGGGTGTTGCAAAAATTCCGAAGTGTGGCCGAGGCGATAATTGCTCTAAAGTGGGACTCGGTGTTTGAGAGTCCGGGGCACGCCAACTTGGATTTGGTGCAAGAACTGTATGCCAACTGGGAGCCGGATGAAGCATGGAAGGAGGATGATATGGTGACAGTGCGGGGAGTGAAAGTGAAGTTGGATCCTATGGCATTGAATGCCTTTTTGGGGGTCGAGGACCCCGACTATGATGATATGAAGGAGTACATCAAAAAGCCTGATTACAAGGCTCTGCGAGACACATTATGTGGCGAGGGCTCCACTCACAAGTGGGAGCGCAGTGCCGCTGGAAGACACAAGTTCATGTACTTCTCGCAGTTTCTTAAACCGGCCCGTGTGTGGATGCGGTTTATCAATGCACGTATACTACCATCTTCCCATTATTCCGAGGTCACCAAGACTCGGGCGTGCATGGTGTACTTCTTTATGACTGGGAGGCCGGTGAACATAGGCTACTATATGTTGCGCGTGATGAGAGAGCAACGGAAATCCGATTCATGTAGCCGCTTATACTTTGGGAACATCTTGACCCGCTTCTTGGAGCAGTCTGGCGTCCCCGTAGATGAGATTGGGATCGCATTGTCCCTGCCATAGGGAAGCCTTTTGATATTGCTTCGGTCAAGGGTGTGGCCACTACTACGCCGGTGAAACTGACGGTAGATGAGTGGCGGGAGGCAGACGCCAACTTGACTGCGCGTCAGTACTTGATGATGGAGGAGATGGCCCGGCGGTCGGGCGTAGATTTTGCTGCTATTGATCGCACTGTCCCTCTACTGGAGACCTCGAAGGGTCTGCTAGGCAGGACTCGAGCTAGAGAGGTGTCTCCGGAGGAGGATGCGAACACCGATTCAGATATTGTTGCTAACGATCCGGACAGTGAGGTTGAGGCGGCTGATGCTGAGGGCAGTGGCTCTGATGAGGAGGAGGATTAGGTCCACACTCCTGCGCACCACCTGGATTTCAGGGCAATTTTCTTTTACTTTTGCACTTACTTCTTTGTCGCACCGGACATTGCTTAGTTTAAGTGTGGGGTGGGGTACTGCCCTTTATCTATTTTTGAGGTTAGGATGCATGTACCATAGGATTTTTCTTTTCTCACTTGACTTTATTTTGATTTATTTCTTGCTTTAATATATAAAAAAAAAAATTAGAAAACCAATGAAAAATTCCAACAAGATTTTCCTTTTAGTTTTATTAGTGGTACATGTCATCCGCCCCGTGATTTTTCTTATGACCTCGGTTCTTTTCCACGGGGAGGCCTTTGAACCGGGTAGTATTTTAATTTTTAGAATTAGGATAGTTAGTTGTAGATGACCTTAGACAAAGGAAAGAGGTAGAATGCTAGGTGCCTTTGATTTGTTTGATACCGGTGGACTTGAACTTGATTGCATGTGCTATTTGTGGTGTCCTTGGGCTTTAATTTGATGCATGCCTAGAGAAAAAATGGAACGACTCCCTTGAGATGCTTGAGTCCGCTTGCTTGACTTGATTGTGAGCCTTTGTGCATGAGTGCTTAAATTTCCATAAGTTGCATTCTAGATGCTTAGTTGAGAGTTGTTGATGGAACCTTTTTGTGTGGACCATGTGCGATGTGTGTGTGAGGCATGTTCTTGTTTACTCCATGTTGCATATTACTGTCTAGAACTTGCCCCGTGTGTGTGCAAAGCGAAATCCTAGGTTCGCTCTAGTCGGGAAATGATACAAGGCCTTCTTTTGATTTGCCTACTCTTACATATATACCTTGGAAAAAAAATTGTTGTTGTGATTTCTTTGACCCTTTTTGTTGGCACCCACACCCCGAGCCTACCCATTTGTTCTAAATTGACTCTTTTGGCCCTTTACTCCTTAAGCACTTTAGTGATATTGTGTTGTTATGTGGGAGTTGTGGTTGGATTTTGGGAGGTTTTTGAGTGGAGCTAATGAAGGGGAAAAATTGTACAAATTGTGAAGTAGTGAAAAGCATTGGCAAGGTTGGAAGATAATGAAATTGAAAAAAAAAATAGCAAAGTTGAATTGAAAAAATTGTGAAAAGAAAAAAAAAGAGAAAAGAGAAAAAGATATCCATTCCTTGCTAGTGTGCGCTTAATAGAAAAAATGCTACATGTTGAGAAGGTGTATGTGTAGAAGTGTTGGTTGGGCGGCTTGATGAGATTGTGCGTAATTTGAATGTAATGTATTAAAGTGCTTAGGGAGGTAGTCACTATTACCATATGTATCCTACCCGCCCCTTAGCCTACATTATGACCTTTCTAAAGTCCTAGTTAATCCCGATTGGAGTGAGCTTACATTAGTGGAGTCCTACACTACGGGCAAGCCTATGGTACGTTGTGTGTGACATGTGAGACTTTCATGAGAGTGAGTGAATTCATTTGTATTGCCCCCGTTCTATTCATGATATTGATTTTGTGTGTGATTTTGGGGGGGGGGGGGCACTCTTTTGCTTCATATCGGTGAGGGCACGTGGTTTGCAAGAAATAGGTGAAGTTGATGGTTCTTGGTTGAGTAGATAGGTGTGATTTTATGGGAGCATGGTTGCATTAAGTTGAGTTTGTGCATTTGAGCTATGTTGGGGTGGTTGTTCTCATATTTTTGGTTTTGGTAATTTGTTGGCATGTTGTGGATCCATAGTAGTCATGTGTGTATTGGTTCAATGGTCGGTATCAACCATAGTCATAGGCAGACCTGTTTTACCTAGGTTGGGATGTGAGATGTGACTTGCTCGAGGGCGAGCAAAGCTTCAAGTGTGGGGTGGTGATGTTACCAAGGTTTCCTTAATATTTCCGCATGTTTGAGCTTGTTTTGCACTCGTTTTATAGTTTGTGAATGTGGTTTTACACTGATTTGATGTCGTGCGTGTGTAGGTTGTTACGCAGTGCATTTGGAGCTTTTAGGAGCTTGATTGAGCATGAATTGATTGAAGGATGATTGAGGATTGGATTGAGCACACGAGGGCACTACACGAGCACGATTTCGGACCAAGGAAGAAGGCAATTTGGCTGGGCGCTTTGGGGTATGTGGCGCGCCAGTTATAGCGCCCAGTGCCCCAGCGCTGTTACTCACGTGGGGCACCCCAAAAGCGCCCGGAATTCGACGGGGTCTGCTTGTTGTGGCGCTTTACGAGGCGCGGGGCGCCCGTTATAGCGCCCCTTGTGCGGTTTTTCACTTCCTATTCCGTCTAGTATTGGGTCTAATTTATTACTAGGTGTTTGTAAACACTATAAATAGTCTTTTACTTAGTTTTTGAAAGAGAGTTGATACTGTGGAGCAATATTGAGAGCAACATACTCATTGAACAAGGGTTTATTCCTAATCTTTCATCTATTACATCATTTACTTCATTATTACACCAAATTCTTGCCTTGTGATTATGAATATGTGTGGCTAAACTTTACGCTCTAGGGTTAGAGTATTACATGAAAGTTGATTGTTGAAGATTGATTCCCATTGATTGAATCCATAACGGGTTACTTATTCTTTCTTGATTTCACTTGTATAATTGTTAGAGCTCGATAATTATACATTATCTATGGTTTTTGGATTGAACTCGAAAGAGGGAATTTAATTACGTAATAAGAAAGAATAGAACTAGTTTGTGAACCCGGGCATCGGGGAACCAATTCGCGAGTAGGATAGACATATACTTGCTTGCCTAGTTTAACTCATAACATGATTCGTTAATGCGTGCATGTGATTTAACCCATAGACATATAGGGATTGAAGTAGCTTGCATAGACTGTGAAGAACTGAAAGGTTTTCACAGTTACATTTACTCTGTCAGTTAGTAACCCGGGATTTAAGAAGTGGAATCAATTGGACACGTCAACTGGATTGTTCGTAACTCTGACCCTGGACCGTCCTCTTAATATTGTTAACAACCAAAGTATTGCATATTGCTTGACTACACTTCTAACACTTTAATTACTGCAATTTAGTTATAAAAACTCTTACAATCAAAGAAAAAGATCCCTGAGTAGTTGGTAGGAATTGTTTGCGAAGTATTAGTCTGTTTAGTCCTCGTGGGAACGATATTCGATTTATCACTTTATTACTTGTCGACCGCGTATACTTGCGTGTGCGTTGGGAGCAACAACAGGAGCGATAAAGTGCAGGTTGTTAGCGAAACTTGGCTAATGGAGCAAGCCAAACTCTTAAAAGCTTATGGGAATTTCAGGAGTGTACTTACAAATATGACCAGGCAATTTATGGAAGAAAGGGTTGTGCTCAGGTAAGAGATCGACGAATTTGGCTTGACTATTTACGACTTGGAGGCAAATTTGAGTGATATAGTTGAGGTGTCTAATGCCCAATTATCAGTTGTCGATAGAAGAGCTTAGAAGCCAATTTGAGGAGCAAAAAGTGGAATTCCTACCATTCGACCCAATATTAGTTGAGGATGCCGAAGTTGAGGAAATCACATTAGAGTCAAGTGAGGAAATAGAAAACATCATATTTGAGGACTCTAGTGTTTGTGCAAGTGAGGGCGTCAAAAGTAATGCAATTTTAGAATTGAAGCGCATTGGACCTCATTCCAATCATTTTTCAACATTGTGTTTGGATGGTGACATGAAAATTGAGCCACCCGAGCCTATGAAGAAACCAAAGAAGGAGGAACAAGGTTCCTATATTTTAAAGTTTGTGATGTTGAGGAGACAAAACGACATCCCTCATTTAAAAGCCAAGAAGTGTAAAATGCGACAATGGTTACTTGGTCCGTTTGTATTTTTGCCACCACCCCAATACCATAGTCATAAGCTTGAGGCAAAGTTGGGGATTCAATTCATCAGTTCAAGGTGGAGGCAAAAGTGGTGAAGTTGTCTTCGTCGTGTCGCGACGTTAAATCAAGCGCTTCTTGGGAGGCAACCCAATTTGCTTGCTTTACTTTTATTTATTTTTATTATTATTTTTATGGTTGTATATTACTTTGGGTTATTCTTTGGATTGCAGGTTCATGTAATGTCGAATTTAAGTGTGGGGTGTCCTCACCCTTGCCTAATATTGATGACCTGTTGGGGGAAGTCTGAATACCCCTTGCTCTACGGACGCTTGGTGGGTTCGTAATGGAGATGGTGCCACTGCTCGCGCTAAAGGCTAGGTCGTTTAGCCTTCATGGAAGTTCCTTAACTCTTGTACTTTATTATTTACCGCACTGAGGACATTGCTTGATTTTAAGTGTAGGGTGGGAAACTTCCAAAATTTTGAGGTTATGGATGATTGTACCTTTAGGTAGTTAATTTCATCAATTTTTATTTTTGTCACTTGACTTTATTTTTATTTGTTTCTTTCTTTAATATATAAAAAAATGAAAAAAAAAAATTAGAAAACTAATGAAAAATTTCAAAAAGATTTTATTTTTAGTTTTGGTTAATGGTACAGTCATCCGCCCCGTGGTTTTTCTTATGGCCTCGGTTCTTTTCCATGGGTAGACCTTTGAACCGGGTAGTTTTTTATTTTCTTTCTTTTTAGGATTAGTGTAGTTAGTTATAGGTGGCCCTAGACGAAAGGAATAGGTGGAATGCTAGGTGCCTTTGACTTGTTTGATACCGGTGGACTTGAACTTGTTGCATGTACTATTTGTGGTATCTTTTGGTTTTAAATTGTGATGCATGCCTAGAAAAAATAGAATGACCCCCTTGAGATGGTTGAGTCCACTCACTTGACTTTGTTGTGAACCTTTGTGCATTAGTGCTTAATTTTCCACAAGTTGCACTCTAGTTGCTTGATTGAGAGTTGTGATGGAGCCATCTTGTGTGGACTGTGTGCAATGTGTGTTGTGAGGCATATTCTATTGTGTTCCATGTTTGCATATTGGTGTCTAAAACTTGCCCCGTATGTGTGCAAAGCGAAATCCTAGGTTTGCTCTAGTCGGAAAATGATACAGGCCTTCTTGAATAAGCCTTTGGCCTTGATTTTCCTACCCTTATATACACCTTGGACTTGATTATTGTGATCTCTTTGAACTTTTGTTGGCACCCACACCGCAAGCCTGTCCACTTGTTCTAAATTGCTTTCTTTTGACCCTTTACTCCTTAAGCACTTTAATTGATAATGTTATATTATTGTAGAGTTTGTGGTTAAAGTATTGGGAGGTTTTTGAGTGGAACCAATGAGGGGAATACTTGAAAAGGAAAAAAAATTGAAAAAAAGGAGAAAAGAAATGAATATCCATCCTTGCTAGTGTTGTGCTTAAAACGAAAATTACTACTTTGTGCAAAAGGTGTGTGAAGAAAAAAATTTGTTGGATGGGTGAAGTGGTTGTTGGTTTTGATGAGATATGTGCTTAAATTGATTGTGATGTATTAAAATGCTTAGGGAGGTAGTCACTATTACCCATATGTATTCTACCAGCCCCTTAGCCTACATTACAATCCTTTAAATCCTAGTTAATCCCGATTAGAGTGAGCTTACATTAGTGGTGTCCTACACTACGGGCAAGCCTATGGTACATCGTGTATGACATGTGAGCTTTTCATGAGAGTGAGTGAATTCTTTCTATGCTATTGTCCCCGTTCTATTCTTGTATTCATTGTTGTGTGTGATATTTGGGGGACACACTCTTGCTTCATTTTGGTGAGGGCACACGGTTTACATGAGATAGGCGAAGTCGTGGCTTCTTGGTTGAGTAGGTAGGGGTGACTTTGTGGGAGCATGGTTGCAATGAGTCGAGTTTGTGCATTTGAGTTGTCTTGGGGTGGTTGTTCTCATGTTTTGATGTTTGATATATTATTGGCATGTTTGTTGGGCCCATAGTAATCATGTGTGCACTCGTTCAATTGTCAGTATCAACCATAGTCATAGGCAGACCTGTTCTACCTAGGTTGGGAAGTTATTTGTGATTGCTCGAGGGCGAGCAAAGGTTCAAGTGTGGGGTGGTGATGTTTGGCATTTTATGCCTATAATTCCTTAATATTCCTCACGTTTGGATACTTTATTCGCGCGTTTTCTAGTTAACGAATGTGATTTTGCACTGATTTTATGTAGTGTGACTTGTAGGTTGTTATGAAATGCAATTGAAGCTTTAAAGAGCATGATCGAGCAAGAAAAGGCTGGAATTTGATTGAGGATTGGATCGAGCATACGAAGGCACGACATGAAGTGAGCAACGGAGCAAGGAAAAGCGAGCTTGGTCGGGCGCCATGGGTGGCGCGCCGCGCCAGGTACTGCGCTCAGCTTTTTGGCGCGTTTTGGAGTGTGGGGTTGGGCCATTGCATGCGAGATTCGACGGACTCTGACTTGTTGAGCACGTTTTGAGGCGTGGGGCGCCAGCTATAGCGCCTCTGGAGCGTTTTTGGAAGTTCTATTTCGTCTAGGCTTAGGCATAACTAATTGCTAGGCTTTTGTAAACATTATAAATACCCTTCTACATAGTTTTTGAGAGGGAGTTCAGACTTTGGAGTAAATTGGAGAGCTCATAACATCTTGAACAAGGGTTTTTCTTCCTTCCATTTATTTGGTTCTGTTACTTGTTGCTCCCAACGCACACGCAAGTATACGCGGTCAACAAGTAACAAAATGATAAGTAGAGTATCGTTCCCACGAGGACTATTCAGACTGACGCTTAACAAACAATTTCTAACTACTATTCCGGGATCTTTTTCCAATAGTGAGAGTTTTTATTAAGTAAAGAACAGTAATTTAAATGGTGGAAATTCAGTCAAACAATGGAGCAAACGTTGGTTGTAAATAATATTAAGGAGACGGTCCAGGATCAGAGTTACGAACAATACAGTTGAGTTTTCCAATTGATTCCACTTCTCAAATCCCGGATTACTAACTAATAGATTAAATTTACCCGTGAAAACCTTTCGATTCTTCACGGTCTATGCAGGCTACTCTAATCCCTATATGTCTATGGGTTGAATCACGTGCACACATTAACGAACTCTGTAATTAGTTAAGCTTGGCGAGCAAGTATATGTCTATTCTAGTCACAAATTGGTTCCCCAATGCCCTGGGTTAACAAACTAGCCCTACTCTTTCTTATTGCGTTCATAAATTCCCTCTTTCGAGTTCAATCTAAAAACCATAGATAATGCATAATTATCTAGCTCTAATAATTACACAAGTGGAAACAAGAAAGGATAAGTAACCCATTAAGAGAATCAATTAATGGAAATCAATCTTCAAAACGTCAACTTTCATGAAATACTCTAACCCTAGAACGAGAGATTTAGCCACGCATAATCATAATCACAAGGCAATCAATTGATGAAATAATGATGTAATAGATTAATAGATGAAAGAATAGGAATTAAACCTTTGTTCAATGAAGTATGCTGCTCTCAAGTTGCTCCAAAGTCTGAACTCCCTCTCAAAAACTAAGTAGAAGGGTATTTATAATGTTTACAAAAGCCTAGCAATTAGTTACGCCTAAGCCTAGACGAAATAGGACTTCCAAAAACGCTCCAGGGGTGATGTTGGGCATATATCTTATGTCTCGACATTGATTCTATCATCTTTTGAGTTATTTTCAGCGTATTATGTGCCCAACAATGTGAGATTTAAAGTAAAATACTAACTTGAAGTGTTTGGATGTTTTAGTAGCAAATTGGAAGAAATTGGAGCTTGATTCGTACAAGAACAAGGAAGAAGCAATGGATACAGCCATGGATGCTTGGCATGCTACGCTGTATGGTCCGGGAAGAGTGCAAATAGTGAAGAAATTGGGAAAAGGAGCGCATACAGCCACAGATGCTTGGCATGCTCCGGTGTATGCACCGTAAAATAGTCCCAGAGCTGCCAGGACTAGCTAAAAACGTGGGAATAGGCATATTTCCTAGGACTAAAACCCTTGTAACGCTATTTCTTATTCCATTACGTATTTTTGGAGGCAAGAACCATAGTAGAGGCTAGAGAACCAAGATTCATCAATTGAGTTGTAATTCTTCTTCCCTCTTTATTGTTTCATGAATTCTAGATTATTTTGTGAGAAAGCTAACTTGTCTATGAGTAGCTAAACTCTATTATTCTAGGGTTATGGGTTAACCATGAAAGTTGTACTCTGAAGTTGGTTGAATTCTATTAAATTTATCAGATTGAGTTGTTTATTTAATTCTGCTCTGAATTACTTAATTTCCTGGCCAGTTGTTAAGTATTATCCATGAACCTAAGGTTGAACTCGAAAGTGGGAACCGTAGGTTGCAATAGAATTGAATAAAGCGTGTTCTTGAACTCGGGCATCGGGAGATGGTTTCGCGGTTAGGATAAAAATATACCTAGCAGTCACGCTTAATCAGTTTACAGGAAAAACACATGCATTCTTGTTAATTCTAATTCCATAGACATATAGGCGTTAGGTTGGCTTGAATAGGCGAGCAGGGTATCGAAAGAGCTCTGTGAGTATAATTAACCCTGTGATTAGCAACTCAGATAAGTAAAACTAATTCAACTAGCGGATGAGTGCAACTGGATTAGTGACCGTCCCATAATCCTGGAATATTTCCTCTCACTGATATCTAAAATTCTTGACTTGTCTTGCATTCCATTTACTTCAATTACTTTTAGTAAATTAGTTAATTAAACCCAACATGAAATCTGGTTAAACTCTCTTGAATGATACTTGAATTGAAGTTTGTCTAGCTAATAGTTAATCAATAGTCCTCGTGGGAACGATACTTTCTTATCACTTTATTACTTGATCGACCACGTATACTTGCGTGTGCGTTTGTAGCGACAAGGGGCGCTATAGCTGGCGCCTCGCGCCTCAAAACGCGCTCAAAAAGTTAGAGTCCGTCGAATCTCGCACGCAATGGCCCTGCCCCACGCTCCAAAACGCACCAAAAAGATGAGCGCGGTACCTGGCGCGGCGCGCCACCCATGGTGGCGGCCAATTTCGCTTTTCCTTGCTCCGCTGCTCGCTTCGTGTCGTGCCTTCGTGTGCTCGATCAAATTCCAGCCTTTTCTTGCTCGATCATGCTCTTTAAAGCTTCAATTGCATTTCATAACAACCTACAAATCACACGACATAAAATCAATGCAAAATCACATTCGTTAACTAGAAAACGCGCGAATAAAGTATCCAAACGTGAGTAAATATTAAGGAATTATAGGAATAAAATGCCAAACATCAGTGACATTCACCTCGGCTACGCAGCAAGGCCCAACCACCGAGGTCATACTTGAACCTCGGTAAAACGCCTCGAGTCAAGTGGCTTTGCAGCAGACTACCTTGCCCATTAACTTCGCCCATAAATGCTCCATACGTGGGTTTGGCCATAACCAGATCGTGGAGAATGTGGAAGAGCTCTTATGCCTATAAATAGTACTTCATTTTATATTGTATGCATTCAGAAATACATACAGAAACTCTGGTAAATTTTGTACCCATTTGCTATATATTGAAATCTTGCTATTTTCTCGCATTTTACGATTATTCTTAATATTAACCCGACTTTGATACAAAGATTTGCTTATATTCCAACCCAAATTCGATTTGTAATCCTAAACTGATTTAGGCCCATACTAATTGGCGCCGTCTGTGGGTATATAAGTAGAAACGCTTTGTTCCAAAGTGAAACGTTCGTTTTTTCATTAAAGCCCATAATCTCTTGACGACGATATGGCTGACAGCAGTAGAAATCTTGATGATCATACTGGCGTTCCGTCGAACCAACAATCTCCATCTCCAATGACGACCGAAGCTTTTCAAGCTTACGTCGTTGCTTCGTTAAGAGCTCTTCAAGAGAGACAAGATGAAAAAGCTCACATCAACGCTGAATTCCGCGCCTCGTTAGAGGCGAGGAACAGCTCGACACTGAATGGCGCTCAGCCTGTGGCCCCAAATAGAGGCATCCCGCTCTTCATTCGTACGTGCACGATAATAGGGGAACCTCAAAATGGTGCCACTTCTGGGGGACGATTCCCACCGTGGCTGAAACTACACCTTCGATCGATGTTGAGAGGTTGATCAGAGAAATCGAATCCCGCATCGAGGCGTGCGTAGAAAAATGCCTCGAGTGCTTCCCCGGGGTAACCAAGACCGAAGACGTGCTTGACATAGACCAATATAGAGAGTTACCATTTAAGCCTGAAGCAGCACCAGCCCCAACTCCCAAAATTTCAAGCTCTTCTTCCTAAAAAAGTATGATGGGACCGCCGATCCCAGAGAACATGTGAGGGAGTTCATGGAGATGGTAAAGAGCAACGACTTAACAGCAAAAGAGCTCGAGTCAATGTTCTTGAAAATTTTTTGTGAATCCTTGGAGAAAGGAGCGCTGCGTTCGTACATGCGCTTACCAGCGGTGTCGGTTTCCACCTTCAAGGAAATGGTTAATACCTTCGTTAAGGCCCACACAGGAGCACAAAAGATTCTCCAAAGGAAGGAAGATATTTGTGAAGTCAAGTAATGGCCCGGTGAGCCACTTAAAGACTTCCTTGAGCTCTTTCATGCTGAGCGCATGGAGTTGCCTCAAATCGATGATACCTTAGCTATCATGGAATTTGAAAAGGGTATCAATGTTCACAACTCCGACGCCGCCGCTGAGTTACGAAAAGAGCTTCAGCAGTATCAAATTCTGAAGTGGGAAGATTTGCACAAACGAGCTTACTCCATGATAAGGCTGGAGGAAGCCGAGTTTTAAGACTGAGGTCATAACCACAAGAACCGAGGTGAATCCTCATATCGCGCCGAAGCGTCGCGAGGAAATTCGAAGGGGAGGTACGAGCCCTACACTTGCACGAGGCAGCCTTTCAGCCAAAGGCTGGGAAATTCCTTTGGAAATTCGTTCATAAGACCACATGTAGGCCAACGGCTCGGAGGAAAGGTTCACCCTAACTCGAACCAAAGAAATTCCTAAAGCCCAGCTTCGGCTTCAAAAAACAAAGAACTACCTCGGATCCCTGACTACAACTTCAGCATCTCGACCTCGGAACTGGTCAATATAGCCAAAAGGACTGCCGGGGTAAGAATACCCAAAGACATGAGAAATCCAGAAGATAAAAGAGATCAGATTTTTCACTGTGAGTTCCATGCGGATTATGGCCATCGAACCGAGGACTGCAAAGCACTGCACCTCGAGGTGGCGCATTTGTTGGAAAAATGAGTGTTTGCTGAATTCCTTACTGACAAGGGAAAAGACAACTATGCGAAGAACCGAGGTAATGGACAACAACCTCGAGCTCCACCCCCGGAGAGATTTGTAAATGTGATCACCGGGGGATCAGAGGTGGACGGGGTGAATTTCGCAGCTGCGAAAAAAAACCGCCAAGTTGTCAATCACAATGGAAAAAAGAACTCGAGTGGGAGGCTCGAGTAAAGAGATTGTGTTTGATGATGACGATTGTGATGGGATGATGTTCCCTCATCACCATGCCTTGGTCATCATGTTGAGAATTAATGACTCGGATATCAAACGAGTCCTAATTGACCCCGGTAGCTCAGTCAATATAATTAGCTACGGTGCCATCAAGAAGATGTGGCCTTAAAGTTGACATCTTCCTTAAGGCTACAGTGCTAACTGGCTTCAATAATTCCACAAAGAAGACTTTGGGTGAGATCACACTCAAAACATTTTTTGAAGGAGTTAGCAAGGAGACACTATTTCAAGTGTTGCCCGAAGACATAGCGTATAATGTGATCCTCGGCAGACCATGGATCCATTCCATGGAGGCTGTCCCATCTACTCTTCATCATGTGATCAAGTTCCCTACGCCATGGGGGGTTCGATCAATAAAGGGAGAGCAACGAGTAGTGAGGGAGTGCTATTCGGTAATATTAAAGAGTGGAGTCGCCCCGATCGGGCCAAAGAAATAGCAACCAATGCGACCGGGTCAAGCAAGGACGATCCCCGAGGAGAAGTAGAAAAGATCCCAGTTTGCATTGAAGAGCCCCGGAAATAAAAGGCCGAGGACTCAACTATTGAAGAATTGGAGTCTTTCACACTGTTGAAAGAATTTCCTGAAAGAAAGGTGTTTGTCGGCTCGGAGTTGGACCAAGAGTCGAAAAAAGCTATCATCAAAGTCTTAAAGTCCAACAAGGATTGATTTGCTTGGTCTCATTCAGACATGATTGGTATCGATTCGGAGATAATGACCCACAAGCTGAATGTATATCCAAAATTCACCCTGGTGAAGCAGAAGAAACGACCTCATGCCGGGGTCAAAAAGAAGGCAACCGAAGATGAAACCACGAAGCTGCAAGAGAATGGTTTCATAAGGGAGGTGAAGTATCTCGAATGGATAGCTAATGTGGTCATCATGCCCAAGAAAAAGGGCAAGTGGAGGATGTGTGTAGACTACACTGATCTAAACAAAGCCTTCCCTAAAGACTCCTACCTATTGCTCCAAATAGATAGGTTAATAGACTCCACGGATGGACACAAACTGTTAACCTTCTTGGATGCTTATTCGAGCTACAACGAAATCCTTATGGATCCGAAGGACGAAGAGAAAACCTCGTTCATCACTGACCGAGGTACTTTTTGCTACAAAGTGACGCCCTTCGGTTTGAAAAATGCTGGGGCGACACTCCAGAGACTAGTGTGTCGCATGTTTAAGGAGTATATTGGAAAATCTATGGAAGTTTACATGGATGATATGCTCATCAAATCGATTCGAATGACGGATCATCTGAATCATCTCAGGGAAGCTTTTGCTGTTCTGAGGCAATATGTCATGAATTGAACCATGAGAAGTGTGCCTTCAGTGTAGGGTCGGGGAAATTCTTGGGATTCATTGTCTCTGAACGAGGGATCAAAGCCAACCCAGATAAGATCAAAGCCATCTAGGAGATCCCCGAAGAATTGACTGGGGTGAAAGAAGTTCAGCGCTTAACTGGCTGAATCGCTGCCTTGAGTCGATTCATCTCAAGGTCTTCGGAGCGATGCCACAAATTCTTCTATGTCTTAAGGATGAATAATCACTTCGAATGGACATCGGAGTGTAAAGAAGCACTGAGGAAATTGAAACGCTATCTGGCTAACGCGTCGTTATTCGCCAAGCCAAAAGATGGCGAAACTTTGCTAGTTTACCTGGTCCTGTCCGAAGTGTCATTCAGCCCTGTGTTGGTTCGGGAAGAAGATGGCAAGCAGCAGCCCATCTACTATGTGAGAAAGACACTCCTTGATGCTGAGACCAGGTACCCACATTTGGAAAAACTAGCACTTGCCTTAATTGTTACTGCTCAGGAACTACGACCTTATTTCCAATGTCACCCCATAGCAGTAGTTTCAACCTTCCCCTTGAGAAATATATTGCATAAACCTGGGGGGAGGTTATCAAAGTGGGCGGTAGAATTGAGCGAGTATGACATCACTTATCGACCCCGAACGGCCATCAAATCCCAAGTCTTGGCTGACTTCGTAGCTGATTTTAGTATTGGGATCCTACCCGAACCCGAAAAGGAGAACTCAATGTCGAAAGGAACAGCTTCGGGCCTATGGATACTTCACACCGATGGGGCAACAAATTCTAAGGGTTTGGGATTAGGCACTCAGTTCGGTTAAAAAAAGTGACCAACAATGAGGCCGAATACGAAGCGGCTTTAGCAGGCTTGGAATTAGCTAGAGAGATGGGGGTGAAAAGAATTGAGTTGAGATGTGATTCACAGCTAGTGGTAAATCAAGTGCTCGGTGAATACACGACTCGAGAGCCCAGAATGCAGCTATTCTTGGATCGAGCATAGAGGATTTTAGCCCAATTCCAAGAATGGCAAATAAAACAAGTACCTCGAGAGAAAACCGAAGCCGATGCCCTGGCAAACTTGGGTTCGGCAGTCGACGAAACCCACTCGGGGACTGATTCAGTGGTTTGGTTGTTATCTGCACAGATGAGAGAGATAAAATTGCAGGTCAACTCAGTAGACCATAAATGGGATTGGCGGAGTAAGTTTATCTCTTACTTCTAGAGGCGGGCATTCGGTTTTTTGGTTCGGTTTTGAATTATTCGGTTTTCGGTTTTGAAAAACTTCAATCCAATCCAAACCAAAATAAATTTGGTTTGGTTCGGTTCGGTTTTCCTCTTTTAGGTTCGGTATTTTTCGGTTTAGCTTTCGGTTTTTTCAGTTTTGTCATATAAGACAAACTTTAAAATGAAATACTTGAAAGAATATAAATACAAGTCAAAATATTAAACATTAAATCTAAATCATAATTTTAGTTAAAGAGAGAACATGAATCCTAGGTAAAAGGAGATCTTACCATTCAAGAGGTAAAAACTGATTGAAACTTTTGATGAAAGCTTAACACGTATTATACCATAATACGAAGAGGTTAAAGTACTGAAGGCATAAAATATTAAAATATTCAAACTCTAAAACCATTAAACAAGTTTAGATTAAGAGATAATCATAAAAATATGAGAGCCTTTCTTTGTGTGTGTGTATATATATATTTTGGTTTTTTCGATTTTTCGATTTTTATGATTTGAAATCCGAAACCAAACCAAAAAACCAAAGTTTTCATATTCTCAATCCAATCCAAACCAATTATTTAAAAATCCAAACCAGATTAAAAAACTAATTTGGTTCGGTTTGGGTTTTTTGTTTAATCCGAATAGTGCCCACCCCTACTTATTTCGACTCGGGGACTGTCCCCCAAAATAAGAAGGAGGTCAAAAGGTTAAGGACCCAAGCGGCTTCATACCATATGATCGAGGGTAATTTGTATAAAAGATTGTATTGCGGCCCGTTGGCCAAGTGTTTGGGTCCAGACGAAGCTAGATATGTGATGGCCGAGGTGCACGAAGGCGAGTGTGAAAATCACTCGGGGGGGAAGTCCTTGGTGTGACTACTTAGAGCTAGGTACTATTGGCCCACTATTAGGGCAGATACAAAGGCCTTCGTGCAAAAATGTGATAAATGCAACCGCCACGCACGAATGATTCAACAACAGGCCGAACCCGTGCACTCGGTTATATCACCAAGGCCTTTTATGAAATGGGGAATGGATATTGTTGGTCCATTGCTGAAGGGAAAAGGTGGTGTTCGGTTTATTCTAGTTTTGACCGATTACTTTGCAAAATGGGTGGAGGCAGGAGCATTCACCGAGGTGAGGCAAAAGGAGGTAATCGATTTTATAAGGAAGAACATCATCTACAGGTTCGGCGTCCCAAAGGAAATCGCTTGTGACAATAGTAAGCAGTTCGTGGGAGCTGTCGTCATTGATTTCTTCAAGCAATGGGGAATCAAAAGAATTGCTTCGACCCCCTATCATCCTAGTGCCAATGGTCAAGCCGAATCTTCAAACAGGTTGATAATTGAAATTCTCAAGAAAAAGCTCGATGAGAAGAAAGGTCATTGGCCCGAAGAGCTGCCTGGTGTATTGTGGGCTATGAGAACAACAGTAAAGAACAGCACCGATGAGACCCCTTTTTCACTTGCTTATGGCATGGATTCGCTTATCCCCGTGGAAGTAGGTGAACCAAGTCTTCGGTACGGCCACACCACCGAGAACGCAAATCATCAAAGCCATGCGGATAGAGCTAGACTTACTCGAGGAGAAAAGAGAGCTGGCTTTGGTTCGACTAGCTGCACAAAAGAGGCAGATCGAGGCATATCTCAATAGGAAAGCCAACTTAGGGATTTTAAACTTGACAACTATGTGCTGAAAGCTACGAATCAATCCACGAAGGAGAAGAACGGGGGAAAACTCGTCGCGAACTGGGAAGGACCATACAAATTTAGAGCAATTGTTGGGAAGGGATCTTATCAAATTGAAGATTTTCATGGCATATCCGAACCCTTAAATTGGAACATCTCCAATTTGAAGCGGTATTACTTCTGAAATCGAGGTAAATATCCCTTGATCATTTAAAATTTTACCCACAGCCTCGAGCCGAACAACGCTCCTTGGGCTTCGGTCGAAATGTACTAACTTGCTCCTCGTTTCATTTCGTTTGACCTTTTCAGAAAGCGGATAGAACGTTTTCCAATGCTCAGATCTTCATCAAGATTCACACCCGAACACTGGGGGGATTGAGAGGCAGGTTGCAACCGTGGTCGACTGTTGCTCCCAACACACACGCAAGTATACGTGGTCGACAAGTAATAAAGTGATAAGTAGAGTAACGTTCCCACGAGTACTATTCAGACTGACGTTTAACAAACAATTTTTTAACTAACTATCCAGGGATCTTTTTCCAATAGTGAGGATTTTATTAACTAAGAACAGTAATTACAATGGTAGAAGTGAATTCAAGCAATGGAGTAAAACTTGGTTGTTATCAGTAATAAGGAGGCGGTCCAGGGTCAGAGTTACGAACAATCCAGTTGAGTTTTCCAATTGATTCCACTTCTCAAATCTCGGGTCACTAATTAACAGATTAAATGTACCCGTGAAAACCTTTCGATTCTTCACGGTCTATGCAGGCTACTCCAATCCCTATATTTCTATGGGTTGAATCACGTGCACGCATTAACAAATTCTGTAATTAGTTAAGCTAGGCGAGAAAGTATATGTCTATCCTACTCACAAATTGGTTCCCCGATGCACGGGTTCACAATCTAGCCCTGCTCTTTCTTATTGCGTTCATAAATTCCCTCTTTCGAGTTCAATCTAAAAACCATAGATAATGCATAATTATCGGGCCCTGACAATTACACAAGTGAAATCAAGAAAGAATAAGCAATCTGTTATGGGATTCAATATATGGAATTCAATCTTCAAACATCAACTTTCATGAAATACTCTAACCCTAGAACGTAGGATTTAGCCACGCATACTCATAATAACAACACAAAGATTTGATGAAATAATGATGTAATAGATTAATGGAGGGAAGAAAAACCCTTGTTCAAGATGTTATGAGCTCTCCAATTTGCTCCAAAGTCTCAACTCCCTTCAAAGACTAAGTAAAAGAGTATTTATAGGGTTTACAATGGCCTAGTAATAAGTTACACCTAAGCCTAGACGAAATAGGAAGTCCAAAAAACGCTCCAGGGGCGCTATAGCTGGCGCCCCGCGCCCCCGAACGCGCGCACACAAGCAGAACCTGTCGAAATCCTAGCGCCTTAGCCACGCCCCACGCTGAGAAACGCGCCGGAAGGCTGGGCGCTTTTGGGGGCGCCCTGCGCCACCTATGGCGCCAGGCCAAATTCTTGCTTCCTTCGTCTACAGCTCGCGTCGCGTTGTGCCTTCGTATGTTCGATCCAATCCTCAATCCAAATCCAATCTTTTCTTGCTCGATCATGCTCTTTAAAGCTCCAATTGCACTTCATACCAACCTACAATCATATGACATAATATCAGTGCAAAATCACATCCATTAACTAGAAAACGCGCGAATAAAGTACTCAAACGTGAGGAAATATTAAGGAATTATAGGCATAAAATGCCAAACATTACCACCCCACACTTGAACCTTTGCTCGCCCTCGAGCAATTACAAATAACTTCCCAACCTAGGTAGAACAGGTCTGCCTATGACTATGGTTGATACCAACCATTGAACAAATGCATACAAGACTACTATGGGTCCAGCAAACTTGCCAATAATTTCACAAACTCAAAAACATGAGAACAACCACCCAAGACAACTCAAATGCACAAACTCAACTCATTGCAACCATGCTCCCACAAAGTCACACCTATCTACTCAACAAAGAAGCCACGACTTCACCAATCTCATGTAAACCATGTGCCCTCACCAATAATGAAGCAAGAGAGTGTCCCCCAAATATCACACCCAACAATAAATATCAAGAATAGAATGTGGACAATAGCATAGAAAGAATTCACTCACTCTCATGAAAAGCTCACATGTCACACATGATGTACCATAGGCTTGCCCGTAGTGTAGGACTCCATTAATGTAGGCTCACTCCAGTCGGAATTAACTAGGACTTTAAAAGGTTGTAATGTAGGCTAAGGGGCTGGTAGGATACATATGGGTAATAGTGACTACCTCCCTAAGCACTTTAATACATCACATTCAAATTAAGCACAAATCTTATCAAAACCTACCGTTTTACCCAACCTTTTTCAACAAGTATCAATTTTTATCTTTTTAAGCACAACACTAGCAAGGATAGATATTCATTTCTTTTCTTTCTTTTTATTTGGTTTTTTTCTATTCACTTCTTTCCAAACCTTGCCAATGCTCATAATCAACTACTACACAATTCATCAAATATTCCCATCATTGGTTCCACTCAAAAACCTCCCAATATTTCAACCACAACTCCACAATAATATACAATTTGCAATTAAAGTGCTTAAGGAGTAAAGGGTTAAAAGAAAGCAATTTAGAACAAGTGGGTAGGCTTGCGGTGTGGGTGCCAACAAAAGGTCAATATGGATCACAACAATCAAGTCCAAATGGTATGCAAAAGGGTAGGCAAATCAAGAGAAGGCCTGTATCATTTCCCTACTAGAGTAAACCTAGGATTTCGCTTTGCACACACACGGGGCAAGTTCTAGACACCAATATGCAAATATGGAGTACAATAAGAATATGCCTCACAACACACATTGCACACAATCTATACAAAATGGTTCTATCACAACTCTCAATCAAGCAAATAGAGTGCAACTTGTGGAAAATTAAGCACTAATGCACAAAGGTTCACAACAAAGTCAAGTGAGTGAAATAATACACAAAATGGTTCCATTTTTTCTTGGCATGCATCACAATTTAAAACCAAAAGACACCACAAATAGCACATGCAATAAGTTCAAGTCCACCGGTATCAAACAAATCAAAGCCACCTAGCATTCCACCTATTCCTTTCGTCTAGGGACATCTAAAAACTAATACTATCCTAATCCTAAAAAATAAAAACTACCCGGTTCAAAGGCCTGCCCGTGGAAAAGAACCGAGGTCATAAGAAAAACCACGGGGTGGATGATTGTACCACGAAAAAAACTTCAAAGAAAATCTTTTTGCCATTTTTTTCATTAATTTTCTAATTTTTTTTTCATATATTAAAGCAAGAAACAAATAAAAATAAAGTCAAGTGACAAAATTAAATCCTAACGGTACATGCATCCCTAACCTCAAAAATAAAGGGGAGTTCCCCACCCCACACTTAAAACTAAGCAATGTCCTCAGTGCGACAAAAAATAAAGTACAAGGGGTAAAAGAACTTCCCTGAAGGCTCTAGTCCTTGGTGCTAGCATCCTCCAAGCTTCCGTATAGTATGAGGTACTCAGACTTCCCCCAACAGGTCATCAATATTAGGCAGGGGTGAGGACACCCCACACTTAAACTCGACATTACATGAACCTGCAATCCAAGGAAAACAAAAACTACGTGACACTATAAATAAAATAATACAAATACAAACTCGGGTTGCCTCCCGAGAAGCGTCTTAGTTAACGTTGGCACGACATCACTTTTAGCTCACTTCCTAGCATGTCTTCTCTTCTTACGACGAACCTTTTCTTTCTTCCTTTCTTTGTGAGAACCCATCTTCCACTTCACACATGATGTGCCATTGCTATCTTGTTCCACATTCTGCTCACACACGTCATTTGGTTTACTTCCATGTTCTTGTTTGACACATTCAATCATAGAGCACTCTTCAACCTTAGTTATGTGCTCCTTCTCATTATAAACCTTGAAAGTAACCTTTTCTCCATGCGCTCTAACAGTCATCTCTCCCAGCTCCATGTCAATCAGTGCCTTCGAGGTGACTAAGAATGGTCTCCCCAAAATAATTGGAGCTTTTCGGTCCTCTTCATAATCTAGGACTACAAAATCAGCATAGAATGTAAACTTACAAACTTTAAGCCACACATCCTCCAACTTACCATAAGGGTGAGTGAGTGATCCATCCGCCATCTTAAGAGTAACTGAAGAGGGCTTGATTGCTCCTAGCCCTAACCTTTTGCAAACAGATAGAGGCATGAGATTTATGCTCGCACCCAGATCACACAATACACCAGTGATATTATGCCCTCCAATGGTGCAAGGGGTAGTAAACCTCCCAGGATCTTGAAGTTTTGGAGGTAGCTTACTCAAGATGGTGCTACACTCCTCAACTAACTCAACTGTATCTATCTCATGAGGCTTTTTCTTCTTGACTAAAATCTCTTTTAAGAACTTCACAAATGATGGCATCAATTCAAACACATCAGTCAAAGGAATGTTAACTTGAAGCTCTTTCAACATACTCACAAATTTTTGATACTGGGCCAAATCATTCGATGGTATAAGTCTCTGCGGGAATGGTGGAGGCGGCAGAGGTGCCTCCTTTCTCTCTTCTTTCTTCCTTACCTTCTCCACTTTTTCAACTTTTTCTATTCCAGCTCTCTCCTCAGACTAGGCCATCAGCTCTCCACCTTCAATTAAAGTCACTGCAAGACATTGCTCAGGCCCTTTTTTAACAGTACTTATTCCTCCCACCAACTGCCCCAAATGGTGCTCCAGGTTCTTTTGAGCATTGGCAAGATCTTGTATGGCCTGTGCATGGGCTGCAGTGTCAGCTATCATTCTCTGCTGGCCCGCCACTATCTGCTTTAGCATATCTTCAACTGAATTGCTAACCTGCTGTGGTGAAGCTGGAAGTGGCTGGTAATTATTTGGGGCTCTCGTATTGCCTTGATAATAAGCATTACCAAACTGATTTTGACCCTGCAGCCTATTTTGATTACCCACGTAATAAAGTGACTCTGGATTAGAGGAGCAAACCTCTGTAGCATGATCTTGACCACAAACCTCACAAAAAATCTGGAATTGTTGCACTGGAGCCACTGGTTGCTGAGTCTTTGGCAGAGCTAGCTTGCTAATTTGATTGGAAATAGCATCCATCATCGCCCTCAGCTCTTAAACTGCATCTAACTGAAGTACCCCAGCAGATTTCTGCGTAGTAGCTCTACCATCTCCCTGCCAGTCAGGATTGCTCTGCGAAAACTTGTCTAGTAATTCATAGATCTGGTCAAAGTTTAAGGCCAGTACTTGGCCTCCATCAGCAGCATCCACCACGATCTTAGTATGCGTAGTCAACCCCTCCATAAAAGCATGTGCAAGAACGTCATTGGATTGGTTGTGGTGTGGGCAATCTCTCAATAAAGCTTTAAACCGCTCCCAGGCTGAATACAAAGACTCTTCTTCTATCTGTCTGAAGGACATAATTTCACTCCTCAGCCGGGCTGTCTTGGCAGATGGATAAAACTTAGCCAAGAACTTCTTAGCCAAATCATCCCAAGTAGTGACAGACCCAGACTTTTCAGCCTTTAACCACCTCTTTGCTGCCCCAATCAGTGAAAACGGGAACAATGTCAAGCGAACATAATCAATAGGAACTCCCGTTGGTGTATAAGTATCACTAATCTCCAATAAATTCTGGATATGTTGTTAGGGATTCTCGCTAAGTAATCCAGCAAATTGTCCAGTCACATCTAACAGTTGTATCGTGCTAGACTTAATCTAAAATTTCCAGTAATTTCAGGCTTAACTATGCTCGAGGCTACTCCCTCCAGACTGGGGAGAGCAACATCTCACACACCTAAAGCTCGTTCTACTGCCATTCCTGTAGGTAAAGATCAAGCAGGACCTAATACCTGAAACAACACAAAACTCAAAATAAAAATTAAACCTGAATAGATAATAAGTAATCGTCTGAAAAGAAAACAGTCAATTGTTTAGTCCCCGGCAACGGCGCCAAAAACTTGTTGCTCCCAACGCACACGCAAGTATACGTGGTCGACAAGTAATAAAGTGATAAGTAGAGTAACGTTCCCACGAGTACTATTCAGACTGACGTTTAACAAACAATTTTTTAACTAACTATCCAGGGATCTTTTTCCAATAGTGAGGATTTTATTAACTAAGAACAGTAATTACAATGGTAGAAGTGAATTCAAGCAATGGAGTAAAACTTGGTTGTTATCAGTAATAAGGAGGCGGTCCACGGTCAGAGTTACGAACAATCCAGTTGAGTTTTCCAATTGATTCCACTTCTCAAATCCCGGGTCACTAATTAACAGATTAAATGTACCCGTGAAAACCTTTCGATTCTTCACGGTCTATGCAGGCTACTCCAATCCCTATATTCTATGGGTTGAATCACGTGCACGCATTAATAAATTCTGTAATTAGTTAAGCTAGGCGAGAAAGTATATGTCTATCCTACTCACAAATTGGTTCCCCGATGCCCGGGTTCACAATCTAGCCCTGCTCTTTCTTATTGCATTCATAAATTCCCTCTTTCGAGTTCAATCTAAAAACCATAGATAATGCATAATTATCGGGCCCTGACAATTACACAAGTGAAATCAAGAAAGAATAAGCAATCTGTTATGGGATTCAATATATGGAATTCAATCTTCAAACATCAACTTTCATGAAATACTCTAACCCTAGAACGTAGGATTTAGCCACGCATACTCATAATAACAACACAAAGATTTGATAAAATAATGTTGTAATAGATTAATGGAGGGAAGAAAAACCCTTGTTCAAGATGTTATGAGCTCTCCAATTTGCTCCAAAGTCTCAACTCCCTTCAAAGACTAAGTAAAAGAGTATTTATAGGGTTTACAATGGCCTAGTAATAAGTTACACCTAAGCCTAGACGAAATAGGAAGTCCAAAAAACGCTCCAGGGGCGCTATAGCTGGCGCCCCGCGCTCCCGAACGCGCTCACACAAGCAGAACCCGTCGAAATCCCAGCGCCTTAGCCACCTATGGCGCCAGGCCAAATTCCTGCTTCCTTCATCTGCAGCTCGCGTCGCGTTATGCCTTCGTATGTTCGATCCAATCCTCAATCTAAATCCAATGTTTTCTTGCTCGATCATGCTCTTTAAAGCTCCAATTGCACTTCATAACAACCTATAATCATATGACATAAAATCAGTTTAAAATCACATCTATTAACTAGAAAACGCGCGAATAAAGTACTCAAACGTGAGGAAATATTAAGAAATTATAGGCATAAAATGCCAAACATCATCGACATTGAGCCTTCCAACCGAAGCCTGTATATTCGACAACCGGGGACTGACACTCGAAGGATAGCTTAGAACATTGTAATTACGCCCGATAGTGGCATATTATCAATATGTTTTTACGCCCAAGGTCTACTTCGACTTGGCTTTATGTAAATAGTCGATTTTGGCTCGTTGATGTTACCAATAAAATAAACTTGATTCTATATCTCTTTTATCTTGCACTCCGAAGCTGCACTTTGAGTGCATCGACTCGAGACCGAGATGTCGTTCTAAGTTTGCATCGATTTTATTTTTATTAAGTCTTGCGAGTAAACTATTCGTTTTAAGTGTTCGGTACATGCAAAAACTAACACTTAAGATGAGAGATACTAAGTCATTCCATTAATAAGCTCGAAGGCTGAAAATATTTACATCAAAAGGACCCGAAGGTCCAAAACATAAGCACAAAAGAGCCCGAAGGCTTACACAAAAATGAGAAGCGAAAACAGGAATTTAGGACTCGGGGTCATCATCTCCCTCTTTGGAAACCCCCTCGGCATCCTCATCACCATCGTCTTCTTCTTCATCTTCGCTCGAAGCCTCACTTGATGGGAGATCATCAATAATGGCCTGATCTTGGGCCGCTTTTTCCGCAGCTTTGGCGATCTCCTCTTCCAAGTTAAGCTCACCAGTGCGGCATTGCTTGAGAAGCTTCAGTCGAGACTTGATGACAGCCCATTTGATCAGCAACCTCCTCTTGAACAGCTTTGACCTCGGCCTCACGCGCTGGGAGTTTGGAGTTCTCACCCCCCAACCTCTGAATGTGAAGCACATGTTTTTTCAGCTGCTCGTGGTGCTCCTTGGCCATTTCTACAAACTCGCCCTTGGCTCGAGTTAACTCGGCGTCAAGTCTGGAAACTTCAGCTTCTAGCCTCATGCGGGCAGCTTGGAAGCCATTACCGAGGGCTTGAATCTTCGCCTCGGCAGTAGCTTCAGCCTCATGAAGATCGGACTGGGACTTGGACAGCTTAGCCTTCAACTTTGCAATTTGTGCATTGAAGTTGTCCCTCTGCCTGTCCCATGCACGGGCGATACGCCGAACCTCTTCGTCCCTCGAGGTCTCGACCTCGATAGCCCTCAATAACAGAACGAAGCTCTAAATGGAGATCAACCAAGAAGTCATTAACAGTTACTAACCGAAGACAGAGATAACCGAAGTCATTATCCCCACCGAGGAAGAACCCTCGCAGGCTCAGATTGCGCCCGAACCACGCCTACTTCAGCTCCCTTCTCGATAGCAGCTGACCCAGCTTCACTAACTTTGGCCTTTCCTCTGGCCTTGGCAACTGCTGCCTTGGAATCTTGCTCCTGATCTTCGAGGTCCACGACCTCGATTGCTCTTCAAGCCACTAAGTCCTCGGCGGCAGCATCATCAGGCTCATTGATCAACCTTCGGTGAGGTTCAGACGCCACTTCAGGTCGAGGAGAAGCAACCACCTCGACACGAGGATTCACCGAACGAGAGGGTTTCTTGGAAACTGCCCTCTTCCTTTTCACACCTACAAAGGCAACATAGGAGAATTTAAAGCAAGGAAATAAAGAAAATGAACAACCAGCGAGTTAACCGATGATGATGCTTACCTTTTGAGGACCCCTGGCCCAAAGATCCCTTTGAAGCCTTCGAAGGCTTTGAAGCCTTTAGCTTTTTCAAGTCTCCAGCTAAGCCTACCACCAAAGCCAGCTCATCATCTGACTCGGTATCTTCATCATCTTTCTTTTTTCCTTTTCCTTTTTTCTTTTTGTCTTTCTTCATGCTGATGGCACGATTTGGAAAACCTAACACCAAAAGGAGGAAAGCTAGCAACCCAAGAAAAAAATTCAAAACAACAACCGAATGAAACACCACAAAAAACTTACCGTGTCTTTTAAACTGCCAACCAAATTCGGCAGCGATCTTCATCCATGTTCGAACTGGGCGCTCACGGGCACCAGTCACAGCCTTAACCCATTCAGTTAACCTCTCGGGAAGAAGTAAAAAGCGAGGAGACACTCACATGTGTTATTCCACCGCTCTAGGAAATTGGGCTCGGCGGATAATACACCAGTCTCCAAGAGGACATAGTGGTCACTCTAGCCTCGATCCCCATGATCCTCGCTCTTATGGAGGAGCGCATACTTGCCTCGGTTCTTTAGAGCCACAACCACGGCCTTGTGAAAATACGGGTAATAAAGAGAAATGAGATGTTGCAAGGTGAAATCCACCCCAGCTTTTGTGCTCAGCCAATCCATGTACTGAACAACCCTCCATATGCCGAGGCCTAGCTGAGCCAAGCACAAATTGTAAGCTCGGCAGAAATTGTCAATAACTCTATGCAATTGAAGGGAGAAACCGAGGGTGAAAGGGTAGTGTACGCAAAAGAGAGCCCCTCCATGTGCTGGAAAACTCTGCTCGTCGGGTCGGGGATGACTACTTTCACCTCGGGCCCAAACCCACAATCCTTCGAACTCGCTCAATATGAGCTTGCGTTATGCAAGTTGGCGTCGTGTTTACTGGTATGTTCCTGTTCTTCTCCTCTTGATCAGCAGATTGTACCTGCAGCTTGAGGTCTTTGTTGTTATCAAAATGTGAAGGGATAATTTGATGAGGCTTGAGCTCTTGCTCGAGGGGAATCACCGGCTCGAAGGTCCCACCTCGGCAGTATACCCACCTTCGGTTGAGGTCGGTTCACCCCCAGCTTCATCTTCGGCCTCAGCGTCATCTTCGCCCTCACCCACGGCATCGTCGCCCTCGGCATCATTATCCCTATGGATGACATCATCAGCGCCAGCCGCTTCCATGGCGTCATCCTCCTCCTCTAGGCTTTCGTCATCTCTTACCGCGGCAATGTCATGCCTAGCTCTTTCTTTACGCCGCCTAGGGCCACTAACGCCAGATGTCACTTCTCCACCACCTTCCGTCGTGACCATCTGAGTCGCTGGCACAGTGGCGACAGTTTCGCTGCTAGCTATAGCGGCGGGGTATTGTGAGACCCTTGATCTCTCACCAGAATCGCTGGAATCCTGTCTAGAGTGTATCGCAGACATGATTATGGAGTTAAAACATGAAATTTTCAACAGAAGGGAATTGATCAGATTGGGCAGTGGAAGTTCTCGTTTTTTTTTATCACTGTTGTTTGCTAATATTGGAAGTGGTGAGAATGGCTTGGTGAGGAAGTACTTATAGGCGTGGAGAAGACAAGTGGAACAAATTCATTATTGTAACGTTGGGGGAAAACAAAAAAAGCGGTGTGACCGTTTGATCAACCAACGGATGGGTGACACGTGACGATGAACAGTAATCTGAAGAGACGCGAACCGTTGATAAAATTTGAAACGCTTGGATAAGATCAAGCCACATCACTTTCCCGCGGAAGCTCACTCCACCCCTCGGTAACTTCGGTAATTGACCGAGGAGTGGGGGGACTATACCCTTGGGTAAAAATCGGCTCGCGATGAGCCGCCTTGGTAACATGGTCCGATACCAACCGAGCATGTGACGACAAGCCAGAAACCGAAGCAAGTGAGTGGATCGCCGAAGTCAAACACCGAGGTCGTCACCAAAGGCGAGCCATAACCTGAGCTTCGGTGACATTCACCTCGGCTACGGAGTAAGGCCCAACCACCGAGGTCACATACTTGAACCTCAGTAAAACGCCTCGAGTCAAGCGGCTTTGCAGCCCACTACCTTGCCCATTAACTTCGCCCATAAATGCTCTAGACGTGGGTTTGGCCATAACCAGATCGTGGAGAACGTGGAAGAGCTCTTATGCCTATAAATAGTACTTCATTTTATATTTGAAACGACCTCGGTCAGTCGTTTCAGAAGTTAGAATTCTGATTGGCGTGTCGATAATTTTAAAATATTCGTAAGGTCCATTAGGACCTGTCTGTAAAATTTGAGCTAAATCAGACCTCGTTTGGTAGGCATCGGAAGAAGGTTTCAGTTTTTATTGGCGATAAATATTAAAGAGAGATTTTCGAGTTCGGTTTTGCCGAATGAGCTCCGATTCGAAATCCAAAAGCGCCGTTAGGTTCGTATGATTATTTGTGATTTTTGTAAACTTTCGAAAGTGAATTCCGATATTGTTCGGCTAGTTCCGCAAAAATACCGAAAGTTAAATAATTTGACCTTTTTCCTTTAAATTCGCATCTTGAGTTTCGGGAGTCGGATTTGAGATCCGTCTTTCGCGAGTATGTTACATATATTTTGTATAGCTTACTTGAAAAATTTGGGATCATTTCGACTTCTCTAGGGTTCCATTTTAAATTTTATCGTCGTAGCGAATTTATTATTAAAAAAAATGAAAAGTGAAATTAAAGGTCGGTGGCTTAGGGGATTTAATCCCCTAGCACAATCAGATCGATATACATATCAGAAACATTACAAAACGCACAGAAAGAAAAAAAATAGAAAAGAGAGAAGGAAAAAGGGAAAAAGGAGTGGAAAAATAGTGGAATTTTTACCCCAAATCTTCAGGTAATGATGTTAACTCATTATCTTAGCTTATTACGTGTGTTTGAATATATTTTTACATTAAAAATAAGGATATTAGACATCGCCCTAATGGCGTAAATTGATAGTTTAAAGGGTCAATTGGACCCCGATGATGGAAATGATTATATATTCGCACTCAGTGAGTTATGGGCAGCATATAAATATAATTTATTTAGGGTTTGGTTATGGGACTTTGAACCCTGTATATAGGCCTGGTCTGCGTATTGCGGATGCGAATAGGGTATCAGGTTCCTAACTGGATTGCCCTAAAACATAAGGAATGAAGCCTTTAGCTTTATTTGATATAATTTTTCTGCTTATTGAATAGAAAGAGATCATTTGGCAACTAATTCAAAGGAAAAAGCAGTGGTTGAGTAACAGGACTAGCTTTGGAATACGGTAAGTGTTTATATCCATTTCTTTGGAGGCACTTGGCCTCGTGGATTTTCTACCACGTGTTCCTTACGTGTGTAGCTGCCGATAGGCGTACTCATTACGCCTTAGCTTTGGATTTACATTCTACATTATATATTATGTCCTGTTATTGCTATTGCATTGGGAATCTGAGCATTGTACTTTGGCCATCATTACTGGATATACTTCCCGGTAATCGATGAGAGTCCCGAGCCGGTGAAGAGTCATTACTGTATATACTTCCCGGTAGTCGATGAGAGTCCCGCGCCGGTGAAAGATCATTATTGTATATATCTCCCGGTAGACGATGAGAGTCCCGCACCGGAGATAGGTTTCGGGCACATGTGACCCCATTGCATCATGACACATCATTGCATATCTTTATATGCATTTTTTTTAGCTGTATAAATTTATTGCATTAATTATCTATGAATGATTTATCTTGTTGATTGCTATGGCTTCTGTTTCCCTGACTAGCGTATCTATTTTTCGAGGTTGCTAGTTTGTCCTCACTTATTGAGTCCTTATGACTCACCCCCTATTTGTACTTGTGTTTTCTTTCGTTCGGCAGATTCTGCTCCAGGACCCAGCCAGTCGCGCCGTGATTGAGGAGTAGTACGTTCTCAGCTGTCTACGGTGAGCCATCCTGTTCATTGCGGCCACCAACTTCAGATATTACAGTTTTCCTTACTTTTGCTCCCTTCGGGAGATGTGTATATCTTTTGGCCTTCTTAGATGTCTGATCTGGAAACCTTTAAACTTGTGTATTCTGGGTAGTTAGTTGTTTTGTCTAGACAGTTTGTATATATGTTTATCCTTGAGAGTTATTTTATGTTGTTAAGGTCATGTTTAATTTCATTTTCAAGGTAATTGTGTGTCGTTTTTATCGATTCAGTCAATAGGGTTCGCCCGACAGGTTTAGGGGAGATGGTCGGGTGCCCGCACGGCCTAACCGAGAATTTGGGTCGTGTCAGTTGGTATCAGAGCGAGGTTTAGAGTCTTTCCCGATCATGACAGTGTCTAATAGAGTCTCGTTGATCGGGCGGAGACGTCCGTACCTATCTACGAGAGGCTATGATGGCATTTAGGCAGTTTCCCTTCTTTTTTTTTCCCTGTCATGCGTGAGTCTTCTTATCTGAAGTTAAATATTTTTAATTTTCCGCAGTATGGTGAGAACGCGCTCGAATGTTCGGCGAGAGGCGGAGGAGCCAGCGGTCACCCCTATGCCTGCTGCTCCGCGAGGTCGCGGGGTTGGCCGCGGTAGAGGTCGTGGTCGAGGCAGAGGTAGAGTTGCCCAGGCCGCGAGGATGGTGGATCGTGTTAATCCTGCTGCAGAGGTTCCGGTAGTGCCAGCTTTTGCCGGGCAGGGGGAGCAGGGCTTATTCGTTCCCCCCGCACTTCATGACGCTTTTATGAGATTCTTAGCGACAGAGATGCCCTAGGGACCTCCTATTCCTCAGGCTGCCGTAGATGCTCATATTCCTCAGGCTGCTGTGGATGCTCCTATTCCTCAGGCTGTCGTAGATGCTCCTATTCCTCAGGCAGCGGTAGATATTGGTTCTCAGGTTCAGGAAGCCCCCATTCCAGCTCCACAAGTAGCCCCAGCAGTTCATGTTCCAGGTTGTCATGTTCCAGAGGTGGCAGGTGTTATACCTCCAGTTGTTCAGGCTGGTCAGCCAGTCCAGGTAGCAGGTCAGGTTGATGACCCGGCAAGGTTGCATTATTTTACCCGACTTAGTCCTTCGAAGTTTTCTGGTCAGAAATCAGATAAGCTTAAGCCTCGTGAGTTTCTTGATCAATGTCAGCGTATCTTAGAGGCCCTTGGATATCTTGAGCAGTATTGCTTTCCAGCTTGAGGGTCCAGCTTTAGCTTGGTGGACCGCGCTCCAATCAGCTAGGCAGGGCTTACCTAAGCTGACTTGGAGTGAGTTCTCTCATCGATTCATGGAGAAGTTTTTCCCTCGCAGTCAGCAGGATGAGAAGAGGAGACAGTTTGAGAGGATTGGACAGGGTAACCTGTCAGTCACGGAGTACGAACTTTTATTTTCTGAGATGTCCAGCTATGCTCCAGATCTCGTGCAGGAGCCCTCTGAGAGGGTTAGACGTTTTATTGATGGGCTTTCTCCTTATTTGCGGTCTCAGATGGCTCGTGAGATTGAGGCTGGTACTCTATTTGATGTCGCTGTTGATATTGCCAGAAGGTATGAGGCCTATCATAGATTGGAGATGGAGGAGTTAGAGCGGGAGAGTAAGAGATCTCGTGGTCCAGGGCATTCTATTACCTCGTATGGAGGTAGGAGTCATCAGCAGCAGAGTAGGCCTCCTGTCAGACCAGCTCATTTTCCAGCGCGTGGTTTTCAGGACGCGCCAGGACCTCGACGGGGTCATCCCCAGCTTCCTCCTAGTAGTCATCAGCAGTTTGTGCAACGCCAGTATGGCCCAGGATGTTTCCATTGTCGTGAGTTAGGGCATCATAAGAAAGATTGTCCTTATCTTTATCAGCAGGGTAGTAGCAGTTCTTTCCCTCGCCCTCCAGCACCTATGCAGCAGCAGCCTCGGGGTGCCCCTTCAGGGTCTCAGCCAGTTAGAGGTGCACCACCATCTGGTAGAGGTCGGGGTCGTAGTTCAGGTGGTCCCTCCAGGGGTGGATCTCAGGGTGGTAGTTCAGCTCAGCCGCAGAGACAGCTATATGCACTGCCGGCCAGGCAGGATGCCGAGGCATCACCAGCTGTTGTGACAGGTATTTTATCTGTTTGTAGTCGAGATGCATAATCTTTGGTGGATCCAAGATCTACATATTCATATGTATCTCCTTATTTTGCTTCGGGTTTTCATGTTGATTATATGTGTCTTCGTGATCCATTCTGTGTTTCTACTCCTATTGGAGACATTATCATTGTGGATCGAGTTTATCCAGCTTGTACTATATCTTTTGGGGGTCATGAGACACTAGTAGATCTTCTAATTCTAGATATGGTTGACTTTGATGTCATTATTGGCATGGATTGGTTGGCGTCGTGTCATGCCACGTTAGATTGTCATGCCAAGTCTCTTCAGTTGTCTCTTCCTTGTTCAGCACCAGTGGTGTGGCAGGGTTCTTATTTGCCACCCAGGGGGCATGTTATTTCTTTCCTGAAGGCAAAATGGATGATGGATAAAGGGTGTTTAGCGTATCTTGCCATGGTTCGAGATACCACTGTGGAGATTCCATCTCTTGATTCTATTCCTGTCGTTAGGGAGTTCCCTGATGTGTTTCCAGATGATTTGCCAGGACTTCCTCCTGATCGAGAGATCGAGTTTGGCATTGATACAGTGCCAGGGACTCAGCCTATTTCTATCCCTCCTTATCATATGGCCCCATCAGAGTTGAAGGAGCTGAAGGAGCAGTTGCAAGATTTGCTTGATAAGGGGTTCATCAGGCCGAGTATTTCTCCGTGGGGTGCTCCTGTTCTATTCGTGAAAAAGAAAGATGGGACTATGCGAATGTGTATTGATTATCGTCAGCTAAATAAGGTCACCATCAAGAATAAGTATCCCTTGCCTCGCATTGATGATTTGTTTGATCAGTTGCAGGCTGCCAAGTTCTTTTCGAAGATCGATCTGCGATCTGGTTATCATCAGCTAAAGATTCGTGAGTCAGATATCTCGAAGTCTGCTTTTAGGACTCGTTACGGCCATTATGAGTTCCTAGTTATGTCTTTTGGGCTGACTAATGCCCCTGCAGCCTTTATGGATCTCAAGAACCGGGTGTTTAAGCCATTCCTTGATTCCTTTGTCATTATCTTCATTGATGATATTCTTATTTATTCTCGTAGCCGCGAGGAGCATGATTATCATCTGAGGGTGGTTCTTCAGACCCTCCGTGATCGTAAGTTGTATGCCAAGTTCTCGAAATGTGAGTTTTGGCTTGATTCTGTAGCATTTTTGGGTCACGTGGTATCTAGTGAAGGTATCAAGGTTGATCCGAAGAAGATTGAAGCAGTGCAGAAATGGCCTCGTCCTACCACTCCTACGGAGATTCGCAGCTTCCTTGGATTGGCAGGTTATTATCGGATGTTCGTGGAAAAGTTCTCTACTATTGCAGCTCCCCTGACTCGCTTGACGCAGAAGGCGGTTCAGTTTCGATGGTCCGATGAGTGTGAGGCCAGCTTCCAGAAGCTTAAGGCCTTATTGACTTCAGCTCCAGTGTTATCCCTTCCTTCGGGTACCGGTGGATTTGTAGTGTATTGTGACGCATCTCGTGTGGGCCTTGGTTGTGTTCTTATGCAGCACGGGAAGGTAATTGCTTATGCTTCCAGACAGTTGAAGCCGAATGAGAAGAATTATCCGACTCACGATTTAGAATTGGCAGCTGTGGTCTTTGCTTTGAAGATATGGAGGCATTACCTTTATGGCGAGCCTTGTGAGGTGTATACAGATCATAAGAGTCTGCAGTATCTTCTCTCTCAGAAAGATCTTAACGGCCGACAGCGGAGATGGCTTGAATTGATTAAAGATTATGATCTCACTATCCATTATCATCCTGGGAAGGCGAACGTGGTAGCAGATGCTTTGAGCAGGAAGTCAATGGGCAGCATGGCTTTTCTTTATGCTGATATGAGACCATTGGCTCGAGAATTGCAGTCCCTTGGCGACTTTGGCGTGAGATTTCTTCTCACAGACTCCAGTCGAGTCTTAGCATGTATTGCAGATCAGTCTTCCTTAGTCAGTCAGATTAAGGAAAGACAGTTCGAGGATCCTCATCTACAGAAGTTGCGTGGTCGTGTCCTAAGTGGAGGAGTTCCCTCCTTCGAGCTTGATTCAGATGGAATTCTTCGGTTTAATGGTCGACTCTGTGTTCCTGATGTTGGGGATTTGAGGCAGTCAGTGCTCGGTGAAGCTCATAGCTCGCGTTATTCTATTCATCCTGGTATCACAAAAATGTATCAGGACCTCCGAGAGCTATACTGGTGGAAGGGGATAAAGAGAGATGTATTTGATTATGTATCTCGTTGCTTGAACTGTCAGCAGGTTAAGTTCGAGCACCGGAGACCAGCAGGGTTAGCTCAGGCATTGCCCATTCCCGAATGGAAGTGGGAGCACATCACGATGGATTTTATAGTTGGTCTGCCAAAGACCCTGCGGCGCCATGATTCAGTCTGGGTCATTGTCGACCGACTGACTAAATCGGCTCACTTTATCCCTGTAAAGACTACTGATTCAGCTCAGAGACTGGCGCGGATTTTCATTGAGCAAGTGGTTAGGCTGCATGGTACTCCTGTATCCATTATCTTAGATCGTGGTTCCCAGTTTACTTCTCAGTTTTGGAAGTCTTTTCAGAGAGAGTTGGGGACCCAGGTGCAGCTTAGCACAGCATTCCATCCTCAGACTGACGGTCAGTCCGAGCGTGTGATTCAAATTCTGGAGGACATGTTGAGAGCTTGTGCACTTGACTTCGGGGGTTACTGGGATGATCATTTGGCGTTAGCGGAGTTCTCTTATAATAATAGCTACCAGTCTTCTATTCAGATGGCTCCATTTGAGGCCTTATATGGTCGTCGATGTCGTTCTGCTATTGGCTGGTTTGAGTCTCGAGATGTCGAGGTGATGAGTTCAGATATGGTTCGTCAGACTCTTGAGGTTGTTCGTGTTATTCAGGATCGTTTACGGACCGCCCAGAGTAGGCAGATTTCATATTCGAACCGGAGGAGCCGAGAGTTAGAGTTCGAGGTCGGAGACATGGTATTTCTGAAAGTGTCACCGATGGGAGGTGTAAAGAGATTTGGCAGGAAAGGAAAGCTTAGTCCCAGGTTCATTGGCCCTTTCCGTATCGAGAAGCGTATTGGCAAGGTAGCTTATCGGCTTGACCTGCCAGCTTCTATGCCAGTTCACCCAGTTTTCCATGTGTCGATGCTTCGAAAGTGTATCCGAGATCCTTCCGAAGTGATCGAATTAGACCCTGCTCAGCTAGATGTGAATCTGGCTTACGAGGAGTTCCCAGTAGCTATCATAGCGCGTGATATCCGGAAGCTTCGTTCAAAGCAGATTCCGATGGTTCGAGTGTGATGGAATAATCGTCCACATGAGGAGGACACTTGGGAGCTTGAGTCCAGTATGCGTGTGAGGTATCCCTACCTCTTCGCCGATTCAGGTTCGATCTTGATCTTTAAAGCCTAAAAGTTCTAATTATTGTATATAATTTTGGTTTCGTAATAAATGTCATTGACAAATTCCTGTAAGCATTCATATTAGAGGTATGAAATCTATTTTAGACTCTTGCTCGTTCGAGGACGAACGAGAGTTTAAGTGGAGGAGAATGAAACGACCTCGGTCAGTCGTTTCGGAAGTTAGGATTCTTATTGGCGTGCCGATAATTTTAAAATATTCGTAAGGTCCATTAGGACCTGTCTGTAAAATTTGAGCTAAATCAGACCTCGTTTGGTAGGCATCGGAAGAAGGTTTCAGTTTTTATTGGCGATAAATATTAAAGAGAGATTTTCGAGTTCGGTTTTGCCGAATGAGCTCCGATTCGAAATCCGAAAGTGCCGTTAGGTTCGTATGATTATTTGTGATTTTTTTAAACTTTCGAAAGTGAATTCCGATATTGTTCGGCTAGTTCCGCAAAAATACCGAAAGTTAAATAATTTGACCTTTTTCCTTTAAATTCGCATCTTGAGTTTCGGGAGTCGGATTTGAGATCCGTCTTTCGCGAGTATGTTACATATATTTTGTATAGCTTACTTGAAAAATTTGGGATCATTTCGACTTCTCTAGGGTTCCATTTTAAATTTTATCGTCGTAGCGAATTTATTATTAAAAAAAAATGAAAAGTGAAATTAAAGGTCGGTGGCTTAGGGGATTTAATCCCCTAGCACAATCAGATCGATATACATATCAGAAACATTACAAAATGCACAGAAAGAAAAAAATTAGAAAAGAGAGAAGGAAAAAGGGAAAAAGGAGTGGAAAAATAGTGGAATTTTTACCCCAAATCTTCAGGTAATGATGTTAACTCATTATCTTAGCTTATTACGTGTGTTTGAATATATTTTTATGGTAAAAATAAGGATATTAGACATCGCCCTAATGGCGTAAATTGATAGTTTAAAGGGTCAATTGGACCCCGATGATGGAAATGATTATATATTCGCACTCAGTGAGTTATGGGCAGCATATAAATATAATTTATTTAGGTTTGGTTATGGGACTTTGAACCCTGTATATAGGCCTGGTCTGCGTATTGCGGATGCGAATAGGGTATCAGGTTCCTAACTGGATTGCCCTAAAACATAAGGAATGAAGCTTTTAGCTTTATTTGATATAATTTTTCTGCTTATTGAATAGAAAGAGATCGTTTGGCAACTAATTCAAAGGAAAAAGCAGTGGTTGAGTAACAGGACTAGCTTTGGAATACGGTAAGTGTTTATATCCATTTCTTTGGAGGCAGTTGGCCTCGTGGATTTTCTACCACGTGTTCCTTACGTGTGTAGCTGCCGATAGGCGTACTCATTACGCCTTAGCTTTGGATTTACATTCTACATTATATATTATGTCATGTTATTGCTATTGCATTGGGAATCTGAGCATTGTACTTTGGCCATCATTACTGCATATACTTCCCGGTAATCGATGAGAGTCCCGAGCCGGTGAAGAGTCATTACTGTATATACTTCCCGGTAGTCGATGAGAGTCCCGCGCCGGTGAAAGATCATTATTGTATATATCTCCTGGTAGACGATGAGAGTCCCGCGCCGGAGATAGGTTTCGGGCACATGTGACCCCATTGCATCATGACACATCATTGCATATCTTTATATGCATTTTTTTTAGCTGTATAAATTTATTGCATTAATTATCTATGAATGATTTATCTTGTTGATTGCTATGGCTTCTGTTTTCCTGACTAGCGTATCTATTTTTCGAGGTTGCTAGTTTGTCCTCACTTATTGAGTCCTTATGACTCACCCCCTATTTGTACTTGTGTTTTCTTTCGTTCGGCAGATTCTGCTCCAGGACCCAGCCAGTCGCGCCGTGATTGAGGAGTAGTACGTTCTCAGCTGTCTACGATGAACCATCCTGTTCATTGCGGCCACCAACTTCAAATATTACAGTTTTCCTTACTTTTGCTCCCTTCGGGAGATGTGTATATCTTTTGGCCTTCTTAGATGTCTGATCTGGAAACCTTTAAACTTGTGTATTCTGGGTAGTTAGTTGTTTTGTCTAGACAGTTTGTATATATGTCTATCCTTGAGAGTTATATTATGTTGTTAAGGTCATGTTTAATTTCATTTTCAAGGTAATTGTGTGTCGTTTTTATCGATTCAGTCAATAGGGTTCGCCCGACAGGTTTAGGGGAGGTGGTCGGGTGCCCGCACGGCCTAACCGAGAATTCGGGTCGTGTCAATATTGTATGTATTCAGAAATACATACAGAAACTTTGGCAAATTTTGTACTCATTTGCTATATATTGAAATTCTGCTATTTTCTCGCATTTCACGATTATTCTTAATATTCACTCTTTGATACGAAGATTTGCTTATATTCCAACCCAAATTCGATTTGTAATCCTAAACTGATTTAGGCCCATACACTTATTAATTGGGATACTCTAAACATGCCTCAAGCAAGTATGATTAAGGTTGAAACAAAAAATTTTGCTCTCTAAGCTAGCATGGCGCTTAACCACTAATACTTCTACTTTATGGGCTAAGGTGTTGTTAACAAAATATACCACATTAGATCATAACACTGGTATTACCACACAAAAAATACCCATCAAGGTACATGGAAAAGCATTCTGAAAGGGATGGAGATTTGCTAAAAAGGTCTATGTTGGACCATTGGTAATGGCCATAATATAAATTACTGGCATAAGGAATGGATACCAAATCTTACCCTTAAATCCTATATCCATGGTCCATTTTCTAGAGAGTGAGGAAAATCTCACTATTGCTTCCCTAAATTATAATGGAAGCTGGAACCTAGACAAACTCTCCTTCACCCTCCCAAATGACATCAAAAACAAGATTCTAAATACTCACCTCCCCACTTTATCTTTTAACCAAGATTGAGTCTTCCTACTAGAATGTATCTCTCTCATTGGTATAAACATTAACCCAAAATGTACTTCATGCCCGTCGGAGGATGAGACTATTCCTCACATTTTCTTGTATTGCACAAGAGTCTCATCCATCTAGAAAATTCTTAATTTTAACACTAATACAATTGCCCAAAGTAATATCATTGGCTAGATCAATTCAAAATAATCATTTCCTTTTTCGCATCATTTATATGATTGGAATGATTTTTTCCCTTTCCTTCTATGGCATATCTGGATAAATCGTAATAACAACCATCATTATAATCTTTTGATTGATCCTTCACTTAACCTAATTCATAATAGTACCATGGAATATATATTATTAGGAAAAAATCAGCCTTCCATCCCTAAAAGCCCTCCTCAGCCTTTTCTAAAGCTTAATATAGATGGTTCTACCAATAATGGAAAAGGTGGCATGGGGCGTTATTAGAAATCATAAAGGTGAATGGATTATTGGATTTCATAAACACATAACTTCCACTGAGCATATAAAAATATAACTCCTCGCGGTTTGGCATGGTCTTAATGTGATCAAAGAGAATAACCTTCTTCCCATTAAAATAGAAACCGACTCAGCTGAGACAATAAAGCAAATCCTAGACATAAACACTAATTATAGTGCTCTAACTTCTTATTGAAGAAAATTAATGGAGAGTCTGGGCCAGGTGGAAATTAGTCATTGCTTTAAGGAGCAAAACAAAGCAGCTGACTTGTTGGCAAAAAGACTCATAGTTTAAATTCTACTATGTTTATGCTTGTTCAACCTCCTACTAGTACTTTTTTAGCTTGTATCTTGGATGATGCTAATGGGTGTCTATACCCAAGGAACAACTTTTATGATGCATGTAATATTTTGGCCAAGTATGGCAACTTTGATGCTCAACGCCATTGCGCCTGTTATGAGTACTCTATAGTATTTACAATATTTCGTATTTTACCAGAAAAGAAAAAAAATCTTTTGATTGCAAAAAACTAATGGAGAGTCGAGCCCGGTGGAAATTAGTCATTGCTTTAGGGAGCAAAACAAAGCAGCTGACTTGTTGGCAAAAGAACTCTTTGTAGTTTAAATTCTACTATGTTTGTGCTTATTCAACCTCCTACTAGTACTCTTTTAGCTTGTATTTTGGATGATTCTAATGGGTGTCTATACCCAAGCAACACCTTTTATGATGCATGTAAAATTTTGATCAAGTATAACAACTTTGATGCTCAGCACCATTGCGCCTGTTATGAGTACTCTCTAGTATTTACAATATTTCGTATTTTACCAACAAAAAAAAAAAACTTAAAAAATCTTGTGTATAACGGATTAAATTTACACTGAATAAAATTTTAGACTTAACTCCAATACGTACCATATATTTTGTGTTGCAAGTCTCGTGTAGCAGAGCAGTCCAAAATATACAAGCAGTCAAGGGGTGGCCCTGTTTCAATTGAAAATAATGGAATGGAAAGGAAGGCAGCAGTGAAGAGCATAGAAAATACTACTAGATGTATACCAGTGGCTCACTTTTTCGAGAAAGGGACATAAGTGTATTCAAAGGGCTTATAATCGAGTTTGTGAGCCACTGGCTCTTCTTTCTTTTTTTACTCCTTTATCTTAGAAATATTTAGGGACAATTACATGGGCTGACACCCAGCCCACCTAAATTACCGATATTCGTCTATATTTACTTACCTTACCCATTTTGTCACCTTTACTGTTTTTTTAAAAATTTTCTTACACAAAATAACACCCCCCCCCCCCTCTTAAACACTCTCCAAACGGTAATCTCCCCTCCAAACGGTACACCCTCTCCAAACAGCTCCATATGTAACCCCTCATGAATTGCTGCTTCGATCATCTTCTTCAAATTCGAACTTTCTTCTATAAATATAAGTCCCGCTTCTGCATCCTTTAATTCTTTTACTTCTGTCTGCTTTTGTGTAAGTTTTCATGTTTTTCATTTTTTTGCTTTTTTTTTATTTTCTGTAGAAACAAATTATTTTATTGTTATGATTATATTTCTATTTTATATTTTATTTCATTGTATTTGTAATTTTTTTATTTTTATCTCACGTTAGGGTTTCTCTATCATTTTGGTTATAGTGTAATTTTTTAGTTCACTTTTTGCTACGCTATGTGTTCCATAAATTCGTAATTGTCTGTGTTTAATTTCCACCACTGGTCATTTATGTTATGATTGATTTTTTTTTAGATGCGAACAAAACAGCGTAGTCCCATGGATTCGAAGAAGATACTTGGTAAAGGTAAAAAGGTTGATACTAAAGTAGTGACTGGGTTGCCTTCACAGCGTAGTCCCATGGATAATGATGATTTTGAGTCTCCTGTTCGTTGTGCTGAAGCAGCAAGTGGCCATCGTACCCGGTCACAAACACCAATTGTTATTCCTTCGGGCAGTATGGATTTAAAGTCACCTAGTGCGAAAAGAGCATTGAAATTGAGTCCGTAGAAGCAGAGAGGTCCTAAATATGTTCAGGTTGGTAAGAGGATTGTGAAAGGCCCGAGTAGTAAAGAGGATGTAAATTCCGTAGCCGTTGATGCTGATTGTCGTCGTCCTGTCAAATCAAAAAAGAGAAAGGCCAGCGTTGATGATGCAAGCAGTTCTCGTGCTACTGGTAACAATAAAAGACAAAAGATTCGCCAACCAAAGGTGATGAAGCCCAAAGCTGTTGTTCAGGTACTTTGTATACTTAAGTATATATTTGTATAAATATTGTGCTTTGCTAAAGCTCATTTGTTGAAACGACCTCGGTCAGTCGTTTCGGAAGTTAGGACTCCGATTGGCGTGACAATAATTTTAAAATATTCGTAATGTCCATTAGAATCCGTCTGTAAAATTTGAGCTAAATCAGACCTCGTTTGGTAGGCATCGGAAGAAGGTTTCAGTTTTTATTGGCAATAAATATTAAAAAGAGATTTTCGAGCTCGATTTTTGCCGAATGAGCTCCGATTCGAAATCCGAAAGCGCCGTTAGGTTCGTATGATTATTTGTGATTTTTGTGAACTTTCGAAAGTGAATTTCGATGTTGTTCGGCTAGTTTCCGCTAAAATGCCGAAAGTTAAATAATTTGACTTTTTCTATTTAAATTCGCATCTTGAGTTTTGGGAGTCCAATTTGAGATCCGCCTTCGCGAGTATGTTACATATATTTTGTATAACTGCTATGCAAAAGTTGGAATTATTTCAAATATTGTAGGATACTGTTTTAATTTTCGTCGCGAAAAGAAAGTAAAGGAAAAGAAAAGAAAATAACATAAAATAAAAAAAAAAATATATATATATATAGGAACGGTGGTCCTTAGCTAAAAAGCTAAGGACAAAGTTATATAAGTATGTGGAAAACAGAAAGATACGAGAAACAATGGGAAACAGAAAACGATAGTGAAAAGCTGAGAAGCAACGAGGAAAAAATGCCAGAAAATGAGAAAAGAGCCGGGAAAATAGTAGAATTTTTACCCTGAAACATTCAGGTAATGATCCTAATATATTATTTGAGTTTATTATGTGTGTTTGAATATATTTTTACGGTAAAAATAGGGATATTAGACATCGCCCTAATGACGTAAATTGATAGTTTGAAGGGTCAAATGGACCCCGATAATGAAATTGATTATATATTCGTACTCAGTGAGTTATGGGCAACATATAAATGTAAATTATTTGGGGTTTGGTTACGTGACTTTAAACCCTGTACATAGGCCTGGCCTGCGTATTGCGTATGCGAATAGGGTATCAGGTTCCTACCTGGATTGCCCTAAGATGTGAGGAATGAAGTCTTTAGCCTAATGTGATATATTTTTCTGCTTATTGAACACAGTGGGATCGTTTGGCAATGAATTCAAAGAATAAAGCGGTTGTTGGGTAGCAGTGTTAACTTCGGAACAAGGTAAGTGTTTATATCCATTTCGTTGGAGGCACCTGGCCTCGTGGATTTTCTACCACGTGTTCCTTACGTGTGTAGCTGCCGATAGGCGTACTCATTACGCCTTAGCTTTGGATTTACATTCTATATTATATGTTATGTCCTGTTATTGGTATTGCATTGAGAATCTGAGTATTGTACTTTGGCTTTGAGTTGGCATCTACTTCCCGGCTGTCGATGAGAGTCCCGCGCCGGTGAAGGGTTATTGTTGCATCACATTGCATTCATATGCATTACATTGCATATCATATTGGGTGCAGGAGTATTCCGCCCCAGGAGCAGGAGGATTCCGCTCCATTGTATCATACTGAGGGTAGGAGGATTCCGCCCCAAGAGCAGGAGTATTCCGCTCTTATGTCAGATATTGAGTGCAGGAGTATTCCGCCTCTGGTTTACATTATATCGGGTGCAGGAGTATTCCGCCCCAGGAGAGTGCAGGAGTATTCCGCCTCTGGTTTATATTATATCGGGTGCAGGAGTATTCCGCCCCAGGAGCAGGAGTATTCCGCTCCAGTTGGTTATCAGATTGGATTTCCCCTCGAATGCAGGAGTATTCCGCTTCGAGATGGGATGACGGGCACATGTGACCCTTTGCGTCATATTTCATTTCATTTCATCTCATTTTATTTCATTCCATTCCATTTCATTTCATACCATTGTGTAGACTTGTGGTACATAACTGATGTTCAGCTTCTACGTGCATTGCTTATTTGCCTATATATTTCTGGTTTGTATTCTGAGCTGCGAGGATCGGGTTGCACACCGCTACAGTATAAATATATGAATTGGGTTGCACGTCGCAACGGTATAAATATATGGATCGGGTTGCACGTCGCAACGGTATAAATATATGGATCGGGTTGCACGTTGCAGCGGTATAAATATATGGATTGGGTTGCACGCCGCAACAGGATGAATATATGGATCGGGTTGCACGCCGCAACAGGATGTATTTCTGATTGCTGATGTGTTCGGGATACCTATATGTTTTGGTTATCTTACGTTCCTGGTTGTTGATGAGTTTATGGTTTCATACATGTTTTCGGTTGTTATCTGGCTCTGCCTTTTCATAATTTAAATAAAAGGAATTTTGTTTATCTATTTCTTTTCTCCCTGGCTAGTTATCCTATTCTTTGAGGTGGCTAGTCTGCCCCACTTATTGAGTCCTTTTGACTCACCCTTGTTTGTTGTTTGTTTCTTGTCTATCTATTTCGTTTCGGCAGGTTCGCTCCAGGATTGAGTTCGCCACGTTGTGAAGGAGCCAAGACGACTTCAGCTGTCAGGGTGAGCCAGCTTTTATTCCGGATGGCCACCAGTTTATTGGTTATTATTTCAGTTGCATTTTGCTCCCTTCAGGAGGTATCTGTCTTCTTTTGTACTCTTAGATGTCTGGTCTGGATAACCCTAAACCTAGTATGTTGGGTAGTGAGCTGTAATTTCCTTTGTACAGCTTAGAGGTATCAGTATGTATGTATTTTGGTTTTAAGTCTTGTCCTTATTTATGAATTATTATATTTATTTTCCTAATTTAATTGGTAAGGGTTCGCCCGACGGGTCTAGGAGAGGATGTCGGGTGCCCGCACGGCCTAACCGGATTCCGGGTCGTGTCATTTGTATAACCCTATATATGCTTTGTTAAGCTATTGTATAAAACTGTATAAGCGGTATACTCTTGTATAACTCTTATACCGTCTGTTTTGTGGATTAGATTACTTTTTGTCTCTTGATTATTGTTCCTTGATTTTGATTTTCTATTCCCTTTTTCATGTAGGTTGGTGCGTTCTATTTAGCACCAGAAGACCATTTTAATACAAGGGTTAGTGCACATACCAACACGGATATTGTGAGCTAACTAAAAAAATACTTGACTCCTACACAGGTTGAGATGTTCCGAAAATGCTGTTTTGGATACTTCCTTGATTTGCCTCCTTTTGTTATTCAGAATCAGCTTATACATTGTTTACTACTACGGGAAGTTGCACCTGGGCAAGATAAGGAGTTGTGGGTTAAGCTCAATGGTACTACGTTGAGGTTTGGGATTGCAGAATTTGCTCTTATTACTGGCTTGAAAATGAGTAAAGATGAGACCACTGTGTATAAGAGGGTGGAAAGGAACAGGTTGCTGGATGAGTATTTTAGCGGAGTCGATTCAGTAAGTAGGAAAGGCTCGTTGGATCGCTTCAAGGAAAAGGGTTGGAAATCTGATGAGGACGCACTGAAGATGGCTGTGATGGTGTTCATCCACACTTTCTTATTTTCAGACGCTGATAATCATTCTATTATGAAGAAAGATTTTGATCTTGTTGAGAGTGGTGTATATGAGAGATATGACTGGGGAAAACAAGTGTTTTATGACATGATTCGGTCTATGAGGGATAAACAGTGTGGAAACTTGCAAATATACAGGTTAGGAGGTCTGCCTCTAGCATTCCAGACTTCGTTTTATGAATGTTGTTCTTCATTCGACAAGAAGCTTGTTGTTCATGTTCAAAATAAGGTGCCGCGTATTCTGAATTGGAAATCAAGTGCCAATCCAAAATATGTGGACATCGTCGATGGTTCTATGATTAGTATTGATCTGGTAATGTTCGTTTTATGCCAATTTTTCTATACATTATGTATAAACATATATCTGTCAAGTTGTTATGTTTTGCCTGCAGTTTATATTGACATAATATCATTCTTTTTTAGTTGCATTATCGAAACATGTCTCCTACAAGTGAAGAGAAGTCCAAGTTGAACTTTGATCAGCTATTTGAAGATTTCAATCCTCCACCAGGAGATGTGCCTGCCTCTAATGTTGCTGATGGCATCTTCTCATCACCAGCTTGTCCTTCTGTGAGTGATAATCCATTGGCGGATGAAGTTAAGCAGTTGAGGGTTGACCTTCGACAGGTACTACACATACTGCTTTATTTTGGTTGTTTTTTGTTGTATAATGTGTACACATTTAGACATTCTTATTTGTATAATATTTTTGTCCTTTTTTACTTTGTCTTGTCTAGCTTACGAATCAGGTTGTGATTCTGAACAAGTTTGTGGTTGATTCCTTTGCGAAAGTGTTTACAATTCTTGAATCTAAGTCAAACGACTTAAAGGTAGGCGAGGTTCCTGTTTCTGAGGTATATTTTTGTACATTTTAGTTTTTTTTTTTAAATTAAAAAATGCCAGTTAACCTCTTTCCTTATTCTTATTATTATTATATTTTTTTTTTGGGGCTTGATTAGCAACCTGGATATGTTGCTCATGAAAATATGGATGGCCAAGGTGGTGACGAAGATTTTGACTGTTCGTTCTCGGCTTGGAAAACCCCTGCAACCACTCAAGTTGATAATATGCAGTCCAATGTGAATCAAACTGATGGAGTTGAGCATGTGGACTCCGATGTGAAGCAACCGGATGGAGTTGATAATATGGAGTCCGATGTCCAGCAAGCTAATGGAGTTGCATCGGCTTTTCCTGGTACAAAATGTTCCTTTGATTTTTTTTTTTTTTTTTTTTTTTTTTTTGCATTTTGTATTTAGATTGATTGTGTTTTAGGCAACCAACTTGATACAGAATAAGGAAAGAATAATAAAAATTTATACAAATTTATACAGAATAATACACAGTTTTTGCTTTAACTTATACACAGTTTTATACTTAGATAAAGTTGTCTTATACCTTGTTATACAATTATATACCAGAATATACATGCACTCATTATAAAGATTTTACTTGATTTTTTTATTTTCATTCATTTTTTCCACTGTTTTGGGGCTGTAGATGATCTTGATAATATGGACAATTTTTCGGATGATTTTGATGAAGAGTTCCCGGGGGCAAATGACTCACAACTTGTCATTTATAAAACAATTCCTCCTCTACATGTCCATGAAGTTGAGGAACCTGTCCATGAAGTTGAGGAAGCTGCCCAAGAAGAAACCAATGCTATAAAAGAACAAAACGTCACCCCTGAACAGGTTTGCCATCAAAAGAAACCCGGAAAATTTGCCAAATCTCCATATACTCCAGCTTTTGGTTCAGCTATTGGTGACACATCAGGATCAACACGCAAGAAGATCTTTTCTATGAAGCATCCTTTCATGGTTGCTGCAAATCTATATAATCCTCTATCAGATTTGGCTCAGCGTTTTTTTTTGAATTTGTCGATGAAGGGGTGGATTCATCACAAAGGTAACTTGATTAATTTTACAGTTTAATGATTTTATCATAAAGTTATGTTACTGTGCTAGCTTATGTTAATTTTTTATTATTTTAAAAGAGCGAAGCAGCTTTATCCGGATGACATAAATAACCTCGAGAAGCCGTATGTCTTTGGCTCATGTGTTGTGGATAAGAAGGATTGGTTTTATCATCTTGCATACAGTGGGCAGCTGTTGTCTGATTTGGTATGTACTAAATTTCTTTCCTACCCTTTTTGTATACACTTGTATAAAAGTGTAGATTATAGTATAACCTTGTATAAACTGCCGTCTTATATAGCATGTGGTGTACTTCTTTCCTTCCATTGTATAACTTTGTATAATAGTATAGATAATTGTATAACCAGTGATAAAAATGTATAAAAAGTTTTCTGCTATGGTGTCTTGTATATGTTTGTATAATAAGTGCAGATATATGTATAAACTTGTATGTATAATCATTGTTTAACTTTTTGTGTGTTTACTTAGTGTTCTTTGTAGTAGTTTTCAAATCTGACTTTATTTTATTTCTATTTTGTTGTCTCAGCATATTGATACCATATTTTACTACTTGCGAAAATATGGCCCTAATGTGGTAGTGAGCTTTACTACAACTGACTGGACATTCAACAATAAGATCACTTCATTTTTTACCACATTTGAGCGAAAGCACCGAGATTTTCGTGTGATCTCCGATGAGCATGAAGTGGCTGAATACATTCTTGGCTACTACTGTGATGAAAATTCCCCTTGGCACACTGTTGACCATGTCTTGTTGCCTATTTATGTTAAGCGTGGTGTGGGCTATTGGGTTTTGGGTGTGCTTTCATTTAAAGATCGGCGCATTGATGTGTATGATTCTAACCGTGGAGCTTTGAATGATACTGCCCTTCTGAATGCGATTTTAGCTTATGCTATGTTGATTCCTCATTTTCTTAATACTACCGGTTTTTATGGCAAGCGAACTGACATTGATTGGAAGAGTGGTGCTTATATGGATAAATCTTTGTCTGATCCTTTTGACGTGAACCTAGTGAATGACCTGCCACATCAGATGACGAAGTCGGTTTTGTTTTTACATCATTATCTAATTTTTTTGTGCTGTATATTTTATTTATTTGATTTTTGTTGTTGCCTTTGTGTTTTTTACAGTGAGTGTGGTGCTTATGTCGCTGGATTTGCCGAGTACTTTATCGAGGGAAGAAAGATAGAAAAAGATGACTTTGATATTGAGGATATTCGTGGAAGGTTTGCTTGTCTGCTTTGGGATTATGGACGGAAAAAACAAGATTCTGATGTAGTTAGCAATGATGAAGTCACTGACAGAGTTTTCAAGAGGAAGAGGGGACGACCGAAGAAGTAGTTTAGTTATTTTTTGTTGTATCACATGGATGTAGACTGTTATTTTCACATTTGCTCTTGTTTTGCTATTATGAAGACTCCCTTACTGTTAAATGATGATTCAAATAATGTTTTTTGTTTTAACATGATTGTGTATGTTTGTTTTATAAATTTATACATTATGATGCATGCAGTTATATTTGTCCATGCACAAGGGTTGGTAAGGCACAATATACAGGTTTATACAATGATATACAACTTTTGATACACCTTTATACATTGTTATACACTGTTATATATTACACACATGCAGTGTATATCTGCATAGTAGACTGTTATTTGTTGTTTCTTACAGCATCAAGATCTGTATACATGTTAATACAAGTTTATGCTCTTTTATATGCATTTTATACACATTTATACATCCTTATACTCAGTTATACATAACATGAAAATAGGCAGTTTACATCTGCCTTTTATACACATTTATACATCCTTATACACAGTTATACATGACATGAAAATAGGCAGTTTACACCTGCCTTTTGTAGTAATCTTTCATTTATTGTCTGTTATAGAATCAAATCATGCAATATGTTCTAGTATCAAACATCTATTCGTACTTGAAAACACCAACATAAAGTTTGCAATGAAGTTTAATAGCATGATTAAACAATGTATAAAGGTAAAAACTGTCTTAAAACTATAATGTATCAATCTGTCTTTGGTAGGTTCCTACACGTCTTCTTGTTGTGACCAGCTTGTCCACACACCCCACATGACAGTTTGGATCTCTTGCGTGGTCTCTCCCAAGATGCTCTGTATCTGGTCTTTTTTGCCTTCCTGGAGTTCTCTTTCCTTTAGGTGGTCGCACCACTTCCTCTAGGATTTCTGTAGGGATTTCCCATGCAGATTCATGTTGCATTGGATATACTGGATATTCATATGTTTTACGGAGAAAATTCTTCCTGTAGTAAACCGAGCAAAAGTTGACTGCTTCCACACGATTGCGCCTTAAAACTGCCCAAACATGTGGACATGGCAGTTCATCTATTTGAAAGCCCCCACAGTTGCATTCTTTCCTTGCAAGTTTCACAGTGTTGCGCATTGCTCCTTTATACATTGTGTATAAGTGAAACGACCCCGGTTAGTCGTTTCGGAAGTTAGGACTCCGATTGGCGTGCCGATAATTTTAAAATATTTGTAATATCCATTGGGAAATCCGATTGGCGATAAATATTAAAAAATAGATTTTTGAGCTCGGTTTTGCCGAATGAGCTCCGATTCGAAATCCGAAAGCGCCGCTGGGTTCATATGATTATTTATGACCTTTGTGAATTTTTGAAAGTGAATTTCGATGTTGTTCGGCTAGTTTCCGCTAAAATGCCGAAAGTTAAATAATTTGACTTCTTTTCCATTTAAATTCGCATCTTGAGTTTCGGGAACCCGATTTGAGATCCGCCTTCGCGAGTATGTTACATATATTTTGTATAACTCGTATGCAGAAGTTGGAATTATTTTGAATATCGTAGGGTACCGTTATAATTTTCGTTAACAAAAAAAAAAAAAAAAGACGAAACACTAAAAGACAAAACAAAAAAAAGAAAATAGAAGTGACCTGGATGATGAAGAGAAATATATATCCAGAAGCAAAAACGATTCAGAAGTAGAGAAAATGAAATGGCGCAGAAATGGAAAAAAATGCCAGAAAATGAGAAAATGAGCCGGAGAAAAGTAGAATTTTTACCCTGAAACATTCAGGTAATGATCCTAATATATTACTTGAGTTTATTACGTGTGTTTGAATATGTTTTAACGGTAAAACTTGGAATATTATACATCATTTTAATAAGTTCAATTAATAGTTTAAAGGGTCAAATGGACCCCGATAACGAAATTGATTATATATTGGTACTCAGTGAGTTATGGGCAACATATAAATGTAATTTATTTAGGGTTTGGTCATGTGACCTTAAACCCTGTATATAGGTCTGGCATGCGTATTGCGTATGCGAATAGGGTATCAGGCTCCTAACCGTATTGCCCTAAGATGTGAGGAATGAAACCTTTATCCCTATTTGATATATTTTTCTGCTCATTGAACACAATGAGATCGTTTGGCAATGAATCCAAAACAATAAAGCGGTTGTTGGGCAGCAGTGTTGGAAGAGGTAAGTGATTATATCCATTTCTTTGGAGGCACCTGGCCTCGTGGATTTTCTACCACGTGTTCCTTACGTGTGTAGCTGCCGATAGGCGTACTCATTACGCCTTAACTTTGGATTTACATTCTATATTATATGTTATGTCTTGTTATTGGTATTGCATTGAGAATCTGAGTATTGTACTTTGGCTGTGAGTTGGCATCTATTTCCCGGCTGTCTATGAGAGTCCCGCGCCGGTGAAGGGTTATTATTGCATCACATTGCATTCATATGCATTACATTGCATATCATATTGGGTGCAGGAGTATTCCGCCCAGGAGCAGGAGGATTCCGCTCCATTGTATCATATTGAGGGTAGGAGGATTCCGCCCAGGAGCAGGAGGATTCCGCTCCATTGTATCATATTGAGGGTAGGAGGATTCCGCCCCAAGAGCAGGAGTATTCCACTCTTATGTCAGATATTGAGTGCAGGAGTATTCCGCCTCTGGTTTACATTATATCGGGTGCAGGAGTATTCCGCCCCAGGAGAGTGCAGGAGTATTCCGCCTCTGGTTTATATTATATCGGGTGCAGGAGTATTCCGCCCCAGGAGCAGGAGTATTCTGCTCCAGTTGGTTATCAGATTGGATTCCCCTCGAATGCATGAGTATTCCGCTTCGGGATGGGATTACGGGCACATGTGACCCTTTGCATCACTTCATTTCATCTCATTTCATACCATTGTGTAGACTTATGGTACATAACTACTGTTCTTCTTATATGTGCATTGCTTATTTGTCTATATATTTCTGGCTCGTATTCTGGGTTGCGGGGATCGGGTTGCACGCCGCAACGGTATAAATATATGGACCGGGTTGCACGCTGCAACGGTATAAATATATGGACCGCGTTGCACGACGCAGCGGTATAAATATATAGATCGGGTTGCACGTCGCATCGATATGAATATATGGATCGGGTTGCACGCCGCAACAGGATGAAAATATGGATCGGGTTGCACGCTGCAACAGGATGTATTTCTGATTGTTGATGTGTTCGGGATACCTATATGTTCTGGTTGTCTTACGTTCCTGGTTGTTGAATAGTTTGCGATTCTATACATGTTTCTAGTTATTATCTGGCTCTACCTTTTCATAATTTAAATAAGAGGAATCTAGTTTATTTGTTTCTTTTCTCGTTGGCTAGCTATCCTATTCTTTGAGGTGGCTAGTCTGCCCCTCTTATTGAGTCCTTTTGACTAACCCTTGTTTGTTGTTTGTTTCTCGTCTATCTATTTCGTTTCGGCAGGTTCACTCCAGGATTAAGTTTGCCATGTTGTGAAGGAGCGAAGACGACTTCAGCTGTCAGGGTGAGCCAGCTTTTATTCCGGATGGCCACCAGTTTATTGGTTATCATTTCAGTTGCATTTGCTCCCTTCAGGAGGTATCTGTCTTTTTTTGTACTCCTAGATGTCTAGTCTGGATAGCCCTAAACCTAGTATGTTGGGTAGTCAGCTGTAGTTTCTTTTGTACAGCTTAGAGGTATCAATATGTCTGTATTTTTGTTTTAAGTCTTGTTTTTATTTATGAATTGTTATATTTATTTTCCTAATTTAATTGGTAAGGGTTCGCCCGACGGGTCTGGGGGAGGATGTCGGGTGTCCGCATGGCCTAACCGGATTTCGGATCGTGTCAGTTGGTATTAGAGCCCGGTTTAGAGTTTATCCAGACTAAGACAGTGTCTAGTAGAGTCTCGCTGATGGGTACGTAGACGTCCGTACTTATCTACGAGAAGCTATGATGGCATTTAGGAAGTTTCACTTCATTCTTTTCTGATCGTGCGTCGGTCTAGGTTGCAAAAGTATTTTCGTTAATTCCTTCGTGGTAATTGTGAAGCCTCGCGCAATAAATCAGCAAATGGTATGAGCTAAAAATGAAGCAGTCTAGCGTAGGGCTAGTACTGACGAAGCACCGAGAGTTTTTGATTGTGTTGACGATCTAGTTACGGAGGTGCCAGCTGTACGAGCTCGCGATGGGCAATGGAGCAGGGTTTTGTGGTTCCCTTGGCTCTCTACGATGCTTTTATGAGAATCTTGGCGATACGGATACCGTAAGAACCTATTATTCGCTTGGCAGCATATCAGGTTGCCGCATGTGTCGACGTTCGATCTCAGGGAGCTCCTTTTCTGGTTCTAAATATTGTTGCAGTAAATTACGTTCCGAAGGTAGTATGTGTTGTACCTCTAATTGTTCTGGCTGGTTAGCCAGCCGAGGTAACGGTTCGATCTGAGTGCCCAAAGAGGCTGCATTATTTTATCTGGTTGAACCTTCTGATATTCTCAAGCCATACATCAGATAATCCCTGCGTAAATTTTTAAAATAAAATGACGTCAGCGTATCTTTCAGGCTCTTGATTATATCGAGCGGTATGGTGTTGATTATTCTGCTCTCCAGTTTCAGGGGTCCAGCCTTGAATTGGTGGGCTGCTCTCTTATTAGCTGACTTGGTTCGATTTTTCTTCTAGATTCGTGGAAAAGTCCCTTTCGAGTAGCGAGCGAGATGAGAAGTGTTGCCAGTTTGAGTGGATTGGACAGGGTAGCCTGTCGGATAGCCTGTTGGTGTTTCAGAATATGAGATTAAATTCTTTAGGATGGCTGGATATGCATTAGAACTAGTCCATGAGCCTTTCGAGAGATTCAAAGATCTACTAATGACCTTTCTCCTTCCTTGAGATCCCAGATGGCTCGAGAAATTGAGGTCGGGATTTCATTTGATGTTGTTGTTGATATTACCCGAAGGTACGAGGCATACCATAAGTTAGAGCGGGAGAGCTAGAGATCTCGTGGCTCTAAGGGGCAACCATGGTACCTCATTTGGAGGTAGAGTTCTGATTATTTTAGGAGGTCACCTGCCATGTTATCTCAGCTTGTAGAGCATAATTCTCAAAGTGCGCAGGTAGTTCGTCAAGATCAGAGTCAGTTTTCTCTTTGTAGCTATCAATAATCTGTCCAGTTTTCATTTTAAGCGAAAAGGGTGTTCTCACTGTCATGAGTTTGGTTATCCTTTGAGGAGTTTTTCCTTACTCCGGCAAGCAGGCGGTCGTCTTTTCTCTCGTCATCAGGCACCTGCATAGTCGCAGGAAATTTCATATAGATCTTAATCAACCAGAGATATGCCCTCATTCGATAGAGGTCAAGAGCGTGGTGGTAGTGCTTCTTCTAGAAGTAATTATCAGGGTAGCGGCTCGGCTCAGATGCAGAGGCAGTTCTATGAACTTGTCTGGCAGGATGCTGAGGTATCCGATATTGTAGACCCTGAGATTTCTTCTTCTCTTAAATGTGAGTAAGGTTTGATTCTTTCGATCGATCTGGAAATGGTGTATCTTATCATGTTTCGATGGTTTCCTTGGATGTCATTTTTATTAAGAATCGGTTGCGGTAGAGGAGCGAGCTTCTAGTATGATTTATTCCTGGCATTTGTGAGACCCTACTAATTTATTTGGTATAAATGTGATGGATCTGGGAGTGAGTGTCAGTATTGTCTGCTTGGCATCTTGTTGTGCCACCTTCTATTATTATGTCAAATTAGTTTACCTCTCTTCTCGGAATTCCGTGTTGGTTGGATGATGGAATTCTAGTTCATCACCATTAGAAAATGTCATTGTTTCTTCCGATGTAAAGTTATTAATAAATAATACTCGATCTATGTGTCTCCTCTTGGTTCAAGATGCTAGTAGAGTCATGTTATTCCATGAGCTTCTCTCAGTTGTAAAAGAGTTTACTGATAAATTGTTGGAGTTTCTTCTTATGAGAAGGTTAAATTGATACATTTTGTTCCATAAAGCTCATTTAATGTCTATTTCTTCAATTGCGATTCTTTGATTAGCCTGACTCGTAAGTAGTCTAGCTCTGGTGGCCAAGTAAATAAGAACATGAGCTTCTCGAAGTTCTAATTATTTCTATCCTCGATCCATTTCCATTTCTTCTTCGTCCGGAACTAGTGAGCTTGGACGATTGGTAGCCGCTTGTGACGTTCCCTGTGTTGAGCCAGAGTACGTGTTATTGTAGCCAGGTAAGCATATTATTGTTTTGGATAGCAGTTTATCCGGGTATCCATCCCCATGAATAGTATAGTGTTGGTTCTATTTTGGCGGATCATCCAGTTTCAGGGGAAACTCTGCCGAAATTTTTATATAGAAGTACCATCCATCAGGCGGTGGTGTTTACGGCAAAGGTATGGAGTTGTGAACTCCAGAGTTGCAGCTGTTTGGCAACTCGAAAGGGTAGTTGGTAGCTTAGGTCTGCCTACGTTCAGCTTTTAGCTAAATCTTCTATAGTCCAGCAGACTGTGTAGTGATGGGTATTCCTATTCAAATAGCTGCATGAGTTTGTGCTTTAAGTGGAGGAGTCTTCCTCCAAATACTGAATGGTAATACTAAATCTTTAAGGCGTTGATGCCACCTTTGTCACGACCCAATTTAGGGCCACGACAGAAACCTACAATGAGTGTCGATCACTGCTAAACCCACTAGTAATCAATTAATGATAGAGATAAGCTGGTAGCTTGATCAGATATACGTACCTATCTGCGGAAAACATAAAGTCTGGAAAGATGACACGACTTTAACTTGCTGGCAATTAGAATATTGGGCCACAAATTCTGCTATGTCACCCTTCATTCTGTCCCACCAATAAATCTGCTTAAGATCATGGTACATCTTAGTCGAACCTGGATGAACAATGTATTTGGAATAATGTGCCTCTATCATAATCTGTCCATGTAAATCTGCAACATCAGGAACACAAAGTCTATCTTTATATATGAGAACACCGTCAGTAGTATCCCTGTATGGCTACTCCAATTTTCTTCTAGCTATCTGTCTGTATTCAACTAGAACTGGATCCTCATACTGATATTGTTTTACTTCATGAAAATTTAGAGTTAAAGGTCTAGTGCAGCTTGTCGACAATCCATCATATATCTCTTTCACACCTCAACTTTTTGAGAAGTTACTTTAACATTATAAGTGAACATGTAATCAACTTTATTGCTGGTATTCTGCCTCGACTCATGGTCCAACTACATGTCTCTTTTATTTTCACTTTTTCAAGTCATAATAATTCCAATCCAAAGACAATACCCTGAGGTAGATGTTCAGTCTGAAGATCATTCTTGGTCTACATCATACTATCCAGTAGTAGTTGTGTGATCCTTATTCTTATACGATAGACCCTGTTCAGATGAACCTTCTACATACATTAGGATATGAGTAACTACGTTCCCACAAGGAGCTTGCGGAACGACATTAAAATCAATTGAGATATTGCATAGTGCATTCGTAAAAATAATATAGCTCGCATCAAATCTTCTATAGTGTGCAGTGACAAGGTACTTCAAAAGCTTCCCCTATTGCGTCAAGCGTGAGCTAATTTTTAGTTCCATCAACCTGTTCTATATCAAAAGGTATATCGAAGGGGTGATTATCGGCTGAATCATGTTTACCCATTCAAAGTTTCGTGTATCTTTGCTTCAAAAATATAGAACTCTCTTTTCGTGATCGAGGAAGAATCAGCTTAGTCAGAATAAGTTGTGTAATGGTATTATCATATTATCCAGATATATTTTATTCCAAAAGTTCGATATGCGTGTTATAATTCTGATCCTGTAATCAGGAAATAATACCCGTGGAGTAGCTTATGAAGGTCGTGCAAGTTCTTTTGCTAGCTCTGCCAATTTTTCTTTAGATTTAGGCTCGTTCGAGGACGAACGAGAGTTTAAGTGGAGGAGAATGAAACGACCCCGGTTAGTCGTTTCGGAAGTTAGGACTCCGATTGACGTGTCGATAATTTTAAAGTGTTTGTAATATCCATTGGGACTTATAGGTAAAATTTGAGCTAAATCAGGCCTCGTTTGGTAGGTATCGGAAGAAGGTTTCAGTTTTTATTGACGATAAATATTAAAAAAGAGATTTTTGAGCTCGGTTTTGCCGAATGAGCTCCTATTCGAAATCCGAAAGCGCCGCTGGGTTCGTATGATTATTTATGACCTTTGTAAACTTTCGAAAGTGAATTTCGATGTTGTTCGGCTAGTTTCCACTAAAATGCCGAAAGTTAAATAATTTGACTTCTTTTCCATTTAAATTCGCATCTTGAGTTTCGGGAACCCGATTTGGGATCCGCCTTCGCGAGTATGTTACATATATTTTGTATAACTCGTATGCAAAAGTTGGAATTATTTTGAATATCGTAGGGTACCGTTTTAATTTTCGTTAACAAAAAAAAAAACAAAAAAAGAAAAGACGAAACACTAAAAGACAAAACAAAACAAAGAAAATAGAAGTGACCTGGATGATGAAGAGAAATATATCCAGAAGCGAAAACGATTCAGAAGCAGAGAAAATGAAATGGCGCAGAAATGGAAAAAAATGCCAGAAAATGAGAAAAGGGGCCGGAGAAAAGTAGAATTTTTACCCTGAAACATTCAGGTAATGATCCTAATTTATTACGTGTGTTTGAATATGTTTTAACGGTAAAACTTGGAATATTATACATCGTTTTAATAAGTTCAATTAATAGTTTAAAGGGTCAAATGGACCCCGATAACGAAATTGATTATATATTCATACTCAGTGAGCTATGCGCAACATATAAATATAATTTATTTAGGGTTTGGTCATGTGACCTTAAACCCTGTATATAGGCCTGGCCTGCGTATTGCGTATGCGAATAGGGCATCAGGCTCCTAACCGGATTGCCCTAAGATGTGAGGAATGAAGCCTTTATCCCTATTTGATATATTTTTCTGCTCATTGAACACAGTGAGATCGTTTGGCAATGAATCCAAAAGAATAAAGCGGTTGTTGGGCAGCAGTGTTGGAAGAGGTAAGTGATTATATCCATTTCTTTGGAGGAACCTGGCCTCGTGGATTTTCTACCACGTGTTCCTTACGTGTGTCGCTGCCGATAGGCGTACTCATTACGCCTTAGCTTTGGATTTACATTTTATATTATATGTTATGTCTTGTTATTGGTATTGCATTGAGAATCTGAGTATTGTACTTTGGCTGTGAGTTGGCATCTATTTCCCGGCTGTCTATGAGAGTCCCGCGCCGGTGAAGGGTTATTATTGCATCACATTGCATTCATATGCATTACATTGCATATCATATTGGGTGCAGGAGTATTCCGCCCAGGAGCAGGAGGATTCCGCTCCATTGTATCATATTGAGGGTAGGAGGATTCCGCCCAGGAGCAGGAGGATTCCGCTCCATTGTATCATATTGAGGGTAGGAGGATTCCGCCCCAAGAGCAGGAGTATTCCGCTGTTATGTCAGATATTGAGTGCAGGAGTATTCCACCTCTGGTTTACATTATATCGGGTGCAGGAGTATTCCGCCCCAGGAGAGTGCAGGAGTATTCCGCCTCTGGTTTATATTATATCGGGTGCAGGAGTATTCCGCCCCAGGAGCAGGAGTATTTCGCTCCAGTTGGTTATCAGATTGGATTCCCCTCGAATGCATGAGTATTCCGCTTCGGGATGGGATTACGGGCACATGTGACCCTTTGCATCATTTCATTTCATCTCATTTCATTTCATCTCATTTCATACCATTGTTTAGACTTGTGGTACATAACTACTGTTCTGCTTATATGTGCATTGCTTATTTGTCTATATATTTCTGGCTCGTATTCTGGGTTGCGGGGATCGGGTTGCACGCCGCAACGGTATAAATATATGGACCGGGTTGCACGCCGCAACGGTATAAATATATGGACCGGGTTGCACGACGCATCGGTATAAATATATAGATCGGGTTGCACGTCACATCGATATGAATATATGGATCGGGTTGCACGCCGCAACAGGATGAAAATATGGATCGGGTTGCATGCTGCAACAGGATGTATTTCTGATTGTTGATGTGTTCGGGATACCTATATGTTCTGGTTGTCTTACGTTCCTGGTTGTTGAATAGTTTGCGATTCCATACATGTTTCTAGTTATTATCTGGCTCTACCTTTTCATAATTTAAATAAGAGGAATCTGGTTTATTTGTTTCTTTTCTCGTTGGCTAGCTATCCTATTCTTTGAGGTGGCTAGTCTGCCCCACTTATTGAGTCCTTTTGACTCACCCTTGTTTGTTGTTTGTTTCTTGTCTATCTATTTCGTTTCGGCAGGTTCACTCCAGGATTGAGTTCGCCATGTTGTGAAGGAGCGAAGACGACTTGAGCTGTCAGGGTGAGCCAGCTTTTATTCTGGATTGCCACCAGTTTATTGGTTATCATTTCAGTTTCATTTGCTCCCTTCAGGAGGTATCTGTCTTTTTTTGTACTCCTAGATGTCTAGTCTGGATAGCCCTAAACCTAGTATGTTGGATAGTCAGCTGTAATTTCTTTTGTACAGCTTACAGGTATCAATATGTCTGTATTTTTGTTTTAAGTCTTGTTCTTATTTATAAATTGTTATATTTATTTTCCTAATTTAATTGGTAAGGGTTCGCCCGACGGGTCTGGGGGAGGATGTCGGGTGCCCGCACGGCCTAACCGGATTCCGGGTCGTGTCAATAAGTCGTCATTTGAAGACCTCACCTTCATTTAAAAGGAAAAAAAAGTATTTGGTCACAACAAATTCCAACAAAGTTGCATTCATGAAATCAGTATTTTAAACTCTTTATACCGTCAACTGCATCGACCCAATCAGATTTGCCTGAAGCATTTTGTTGTATTTCTTCCCAAGGTCTATGAATGTTTACATTGCACGCCTTCTGTTTTTATCGTTCCAGTCTTGTGCCAAATTATACATGTATTCCAACAGGCGCAGTACTGGGAGATCCCTTGCATGTCTTGTGGCTGAATTAAGGGACTCTGTGATATTAGAAGTCATGTTCATTGGCCTTTTGACCTTGGAGTGTGCTCTAGACCACTTGTCATACCCAATTCTGTACAAGTAATCTTGTATTCTTGGTTCATTCTTTACCATATCTTTCATTTTTTTTTGTTGAATTCCTTAACTGTGTAAGCAAAAGCAGTTGCAAAAAAGTTGTCTTTAAGATTTTCAGGATTTTTTTTTGAACTTGGCCTTGATGTTGTTCCACAAATGGTAAATGCAAAAACAATGCGGCACATCTGGATAAACAGTCGCTGCAGCTTTCAAGATGCTTTTATTCCTATCCGAGACAATGCACATTTCTTCCCGAACCCCAAAAGTGTATCTTATTTGAATGAAGAACCACTCCCATGACGCATCATTCTCTGAATCAACAATGCCATATGCAAGGGGCAGTATTTTTCCTATTTAAACAGTTTATACATCAGGTTTCAAACGGAAAGCTGCATCTTATACAAAGTTATACATGTTTATGCATAGTTATAATGTGAGCTAAAACAGACTTATACAACTTTATACAATATTATACAATTATACAAATTGATGTCTTATGAAAATAGTCAGACTTGATACTTGCAATGGTTTTTAACTTACCATTTGCGTCCTCTGTGCAAGCACTCAAAAATGTGCCCTTGTGTGCTGCTGAAAGAAAGCTCCCATCAACCACCAACGTTGGCCTGCAATACTTCCAACCTTGGATTGATGAATTGAGTGCAACAAATGTATATAGGAAGCGCCCGTCATCAGATTTATGCAACCTTGTAACTGAACCTGGATTTATCTCCTCAACCATATACAAGTAACTTGGAAGGTGTTGATAAGATTCAGTAGGGTCGCCCCTTAATATTTCTAAAGCAGTTTGTTTTGCTCGCCATGTTTTCATGTAGGTTAATTCAATACCGTGGTCCTTCAGCATATCAATCCTTATACTATTTGCATTGTAGACAGTTTTAGGATCTATATATTTGTCTTTGATCATTGTAGATATCACAAACGCACTCGCTTGACGTTGTTCTAAGTATCTTTCACCAAGTGAGCACGTGTGACTATTAATAAAACTTCGCACCTTGAATATTTGCGCCTTGCCTACAGCTGAACTTTTGAAACTCCAGGTACATTTTGCATCAACACATGAAAGGTAATACCTATTGATAAAGAGCGTTGAACTGGTAAATACAAATTTATACACATAAATACAGTGTTGTTTTGATATACATATTTATACAAAGAAATATGTCTCTGTATATACAACAGTGTCGACACAGCAAAGATGCTTTCTGTATTAATATACAACTTTATACAAAACAGTACGATCGCGAAAACAGTTTTAAATAAAATTATACGCAATAATACAAAAACTACTTATATTAGTTTATACCAATTTATATCAGGTTTACTAAAGTATCCATACTTGAAAATGTGATACTTAGTGACTCAGACGAAAAAAAATCCAAATACAAATTTATACACAATAATACAGTGTTTTTGATTTAACTTATACACAGTTATACATAATTATACATATCATTCAAACAGATTCAACCAAAATTATAGACAGTAATATAAAGTTGTTTTATACTTGTTTATACAGTTATATACCAGAATAAACAGCCTTAACCATACCTTTTTGTACTTGATCTCTTCACCTTGAACTGAAACTTATTTCGCAGGGCATAGTGTTTCATTACACTAATAAGTGTCTGCTTGTCCTGGTAAACCTGATTCTCTTCAACTTTCTCATGTAGCATATCATCTATTATAGCACAATTATCAATCAATATATGTTCTGTATAATTATCATCCATCAATTAATCCACAGCTATGTCACCTGCCTCATCAATCTCTTGTATAAGTTTTCCACTATCTATACAGTTAAAACTCGTCGAGGCTGAATTAATATTCAAGCATCCAGCACCCGTTGACATCTCCTTCATCCTTACACAGAGCGGATAGGCAGTGAAATCTGGATTTTTTTTCTTAATTCAATGTAAACCTGAACACCAGTATTATTGTAGATCAGCACAGGTGGTAAATCATTACTCGGAATGAACTTGATTTCTATGCGATTCAATTCAACATTTATCGCGATCTGCTTTAAAATTTCTGCAACTAAATTTTCATAATTGAAGCTAGATCGAATAACAATGCAATCGGGGATGAAATTCACAAATTTATTTTCGTGATTCCATTCCCCTGTGTGTTGAATGTATGTTGGAAAAGTGTACATTGAAAAAAGTAGAAATTGAAATTCATAAGCTTCAATTTCGCATTATTTTTGGGGATGAAGAGTTTAGGGTTCGTAGATGGAAGGAGATTTTTTGCTCTCAGTAATGGTGTTTTAATAGGAAACAGAGTTATGTTTTGATTCAAATTTAGAAGGGTTGTTTGGCGCGAGATTTATCCGCGAAATTTATGGTATAATCAATGTTGCCATGCCGATGAAAGGTAAAATATGGGCCTCAGCGCTGTAAATTAGTGGACTGGGCTGCCTATTAGTGAAATTTGCCCAATTATTTATTATTTATTCGACTTAATATTAACATATTCGGTTTTATCAAAATGGGCTAATTGTAAATAGTTGGTGGACAATACACAGACAAAATATTTGAGGATTTCATGATGGGCTTGTATTGTTTCTTGTAGTGAGTTACTACAAGAATCCCAAATATTAGTGTACTAGAGTGATTACTATCTAAAAATAAAAAGGATTCTGTGTAGCAAGTACGACGAAAGGTCGGTTTACAGTTGAAACATGTGTTCTTGTTATCTAATGTTACTTGGAATTGAAAACAGAGAGAAGCAAGTTTTAATTTTAAATTATTATTTAAGATCAACTCAATTTTATATTATATTATATCCTTGATTGTTTGTCTTCCATGGTATAACAGATTCATGAACTTGGAATTGATAATTCCAACTGTTTCGGGAAACTAAGAATACATTATGTTGAATGGTTTTTCTGTGTGAACCTGGTTTTTTAAAAAATCGAACTTCTATTTAATGATGAATACATTTACACGTATTTGATTAATTACTCTCTTTGCGTACCTATTATTTTCATTCTACTGGGATTTGATACATGTTAAAAGACTGCTTACTATATATTTATCTTGTACATACATGTTGTGTCGTATGTGCTAGGAAATGACATAGCTAATTCCTGTGATTGAATTTGTTTTGTGAATTGAGGTAAATAGTGTGCACAAAAGTGGCCGTTTATCTTGACTTATGAGACTTACTCACTCCATGTTGGGGAACATCATTGCGTTATAACATACAATAGCCTGCCCAAAGGGGATTCATTGTGTGTTGGGGAACATCATTGCGTTATAATATACAGATTCATGAACTTGGAATTGATAATTCCAACTGTTTCGGGAAACTAAGAATACATTATGTTGAATGGTTTTTCTGTGTGAACCTGGTTTTTTAAAAAATCGAACTTCTATTTAATGATGAATACATTTACACGTATTTGATTAATTACTCTCTTTGCGTACCTATTATTTTCATTCTACTGGGATTTGATACATGTTAAAAGACTGCTTACTATATATTTATCTTGTACATACATGTTGTGTCGTATGTGCTAGGAAATGACATAGCTAATTCCTGTGATTGAATTTGTTTTGTGAATTGAGGTAAATAGTGTGCACAAAAGTGGCCGTTTATCTTGACTTATGAGACTTACTCACTCCATGTTGGGGAACATCATTGCGTTATAACATACAATAGCCTGCCCAAAGGGGATTCATTGTGTGTTGATGAGGCCAATTATATGAGAATATTTAGTTTAAGGAATCTGTCTGCCCAAAGGGGATATATTTCTAATATTGAATATTTTCTTGCCCTGCACAAGAGGAGGGCTACTGTCGTTGCTGCTTGACTCATCATTGTGATAATATTATTTTACGGAATAAAAATGCGGAAACGTAAAGATAGGAGCAAGACTCGCCTCGAACTCCCTACGAGGTATCCACGAGGAACTAAGTCTCGTGAAACCCTCGATTCGGGTCAAGAGTTGCCTGCACTATGCAACTATCCTCGAGTCACACTTGGAACTTGCAAATAGAATGATCGGGTTTGGTTTGAGGTTCAATTAGGTCCACTAGAAGATTCAACCCAAAAGGGATTTCTTTCATAAATTCAATGAGATACAACTCTTGAAATTGTTCATCAATCATCAAAGGTAATCTACTTGAAATGAAAGACTAAGAGCCCTTTTATAGGTACCTTACACATGTAATATAAAGTCTAAAAGACCACTAAAGTGGGCTAAAAGGAAAGAAATCATGTAGGGCTAAACTAGGAATTACACAACAATTGAAATAGAATTCTCGTCAAACAAAAGCAGGAGTGGGCGGTCCGCCCCTTAAAAGAGGCACCCTGCCTCTGCATAAGCTGAGAAGTTGACACAAGGAACTGGGCGGTCTGCCTGGTAACAGGGGCGGTCCGCCTGGTCCAGATCCAGAGAGCCTCCAATTCTATACTTAGCCAAATTTTGCCAATCTTCAACTAGGCGGCCGGCCCCTTCTTGTAGGCGGTCCGCCTCATCCTGGGAGGTCTTGAGACTGATAAAAATGGTTTTAAAATGCTCTTCCTTGGCCTTGGATGGTTGCTCGATTTGCCCCGCATCAGATGGTTGCTCGATTTTCCCCGCATCATCGTCCCCTTCTTGAGAAGATTTCATCCTCGAAATCAAGGCGTCCTCTCTCATGGCATTATCATCTCTTCGGGGTGCCCAATGCTCTCTTCCTTTGTCCCTTTTGAACGTCACTTTGACATAGACTTCTTCCAAGATCTCCCTTGCCTTAGCATGGAGCTTAGGACCTACAAGCAATGACAAGCAAACACAAAACCTCCTGCTTCGCAAGTATGGTAGTGCGAGAAGTGTGGAAAACACACTCTTGTAGTATAACCAAACATCAATAATAATCACAAAGAACAACTCTCAAAGGAGAACAACAAGTACTTGGTTCAATAAAAATATGCACTCAACACAAGAATGAGCAAATAGGTCATGGGGACATGGGAAATGCAAGATTAAGCTATCAAAATTCCCTTGACCCTTAAGCTCACGATCAATATTCCAATACATCCTCAAAGTGTGATCAACATGTGGAGTGGAGTAAGTCAAATAACCCAACGTACAAGTAACATCAATTACTCCACTCCCATTTCTTAGAGCATACTTACTCATACAAAGGGATTTCTTTTCACCTCCAATTTCAACACCTAAGCAACCCTTCTCAAAAGACAAGCTCGCAAAGAAGGTATCGATAATGGCTTCTTCTTCATCATAACCCCAACAAGTAATAGTAGGGTCACTCGAAGAGTCACTTACCTCACTCAAGTGCTCACACAATGGGTTGCCTAAGGAGTCAAACCCTTCACACCATGGAGGTTCCATTTCACTACTAACCCTAGTCCGATACAATCCACTACCACAAATAAAATTGCCTTCAAACAATGGGTTAGTGAAAGCATGCATCTCAATTTCATGGTTAAGCATAGGCAAGATATCAAGACTAGTTTCATTACTGTCACTTGAGGAGTCATCATAGACAACCTTTTCCAATCCATGTAATTTGGACTCCTCAAGGTCACTACTATCCTCACCATAACACATTGGCCCACCAAATAGAAGCATATCAATATGGGTATGATCAACTATCTCATATTTCCCTTTGTCAAAGATTGGTGGTGTGCCATAGCAAAGGTCACATTCAAAGTCAACTATCGAATCTACACTAGGGAGAGGTTCATTGAATAATGAGCTCACATCATGATGTGGCATAGCATCTCTCTCAACTAGTGATACACAATCACACACAAGTTGACTACTAGACTCTTCACTAGTGGTATATTCACTTGATGCATCACAAACACCAACTAGTGTTGAGTCATCATAAGACAAGTAAGTAGTAGGCTCATGAAAAGATGAAGCAACACTTATATATGAGGTACTTCCTCGATCACTCACAAGGCTTGAAGTGTCATATGCGACTCCTCCTTCACGAAGCTTACATTGAAAATTTTCCTCCTCTTGTCCTTCCTTCCAAAGATATGGTTGAGGCTCCAATGGCTTGTCTTCAATTGTACCTACACAAGAGCTAACATAAGAAAAAGTAGAAGATGAAGAATAGTTAGAACAATGGGTGCTCTCACTCTCAATTTTTCTTTCCTCACCTCTCCTTTCTCTCAATTTTCCCTCAAGGTCAAGTGTAGTTTGTAGTGACAATCCACTCACATCACTCCTCAAGTCCTCTCATTTTTCCTCTCTTGGATTGTCACCGGTCACTCCCTCACTTCTCTCTTTCTTTTTTCTCTCATTTTCAAGTACAGTGGAATGAGACTCAAGATTATCATCATTTGGAGTAGAGTGACTCTCACTTTCAACATGCAATGGCAAGACAATAAGATTGTTGGCTTCGGGCTCAGGTACAATAGGTGACTTGGCTTTAGCCGCTTCCCTCAACTCCCTCATACACTTGTAGTCTTGTCTTACTTGCCTTGGAGTCAAAGGTTTAAGAACATACTTCCTTCCATCTTGCTTGACCGTATAAGAGTTGGTCCGGCCATCATGTACCACACACACATCATATTGCCATGGTCTCCCAAATAAAATATGGCAAGCTTGCATTGGGACAACATCAAACATGATTTTATCTCTATAATTTCCAATGCTAAACTGATCAACACTTGTTTCACCACTTTCAATTCACCGCACTCACTAAGACATTGTAAACGATAAGGATTGGGATACTTCAAAGTGGGAAATTTCAATTGGGAAATCAAGGTTTGGCTCACTATGTTGGCACAACTCCCCGAATCAATAACCATTGAGCACACTTGTCCCATCGCACGACATCTAGCATGAAAAAGGTTTTCTCTTTGATCATTTTCCACCTCCTCTTCCATGAATATGGTGCTCAAACTCCTCCTAACTACCAAGAACAATTAAGGATCTTCTCCTACTTCTATAGCCTCTTCGCAAGGAACCTCCTCATTCTCGGACCACTATCTTGCTCAGACACCAAATCATCTACTACAATCATGGTCTTTCAAGTAGGACAATCTCTAGCAAAATGACCATAACCTTTGCACTTATAGCATTGAGTAGAAGTAGAAGTAGGATTGCTCAAGTGAGTTTTAGAATTACCTCCCACATGTGGTGTAGACTTCTCATACGGCTTCTTCACATCTTTACTAGCACTTGTACCACTTGCACCACTTGCACTTGGAAAATTTACGTTTGGAGTCTTCCATTCTTTTGGCTTGCTCATGGGAGTAGAAGTTTTGCTCTTGTAGCAGGTGATCTTTTCTTCGTTGAGCCATTTCTCGGCTTCAAGTGCATTCTCAAAGACATCTTGAGTGAGTGATAAGCATGAACCTCAATTGAGAGGCTATACCATTGTTCAAACCATTCTTGAAATGGATCACGACTTGTTCTACATCTTCGGTATCCATATGCAAAGCCATCCGGATCTTCTCAAAATCATCATAGTACTCATGAACCGTCTTGACACCTTGTTTTAGCTCATAAAGCTTCTTAAGTTGCTCTTGACGATACCTTGGAGTCACATACTTGGTATTCATGTGACCTTTCAATTCATCCCAAGTCACAACATGCATTCCCATCCTTCTTCTTGACCTCTTCATGGACTCCCACCAAGTAGAAGTATAGGTCTCGGAGGTTGAAATAGCATAGGTGCCTTTCTTCTTCTCGGTCATTTCATTTGTAACAAACACTCTCTCCATGAGTAGTTTCCATTCCATGTATTTTTCTGGATCACAAGTTCCATTAAAGGTTGGAAGATTAATCTTAACACTATTGAGGTTATTGTTGTCACGACCTCCACGGTAAGGCTCCGGTTGGCCTCCATAGTGGTCATCATAAGCACTAAATCCCCTGTAGCATTCCCTCCAACATATCCCATGGGTGGCCCTCGACCTCGGCCTCTACCCCTATTTACATTTCGACCCCAATTCATTGCTCGTCTAGGTTGATATTGAGCATCATACCCATAGGCATCATCACCATACTCGGCTTTCTCCCCTTCTTGAGCTTCATCAACTTGCTCAAGAGGTGGAACATATCGAACGAGTCTTGGAAGTAGAGCATTTCCTTGGGGATTGCCCAAGTTGTGGGGAATGCCCACTTGTTGGGGATTGCCCGACACATGCTCTTGTGGAGCTACATCATTCTTTAGCTCATACTTCTTGGCTATCTCCGTGAAGTGTACAGGAGTCATAGGAGTGCTATGACTTGTGCCTTCTCCGGATTCAGGTGGGACACTCGGAGTCCTTCTTTCAACGTTCTCAAGTCTCAAGCTTATGTCTTCCAACTTGGACATGATAGTTGCCAAGACACTTTTCATAGGATCATCTCCTTCGTTGGCCATTGTACCTACAAAATGAACAAACGTTAGTGAAATCACCTTACACACACAACTCACTTGAATGTTTCTCGGGTACACTCGTTTAGTGGTGGTGGATATATCACTCAAACTTGAATTTAGAAGCGTCACGTAGTTGAACAACAATCCTCAACTCAATCAATCAATCCACAAGTCAAGTGTCCTCCGGGGTGAGTGGAGTTTATGTGACTCAATGGACGATAAGCTCTTTAAAATGACGACTTGAGTGAAAAAGATTCTACGAATCTTCTTCGAGTTCTACTCTTCTAACTAGGCAAGATGATCCTAAAGGCTCAAATAATTAGTACTAATTCGAGTAGGATTATACTCTAATAGTACTAACCGGAAGCAATGCAATCAATAAAACACGAAATCCTACGAAAAACTACCCAAACCAACACTTCCCAAAATAGGCGCCCCACCCTTCTCAAAATAATAATTGTTACTTTTATAAGAAACCTGGTCACAAGCAGAGAGATCGCACCAAGTTCCATCTCTGGTTAGAAAAGAAGGATTCAAAAGAAGGTAATTGTCTAGCTCTTGCTTGTTTTGAGTCAAACATAGTTGATGTTCCCATTAGTTCCTGGTGGCTTGACAGCGGGGCCTCTACCCATGTTGCCATTTTTTTTTGCATAGGTTCATAAACAAAAGGAAGCCAAAGGAAACGGAGTCAAAGATTAGAGTCGCCACAGATGTCCAAGTTGAAGTGGAGTTCATAGGAACAGTAGTTTTAACATTAGATTCTGGTCATAAGGTTGTACTAGAGAACACTTTTATGTACCGTCTTTCAGGCAGAATTTGATTTCTATTCCCGTTTTGAACAGAGTCGGTTATGGTTTTCTTTTTGATAATGGAAAAGTTGATTTGCTTTTGAACTCTAAAGTCACTGGTCATGGAATCTTGTCTGGTGGTTTATTTAAAATCTCCTTGGCTTTTGATTTTGAATATAACTCTTTTAATTCTGAACCTCGCATTTTTTTTTCATTAGATATCCAGCTCATTCTAAGGGATACAAGTTGTACTGTCCTACAAGAGGAATAAGAATAGTTGATTCACAGAATGCAAAATTTTTGGTATTTGATGTTTCTGATAAAGATTGTTCACAAAATATTGTTGTTGAGCCTGCAGAGAATGATTAGACTGTGAAAATTCCTCTTACTGTTACCACAGTAATAGTTATGAGTGCACCTACACAAGTTGAGCCTATACATTTACATGATGAGGAACATATGCCTGCACAAGCTCAGGCACTTGTTGCTGCCAGACATATAGAGCAAAATTTGAGAAAATCAAATAGAGAAAGAAGATCAACACTGTCTGATGATTGCTTAGCGTATCTTGCTGAAGGTGACATTGTAGATCCTATAACTTACAATGAATCAGTTTCTTATGCTCAATCAAACATGTGGCTTGATGCTATGTCTAAAGAGATGAACTCTATGCATAAAAAAAAATGTGTGGGAGCTTATAGAACTCCCTCAGGGCTATTGGGATGTTGGTTGTAAATGGGTCTTTAAGACCAATAAGGATTCAAAATGGAGGATTGAACGCTTCAAGGCAAGGTTGGTAGCTAAAGGGTTCACACAGCAGGAAGGATTTGATTATAATGAAACCTTTTCACTAGTGTCATCAAAGGATTCCTTAAGGATTGTTATGGCTTGGTTGCTCATTTCGATCTAGAGTTGTATCAGATTGATGAAAAGACAGCTTTTTTAAAAGGTGATCTTAATGAAGACGTGTACATGAAACAACCTTTAAGTTTCATTGACACAGGTAATGAGCACCTATAGCGTATGTTGAATAAGTCCATCTACGGTCTGAAGCAAGCCTCTCGATAGTGGTACTTGAAGTTCGAGAAAACTATCACTTCTATGGATTTTGTGGAGAACAAAGTTGACCAGTGCATCTACTTGAAGTTCAGTGGGAGTAAGTTTACCATTCTTATTCTTTATGTTGATGATATTTTACTAGCCAGTAACAAATCATGAATGCTTTATGAAACTAACCAGTCATTGAGTAAAGTATTTGACATGAAAGACCTTGGAGAAGCATCATTTGTCTTAGGTATTGAAATTCAACAAGATAGATCTCATTGATTGTTAGGACTTTCGCAAAGAGCCTACATTGATCATGTTATCAACATAAAAGAATGTGTATTTTTGAAAATTTATGAGGGGGCCACACATACACATTACACAGTCAAGTTCTCTCTCCCATGAGTTATGGAGGATGGTTGTAAGTACACTGTTTTTATTTTGTGGTGAATGTGCAACCCAGAGAATCGGGTTGTTTTTGTGAAGCTGGAGTATTCAGATCCCACTATCATATCTCTTTGATTCTAGAAGTCATACACTGCCAATCTAGGTGAAATAGTTAAATTGAATAATCAAAATACTGAGCATTGCTCACTCTTGAGACTTTGTATTTAGATGAGGGAAAGTTACAACATATGTGCGCACATAAAAGATATCCATACGTTCGAGTTTATATGTGGGAGCATTTTATTAGTAGTTCGTTTGAAAATGATGACATTTTTTTAAAGTTTGAACAATTTAGCTTCAAAATTACTATTTTACCATCAATAAAATGATTTTTAAACTCCATATGTCTTAAAATTACTATTTACAACCTTTTTCCTGAGTTGTATTGTCATGTAAAAATAACAAAGATCTACATATCTTTTAGTTTTTTGGAATTGTGAATTGGCAATTCAGTTCTCTTGTATAAAATACACAGGGGTGTTGTATTTTTATTTATACAATATTAATGTTATCCCAAAAAAACTAATACAATAAGAAATGCCTTGCAACGATGAAGCAAGAAGACAACAATGGTAAAACCTGAGGAATGATGTTAGGACTTTGAAAATTCATCTTAAGTTAGTGTAAAATGAGGTATATGTGGTGAAGAACAATTTGGATGTATTAATTGATATTTTTGTAGCGTTCAGAGATATGGATCGTCTTTTTGAGAAGCTTATGTACATTGAATTGCAGAACTTTACGGACTCAACCTCTGGTTGTACCTCTCGTGTCCCTAGTAATTGTTAGAGTTTTCGTCATATTTTACTGTATCTTTTTTTATGTGTTTGTAGTGTTATATTTTTATGCTTCCAATTGTGTGAAGCAACTGTAATTTAACTTTATCTGTATTTATTTTTGCTCTAATTTTTGTACTTGAGAGGATGCTTCTGTTGTGTTTCAGAAGTATTTTTTGCTGTAATTTTTATCTCATTTTAATGAAAATGTCTGTAAGTTTATTTTTGTTGTGTGAAAAATATTGATGATTTCATTGCAATATTAGCAAAAGCAAAGAATAAAAAACCTAAGCTTATGGTAGATGGAGGCCCAGTTATTTATACTGGGATAGCAAGCTTAAGCCACATGGAGTCCGAATTTTTATACTAGAAACTATGTTAAACACAGACGAAGTCCCAGCATTTAATAATAGGACATTAAACTAAGCCAAATGTAGTCCCAGTATTTTATACTAGAATAATAAGCTTGAGGCAGGTGGGGTTTCAAATTTGTGTAGCCAATAACCACCTAACACTACGGTCGAGAAAATCTACAATTTACTACTACGTTGAAAAACAGAATAACAGAGAAACTCAGCTTTTCTTACTAGAATTATTATGATATCAATGCATTTTTTTTATTATACAGATTATATTTGACTTTAACAGTTGAACCAAGTAAAAAGTGTTAGTCTATAAATAAGACTTTGTAGTTGAAGGAAACTACAACATATTTTCAGTTCATCTACTCATATAAGATTTTCTTTGTAGTAAAAAAATATTTTCATAAAATAAGATATGCAGCAGGGTGATCATTTCTACAAGAAACTCATGAGTTCTTATTTAAAAAAAAGATGATTTTGTAGGTTAAACTTTTTTTATTTTTAATCTAATTTTTTTAGCGTGTGTTATTTTTACTAACTGTCATTGTTTATTGCTTTTAGGTTTTCTCGGAACGTTGGAGGCACAGACTCCTGAATAAAAGTGGAATCACGCTTATATTGTATAACGGAAAAGACTATGAGATGGGATTCAAGGTTGGAAAATACAAAAGACTCTGCAATGGATGAAAAACCCTTCTTCAAGAGCAAGGTTTCAACCAAGGTGATACCTTTCGTTTATTTCATTTGGTCGAGGATGCCGATTGGAATCAGATTACTGCTTTTGAAGTTAGTCTCAGCAATCCTCAGGAGGATGGTGGTGGTGGTGGTGGTGGTGGTGGTGGTGGTGGTGGTGGTGGTGGTGGTGGTGGTGGTGGTGGTGGTGGAGGATTAGCACAGAAGCCAATTGTAATCAATTAAGTTTTAGTAGTTTTGAGTTGTTGTTTTAGCTAATGTAGTTTAAATTATATGTACTGTGTTTTTGAATTTTTGAATATATTTTTCTGATGTTTAATATACTAGTTTTTATCTAAATTTTGAATGTATTTTATCTAGATTTTATGCATTGGTGATTCAATTATTAAAGAAACTAAAAATATCTAAATTGGAACAAGAAATTTCGTACCAAAAATCAAAAATATCAAGTATTTATAAAAATCATTTCAAAGACTACATAAAAAAAATTCCCCTATAAAAGAATGGTTAGTTTTTTACTAGGACACTTAGCTAAAGTTAGATAGATTCCCAGGAGAAATATTGGGTCTCTAAGGTTAACCAAGAAGGAATTACAGTTTTTTAATCTGAGACACTAGGCTTAATCCTATTGGAGTCCCATTATGTTTATACTTATAAAATCTATATACACAAAAATCACCTAACACTGTAGTCGAGAAAATCTGGAATTTATTACGTTGGAAAACTGAAAGAACATAGAAATGCAACTTTTTTTACTACATTTATTATGATAATAATGCATTTCTTTTACTATACAAATTATCTTTGACTATAATAGTTGCACAAAGCAGTAACTGTTAGCCTATAAATAAGGCTTTGCAGTTGAAGGAAACTACAAATTATTTTTAGTTTATCTACTGATATAATATTTTATTGATGGTAAAAAATATTTTCATAAAAGAAGATATGGACAATCGCGTGGAGGACCTTGGTCATTTTTATAAGAAACTCACAAGTTCTTACTTTAGAAAAGATGATTTTGCATGTTAAAATTTTTTCAAGCCAATATTTATTTTTCATCTAATTTTTTAGTATGTATAATTATTTACTAACTGTGATAGTTTATTGCTTTTAAGTTTTTTCAGAAGGTTGGAAGCAGAAGCTCCCTAATATAAATGGCAAAGCGCGTATATTATGTGAAGGATATGGCCAAGTATATGAGATTAGATTCAAGGTTGGACAATATAAAAGATCGTGTGATGGATGGAAAGATGTGGTTCTTCAGCAAGGTTTCAGGCAATGTGATACGCTTCATTTTAATCACGCATTTTCGAAAATTCACGATGGTGCTTCAGTTGTTATTTTTGAAGTTGCTGTCAGAAATCACCGGGATGGTGGTAAGAAAACACATAAAAAGAGATGAAAAATCACCGTATTGAGAACATGGGCTTAGTTCCTTATTGAAGCAAATCCAGTACCTTATACTGTGGTTATGCATATTTACTTTATTCAAAAGAGTCACAATATAAAGTACTGGAACTTAGTTCATTGTTGACGCATAACTACATTACTTTATACTATGCCTTGTTGTTCTCAGTTGAAATAAAGATGATATTCATAATAGTCATGGAATAAATACTGCAAATTAGTTCATTATTGAAGCATAATTTCAGTACCTTATACTGTGATTTGTTACTCTCACTTGAGATAGAGATGAAATTGACAAGCGCCGCAGAAAAAATGATGGGACTTGATTTATTATTTAAGCACAATTACAGTACTGTATACTGTGAGTTGTTGTTCTCAGTTGAGATAAAAATGAAAATTGAATAAATCATAAACCAGTAATAAGCTGTATGAATCTTACTATAGCAATTGTCCAGGTCATTTTACTGCATTTATTGATATGATGTAACTGTTTTGCAAATAAAAAATGCAGGGATGGATAAAATCTACATTATTGTTGCTTTCAATGGGAAATGGTCGCCATATTATTGATACGAAGATCATGACACAAGACTTTTTTTGCACAGTGAAAGCAACACATTTGAAGATTTCAGAAAAGAGCTTTTTCAAATCCATAGATTTAGATGAAGAAAAGTTTGAGGCAGTCATATGGTTTGATATGAATATTCGTGCAGGCAAAGGGGTACCTATAACAAAATAGACGATTTAATCAGATGCTTAAATTTGATGAAGAGTAATTCTGATCACAACAGTAGACGTTTCATAATTGATATTACAAAATGATCTGAGAATTTGATAACCCTGAAGGACAAATGATAATACAAATTGACAATGACGATGCAATTTAAGGTATTACGTTAACTTCTCCACCTGTACAAGTCAAACCAATAGATACTGTCATGCATCAGTTAATGAATACTGAAAACACAGAACAAGATGAGGTGGTTCTTCAACCACCTAAGACATCAACTGCCACACAGAAAGAAAGATGCCTTGAAAGAAGAAAGAATCACCTCGCCAATACTCAAAGAAGAAGCAAAATTGGATGCCACAAGAGTTGGATCCATTTTTCTGAACAAGCAGTGCATCACTAAATATTGCCAAACAATAGTAATTGTGCATCACTTTGAATTCAAATCCAAAGTTGTTAGATCAAGCACGAAATATGCACTGGTATGCATGAACGAAATATGTGAGTGGAGTGTTCGTTCTTCCAGGATTAAACAATCCACACTGTTCAAAATATTGAAGTTTGAGAAGAATCATAGTTGCTTAGTCGACGACAGAAAAAGAGACAAAAAACATGCTACTTCAAAGATTGTGCGAGATGAGATTGTTGAGAATCTACGAGATGATAATTATCCAGGTAAACCTAATTTTGTCGTCGCAGAGATAAGAAGGAAACTGAGAGTTGAAATCTCTTACAATAAGGCATGACGTGTTATACAAGGTGTTAATTTTATTAGAAGGACACCTGAAGAGAACTTTCAGCAGCTACCTGCATATTTATATGTGCTGAAAGACATCAATCCAGACACACACATTGTTCTGAAAAAAGATATTGAGAACATGTAAACAATGGAAAAATAACTGGAAAGTCCCATTTATTTTTCGATGGAATTCCAGTAATCCTTATTATTCTGCATGAAGTCCCGTTACAAAGAATTGCGACTTCCCAGTTAGGGAATAGCTAGTTTATATAGATACAGTCCCAGTATAACAAAAAAACTGAGACTCAGTATTTATGTAGAGGGAGTCACAGTACAAAGGGATGGGACTCCATAGCTATTTTTGATGGATTTTACTAATAACATTGCAACTGTATTATACAGGTTCAGATATATATTTTTCGCTTTGTGGGGCATCTATAGAAGGCTGAAAATATTGTAGACCCGTCATAGCTGTTGATGGAACATTCTTCAAAGCAAGATATTAAGGAAAACTATTGGTTGTAGTGAAAAAAGATTCAATAACCAAATATTTCCTCTTTCGTTTAGAGTTGTGGACTCAGGAAATAGTCTAGCCTACAATTAGTTCTTTACACAGTTGCGCATTGCAATTGGAAGCCGTGAGAATTTGGTGTTCTTTTTTTATCGAAATTCTTCAATTGCAAATGTGTATCCAAAATATATACACATGGGATCTGTGTATATCATCTGGAAAGAAAAACCTTAACAAAAGGAACGCTAATCCTACAGTGATAAGTATATATTCCACATTGCATCTCGTGTCTACACACATAAAGAGTTCGATGAAGACATGAAGCAAATGAAAGAAAAAGACAGGACAACTTATGATTACATCATGGAAGAACCACTAGAGAGATGGGCTGGAGCTTGCTTTCAAAGTCGAAGATATGACATGATGATAACAAACATAGTAGAATCCATGAATAATGTTCTGTTACAAGCTAGGGAGAAATCAATATTGACAATGATGGACAACATAATGAACAAGCTACAAAGCTGGTTTTCTCAGAGACGAAAGAAAGCACATGATATTTTCTTCAACATCAAAATGGGCAGATGATGAATTGCAAAACAAGATAAAACAGCATATAGAATGAATTTATGCATGACAAAAACACATAAGAAAAACTAGTTACACTGGTCGTTGTTTCTCTTTTTGGTAAATGAAAACTCGACCAACACTATTATAGATTTTATTTTTTAGGTTGACCAAACTGGTGATCAAAACTTTAAGGTAACGCATGAAGGAAAAGAATTCAAGGTTTGTTTAAAGAGGAAGAAATGTCAATGCCTGAAGTTCCAAATGGATGAAATACTTTTTAAACTTGCACTTGCTGCTATAGACAGGGTACACTTAAACAAGTCCGATTATCGCTCTATATGGTATAAAAGAAAAACGTAGTTAAAATAATATGAAGGGAAAATTAACATTATTGGACATGAAGAATCATCGGTTGTGGCAGATAGTATCAAAGAAGAAATAACAAAATCTCCAAATTTTAAAGTTAAGCCAGGGAGGAGGTAGACAAAAAGATACATATCAACTACAGAATTTTATAGACAAAAAATGAAGAGATGCGGGAAATGTAGAAGGCGTGGACACAACAGAACATCCTGCACATACATCCAGTACTTCATCCGTATTCCAGATTTTAAAGTTTTTAGTTCAATATTTGACTGAAACTACTGAAATCATTTCAATATACGCAAATTTCATCGCAACAACAAATTCGTTGAATGAATCACATATTTTACAATAAAAAAAACTGATAATCATGAACTTTTATTTGAATTCTCTATTGTAACTATTGTGATCGCATATACAACTGTAAAAAGTACTGTAAGTATGGAAGTTCAACGGAAAAATTGAAAAAATAGACCTCAAATTAAATATAAACCGATAAATTTTGAATCAAAATTCATAGTAAAAGATTAAAAATAGCAGAATTGATACATTTTTCATACGTTGTTATAGTTTCAATTTAAAGTTTTCAGATATTGATTTTGGAAGTGAAATGTTGTTTTGATTTTGCGAAAGAGTTCTAGTGTTTCAACAGCTATTGATCAGGCAATTAGTTGTAGTTTTAAATTTATATATATAAAGGGTAATTTCGCAAATTCAAAATATGGGGTGTTGTCAGCGTCAATAAAATGTAAGTGTACGGGGGGATTTTGGTTAATTCTCAATGAATTGTGAAATGCTCTGTTTTAAAAGACTCGCTCGGGGACTCGCCCCGGGGTGGGGCACTAGCAAAACGCCCTGAGACTCTCGGACGGGGCTTAGATCCGTGAGACTTACGCCTCAAGCGCCCGACGATGCGCTCAGAGCACGCCCAACGCCCAACGCTCGGAACTCGCCTTATTGAACCTATGCAAAAATCTGTCCAATTCCCTAATTAAGATTGTTCATTCACAATTTTCTTTAAAAATGAAGTTATATTCATCTATAGAAATTCAAAAATTGAGTATAACTCAATTAACAAGACATAATTTTACATGTATTATAATTAAGAATATCATAAGGATGAATATCATCTTATACTTAATCTAAAAAAGTATAGCCGCTGTTTATAGCATCACCACTTGTTGGTCTTCATGTTTTATTTCAGTCACTCAAAATTGTTAGACTTCAATTATTTTGCAATTTAGTAGAAATTTTATATTTATCAATGAAGAATTAATAATTTAAATTATAATAGTAATAAATTTTTATTGTTTATTCACTTTTTATAGTAACAAATTTTTATTTTCAATTGTTTAAAAGTTAAGGCCTTATGGTTTATTTGTATCTCATAAAAACTGTAACATTATTCAATTTCTTACCATTGTTAAAAAGGTTAGATCTTTTGTTTCTATAATTTTTTTCTTATTTTTAATTTTTTTGTACTTTTGATATTTTTTTGGCGCATTATGTTATTTTATTAATTTAAATTAATTAAAAAATAAGATCCATGGGACTTACGCCCCACGTCTCAGGACTTACGCCTCGCCTCATTATAGGTAAAACCCCTCGCCTTGCGCCCCCGCCTTTTAAAACATTGGTGAAATGTTGGATGAAAGTCAATTAGGGGGTAAAAAAATGGCTACTTATCAATTTTTCACAAACAATGTTCTCACATCTTTGTATTACTTACAATTTAGTATAATCACTCATGTCTGCCAGTAACTAGTGGCTCCAGGTTAGAACTTTACTTGAATAAAGTGTGGATGAATTGTAATTACCATTTCGACTTGTATATGAACATGATATGTTATTGCTCATGACAGAATAGTATCATTAGTTAAGAAAAAGCTTAGCAGACGGCCTGTCTAGCAGCAGATAAATTTTTTTTGCATCATTCTGCTTCTCTTAATGATATGCAAAACATGATATGCATTTTCTAGTATTTGTTGATATACTAATATTTTCTTTCTATTATATATGTGAGCGTTTCAAGTGAGTAAAAGAATTTCTATGGTTCTCTTTATCATTCTTTTTTAAGAATAGTTCTCTTTATCATTTTTCTTATGTTCACTCCTATTTTATTTGTAAAAATCGATGGACCGAACCACACCGACAATTTATTTTATTTGATTGTGTAAGAATATGGATCACGGGTCATGGGTCGCTCCAATTGGGCTGATCCGACCCGGTTAGGAGAAATCATCAATTGTGATTAAAGAAAGTTACCACATATTCCACCACATCTCCTATACTTCCTCCACTAAAGGAATATGCAAAGGTGGGGAAGTGGGGGAGTGGGGAAGATAGTGGGAAGTTATTTTTTTTGTTTCTTCCAACTTCTTTATATTATATATAAGAAGAAGAAACAAAAAGGAGAAGGAGTAACTTTTCACTCTTCTTATTATTCCACCAAAAAGACACAAACCAAAAGGAAGGCATTTAGTTGGTGACAATTAAACTTTGTTTCCTAATGATTCAAAGTAGACTTGGGCAATTGCAAGGTGATAAATGCAATCTTCCGATGTGGTGTTAACAGTTACACAATTCATGTTCCTGTTACCGTTATTAATTTCTAACAATTGGTATCAAGAGCCTGGATTAATTGTTCCAACTTAATGCCGATGTTTTATTTTTTTTGTATGTGTACAAAACATGAAAAGAAAATAATAGACAAAAGTTTCATAGTGGTTGATGAAAATATTGAATGTTAACAGCATAATATAATGTCTGAAAATTAAAATTAGTCTAGCCCATAAAAAATTTTCGACATGATACATATTTTATTTAGATTGTACTCGTTTGGGGCTTTCCGTTGATATATTATACATCAAAAACGGATTTAAAACGAGTAAGATATGAATTTTTGAAGTTATGCTGAAAATTGGACAGTTTTATAAAAAAACTGCGTTCTGTAATTTGATTTCTGCAAATTACTGGTTTAGAAATAAAATATGGGTTATATATTTTCATAATCTACTCGTCACAAGCTTTCCGTTGATATATTATATGATGAGAAACGGATTTAAAATGAGTGAGATATGAAGTGTTGAAGTTCTGCCAATAAATGTGTTTCTCTTCGAATGACTTCGTAATAGCCAAACTATTGTGATGGTATACAACCCTTATATGCATTCTTCTACAAGTTGTGACATATGTTGTCATATTGAATGGTATGTCCATTCTTATTGTTTCATTATTCCTATTTCAGAAATGGCTGAACAGGGACAAGCTCGACTTGCTCCAAGTGGGAGTGGTATTGGAAATCGAGCAAGAGGACAACGTAGAAGAGTACGTCGTCGTATGACATATTCCCGAGGACGTGAAGTCATACGGAATGTCCCCAGGGCGATGCAAAATTTGCTAAGGGATGAAAGGGCTATTCGAAGGGAGGGAGAAAAGAAACTTAAGGAGTTTAGAGAGTTGAAGATGGAACCTAATGATACTATATGGGAGCACATTGACCTTTTTGAGATAAAACGCTATGAACTAGGTCAATTTGGTTATATAATTGATGAACATGTAGCTCTTAGTATGTTGGCTGATTCACTTATAGAGCCTTGGAGTGAAGTGTTGACTAACATGTATCATGAGACATTCCCAAAAGTGCCTTATTATGTTTATTTAAACGCACTAGAAAATGAATGGGAAAAATATATGAACATGTAATGGCCTAGCTACATGTAACTTAGGTTGTTTCTCATTGTAATTAGTTTTTCAATTAATGAAACTTTGTTATTTGTTTATAAGATTACATGTCATTTTATTTGTTTAATTTTTTATGTGTGGCAATTAAAAAAAAAAATAAGAATGACATGATATTGAAAATCTTAACGAGATACACACTATGAGAAATGATTTTATAAAATATTAGTTGAACATTTAGTTGTAGATGATGAATGGAAACTTAGTAACCTTTCGATTCTATACTAAGTGTAAAATTAATATTTTATTTAATTTATTCGCCTAAGTGTGCATATCACATGCGAGAATGATGAGTAATAAATACACTTGCATTATTGTTTCATTTAACAGACTATGGCATCAAAAACTATCATTGCTGACTTAAACAAGGGTGACAAACTAAACGGCGAAAATTATGATATTTGGAGCCGTAAGATGTGGTATGTGCTGGAAGAGCAAGATGCTTTAGAAGCTATTAACCATGTCATGGTTTGCCCAGAGGAGGGTAACACTGCCCAACATAGGAGGGATCTTGAGGCTTACAATTCTTGGAAAAAGAAAGATGCCACTGCACGTGGAATCATTGTAAGCTCGATTGTGGATGATTTCATTCACGAGTGTGAACAATTCCCTACTACTCATGTCATGTGGGCACATTTGAGAGAAACATATGGCGGTACTACAGTGACCCGCCTTAGACAGCTGACTATCAAATTTGACACTTACAAGAAGCGTCATGACCATAGTGTCAAACAACACCTTAGGGTGATGTCAAACATGATAGCTCAACTCAAAAGTGCTGGTCATATTCTCTCTGATGAGCAGCAGGTTCAGGCAGTGATCCGGTCTCTTCCAAGTAATTGGGAACATCTGAAAGTAAACTTGACCCACAATGACAGCATCAAAACTTTTGGTGATGTTGCACGCCATGTTGAGCTTGAAGATGAGCGGCTTGGTGCTGCAAAAGCTATACCCACTGCCTATGTGGCAGAATCAAGTAGTAAAAAGGCTTCAGGATTCAAGCGTAAAAATGAATGGAAGAAAGGCGGAAAGGGCAAGGAGACTAGTGAGGACCCTCAAAGAAGAGAAACAAACCAAACCCTAAGAAGGGAAAATGGTTCTTTAAGAAGAAAGACAAGAGCAAGATGAAATGCTACAACTGCCAAGTGCCGGGACACTTTGCTCGTGAATGCACTGAGCCGAAAAAGGTAGCATTTCAAAACGCATCTCTAAGTGCTACATTTGTTTCTAGCACTGTTTTATTAACTGAATCTTATCCTGTGTGGATTGTAGACTCAGGGGCCACCGACCATGTGACCCGTGATCGAGAAGCGTTTGTGGAGTACCGTCGAGTACCATCTGGATCAAGGTGGATATATGTAGGAAATAATGCGAAGGTTGAAGTCAAAGGTCTTGGCACTTGCAGGATTGACTTGCGTGGTGGCCGTACTTTGATGTTGCATGACGTCCTATATGCTCCAGAAATTCGACGGAACTTAATATCTGTGTCTGTACTTCTTAATTTAGGTTTCTGTTTGAACTTTAGTCGCAATGTTGTGAGAATTACTCTAGACAATGTTTTTTATGGTTCTGGACATCTTTACGATGGTTTCTTTGTATTGAGTTGTAATCCTTCTACTTATGACTATTATGTGGACCGTTGTGTTATGACATGTTCTTCTAGTAATAGAGATGTTGACATTATTACATGGCATGCTAGATTAGGTCACATTGGGCAAGATAGAATGAATAGATTGGCGAAGGAAGGACACTTGAGTTCTTTCTCAAAAATTGAAATGCCAACTTGTGAACAATGTCTTGCCGGAAAGATTACACGTAAACCTTTTGGGAAGGCTAAGAGAGCTGACTTTCCATTGCAATTAATCCATTCAGATATCTGTGGTCCAATGAACGTGAAGGCAAGATCTGGTGCCTTGTACTTCATTACGTTTGTTGATGATTTCACGCGTTTTGGTTATGTTTATTTGATTTCTCATAAATCCGAAGCACTTGAGTGCTTCAAACGATACATGAATGAGGTTGAGAATCAATTAGACAAGAGTATAAAAACTCTAAGAACTGATAGAGGGCGTGAATATCTTTCAAGACAATTTATTGACTTGTGTAGTGAAAAAGGAATCACCATACAATTAACTATTCCTTATACACCTCAGCAAAATGGTGTAGCAGAAAGGAGGAATAGAACTCTATTGGATATGACAAGATCAATGATGGCGCAAGCTAATTTACCTATCTCTTTTTGGGGAGATGCGTTATTAACTGCAGCCTATATATTGAATAGAGTGCCTTCTAAGTCAGTTCCTTCCACTCCTTATGAGCTATGGACCGGCCAGAAACCAAACTTGGATTATTTACGACCTTGGGGTTGTGCTGCATTCATAAAAGATTCTTTTAACAAGTTTGGTAAACTGGGTCCAAAAGGCAAGAAATGTATCTTTATAAGATACTCAGAACACTCCAAAGGGTATGTGTTTATTGGTGAATTGGAGGATGGAAGTGTTACTGAAATTGAATCACGAGATGTCACATTTTTAGAAAATGATTTTCCTAAGAAGGGTGAAGTAAAGGATGGAGAGCCTCTTTATGAAATGTTGAACTCAAATGGTCAGCAAGTGTCTTCTGACACATTTGATGATCTAATTGATCAAGAGTATGGTGCTGATCCGAGTGGGAGCTTTTCAATACAAGATCCTTCTTGTGAATCTGAGTTTCAATTAAGAAAGAGTACCAGGAAAGGTGTACCTAAACGTACTTATGATATAGAGGATTATGTTTTCCTAGTATCGGCATCGGAAGTGAATGAACCAAATTCCATTGCCGAGGCTTTATCGAGCCCTGAAAAGGATGAGTGGATGAAAGCAATGAAAGAAGAGTTAGAGTCCATGAGAACCAACAAAGTCTGGGACTTAGTTGATCTTCCGCCTGAGCGTAAAGCAATTAAGAACAAATGGGTTCTGAAAATTAAACGTAAAGCGGATGGATCGATAGAAAGATACAAGGCACGACTGGTAGCAAAAGGCTTTACTCAGCAAGCAGGAATTGATTATGAGGATACTTTTTCGCCAGTTGTGAAGTTTACCTCAATTCGCTTACTTTTAGCTATTGTTGCGCGTTTGGATCTAGAATTACACCAAATGGACGTAAAGACAGCTTTTCTCAATGGAGAATTGAACGAGGAGATCTACATGGAACAACCTGTAGGTTTCATCGTTAAGGGCCAAGAAAATAAGGTCTGTAAATTGAAAAGATCTATTTATGGTCTAAAGCAGTCTTCAAGGCAATGGTACTTGAGATTTCATAAAGAAATGATCTCATATGATTTTACTATGTTTGATGAAGACCATTGCATTTATGTTAAAAGGTCCAATGATATGTTTGTAATTCTTTCTCTTTACGTGGATGATATATTGATGGCTGGAAATAATTTGGAGTATCTAAAGATTATCAAGTCATGGCTTTCAAAGTCATTTGACATGAAAGATATGGGTGAAGCAGACTATATCCTAGGAGTTAAGATCCAAAGAAACCGTTCCAAGAAATTATTGAGTCTGTCTCAAGAAACATATATAAAGAAAATTCTGGAACGCTTTCGGATGAGTGAGTGCAAACCCATGGATACTCCTGTAGCGAAAGGTGAAGCTTTATGTCTTGAAATGTGTCCACAGACGCAAAGAGAGAAGGATGAAATGTCTCGAGTTCCATACTCAAGTGCTATCGGGAGCTTGATGTACGCTATGTTGTGTACTCGCCCTGATATCTGTTATGCCGTAGGTCTAGTTAGCAGGTATCAATCCAATCCTGGAAGAGATCATTGGAAAGCAGTGAAGAGGATATTTCGATACCTGAAAGGAACTGCAGATTATTCACTGTGCTATGGTGGATCTGATTTGATGTTGAGAGGTTATACAGATGCTGATTGGGCTGGTGACTTGGATGAACGAAAGTCAACATCTGGATATGCTTTCTTACTAAATAGTGGGGCCATTTCATGGAAAAGTAAGAAACAAACTTGTATTGCTCTTTCAACTATGGAAGCTGAGTTTGTAGCTTATACATATGCAGTACAAGAAGCTGTTTGGTTGAAGAGATTCTTTGAGCATCTAGATATTGCAAAGAATCCTCAAGGATCGATAATTTTATATTGTGATAGTCAGGCGGCTATTGATTTTATAAAAGATCCTAAGCATCATGAAAAGACCAAACACATTGATACCAAGTATAAGTACTTGAGAAACATAGTTGCAAGTGGTGAAGTTCCAATACAATACATGCCTACACTGAAAATGGTAGCTGATCCTTTTACAAAGGCGATATCTAGAGACCAGTTTGAGAAACATGTTATGGCTCTAGGTTTGCGTAGGATATGACTAAATTTATGTATTGTAGAACAATTTAAATGCAAATCTATATATATATTTTTGAGTTTGTATTAAATCTCATGTGCATGTGATGGAATTTATTTGTGATAAGTGTGTCGAACAAGTCGCGAGATCGGCTCTCTCACACGGGCGATCGCCTCTGACGTCGAGGAACGTGCAGAGATGAGACCAATTGGAACCTTGAATTGTACAAGGTCATAAATAGTTTAAATGGTCGGTCTTGATTAGATTTCAGACTTATGGATTTGTATATCCTATATGACTTGTTTCGTAAGCCAGATGTGAGTTTTTCATAAATTAATGGATCTGAGGATTGTTTGAAGAAAAACTCAGGTTAGACATTCAGAAGTGTCTAGATCAAGATCTGTACGGTGTTTATATATTTAGAAATGAGACACACGCGCCAAAATTAGGCAAGAACACCGTAGCACGTGTTTCATACCATGTGTGCTGATCGACCAATAGGGTGATAGAAGAATGGATCCCTGCTTCTTCATTGTGTGAGACCCTAAGAAAAATCAATTTGATTTTCATTAGAATACCCTTTGACCTTTTACTGTCTCTTGAAGTACAAATCTGTGTTGCTACTTTAGCATGTTACTAATAGCCACGAGTGATTCGGCAATGCGGTGCATGTCTAGGAAAGCAGCTGATTTGGGATGAATAGATTCGAGTAGAAAGGGAAGACAATTAGAATGATTTATAAATTAACTTATATTCACAGGTCGACCATTACATTTGCCATGAGAGTTTCAAGTGTAATTGTGATACTAAGTTAAATAGGAACTCGAGTTCGCCTCAATCGAGGTTGAGGGATCAGATAAGTAGCTACCAGAGTAGCGAATGATGTCTGGGGTATTGCGAGTAATAAGATCCTCATGTTAGTAGTGAATCCTTTTCCGCATGTGATTGGATTTCATTATGGAGCTATTGTACAACCTTAACAGGTTTAGCTCTTATTAATGCTCGCAGGTCGCACGAACTATTTGCGTGTATGATTTTTGTTTTTGTGTTGTGGATCCAGCCCACTATGAGCGAAGTGGGAGATGTAAGAATATGGATCACGGGTCATGGGTCGCTCCAATTGGGCTGATCCGACCCGGTTAGGAGAAATCATCAATTGTGGTTAAAGGAAGTTACCACATATTCCACCACATCTCCTATACTTCCTCCACTAAAGGAATATGCAAAGGTGGGGGAGTGGGGAAGTGGGGGAGTGGGGAAGATAGTGGGAAGTTATTTTTTTTGTTTCTTCCAACTTCTTTATATTATATATAAGAAGAAGAAACAAAAAAGGAGAAGGAGTAACTTTTCACTCTTCTTATTATTCCACCAAAAAGACACAAACCAAAAGGAAGGCATTTAGTTGGTGACAATTAAACTTTGTTTCCTAGTGATTCAAAGTAGACTTGGGCAATTGCAAGGTGATAAATACAATCTTCCGCTGTGGTGTTAACAGGTACACAATTCATGTTCCTGTTACCGTTATTAATTTCTAATATATTGGTTTTAAAAATTTAAAAACCAATTAAATTGATTTGATTATGGTTTTGAGCAAAAATCAATCAAATCGAACCGTAAACATTCCTAATAGGAGGCAAGGTTTATCTATAAAAATCGGCCTTGCCGTCTCATTTGATACACTCAAACACACATTTCTCTCCACATCTTTCCTCTGCTTCTTTCAATATATATTGTTACTCTTATAGTTTTATTTTACAACAAATCTACCATTTGTTCAGTTAATAAGTCGTGATAGCTTTCCTTTCATATTCCAATTTCTCTCCCAATTTTTTCACTCCTTTTAGAATTCGTAGCTTATTTTACCCTGTCTAGCAAAGATATAAAATAGTACTAACATGAAAGTCCATAGAAGGTGGAAATTCTTGAAAGTAAGACAAAAGTTATCCACCGTTAGATGTAACCGCATATGTAAAAAGCACTTTTCTTTTTCTTTTTTTCTCTCTTGATTATCAAGACTACGCAGCTAGCCAATTTACCTGGTTTTACCTGCGTGAACCATTAATATGTCAAAAAAGTAGCCAATTTACAAATTAATCTACATCTTTCTTGGTATCGCATTTGGATATATGCCATCCCTATCGTTGCTGCTATGACTAACTTCTTCATAAGTTACCGAGCAGTCTATATCGCTTGACCACAATCTCTGGTTGCAAAAGATTTCACAATTAACACGAATCAGTTATAAGGAAAAAACTTCTATATATTAACATGCTTATCAATAAATGGAGGCTGACAGCCAAAATTTACCAATTCTAAGTTTTGAGAGAATACAAATGTACAGAAATCACTTGCAACACGAATATATTAAGTCACTCAAAACCATTGACAACCTCCAACAGAGCAAAACCAGGCAAATTTGGAACATATGTTGGCTGAGGATAAATTATGTACGAGACTTTCCATACAGATTAGCATATACAATCTTTGTGCGATACACCAGAATCATGCTTAGAACAGCTGCAATAATGCAGAGTCCCGACATTATCAAGGAAGTCAAGAAGAAGCAGATGGCACCTTCACACTTCAGAGGTTCATCCATGTTAAGGAAACTTGACAAAGCCGATGCCAAATTCAATTGGCCATTATGGTGCGGTTTAGCTTGTTTTTCGGCTTCTATGTCATAGATACTACTAGCAATAAGACCAGAGAATACTAATGAACCAGCTGGGTTGGCAAGAGTGAGGAAATTGTACAGAGCCCCAAAATTTTTTAAGCCAAACAATTCTGAAGCAGCAGCTGGTACAATGGCCCAATGAGCTCCATAACCAAGTCCAACCAAAAGAGTACCAATGTACATTGCTCCTGGCCAACCCATAGCAAAGATGAAATGACCGAAGGCCATTATGACTTGGGCAACAGCCATGGATGCATGTCTTGGATAGGCATAATCCCTGTGTGGCAATAGGACAAGGTTGTGTAAGAAAAATTTTAGAATTAAAAATTCACTTGAAGTTAAGTTTCCACGGATGAATGAATTACATGTACCTGACAATAATTTCAGAAAAGTATCCACCCCCAATACGGCCAAGAAAGTTCCATATGCTGATCAAGGAAACAAATACATGTGTGTTATCAGATCCTAAAGATTGGCTCATCTGACCCAAGTTATCAATGACGGTCAAACCAGATCCAGAACCAAAAAGTAGCGAGAAAAACATAATCCAAAAATCTGCCTTTATTAAAGCCTGCATTAAAGTAAAATCCTCTCCCCTATGGGGACCCCGTCTTCTTTTGATCCTCACTGCTCCTTCTGCAGCTGCTTGAGCTAGTTTTACTTGTAGTTGAGCGATTCTTTTTTGCCTTTCTAAAGCCGGAAGCAAGTCTACTTCTTTTGGCTTCTCGTCCTCAACCTCACTAAATATAATTTCATGACCATCGTCTTGTTCAGATTTTCCAGGATCTTGTTTTGGTGACTCGGACAGGAGTGCCTCTTCTGCTGGTCCTCTTGGCTCTTGAAAGAAACTCAAGGAGATTGGGATCACAACAGGGATTATCAAGAGTATGAAGAGAATAGCCGTGAAGATTATGATAACGTTGTGGCCAACATCGATAAGGTCTTCAACAAGCATAACTCCCATCAAGTAAGAAGCCAAAAGGAGGCATGTGCTGTAAATAAATGAAAAACTTAACCCATCGGAAGGCCTGACTTGTCTGTGGCCTCCAACAGGCCTGATTATAAACATGAGAGCAATAATCACCATTGCTGGTCCAACGGCAATCATGAATATAAGTGAAGCGTGATCTGGTGAATGGATTACTGCATATATTTGAGTTAAAATTGCACCACCTAAACCAGCAAATCCCTTAAGAATCCCAACCACAGGACCACGACTTTTGGGAAAATTTTGCACACAAGAGACCAAAGCTGCTGTATTAAAGTAGGTCTCACCATTTGTTCCTACAAATATAAGAATGCACATCTGCAGAGAAAAGGCTACGATTAAGTCAGCTGTTACGGATAACTAAGAATCCATCAAATTTGCTCTGGCAGATACTAATCAGTTAATGCCGATATATATCATCGATAAGACATTACACATTGTGATAGTCAAGCAAATGAGAGACTAATTTGATCAAACACTGAGGTGAATGAGCACAATCAATATTGATCATAAAGTTATTTAATGCAAAACGAAAAATCTTCTGATAAGTACTATATTAAGCACTGTGAGGATATTGTTGATATAACAGGGTAGCATTTTTGCCTCCATTCATTCCGAGAAAAATGCACTCACCTCCTATTGCAATCAAATGGATGTTTAACATTTTGCTATTACAGGGAAGATAAGGCAACCTGACCAATTGTCGGATTCACCGCTCAGAAGCAGTCTACTTCAGCAAATCATAGTGTTGCAACTTCACTTGTAGATTTACAAGCTTCCCACAAATAGAAATATCAGACAAGGAAAAAAAATAAGCAGAAGTCTTGAAGTGCTTTGAGGCCACTTGAGATCAAGGCTTTTTGATTGGAAAGAAAATTTCACATGAACCAAATTGGACAACTGCTACATAGAGATTTGATGCAAAAGCATACGACGAGTCGATAACTAAATGCAAGAGTACAACAACAAAAATTTGAATTTGAGATTATTTATTAGTTTGACAAACCAAAACATTTTGATTTAGAACGACAGAAGCTAATTAAGTTTTAGAACGCATATTAACAACTGATTCAGTGACAACCATATAAAGTCAATGCATATGACCAGAGGCCATTGTAGCCTTTTGGTTATGGGTTCATCTGGACCGAGTGATCCAGAGACAAAGTAAATAGTATATAGGAGTACATGTAATGTAAAAACGCACTAAAATTAAGTTTAACTATACAACGAGAGCAAATACTAAGAACCTTAGGTGTTGAACCTATAAAGTTGAAATATTGAATCGACCTATGTGCATATCATGCAAGATAGATCAGAATCATAAAGATAGAAAATTGAAAGCTGAAATTGGAAGTACTCACAGCCCATAATGGCAAAGGTGAAGTAGTACCAGTAACAATGAGCCAAACCCAACCATAACCAATAAAGTTCTGAATGGCACCAACAAGAAGGGCAGCCCATAAAGGCAATATTTCACATAAAGTGCCAGCCAAGAATCCAACACTATCACCCAAGTCCTTAGCAACACCCAATCGAGCAATTTGCTTCTGATTATAATTCAAAGAGCTTTTAATTATGGGTGATATGCTTCCGAAGAGATATCCAATACCAGCACAAGTTTGAAGCCACATTGCTGCCACGAAAACAAGCCATCTGTTGTTGAAGAAACAAACAAGTCTTTCTTTCAAATTAACCATCATAATTCGATTGAATATTTAGTTTCAAGTTTTAGTTATGAATGAAGTAGATGGCCTGGCTTTGTCTTTTTTCGTATGATGACTTTCTTCACCTTCTCTTATTATTATTTCAGTAAGCATGAATGTCGGGTGGAGAAGGTATTAGTAATACTATATTCAATGATTGTTTTGTTGGTCACTGCCGATTAAAAAAAGGAAAATATCAACAGGAGAAGAAAAGCGACCGTCTAATAAAGGAAATATTACTAATTTATGGTCCTTTCTTCCCAATTTATATAATATTTATTTTTTATGGCAGTTTCAAATTAATGACATCTTATTCAATTTTAATTTTTTTTATTATAATGATCTCTAATTACCGAATTTTTTATGGCTCATTTATTAGCTACAAATTTTAGGGATGGGCACTAAACCGAAAAAATCGAAATACCGTACCGAACTAATTCGGTATTTTGGTTCGGTTCGGTCCAATAAATTTTGAAACTTCGGTTTTTTTTTATACATATGCCATATATTTCTTAAATCCCTAAGTTACCCATTGTCACTAAGTAACATGATTCTACATATTGAGTGATTTAACTAAAGGTTCTGCTATTTTTTCTTCTGCATAATAGAAAAAGTACCTAAATGTTCGTTACTTTTTGTATTATAGTAAACCACAGCCAGGTTACATAAAGTCTGTTAATGGATTGATTAGAGCCGCACAATCTCTAAGTCTAAAAGTTAAATGTGCTCAATATATACCATTGCAAACGAAATTATAGTTTGCAAAAGGTGCGAGACCAAAAGTGCACGACATGCGTGATTTGAGAAAGAGGAATTAATAGTGTTTCTTATTTTCCTTCAAAATGTCTGTTATTGTCATGATCAACGTTAAGGTCTTAGTTGTCAAACAAGTTGAATTCGCCTAAAATAATTTATATTCTCAAGTTTCGTTTCTGCTGTAATATACTTAGACTTGTATATGAAATGTCCTAGTGTAAAAATCATTTATAGCACAATTATCTAAATTGAGACGTTATAAAATTACATCAGTACCAAGTGACTAAACCAATAATTTTGCTAAGAGTGTTTAAGAATTTTCAAAATTTAATAATTATCAAGTAATACTCCTATTTGACTTATATATACAATTATAGTTTTTCAGTATCAACTTTCACGGATTGTAGCTTCGTCATGATAATATCAGACTGTACGAAGGGGGTGAATAGTTTCATTTCCTATAATTAGTCATACTTTTAGTACTAATTTCGTTTAAGCTAAAAGAAATTGAAAGAAATGAGAAAGTGAGGACCAAATTATGGTGTGGTCGAGGGGACCAAATTATCCTAGTTAGTCATAGGCTATAAATTTTCTTGTTCGGACTTTTTCTTTTTGCCATAAACTTTGGTTTAAACCGAAACACCGATGTACCGAACTAAAAAACCGAACCGAAGTATAAAAACTACGGATTTTTCTACACTTCAAACCGAACCGAAGACCGAAGTACCGAACCAAATTTTCAAAAAAACGATCCGAAGTATCGAACGCTCACCTCTAACAAATTTCAAAAGTATTTTTATTTTTTAATTTAGTGTTCAATCAAACAAGTTTACATAAATTAGAATAGAGTGAGTACATTGAATCTATACATAATTGGATGTGTTTTACCCATGCTTTGATGTATTATAGTGATATTTTATATTAAAGCTAGTTAGTTGTATTTTGATGTATAGGAGGCTAATGGGGGCCAAAGTAAGTTAATTTGAGCAAAAATAGAGCCAAAAATAAAAATCAAGAGGAATTTAAAGATGTGGTGCATCGTATGACCATAGCACAACCCCGAGACAAAATTTTGATGAAGAAAAATATTTCCGAGGCAGTGAGCTAACTCCCTATCGCATAGCCATCGCATGGGAGAAGAGAAAAGTGATCCTGAGGTGTTTTGGAGTAGCTGTGCGTCGCACAGAATAAAGAGTGAAGTTCCAGTATCCCGGTGCTATAGTGTTCTTCACACAGCTATAGCGCCAAGGCAAAAATTCCTGCAGTTTTGTTAAGCGTGGCAAATTGGTCTTTTGACTCAAGGACGTGATGTAAAAGCAAAAAGACGATTTTGAGAGGAATTCTCAACCTAGAAAGAACAAGAAGGAGGCTAGGGCAGTGGAGAACAAGGATCTAACGAGTTTGATTAACTGTTTTAATCCTTTTCTTTTACTTTATTGATTATGGTTGCTTATGTCATGAATCTTATGAACATGAGTGGCTAAGTCACTCTTTCTAGGGCTTGATGGAACCATTATTGGATGATGTGCTGAATATTTTATTAATTTATCAAGCTTGACATTATTATTCCTGATTATTCAACTATCTTATGATTGCTTTCGATTGCAGAGCTCACAATTGAATGTGCCCTTGATTTTTGTAAACCCTTGGGAAAGTGTTTTGAGTTAGGGTTAGTTGAATAGCGATACTTTAACCCAAATAAGGAATTGTTTAGGGAAGAAGAGCAGGGTGAGTTCGGGAACAACGAACCCTTGTCGTGGTCACGTGGGTAGTCCAACTTATCATCTTGTATTAACTTAGAAAAGTAACTCAGGATAATTATTGCTTGTTATTGGAAAATACTAGTGGTAAACTAGGAGCTCACGATCATTAGGAATAGTCAAACGAGATTGAATGCGTAGTATTCGATATATCACTCTAATTGGGGAAGTTAGGTCCTAGGTCTTTTATTCTTGAATCTACTCCAGTAATTATTACTTGTTTTTAGTTAGTTATCATTAATTTCTAGTTTACATACCAAAATATTTATAAATTGTTCTTGAAATTGTTTGAACTAAAATTTTGTAAAATTTGAGTTACGAATTAACGTTTGCTCTCTGTGTCGATCCCGGACTTATTAAACCGGGTTATATTTGCAGCGACCGCTTATCCTTTTTAGGACAAGTTTTGGGCGTGATCATACATTGACATGCTAATGAACTTTTCACATCATCCGCTACTATACCGATTAGAATTTAACTAATAGACTTCTTGGTCTATCTCCTTTTGCATCGGCTAAACAATATCAATTTTATTTTCACTTTAATCACACTGCTCTACACTGTAAAAATCGTTTCAATACCTCATATGTTCCTAATATATTACCAAAAATATTTGCTGCTATGCATTTGGAAGAGAACCATCCATCTTCTATCCTCTCCCTCTACTTATGTTGGTTCGTCACAAGTGATGGTTGGAAATGGTAATCTTCTTTCAATTTTATCTACTGGTTCTTCATATATTACTACACCATCTAAGCCTCTTAAATTAACTAATGTATCATATGTCCTTCACTTCAGAAAAATCTGATGTCAATTCAACGTTTGTGTGCCGACAATAATTGTCTTGTTGAGTTTACTAAATCTGCTTTTTTCTGCTAAGGATAAAAAGACCAAGAAAGTGTTGCGCCAGTGTGAGAATAATGGATCTCTCTATCCTGTTCGCACCACCTCCACTTGCTCTTCTCATGTTGCTCTTTCAAGTGTTGTCTCGCCTTCCTCCCTTTAGCACCAAAGTTTAGGACATCCGGGCCAACGATCTCTGCAGCTTTAGTTCGTAGGGGTTTTGTATGAGCCTAAATCAGTTTAGGATTACAAATCGAATTTGGATTCGAATATAAGCAATTCTTCGTATCAAAGTTGAATAAATACACGAAAAAGACATAAATGCGGAAAAATAACTGTATTTCAATATATGATTGTGAGTACAAATTTGGGCAGAGTTTCAGTATCAATTTCTGGATCTGTAAAATGTAAAATGAAGTGCTATTTATAGATACCAGATGTTGTCCTACGTTCTCCACTACTTATTCATGGCCAATCCACGTGTGGAGCATTTATGGTGGAGTTAATGGGCAAAGTAGTGGGCTGAGGAAGTGGGCTGCAAAGCCGCTTGAACCGAGGGGATCCACCAAGGCGCGAATAGCTGACCTCGGTGGCAAGGCCCTATTACTTGACCGAGGTGGCTTGTCACCGAAGCTTAGCTTACGGCTTGCCTTCGGTGACGACCTCGGTGCCTAGCTTCGGCGATTCATTGATTTGCTTCGGTTTCAGGCTCGCCGATATGTGTTCGGTCGTTGTCAAGTTGCATGATTGGGGCGAATCCTCGCGGGTCGATTTTTACCCAATACAGATAGTCCCCCCCCCCCCCCCCCCCACTCCTCGGTCACCTACCGAGGTTACCGAGGAGTGGAGTGAAGTTTAGCGGGAAAATGACGTGGCTCGATCTTATCCAAGTATTTCAAAATTTGTCAACGGTCCGCGTCTCATCAGGTCACTTCTCCTAGACACGTGTCATCCATTCGTTGGTTGCCCGAACGGTCACGCCGTAATTTTGGTTTTCCAAACGTTACAATGATGATGATGCCCCACCACTTGGTTCTTCCATACCTATAAATAGTTGCTTACCAAACCTTTCTCTTCACTTGCATCTTGAGCGATTAACAGTGCAAAAAAGAAAAAACAACTTTCATACTTCCTTTAATCTCAAACTTCAAGAAAGCTTCAACCTTAAACCGCCACCATGTCTACCACTATATCTAGGCAAGACTCCAGTGATTCAGGTGAAAGGGTGCGAGTTCCGCCCTTGGCTATGGCCACTGTTAGCGGCGACGTCGCTGCTACTGCGCCGGCGGTCCCTACGACGGCGACAGAGGGTTGAGAAGTGTCATCTGGCGTTGAGGGCCTAAAGCACCGTAAGGCTAGGGCTATGCGCAACTTGGCAGTGGAGGAGGAAGAGGCTGATATGGGAGAGGATGACGTCACACTTGACGACGTCATGATAGGTAGTTTCAGTGGCATCATCCTCAGAGGCGATGATGACGGAGGTGATGACGAAGGTGACGACGCCGAGGGCGATGATGCCGTGGGCGAGACCGAGGGCGGTAACGTCGCCGAGGGGGATCTTCGGGACCGGTGATTCCCCTCGAGCAAGAGCTCGAGCCTCACCAAATAATCCCCTCGCACTTTGACAATGGCAAAGACCTGAAGCTGCAAGCTCAGACAGCCGACCAGGAAGAAAAGAATAGAAATATTCCTTTGAACACAACACTGACCCGCATAACTCAAGCTCACATAGAGCGGGTTCGGAGGGAGTGCCAATTTGGGCCCGTGGTGAAAGTGATCATACCTGATCCAACAAGCCGAGTGTGCAACCATATTGAAGGGCTTTCTTTTTCTTACACTTATCCTTTCACCCTCGGCTTCTCCCTCCCGGTGCACAGAGTTATTGATGATTTCTGCCGGGCCTACAACTTATGTTTGGCTCAACTTGGCCCCGGCGTCTGGAGGGTTGTCTAGTGCATGGACTGGTTAAGCATGAAGGCGGGGGTAAACTTCACCTTTCAACATCTCATTTCACTTTACTACCCATACTTCCATAAGGCCGGGGTCGTGGCCTTGAACAACCGAGGCAAGTTTGTTCTTCTTCACAAGAGCGAAGACCATGGGGACCGGGGTTGGAGTGATCGTTACATTTTGTTGGAGACAAGTGTTTTGTCCACCGAGCCTAATTTCTCCGAACGGTGGAATAACACACGTAAGTACTCTTTCTTTTGCATTTCACTCCTCGGTGACTTGTTCACGTTAACTGATCTCGTTTCTTTGTTGTCTCTTCAGCCAACAAGGTCGACATCGTGCCCCCTGAAGGTTTGACTGAGTGGGTTAGAGCAATGACCGGGGCTCGTGAACGCCCCGAGAGGACATGGATGAAGATGGCCGTTGATTTTGGCTGGTAATGCAAACGGAACGGTAAGCTTTTGGTGGTGTTTTATTTGGTAGGTCTTTTTAGGATTCTGACTTCATTTTACTGACTTTTCTTCCCTCAGAACTAGGTTTTCCAAACCGTACCATTAACACCAAAAAAAAAGAAAGAAGAAGAGGAAAGAGGAGAAGAAAAAGAAAGATGGGGAGGGGACCGACCTCGAGGATCAAGAACCTGTATCCGAGGTGGCAGTTGCCAAAGCTAAGGGCAAGGCCAAGGTCGTAGAAGCCGGCGCTGCTATATTTGAAGAAGGAGTTGGCACCGGCGCGGTGAGGTCGCATTCCGAACCCGCGAGGATCTCATCCTCGGTGGGGTCTTATCGGAGACTTGAAGTGCCGATTTCTTCAAACTTGTTTGCTTGTGATCAAGGTGACATCCTGAGTCTCACGCCTTTGTTGGGGCCGACCGAAGACAAAGTTGTGCAGGAATTTTCCTCTGGCCAACTATACAATACCATGGCTGCCAACGCTATGAGGGTAAAGTCCATCGCTCTTGAGTTAAGCTTCTCAAAAAAAATTTCATCTTTACCTTCGGTTCGTGGCTGACTTTGATCCTTTGACTAATATTTTCTCAGAGCTTTATTCTATCAATGAGGGCCATCGAAGTTGAGTCCTCGAGGACTGAAGAGGTCCGGCGCATAGCTCGCCTATGGGATAGGCAAAGGGACAATTTCAACGCACAGATAGTTGCACTGAAGGCAGATTTGTCCAAGTCCCAGTCTGACCTGCATGAGGCCGAGGTAGCTTCCGAGGCTAAAATCAAAGCCCTCGGTGATGGCTTTCAGGTTGAGCGCTCAAGGCTGGAGGCCGAGGCCGCGAGACTAAGCGCCGAGTTGACCCAAGCAAAAGGCCGATGCTGTGGAGATGGCCAAAAAGTATCACGAACAGCTGAGGAAGTATGTGTTTCATATCAAAAAGCTGAAAAGTGAGAACTCCAAGCTTCCAGCTAAAGATGCTAAGATTGAAGCCCTTCAAGATGAAATTTCTGATTAAAAGAGTAGGGCTGCAATCAAGGTCAAGAGGGCCGAGCTGGACAAGCGATGGGCCATTATCAAGTCTCGGCTGAAGCTGCTCAAGCGATGCCGCGCCGGGGAGATCAACTTGGATGAGGAGATTGCAAGAGCCGAGGTCAAATCGGCGGAAGCCCAAGCAATTATTGATGAACTTCCATCAAGTGAGGCCTCGAGCGGTGATGAAGACGAAGAAGATGATGAAGATGCCGAGGGGGGCTCCGAGGATGGAGGTGATTCTCCTGAGGCATAGACTTCTGGTAGCATTGTTTTGTAATCCTTCGAGCTTTTATGCTTGTATTTTGGACCTTCGGGTCATTTTTTAATGTAAATATTCTCAGCCTTCGGGCTTTTTTTTAATGAAAGATCATTTGTGCTTATATTTCAAGTGTTGGCTTTTGGATATACCGAACACCTTGTTAGAAATAAATAATTTACTTGCAAAACATAACTGAATTTAATCGATGCGAACTTAGAACGATGTCTCATCCTCGAGTCGATGCATTGTGCAGCTTCGGAGTGCAAGATTTACACACGTAAAATAGATGAGATCAAAGTCATTTTATTGATATCAACGAGCCAGAAATCGGCTATTTACATAGAACCAAGTCGAAGCGGACCTTGGGTAAAAAATAAATTTCCAATAAAAGCAAATTGATAATATGCCGCTACTGGGCCGATTTACAATGTACTAAATCTATTCTCCGGGCGTAAGTACCCGGTTGTCGGATAGATAAGCTTCGGTTGGGAGGATCCATGTCGACCTCGGTGTCAACCCTTCTCACTCCCCCCCAGTGTTCGGTTGTGAATCTTGATGAAGATCCGAGCACTGGAAATCGTTCGGTTCGCTTCCTGAAAAGGTCAAGCAAAAAATGGAACGAGGAGCGAGTTAGTACATTTCGATCGATGCCATAGGAGCATTGTTCGGCTCGGGGTTGTTGATGAATTTAAAAAGATTGAAAAGCGTTTACCTCGACTAGAAGTAGTACCGCTTCAGATTTGAGATATTCCAATTCAAAGGTTCGGATTCTCCTTGCAGATTATCAATTTGATAAGACCCCTTTCCAACGATTGCCTTGACTCTGTAGGGTCCTTCCCAATTTGCAACAAGCTTTCCCCCGTTGTCTTTCTTTGTTGACTGGTTTGTAGTTTTTAGCACGTAGTCTCCAACTTTGAAGTCTCTGAGTTTGGCTTTCCTATTGAGGTACGCCTCGATCTGCCTTTTTTAGGCGACTAACCGAACCAAAGCCAATTCTCTTTTTTCCTCGAGCAGGTCCAATTCTATGCGCATTGCTTCTTGGTTTGCATCCTCGGCAGTGTGGGCGTACCGAAGACTTGGTTCGTCCACTTCTACGGGGATGAGAGAATCCATGCCATAAGCAAGTTTTGTAATGTGATAACCCTCCCAAATTGTTGGGAGATCCCTTTTTACAAGTACACAAGCTAACCATGAAGCATAATAATCAATTTAAGCAATTTAAGATCAAATTCTAATCATAAGCTTGCATACTAGTTAAGAAATTAACCATGGAAAAAGATTGTTAATCTTACATGTAATGGAGAGAGGAGGGGGAGAATTTACTTACTTGAAGATGTTAGAATGAGTGGAGAAAAACTTGTGATTGATTCTAAGAATTAGGGATGATTTGGGGAAGATTTAGGGAGTGTTTTGAGAGAAAATAATGAAGAAAAGGGGAGGGGATCGGGTATAGAGGGGAGAGGGATTCCGGGTCGCGGATTAAAACCCATTTGGACCCGAATTTTACTGAAAATTGGCCTGGCGCTTTGGCCCACGCAGTGCGCCCCAACCACGGTGGGAAGTCTGCACGTTCTGCTTGCCTCGGCGCTTTGGGAGGCGCGGGGCGCTCCCATCGCGCCAAGGCTCTTTGCTTCAGGTCTCTTTTTGCTCGTTGGGAGGCGCGGGGTGCTCCCAAACGCGCCCGTACAATTTTTTCCGCACCAATTTTCGGTTCTAAGTGCGAATTCAAGCGCTGGACATGCCTCAAAGCGTCCCGTACCCCTCAATACATCAACTACATCTCGTTTAGCACTCCCGACACCTACAAAAATGACACAACAAAATAAAGACTACGTGACACTATAAAACACAAAACAACTAAACTATTACAAGTACAAACTCGGGTTGCCTCCCGAGAAGCGCCTTATTTAATGTCGTGGCACGATGAGTATCAATCATGGGTCCCTCAAAGTAATGGAGGTACGATGATTCACCGAACCTCCCCAATAATGCTTCACCCTTTGGCCATTCACCAAGAACATCTTCTCCGAATCAGGGGCTCTCAATTCAACCGCTCCATGTGCGGTAGCCCGAACTACTTCAAACGAGCCCCACCATCTAGACTTCAACTTTCCCGGAAATAACTTAAACCTCGAGTTAAACAACAACACCAGCTGCCCGGGCACAAATTGACGACGCTCAATATGCTTGTCATGCCACTTCTTTGTCCGTTCCTTATACAATTTTGTATTTTTGTAAGCATGGAAATGGAACTCTTCAAGCTCATGCAATTGAAGTATTCTCTTCTCACCCGCCAAGGCCATATCAAGGTTGAGCTTTTGAATTGCCCAATATGCCTTATGCTCTTGCTCAACGGGCAAGTGACATGCCTTAACATAAATAAGCCTATATGGAGAGGTTCCAATAGGCGATTTAAATGCATTCCGATAGGCCCAGAGAGCATCATCTAACTTCATAGCCCAATCCTTCCTCGAGGCATTCACAGTCTTCTCAAGGATTTTCTTGATCTCTCTATTAGATACTTCCACTTGGCCACTATTTTGAGGATGATAAGCAGTTGCCACCTTGTGGCGAACCCCATACTTGGCCAATAATTTATTGAACAACCGGTTGCAAAAATGGGTACCTTCATCACTGATTATAGCCCGGGGTGTCCCAAAACGAGTGAAAATATTTTTCTTCACGAATTTCACCACCACACTCGCATCATTTGTTGGAAGTGCAACAGCCTCCACCCATTTAGACACATATCAACCGCCACGAGAATGTATTTATGGCCCATGGAAGGTGGGAACGGACCCATAAAGTCAATCCCCCAACAATCAAACAGCTCAATCTCCAGGATATTGTTCAAAGGCATCTCGTGACGCCTAGAAATAGTACCCGTTCTTTGGCAACGATCACATTGCTTCACCAAAGCATGAGCATCTTTAAATAAAATAGGCCAAAAAAAACCAGACTGAAGTACCTTTGCAGCTGTTCGATCTGCACCAAGATGGCCACCATAAGGAGAGGAATGGCAGCTCTGTAGAATCGGCTCAACTTCTTCCCTTGGAATGCATCTCCTAGCTAATTGGTCAGGGCCTATCTTGTACAAATAAGGCTCATCCCACACATAAAATCTGCTCTCATGAAGGAGTTTGTGCCTTTACTCAGCTGTAGCCCCAGGAGGATACACATTACTCAAAATTAAGTTCACCATATCAGCATACCATGGCACCTCGGCTGCATCTAAAGCAAAAAGCTGCTCATCAGGGAATACCTCTTTAATCTCAGGCCCTTCATCTACATGATCTCTATTCTCCAGCCTTGACAAATGATCAGCTACTTGATTTTCAGTCCCCTTGCGATCTCGAATTTCAACATCAAACTCTTGCAATAGGAGAACCCATCGAATTAGTCTAGGTTTGGAGTCCTTCTTCTCAAACAAATACCAGATTGCGGCATGATCAGTGTAGACAACAACACGAGTGCCAACCAAATAAGATCTGAATTTATCAAAAGCATACACTACGGCTAGCAACTTCTTCTCAGTGGTGGTATAGTTTGATTGGGCTGCATCAAGAGTCTTGCTTGCATAATAGATGGAGTGAAAGATTCTTCCCATTCTTTGGCCGAGAACAGCCCCAATAGCATTATCACTCGCATCACACATCAATTCAAATGGCAAAGACCAGTCAGGAGCAATGATGATTGGTGCAGTCACCAACCTTTTCTTCAATTCTTCAAATGCTTTGAGACAAGCATCATTAAACTCAAATTTCACATCTTTCTCCAACAACTTACACATGGGATTAGAAATTTTGGAGAAGTCCTTTATAAAACGCATATAGAAACCTACATGTCCCAAGAAACTACGCACCCCCTTAACAGAGATAGGTGGTGGTAATTTCTCAATAGCCTTAATCTTCGCTTTATCAACCTCGATCCCTTGCTTTGACACCTTGTGCCCAAGTACTATGCCTTCTTGAACCATAAAGTGACATTTTTTCCAATTCAGCACCAAATTTGTTTCTTCACAACGGTTCAGCACAACATCTAAATTTTTCAAGCCATCATCAAAGGAATCACCAACCACTGAGAAATCATCCATGAACACCTCCACAAATTTTTCCACCATGTCGGTCAAAATAGCCATTATGCACCGCTGAAAAGTCCCCGGAGCATTACATAACCCAAACGACATCCTCCTAAATGCATAGGTGCCATATGGACAAGTAAATGTAGTCTTCTCTTGATCTTCAGGAGCTATCACAATCTGATTGTAGCCCGAATACCCATCCAAGAAACAATAATTATCATGCCCAGCAAGTCTATCCAGCATCTGATCAATAAAGGGAAGTAGGAAGTGGTCTTTCCTGGTGGCCTTGTTCAACTTTCTATAATCAATGCAAATTCGCCACCCTGTGACTGTTCTTGTAGGAATCAACTCATTATGCTCATTCTTCACCACTGTCATGCCCCCCTTCTTTGGAACACATTGCACTGGACTCACCCATTTGCTGTCAGAGATAGGAAAAATAATACCAGCGTCTAGCCACTTGATAATTTCTTTCTTCACCACCTCATTCATAATTAGGTTTAGCCTCCTCTGCTGCTCTATAGATGGCTTATGGCCTTCTTCCAAAAGAATTTTGTGCATGCAGAAAGAAGGACTAATCCCTCTAATATCAGCAATGGTCCGGCCAATAGCTCTCTTGCGTTCTCGCAACACCCTCAACACCTTTTCAACCTGTACATCAGACAACAAAGAAGAAAGGATCACGGGCAAGGTATTACCCTCACCCAAATAAGCATAATGCAAGTGTGAAGGTAAAGGTTTGAGTTCAAGAGTATGAGCCTTCTCAATAGACGGTCTAGCAGGAGTTAAGGTCAACGGTCTATCAAGCTCCTCAAATTTCTTCCATCCTGGGATGAATTTACTCTGCATATTAAGCATCTGCATATTAAGCATCTCCACATATTCTTCAATGTCATCATCCTTCAGGATATCATCATCATCACATAAGAGTGCCCTCTCCAAAGAATCAACATTAGAGGCCAAGAATGACCTCTCATCAGCAGTCAACTCATCATCTATCACTTTTACCATGGACAACTCTTCATAATGGGAAGGAAGCTGGGTAGCTCTAAACACATTGAATACAGCTTCTTCACCATTTACCTTCGTAATCATCTTTCCAGCTCTAACTCTAATGACAGCATTAGCAATAGCAAAAAATCCTCTTCCCAATATGAGAGGAACCTCAGGATCAGTTTCATAGTCAAGAATAATGAAATCAACTGGTAATATAAACTGACCCACTTGTACAAGCACATCCTCAATAATCCCCTCGGGGCATGTCAAAGATATATCAGCCAGCTGCAGAGTCACAGTAGTTGGTCGTGGTTCACCCAGGCCTAACTTCCTGAAAACTGATGAAGACATTAAATTCACACTAGCACCCAAGTCACACAAAGCTCGTCCAACTTCATGTTCCCCAATTTTCAAGGGATTAGTAAAACTGCCAGGATCCTTCAATTTCTGAGGAAGCTTGCTTCCAACTCTAGAACTACACTCCTCAGTGAGTGCAACAGTCTCGAACTCAGTCAGTCTTCTCTTGTTAGCAACAATATCCTTGATGTATTTAGCATATTTGGGAACATCCCGCAAAAGCTCCACCAAAGGAATATTTACCTGAATCTGACTCTAGATCTCCAAAAATTTCTTGCATGCTGCATCAACTTTCTGCTTCTGAAGTCTCTGAGGGAAAGGTGGTGGTGGTCTCACAATAGCAGGCTCGGGCTGCTTTTATATCACTTTCTCAGCTTCTTTCTCCACCTCTCTATCAGCATTAGGCTCTAACTCACCAACAGGCTTCCTTGGCTTTGGGGGAACTTCTTCTAGAGCTCTTACATTCCTCAAAGTAACTGCCTGCACAAATTCTTTAGGATTTATCACTGTATCACTTGGCAAAGCACCCCGATGTCTATTATTCTGTGCTCCAGCTAGCTGCCCCATTTGTCTGTTAAGATCTTTCTGAGCATTGCTCAAATCTTTTATATTTTGTGCCTGAGCTGCTGAATCATCCATGAGTTTTTGCTGCCCTGCAAGAATTTTCCTAAGCATATCCTCAACTGAATTAGACTGATGTGGCTGAGTCTGCGACTGTGACCCCTACTGTGGTGCATTTTGAAGATTATTTTGGGGTCTCTCATTGCCTTGAAGCTGCTCACGGTTATCCCTCCAAGAAAAATTAGGGTGATTACGCCAACCGGTGTTATAGCTATTACCATATTGATTTCGATTCTGACCTTGTGACCTGTTCTGATTACCCACATAATACACTGACTCTGGATTAGATGGACAGACGTCAGTGGCATGATCCTCTCCACAAATCTCGCAAAAGACTTGAAGTTGTTGCACTGGAGCTGCAGGTTGTTGAGTCTGCGGCAGAGCTAGCTTGCTGATTTGATTGGAAATAGCATCCATTTTCGCCCTCAGCTCTGAAACTGCATCTAATTAAAGTACCCCAGCAGATTTCTGCGCAGTATCTCTACCAACACCCTGCCAATCAGGATTGCTCTGCGAAAACTTGTCAAGTAAATCATAGATTTGGTCAAAATTTAAGGCCAGTACTTGGCCTCCAGCAGCAGCATCTACCACGATCTTAGTTTGCGCATTCAACCCCTCAACAAAAGTGTGTGTAATAACCTCATTGGATTAGTTGTGGTGTGGACAATCTCTCAATAGAGCTTTAAATCGCTCCCAGGCTGAATACAAAGATTCTCCTTCTATTCGTCTGAAGGACATAATTTCACTCCTCAGCCGGGCTGACTTGGCAGATGGATAAAATTTAGCCAAGAACTTCTTAGCCAAATCCTCCCAACTAGTGATAGACCCAGGCTTTTCAGCCTTTAACCACTTCCTTGCTGCCCCAATCAGTGAAAACGGGAACAACGTCAGGCGAACATAATCAGTAGGAACTCCCGATGGTGTATAAGTATCACTGATCTCCAGGAAATTCTGAATGTGTTGCTGCGGATCTTCATGAAGTAATCCAGCAAATTGCCCAGTCACATGCATCAACTGAATCATGCCGGGCTTAATCTCAAAGTGCCCGGTGATAGCGGGCTTCACAATACTCGACGCTAATCCCCCAAGGCTGGGAAGAGCAACATCTCGCACTGCTAGTGCTCGTTCTTCTGTCATTCCAGTGGGTAAGGAAGCAAGTACAATTGCTACTGCTTTTCAGTCTCTCGCTTCTCTTCTTACCCTTCTCAAGGTCCTTTCAGGCTCGGGATCAAAAAATTCGAATGGTTCGTCCTTTCTATTCCTTTGCATGCAAAACCTGTTTCCTGAAACAGCACAAGAAACTCAACAAAAAATTAAACCTGAATAGATAATAAGTAATCGTTCAAAAAGAAATCAGTCAATAATTAGTCCCCGGCAACGGCGCCAAAAACTTGTTGCTCCCAACGCACACACAAGTATACGTGGTCGACAAGTAATAAAATAATAAGTAGAATATCGATCCCACGAGGACTATTCAGACTGACACTTAACAAACAATTTCTAACAACTATTCAGGGATCTTTTCCAATAGTGAGAGTTTTAGTAACTAAAAAGCAGTAATTAAAATGATGGAAGTTTAGTCAAACAATGGTGCAAACCTTGGTTGTTAACAATTAAAGAAGACGGTCCAGGGCCAGAGTTACGAACAATCCAATTGAGTTTTCCAATTGATTCCACTTCTTAAATCCCGGATTACTAACTAACAGATTAAATGTACCCGTGAAAACCTTTCAATTCTTCACGGTCTATGCAGGCTACTCCAATTCCTATATGTCTATGGGTTGAATCACGTGCACGCATGAACGAATTTTGTAATTAGCTAAACTAGGCGAGCAAGTATATGTCTATCCTACTCATAAATTGGTTCACCGATGCCCGAGTTCACAAACTAGTCCTACTCTTTCTTATTACGTAATTAAATTCCCTCTTTCGAGTTCAATCTAAAAACCATAGATAATGCATAATTATCGAGCTCTAACAATTAAGCAAGTGAAATCAAGAAAGAATAAGCAACTCGTTATGGGATTCAATCAATGGAAATCAATCTTCAAACATCAACTTTCATGAAATACTCTAACCCTAGAACGTAAGAATTGGCCACACATATTCATAATCACAAGGAAATGAATTGATGAAATAATGATGTAAATGATTAAATAGATGAAAGATTAGGAATAAACCCTTGTTCAATGAAGTATGGTGCTCTCAAATTGCTCCAAAGTCTGAACTTCTATAAAAAAACTAAGTAAAAGTGTATTTATAGGGTTTACAAAGGCCTACAAATAAGTTACACCTAAGCCTAGACGAAATAGGAAGTCCAAAAACGCTCCAGGGGCGCTATAACTGGCGCCGCGCGCCCCCGAATGCGCCTACACATGCAGAACCCATTGAAATCTGGGCGCCTTGGCCACGCCCCGCGCTGGGAAAAGCGCCAGAAGCTGAGTGCTTTGGGAGGCGCGCCGCATGGCTTACCGAGCCAGGCAAAATCCTGCTCCTCCTTGCTCCGCAGCTCGTGTCATGTCATGCCTTCAGGTGCTCGATCCAATCCTCAATCAAAATCCAATCATTTCTTGCTCGATCATGCTCTTTAAAGCTCCGATCGCACTTTATAACGACCTACAGACATGTGACACAATATCAGTGCAAAATCACATTCATAAACTAGAAAATGGGCGAATTAAATGCTCAAACGTGAGGAAATATTAAAGAAATATAGGCATAAAATGCCAAACATCAGTCATTCCGAACATGGGGAGATGTTCGGAAAGACAGACCTTTCCTTCACTCACTTATACCCCAATTTATTTTTATCTCTTATATTTTCTGCAGTATGTTGAAGTTGTGATGACAATGATACGGGAGAGGCATTTGAATTACCCCTATCATTACTATCAAAGTGATCTCATTTTGGATATGGCATTCTTGACAAACATGAAAAAATGCTACTACCAACAGGAAGTAGATGCGCAAAAAAATAAAGTACCGCTTGATCTGGCATTGAAGACGTATAAGTTTGATGATGATTACTCTTAAGTATGCAGATGGAAGGCTACCCTACCCAGGGGTAGGTGTTAAGAGGATCTTCGTCGTCTTCAACATCAACGACAATCACTACATGACGGTAGTGTTTGACATGGTTGAAGCGAAGGTTTGGGTGTATGATTGCAATCATGGTGTTAATAATTATGAACACTTCTTGCCAATAATTGTCCCCATTCTCTACATCTTCCCGATCTATGTCAGAAATTCTAAGCTATTCAAAGACTTGGATCTGAAGTGTAAGGAAGGAGACATCTGGTCGTTTGAGAGAGTGCCAAGATCACTTTGTCCACAAAATCTAACATCGAAATCATGTGGAATGTTCGCGTTGATGTACATTGAGCATCTAATTACAAACACCCCCTTGGACAAATTTTTTGACAATGTAGCTGATCAGTGGAGGCGACGTTTAGCCGTTTGTATTTTTGACGGCAAAATGAAACCTTGATTTGGGTATATGTAATATTTGGATAATCTTTTAACTTTTATTTTGGTTATGTAATTAGGTATGGATGACTTTTATTTTCTTAGCCAAGTAATAGCTTTTGATTTTCTTTAAAGGATAGCTTAATTAGTCGCAATTAAAAAAATATTCAAATATATTGGTCAGTTGTTCAGCATTCGACAGAAAATGATATAGTAAAATTTAGACGATTATTACTTATGCTCCAGAACGACATATTGTTGTTCCTAAAAAATGATGGGATGTTACAAACATCTGAAACATTTATATAAGTTTACCCTGGAACAATATTACTTCGTTCTGGAACGATAAGTCGTTCCTTAATAAAACCAATGATGTTACCAATGTCATTCGACTCCCCCACTTATGTTCTACAGAAAATGAAAAATACATATTATATCGAGACACAAACGGCACAATAACATTATAAACATATAAAATTATAACTAAAATAAACATAAGCAATCGAACTTAGGGTGCATGTTGTGGAGCTTGTTGTGGTGCTTCAGATGGTGTTCCTGGTGGTGTGGAGTATGGGACATAATCAATTCCCTTTTCAGCAAGCAGCCCTTTAAGCATTCTCTTCATCCATCTTATGTCCCTTCTATAATCATGAAAGAATTCTTCGAATTTGAATTTCCATTCCCACACTTCATACCTTAGTTGGTCCAAGCCATCGTTCGAATTTTTAGAATCTGAATGTGAACTCGAAGAAGGAACTCTAGGCTATTTTGAACTCGATGCTCCTCTTATCGGTGCTCCCCTTGTTTTTGGTCGACGAGGTATTTTGAAATATGTGGAATCAATGTGTGACTGTTGGGTATTTATAAGAGTAAAGTGGAAATCGACGAGTCTGTTGGGAATGGTTTTATGGAAAGTGACTTTTGACGAAACTCGTAACCGATATGTACTACTCAAAAGAGTGCAACTGCTAATTGAAACTGTTGTGCCTTTTAGATTTTAACTTGATGTTCGGAATATTTATATGTCGTTCGGTATATTGTGCTTATTTAATTATAGATGGATTAATCTTTTAGAAAATGAACAGAGCATATAAATTGTTCCTCATTTGTTCAGAACGACATAATAGTGTTCCACGAGTAAACATGATGTTCCAAACATGAATATCTTATTGTATAAAGGTTGTTTATATTCCAGAACGACAGAATAACTTTCTGAACGTAAACACAGATGTTCTAAACATATAGATGTTCTAAACGGATTATACACTTATTTACAGAAACTAGGCAAACATATCCTTCATTGATCAAAATTTTCAGCGCTTTACAAAAAGAATGCTAGATATATTAGCATTCAAACAGAGAAGCTGCACATCAGTGTCAGTGCTTTACAAAAGGAATGCTAGTTATAATAGCATTCTAACAAAAGAAACTAGATGGTAAACATTCAAAAAGAAATTATATAATAAACATTAATAGGAACATCCAAATCTAGCGTGAAGAAGATGAGTAGAAGTCATTTATAGTGATAGTGATCATAATTTGTCACTCTTACAAGTATAGTGGGTCATTTCCACTCATATTGATCATCATTTGTCACTATAACTACTTTAATTGGCCATTTCTACTCATATTGATCATCATTTTTAACTACAACAAGTATAGTGGTTCATTTCTAAACATAATGATCATCATTTGTCACTCTTAAAAGTATAGTGGGTCATTTCTACTCATAATGATCATTATTTGTCACTCTAACAACTCTAATTGGCCATTTCTACTCATAATGAACATCATTTGTCACTCTAACAAGTATAGCGGGTCATTTCTAGTCATAATGATCATCATTTGTCACTCCAACAAGTATAGTGGGTCATTTCTACTCATAATGATCGTCATTTGTCACTCTAATAACTCTATTTGGCCATTTCTACTCATAATGATCATCATTTGTCACTCTAACAAGTATAGTGGGTCATTTCTAGGTATAATGATCATCATTTGTCACTCTAACATGTATAGTGGGTCATTTCTAATCATAATGATCATCATTTGTCACTCTAACAATTCTAATTGGCCATTTCTACTCATAATCATCATCATTTGTCACTCTAACAACTCTAACAATTCTAATTGGCCATTTCTACTCATAATCATCATCATTATTTGTCACTCTAACAAATATAGTGGGTCATTGCTAGGTATAATGATCATCATTTGTCACTCTAACATATATAGTGGGTCATTTCTAGTGATAATCATCATCATTTGTCACTCTAACAACTCTAATTGGCCGTTTCTACTCATAATGATCATCATTTGTCACTCTAACAAGTACAGTGGGTCATTTCTAGGTATAATGATCATTATTTGTCACTCTAACATGTATAGTGGGTCATTTCTACTCATAATGATCTTCATTTGTCACTCTAACAAGTATAGTGGGTCATTTCTAGGTATAATGATTATTATTTGTCACTCTAACATGTATAGTGGGTCATTTCTACTCATAATGATCATCATTTGTCACTCTAACAAGTAAAATTTGTCATTTCTAGTGATAATCATCATCATTTGTCACTCTAAGTGGTCTTTGTGATGAAAGTTGATGAATTTATCACTCTTACAAGTATAATTTGTCACTTATAGTTATATAATCATCATAATTTCTCACTCTAACTACTCTAATTGTAAAAAAATTTGATGAAGATAGAAACCGCGCTTGGAACGACACATAAAATGTGACAAACATCTATTTGATGATCGAAACAAGACTATATGTATGGATCATTATTTCTCACTATAACAAGTATAATTGGTCATTGATAGTGATAGTGGTTATCATTTGTCACTCTTACAAGTATAGTGGATCATTTATACTCATGTTGATCATCATTTGTCACTCTCACAACTTTAACTGGTCATTTCTACTCATAATGATCATTATTTCTCATTCTAACAAGTATAGTGGGTCATTTCCACTCATAATAATCATCATTTGTCACTCTAAAAACTCTAATTGGCCATTTCTACTCATAATGATCGTCATTTGTAACTCTAACATGTATTGTAGGTCATACAAGATCCGTTCCGAACATACAGTTTAGTGTTGGAACATATTGTCTATGTCCGAACTAACTGTATGAATTTATTAACCTTTCTAGAAATGGAGGATTAGAACAAGTTGTCGTTTGGAATATCGTATTGTAATATCCTAAACGACAGTTGATGTGTTGCGAACTATAAGCAAATATGATGGTTTGGAGACAATTTAACAGTACTAATTAAAGACCTTCATAGTAATATTAATTGAACAAAGATAACAAAATCATATTCATAAAAAGTACAACTACTTAGACAATTAATATATAATAGCGTCTTCGTTATAAATTTGGCCTCCACCGAAGTGATTCTACAAAACCCTCTCAATCCGATCTAAGTGCAATTGCATCTGCTCAAGTTTTGTCTCGATTGTTTGAATGGACCTCTCACAATTATCTGCTACTTCCTTGATGTCAACAACTTCAAAATGCACGTCTAGCAGTCTTGCTGGAAGCGACTTGTCTGGAGGGTCTCGGATCGGTGGTACTTATTCCATGGATCATTAAATGCATCATATGCCATCTGCATGAAAAGCTGTTTAAAATGTTAAAAAGAATCAAAGTGAAGTTATGTTTAAGGAAATATAAACATATTAGATTTTAGAAAAAACGTAGAAAATATGGAAAAATTGAGTACCTCAACTTGTTCTTCCTTGATATAGAAACTGAGGATCACTAGAAAATGAACGTAATACCTGGTAATGCGAAGAGTATGAATTGTGAATTTAGTTCATCAAGGAGGTATTTATAGATGGTTTGTACTGACTTTTCATTTGTAATGCACGCCTTTTCAATAGCCGAAGCAAATGAAGGGGCGCATATTTACAAGTGTGCATGTATTTTTACGTGACGGTTGCAGCAACTTGTATTTTAGCCGTTTGGTGTATTGGTATTTGGGAAACTGTTCATTGTAGCCGTTTGTGTCTTTTAAATTTTAAATGGCTTGTTCGGAACGTCACGTATAAAAGTATAATATAATATTCTTGACAAAATGTTCCAAACATCTTCTCGAAAGTAGTACTTGGTAAATGCTACGACTGTGAATTGTGAACGAAAGACCTCACAAGCTTTCACATGCCTTGACATCGTTCAGAACATCAATTTGTAATATCCTAAACAACACTAGATGTGTTGCGAACAATAAGCAAATATGTCCATAACATAATCGCAAAAAATGTAGTAAAGCAAATATGTGCACAACATAAATTAAGACTGTCGTAAAGCAAATATGTACACAACACAAATTATACAAGTAAGACGAAAAGTCCATTATGCAATTCAAATAGAAATCCAAATAAACAAAAAAAAAATTCAAACATTATAACGAGGACGATGCTTCGTCCAATTCACAAACTCAATTTGTAGGTTGACTTGTAGCTTCAGTTCCACTACGAACAACGGGGCATGTAGTTTTTTTGTTACCATACCTCTTGCAGTTGCCACATTTATTTTTCCTCTTTAGAAGACGTTCCCCAATAGATCGAATCCGGTTAACCCTTCTCCTTCCACAGTTGTTCGACTTTGGGGGCGGAGGCACTGGATAAAGTATCTCTTCAGCAGGGACGACCAATAATTCTTCAGGAGGTACTGCATTGACAGGCTCTGCATAGACAAAGATGTATGCTTGTGTTGTGTAATATCCAGAAGTGTATTCATACATTTTACTTCCATATTCATTACCATGCAACCCCCTAATTGCTGCCATAACATGTACACAAGGTAACTGATCAAGATCCCCTACATGTACATGTCCTCTTATATAGATCAACTTCTGCCTCATACCCTGGACTAATGATCTCGAAACCATAAGTTTCCTTCCTTTTGACAACTAGCTTGTCTCCCACTTCTTTATTCTTCTTTATTCTTATTTTAACGTCTAGGACGCTTAGATTAACTTCATAGCCCTAGTGTGGAATTTTTCCGCAAAGTTCCTACCTATATCCTTCAAGAGGGCAGCAATGGGGTATTCTCTTTGCTCCTTCAGCATGGAATTAATGGACTCAGCTAGGTTTGATGTCATAACTTGAAACCTATTAAAAAGAATAAATAGTATAATAATCCAAAGATGTTCCTAACATAAAGCACAAGTGCAGATATAGGAATAACAAGTGCGGAACATTCATGATGTTCCTAACATGAAGCACAAGTTCAGACCGACAATAGGAAGTTCGGAACATCGTTAGAAATAAATTTTTCTAATAATGTTCTACACATAAATGATATGTTCGGAACGCCTTGTGAGACATTTGGAACAGATTGAAAGCATGACAGTAATATCAGACCATGTTATTATAGTTTACCTGTTTCCTGGGAAATATAATCTGCTCCATCTATGATAGCCAACAACATTTTCAAGATAATCTGCTACCCTCCAATCAATAGTTCTGATCTCATTCATAGCATCAGTGAACTCCTCTACCCTATATGCCTTTGCTATAGTGTAGTATTTATGAAGACCGATTCCAAAATGAAACTTTGTTCGGATGCTTTCCCGAAGGTGCCACATGCAAACTCCATAGTGTGCAGAAGGAAACACTTGGGCGACCATCTTCGAGATGCTCGGATGTCTATCCGAAACAATGCACAACTCTTTACTATCTGAAACTATGTTGCGTAATTGTTTGAAAAAATACTCATATGAGGCATCACACTCTTTAGCTACAACACAAAAAGCAACAGGGGATACGTGACTCATTGTATCCTAAGCAACAGCAGACAACAACACCCCTCCATACTCGCCAGACAAATGTGTACCATCAACGGTTAGGACTTTTCTCACGTAAGTTAATCCCCTGATACACGCTCCATAAGAGAGAAAAAATACAAGAACTTCCCTGTGCTAGAAAGCCTCAAATCTGTCTTGGTTCCTGGATTCTTACTCCTAACCATATAAGCATAAGTACCAAGAATTTCAATACCCTTCTCATGTGTTCCCCGTGCCAAAGCTTTTGCAAATTGACAGTCCCTAAGACACTTCTAGTAGCTAACCTTACAACCGAAATCGTTGTTAAGGGACTCCCTGATAGCTTTTGTGGTTGGACCTTTTCCCATTAAATATTTACCTTTCATAAACTCACCAATTATCTGGCAGAGGCGTGTGAATTATGACTGGAATGATGTTGGACACCGCATGTGTGCAAGTTATTGTAAACACTAATGTAGAACCTATCATTACTTTTATACCTCATTGCCCTTAACCACCATTTGCATTTCACATCTAAACATCTAGCATTAAAAATATTTGCAGTATTCTTCATTGCTTTGTAATTAAAACGATGTTTAACTGCTGAAATCTTCAATTTGGTGACCAGTTCTTTCTTATTGGCAAAAGTTATACCTTTTTCAAAACCTGTGCCATTGACGAAGTGAAATATCAGCTTGCTGCTTTGTGTTGGAAACAAAGGGGTATAAATGGCAGGATCTTCCTCTACATATTTTTCTTCTACTTCTTCTTCTTTTTCTTCATCTACATCTACGCCTCCTCTGTCTTCTTTTACCTCTCCTCCTTTGTCTTCTTCTACTTCTTAATGTAAGTCATCCAATCGCTGACTAAAATCATGCCCTCCACTATTTGGATTTTCTTGGTCATTAGAACCAACACATTCCTCCATCGTAGAAACCGCATTTACCCTTAGAGTGGTCCTAGCACCATTACGATCAACATCAGCCATATAAAGGCATACATCATCATCATCATTTCTTATTATAACGGGAGGAGTCTTTTGATTTGCAGCAACACTCAGCATGTAAGTAATGCAAATGTCCCTCGGATTGTCTTTTATCCTCCAACTTCCGATGATTTTGCTAAGTAGAACATTATACGTAACATCTCTAGGCACAAGAATGGGTCTTGACTCTTTAACCTTCGGAACCCACGCATAACATTTAGAACGCTCCACCCATTTACCTTGATAATTAACTCCTAATATAACCTCACTCATCGATGGTCACCTGCAATAAATTGGAATGACCAACTATTAGTATTACTAATATTTATACAGTATGTTCCAAACCTCAATGTTGCTCGTTTGGAACATCGTATACTGACGTTCTGAACATCACGTTACAGTTTTTCATTGCTTAATGCAAGATGTTCCAAACCTCAATGTTGCTCGTTTGGACATCATATACAGACGTTCTGAACATCACCTTACAGTTTTTCATTGCTCAATGCAAGATGTTCCAAACTGCTAATAGAACGCTCAAACATCCTAGCAGGATGTTCCGAACATTATCTGTGAAAATTTCAATAAATACATACGCCGTGTAAAACGTTGGTGATATGTTTGGAATTACATTTGCGACTATAGGAACGTCAAAAATGATGTTTGGAATTTCAGCAGATTGTTCGGAGGAACTGAATCCGTAACAGCCTCGAATTAACAAAAAACAACTAAAAACATGTTTTATAGTTAGTACACTTACCGGAGATGACTGGATTGATACGATTAAAATTAAATAAACAAGATTTCTCCTTTAATGGATAAGAAACGACCAGATTTAACGAAATGGCGTATAACCTAAACGTAGGTGGCCTCAGCTTGTATTGTCTAAAACTGGAAAGGATATTCAGTAAATAAGCTCAGCAGCTATGGTGGAATTTTGAGCAGGAATAGAATGGGAAAAAAATGGAGGGAAAACGGGGGAGAAGAGAGAGGGAAGTAGCGGGTTCAACTAGGTATAATGGCCAGATTTGGCAAAAAACTAGCTTTTATACATGGACTATTGTGTAACATACAAAACTTTAGGGTGAGAATGTTAGATAGTAAATGCCACTAATTATATGAGGACCCCAGATTTCATGTTTAAAACTTGAGCCTTTTTCCACTCAAAAATAACTTTGGGAGTCCTGCCATGCCACTCTCCCAGGTAACTTTGTCTATTAGTCCGGAGTTCAAGACAATTCATCAAGAGTGGTGGGAAGAGTTATAGGAAAGTGTTATTTGTCCGTCATAAGTTCAAGAGAATTTGGCAAAACACACTACTTTGAAAGAGATCAACTACGTGAGAATGCAATTTATTAAGAGTGTGTGAAGAGTCATGCGTAAGTTTTGCCCATCCATCAGTAGTTTAAGGCAATACGAAAAGATTTACTCGAATGATTTAAGACTAAGAGTTGCTTATTTATCAAGAGTTCAAGGTATTTAATAAATATTTGTTTGAAAAATGTAATATAATCTTAAGTGTTGCTTATATGTCTCAGAGTTGAATAAAAGAGTCGCTGGTAATTTAGAAAAGGGACCGAATAGTACATATCAGTAGTTAATTTGAACACCAAAATAAAGCCCAAAGGTCCTATATTAGTATGTGGTGTCTTTAAAACTATTAGGGCTAAAGCATTTGAAACTATTTGGCTTTGGCAGCTTAAGTAGACTCTTCGAATTATTTAGCCTTGTGGTTTGGGACTACACTGCGCCTGTCAAAATAACCCAGATACTACGTCGAATGTTAAAAAGCAGGTATATGATATTGGGTTTACTTAATTAGTGGCAGTTTTGTTTGTGACATAATTAAGTTGGGTCATCGATCATTATCTACTACTCCATAAGGTGCCAACAGTTCAATTATGGTAACGAACAACAGTTGTAAGAAAGAAAGAGAGAAAGAACAGAGAAGAAAAAAAGGTAAAAAGGAATCGCATGAAATGCCAGTTAAAGAAGTGCGCGATGTAGTATAAGTATCTTATCCTAAGATCATCCATAATTCAGTGGCACGTATACATCAATATAAAGCAAACCATATATACCCTTCTTGCATCCATGCCTATCCTTTGAAGTATTAATTACTTGTATCCTTGCCCGAACTAATTGCGTCACCATTGAAAAATACATCCATTATGATTCAAGCACATTGAATCCTTGGTTGGCGCTAATGCTCTTTGCATATCATGCATGCATTCATGAGATGTACAAGATAGACATAGTACATTGTTAGTGTTAGGATTTTTATCCTAAATCTCTAACCTATTAGAATTCTATTCTTGAAAAGGATAAAAAAGAGTTATAAATAGAATAAATTTCTTTTTATACCTATCCTTTACTTAGAAGAGATGTAATAGACAACTATAAATAGAGGATCGAAATCATGTTTAGGAGAGACTTTATATTTTAGTAGTATTTTTATTAATAATTTTAATCTCCTTCCCTATGTAGGTCATTATGACTAAACCACTTTTAAATAAATGTCTTTTTAAAATCCTTTAGTGTGTGTGTCGCGACCCATTTTCTGAACGAGCTGCGACCGACACTCGGTACCTGAACTTGACCGAACGAACCCTTTAAACTTAGCTGGGATATTCTATCTCTGTCATGATATGCAAATGACGTAATATTTTTTAAAAAAATACTTCAATAAAAACTCAATTTGAAATTATATTTATAAGATAAATAACTTTATAATGTAGTGCAAAACTATGCAAAACGGATAACCACACCCAACTGTTAAACTATCTATGAAGCCTCTAAGAGTTTATATCAGATACTACTACTAACAATGAGAAACGTTGGAAAAATAAAGAATCTCCACAAACAAATGCGGAGCTTAGCAATTGACCGGGTAATGGGAGGACATCCTAGCTCATAGAGAACAAATGCGGAGCTTAGCAATTGACCGGGTAATGGGAGGACATCCTAGCTCATAGTCTACTTGCCTACAAAATCTGTGCCTACATTGATATAAGTCAATGTAGGTTCCCATGAAGAGAACATCACTACACCACGGAGGTACTCAGTGAGTCTCAACGACCTCCGACTAAAGCGGGAGCGAGACATTTAAAAGAAACATGAAATGCACATAATTCATTAAAACTATGAGAACATAAAACATTTAGAGAAAACTGAAATGTCTTGAAACAATAAAATCCTGAATTTTAATTATATATAAATATAGATTATTTTATTTTCTAGGGAGTACCAATTAACTCTGACATAACATGATTCCATAAAGTCACCGTATGATTGGCACGGGTTCGATCCCCGCCTGATCGAATGGGCCCCTTCACTGTGGCGCCACTCAGTTCCAGGTGATAGCATGCTGCGCGTTTTGTGCCTTGGTCGTGTTAGGAAATCTTATAATAAACTCTTACTCTGGCACGAGTAGTTTCGGGGTCAACATTAACCACTAAAGGTCGCGAAACCCTTCTCAGAATCTCAAGGTAAGTCCCAAAACATTTTCATAAAGCTTTTTCGTGACCACTTTTAGGTCCAATAAATTCCTTAAACATTATCCAAGAACAGATATCATAATAGTTTTTAGTAAAACATGACATGAATATATGAGAGGATTACTCAATATATTTTCAAATATTCTTTAATTCATGAAAACTTGACATATAATATCACGTAAATTAAATATAACAAAATATGAACATAAATGTATAACTCAATGATAAACTCTTGAACAATAACTTGAATGTGGTTTAGCTAATATACACTCTCTCGCTCCAATTAAGCACATATTAACTTTTTAAGATACTTTATCAAACACTTTATAGGCGGTCTTTTGTAAGTAAAACCTCTTTAGTAAAGGGTTATACCAACCCACCTCAATTCTTTTCTCAAGCCAAACATAAGCTCCTATCCATGTAGTTCATACCACCAACCGACTCTATAACCATCAATCTGTAACGAAGGGGAATTGTATTCACATGGATAAGCATAAGTACAAGCATCAATAGAGGAGTACATCTCCATTGTTAAACCCAAAAGATACAAAGAAAAGGGAAAATAAAGAAGATGGGGAGGTTCCAGAATTAACTAAGAAACAATTAAGAAAAATAAGACATTGTTCTTGCTTAACCCTAGTAGGATATCTCCTCTTGTATATATAGTGTCCTCTTCACAAAGTGCACATGCTACTTCTTAACCAGGGTCCCACTGGTAACTTAACAACTTCCAAATTGGGCCCACTCCGTTAGCCCAACCAGTGTAGTTCATAACAATTCCCCATTCCTTGTAAAGAACCTTGTCCTCAAGGTTCAACATAGGAAGCTCGATTGAAAGAACAAGAGCAAATGAGTTTGCTTGCACCATTGGAAAGAATTCCCAGAGGAAATCTTTTGTAGTCTTCAACGTATTAGAGGATATTGATCTGATTGCTTCGGAAGTATCATGATCCACAGTAATCCCACTATAAGGTGGATTATCCAAATAATAAAAAATAATATTGCAACCAGCAAGACTTAGACACTTGACTGCACCATTACATTGCAAATTACAAGGATCAATGCCATTGATAATATACTTTTCCAGCTCCTTTCGAACAGAGAAAGACAATCCCGTAGCAGCTGAAATATAAGCCAGCATATATAGATGATTCAAGCTGAGTGACCCCGATAAAAGAAGAGTTTTTGTTCCAATGGATAGAAACTTTGGGTCTAGCCATTTCATGACAGCATTTATACCAGCTCGAGCTAAGATGACCCATAAATGATCAATCCCGATGGTAGCATTTGATTTGAAGTTCACTGATTCAAAAGATATGCAGTGAACAAAATCAGTTAGCACAAGCCTTAAGCAGCTAGCTCCCGTAATTGCAAAATGAAGAGTTCGGTGAGGTGAGCTATTCTTATCTTTCACATAGTTGGCACAGTCGAGCAATCTAGTATGAGTCTTCATTGTGAATGCAACAAACAAATCAAAGTATAAAGAACAGGTACACAGGGCAACGACAGCGAATCAAAGAATAAAAAATTTTCAAGCCGGGAAAGCAGACAAGAACTCAAAGATATCGATGAGAATGACCAAAAAGTGACAGAACAATCGAAGAAGCTGTTATCTACTGCATGGATGGTAAAGGCCACCGAACAAACTGAAGTTCGGTCTGCAATAATACTCGACCAAAATGTTGAAGTAGCGATGCTAATATTAACAAAGAGCACAAACTGCATAGGCTGTTCATATCCAGTCTTACCAACAAAAATAATCGGTTGTCCAGTATCAACCCAATTGGAAACGTGCAATATAAAGTAACATTGTAGAGACCAAAATCTTCCATAAGCAACAAGTACCACACCATACTTTCCCAGATCTCCAAATATATCTCTCCAAGGATTGCTTTGAGTGTGAAGCTTTTTATATACAAAATTTCCATAATATCCTACCCAATGACCATCAGGAGTTTCCCCATATGAGTCATTGTGCAGATTACCAATTAGAGAGCAAGAAATAGCAGTCCAAAAAATAGCCCACGAGACAACCATTTTACCATCCACTATACACGAAAACCAAAGAAAAGCATCAGTGAAAAGGCATGAAAGCTTATCCCCTTTTTCCTCCGGATAACAAGGTGCGACGTGCCACCACTTGTGTGTATAAAGAAAAGATGACAAAGGACACCAGGTTCTTGAGCACTTTCCCATATATTGGACTGCAGCTCCAAAAGGATGCCCATAATGATAAACATGACAGAGATCTTTTTGTGTCCAGGCATCGTTACTATCAATTGCAAAACATTGCTTTGCAGCTTCTTGTTCGTCTACATATGGACCAATGTATAGTAGGTAAAATTTCATCATGTCATAAAAATAACATTTGTGTCGATGTACTGGCTGGACCTGTTCGACAAGTGTCATAGACAATACATAAATATCATTGTCTCTGCATTCTGCAAGAAGTGCCAATACCTGATCACACTTACGCTTGACACTATTGCTTATAATCCTAACTCCTAAAACCATGCTAGCAATGAATTAAGTATCAGTACTAGTGAAATATTTTTCAACATATGCAAGGTTAGAGCAGCTATACCAAAGTGAGAGCAGGGGAAAACTTGGAACACTAAACAATCCAAGTTCTTTTTGGTTTAGGAAACAACTCATCAAGGAACAGCCACTTGATGCCATATGAAATCCAGATATTGCTCCAACAACATAACGAGTTGCAACCTCCCATAGAAACTCATTTAACTGATCATGAGTAATAAGAACTTCAGATGGTTCATCATTTGGCAATATTGACTCATTACTGGAAACAAGTTCCTTTATATGATCATGTCCGGTAAGGAGGTTTGTATGTAAAGCAGCTTCTAGAGCAACAATTGTCTTATTGGAATGTACTAACGGATCACCTATGTCGGTATACATAAAAAAATGCTGAAATTTCTGCACAGAAGATACTGAAAGTGGTGAAGGATCATGCAACAATAGACCTCCATTGATAGATGCGCTTGAATAAATTCCTGAATCCCCAACAAGATCAACCAAAAAGTCACTTGACAATTTTTGAGAAATCTCAGTTTTCACTAGGCAAAAAGATCGACGATCTATGCCACCATAATTGGAACCTTGAGCTATGTCACGAGAGATTGTGTAATCTGCCAATTTGTTATTCATTCCCAATAGGAACTAAATAATACCAGAAGTAGCAAAAGTAACACGATAGGAGAAAGTTTCTCTAGGAGGAGAAACAGAACCTGGTGTTGTCATGATCCCAGTTCTTTCTCGGGCAGACATTGTATCGAACATTTGGCATGTGATCTATGTGAAAACTTGTTGGTAAGAATCAAGCACCCACAATTCATGACCACTAGTCAGTAGAGCATAAATGCCAGGAAAAGTTGCAACAACATATTTGTTAAAATTTGCAGACACATGGTGCACCACACAGATAAAGTATTCGCGAGACAACAAAGAAGACTCCTTATGAAAGGAGAGCTGAAGCAACTGCATCTCCAAACTCTTTGAAGAGGCAACATGAAAATAGTTACGAGTAGAGGTAGTAAGCATAATTGAACCTGGATCAAATGGAAAATCTTTTATGGGCACATCAAATTCAATCTCATATAACTTGCTAGGAGATCCCAGTAGGACCCTGTGATTTGTATATTTGGTTGCCTTATACTCCCTCACCTCTAAACCACACATAGGTGCATAAAGTGGTTGAAACATTTTGTTGAACACCTGAGTTACAATCTCGACTGAATCACCCTTTGCTGAATCTTCAACTTCCATGGCAATTTTCCTTTTGGATATTTCAGCGAACACCTTGCAGACATGGTTTCTGGAGTAATTCTCAGCATATTCAGTTTCCAGCTCTGAATTGTCCACAACGCAAGAGTTTGCTTCGGCCAAAGCAGAATCGCCCTTATCGATACAAGCTATTGCAGCACCGTCTGGCACACTTTCCATTGTCGATTTCTCTGTTTTTGTCTCATCCAAAGTTGTGGAATCCAATTGCATCTCCTGAAATTGTGATCGCATATCAGAAAGCGAGGAGAGCATACATGAGTTGCTCTCTATCAGCTCCATCACTTGCTTCTAGATGGTATTGATGGAAGTGGAGATCATACCAATTTGAACCGGAGATAGAAAAGGGGGATTTGGAGGTGGAGGTGGAGTCATAAAAGATGGCTGATTGTATAGGTGTGGAGGTGGTGGAAAGGAGATGGATGGAATTTGAGTGTGAGGCATGGAGTAAGACCAACGAGAGCACCAACGTAACGAAGGGGAATTGTATTCACATGGATAATCATAAGTACAAGCATCAATAGAGGAGTACATCTCCATTGTTAAACCCAAAAGATACAAAGAAAAGGAAAAATAAAGAAGGGAGGGAGGTTCCAGAATTAACTAAGAAACAACTAAGAAAAATAAGACATTGTTCTTGCTTAACCCTAGTAGGATATCTACTCTTGTATATATAGTTTCCACTTCACAAAGTGCACATGCTACTTCTTAACCAGGGTCACACTGGTAACTTAACAACTTCCAAATTGGGTCCACTCCGTTAGCCCAACCAGTGTAGTTCATAACACAATCTGCCATCAACTACTAAAGATTTTCACAATTTTCTCAACTTTAGAACCATAGGACGCTATTGATTTTCTTTATGTCAGTACCCAATAATAGGGTTACTTTAATACCATGAATAAATAGCAAATTTCTACTTTAAAACATAGTCCGTAATCGTACTTGAATACTGTAATTGAATAGGGAGTAGTACCTCTCTTGTGAAACTTAGAAAATTTTTCTTTCATAATGCTAAGACATGGCAAAGACAAAGTCTGCTGATGCGTTAAACTCCAACCAAATAACAACAAGGTTGTAATTTAATTTCCTTACTTTATAATGGTCCAAAGAAGACTTCAAAGGCATTAAAACATGATTGGTATCTCCCTTGTAAACACACAGCCGTGGTAGGAAGAGCAGCTCTTCTACTTAGTTGTATTTGAATAGGGCGAAGCAATTATTTTTGTCATCCCTAAACCAAGTCTTCATTAAACAGCCTAGTATGTAGTCCCTCTAATAGGTGGCACTTATTGTCGAAATGGTACGGTTCTTCCCATTGTGTACCATTTAAAGAATGTACTTTAAATCACAGTCACCAATTCCAATAGTCCGTAAACATATAAAAGAAAAGATGTTGATGTAAACTAAGAGTCTGTTTGGCCAAGCTTCTAAAAACGGCTTATTTTGAGAAGTGCTTTTTTTCAAAAGTGCTTTTCGTAAAAGTACTCTTAGAGAAAAGCAATTTGTGTTTGGCCAACTTATTAGAGAAGCACTTTTGTCAATAGTTGAGTAATAATTTGTGTTTGGCCAAGCTTTTAAAAAAGTACTTTTGAGTGTCAAATTACGAGTATGGACATTTAAAGATTCACTTTACAGAACACTATATTTAATTTTATTATTAATTTAAAAAAATTCAAAATACATCCTACAGAATTGAATATTCTAAACCTATACCTTAAAAAAAAGATGTTATTGGATTAAATATTTCTAATAATAATGATGTAGGTGTACGTAGAAAAAATAAGAAAAAAAATAATGTACTATTTTTATATTATAATCATTTGGTTAAAATAAATAGGGGGTAATTAGGTATATAAATATTTCTAGTAAGGATATTTTTTGAATGCTAGAAATTAAAAACAGCTTCTGCTTCTCCTCGAAAGCACTTTTGGGAAAAAGCTACTTTTTCCAGCTTCTTCCCCAGAGCAGAAAAACAGCTTCTGCTGCTACTCAAAAGCACTTATTTCCTCCTAAAAGCTTGGCCAAACACCTCAATTTTTTCAAAATAAGCACTTTTGATGAAAAATAAGCACTTTTGGCTCCCCAGAAGCTTGGCCAAACAGGCTCTAAGCCACTAATTAGTTCAAATTTGATAATATTATTAGATTTTGCCTTCATCTAACTTGACAAGCATCTTGGCCCGTCCCAATTTTGGGTATTCTTTTCCACTTAGCACCTCGAACTTGTTCCTAACCGCTTCCCTTCCGCTTCTAAACAACTCACAAGTCACGCTATAACATGTATGTCATTGTTTGACGATATACTTCATGTTCGAGACTCACCTTGGTCCTCTGAACACGTTTCTCAAAATATAAATAATTACTAGCAGTGTCCTAAAATTTAGAAGATTCACACTGTTTTTGGGACATTACATTCTTCCCCTTTTTAAAAATATTTGTCCTCGAATGTTGATCTAAGTCGTTCTTTAATTAGTAAAAGAACTCCAGGTTTTGCTCATCGTTTTGTTTGCTCATGTTGCATATTGAAAACGTGGCTTCCCTACCATGGATATAACTTGGTAATTGTAAAGATACACCCGTATAATGAATAATAACTGAAAATTGGCCTCCTTACTAGTTCGATTTATTATGTCTTATAAGGAACTCTAGAAACTCCAATCGTTCTTACTACTCCCTGTAAAGAACTTTATTATTCCTACAATTCTCTTTTGTAATTCCTTTTACATGTGCCAACAATTAGGCACGAGTCATTACATATATATGCTGCATTTTCCCCTCCAAGGTGACTAACAATGATTAACAATTTGCTCTCTAAAAGATTACTTCGACTCACCTCAAGACTTTATCTAAGCACTTTTAGGGGCTGATTCTTTCAGAATTCTTTTATATATAAAAATGCAACACTTTTATTTCTTAACCTCATAATAAGAATCATCCAAAGTCCCCTCAAAATACTCCTTACCAAGGTGACTGCTTAGGTCATTTCATCTCGTAAATTGTTCTTACTCCTCATCGTAACTCCAACATATCTACTGCGAAAAGTTCATTGTTACAGTGTGTTATCTAAAGTGCAAACTCAACACCGTGAAAACAATCCCGTGGCTCCTTACTATGCCAAAATTTCAGCTCTCAATAATATGTAAATCCTTTATATGTGTATCTCATTAAAATAATAGTAACAACAAATCAGAAATAACTCAAAAGCCTCTTTTAACCAACTTGTGATAACTAATTTCAGCACTCAAATGGCGAAATGTATTGAAAGCTAACAAAACTTTATTGGGCACTACATTTCCCCACCTAAGTTCATTTGTCCTTAGAATGTCGGCTAAGTCGTTGCTTAAAGGGCTGTGACCTTATTGCTACAGTCTTGATCTTTTGGCTACATATAAGTTAGCCAAATTAAGATGTGATGGGACGGCCGTTCAAAGGGTCTAGATACACACCAACAATGCATACACAATGATTTCAACTTAAGCAATTCAAGGCCTCTCACAACCACTCATAACATAATTACCTCATAAAATTACACAATGGTCTATGCCTAGATAAAATGAAACTTTTCCATGAAATTTATCGTCCTTGTAACGCACGAGATGTTAACTTCACATACCATGGAACATTAAACGTCCTCTTGCAGTATCAATCACACATACCTGTTACGTGGAGAGCAAAATCATACATAGTTAGACATAACTTGAATTTTTTTTTATATTTGAAGGTTTTCGTACGAGTAAACTTTCCTATTTAGATTCATGATCAAAGACTCTTTCTCAAAAGTTTCTTGCATGAATTCTAACTCTGCTAAGGGGTAATACCATGTCGATCGAACTGTAATCCTTGTAATCTAACGTGTAGTATTAAATAAACGGAAAAGAACTCTTGGGACTTAGCTCATTCTTTAACTGTCTCCTTTATTTTCTTGCAGGGCTCATAGGATCCAATGATTCCAAATGCCTATTCTATTTCTCTTGTACAATTTTCATGAACCTTCTTCACTGACAACACTTCCATAATGCCATAGAACCTTTTATAGTTCATTTTGAAGGTGTTTATTTTTTTCTCTTTCATCCACATAGGTCTCTTAGAATTCTAGAGCTTCTTCACTTTTTCTTAAAGTCTAAATGGCAACACTCTGTCTTATCTAGTGATGTTTGGCATTTTATGTCTATATTTTCTTAATATTTCCTCACGTTTGAGTATTTTATTCGCCCGTTTTCTAGTTTATGAATGTGATTTTGCACTGATATTGTGTCATATGTGTGTAGGTTGTTATGCAGTGCATTTGAAGCTTTTAAGAGCATGATCAAGCAAGGAATGGTTGGAAATTGATTGAGGATTGGATCGAGCACACGAAGGTACGACGCGAGGCGAGTTGCGGAGCATGGAAGAAGCTGAATTAGCCTGGCGCGGTAGGCCATGCGGCGCGCCGCCCAATGCGCCAGCTTGTTGAGCGCGGTTCTGGGTGCGGCGCGGGGCCAAAGCGCCCAAGTTTCGACGTAATCTGCATAGGGTGGCGCGTACGGGGGTGCGGGGCGCCAGCTACAGCGCCCCTGGAGCGGGTTTTGGAGTCTTATTTCGTCTAGGGTTAGGTGTAACTTATTACTAAGCCTTTGTAAATCCTATAAATACTCTTTTACTTAGTTTTTGAAGGGAGTTCAGACTTTGGAGCAAGTTTTGGAGGAGAGGGGATGAGCCCTAGATGTCTTCTAAACAAGTTCTTTCTCTCTTTCTCTTATTCTTCTCTTTAATTCTATAGTTTGTTCGTTCTAGGGTTAGAGTAAATACATGAAGGTTGATGTTTGAAAGTTGATTTCTATATATTGATTTACCATTATGGATTGTTTATTCTTTCTTGATCATAATTATTTGATTATTGAGGCCTGATAATTGAACACTATCTATGGTTTTTAGATTGAACTCGAGAGAGGGAATTTATGAACGCAATAAGAAAGAGTAGAGCTAAATTGTGAACTCGGGCATCGGGGAACCAATTTGTGAGTAGGATAGACATATACTTGCTCGCCTAGCTTAACTTATCACAGAATTCATTAATGCGTGCATGTGATTCAACCCATAGACATATAGGGATTGGAGTAGCCTGCATAGACAGTGAAGAATCGTAAGATTTTCACGGGTACAATTAACCTGTTAGTTAGCAATCTAGGAAATCAAGAAGTAGAATCAACTGGAAAACTCAACTGGATTGTTGGTAAGTCTGACCCTGGACTGTTTCTCTTTCATTGATAACAACTTAGAATTTGCTCTGTACTCAATTACTTGCTTTTGATTATTGCATTTAGTTAGTAAAATCTCAACCATTGGAAAAAGATCCCTGAATAGTTTTTAGGTAATTGTTTGTTAGGAGTCCAGTCTGAATAGTCCTCGTGGGAACGATACTCTACTTATCACTTTATTACTTGTCGACCACGTATACTTGCGTGTGCGTTGGGAGCAACATCTAGTTCAACTCTTTGGTAGGTAACCTATCCTATTATCATATCATAGTCACAAAAGATATTATTTTGATATTTTAGCTTAAAAGTTGTCATCATAAGCATACTTGGTTTAACAGAAGTATTTGTTCTCACTCTTTCTAAGTTCAAAATATTTTTTTCACACATTCCCTCAACCATCTCATTAGAACTTCCTATTGCTCTTGCTTTTCCTCTTATTCTTCTTTTTTTTTTTTTTACTCTCTCCCTCAAATGAAAGCATAGCATTTTATTTCCTTCTATATTAGGCCATGTTCACTTTCATACAAGTTAACTGGTAATATCAGTATCATTCACATCCAATTATATTGCATCATTTTAGTACTCTTGCATTGGCTATCACTTCGTGTGTTCACTTCAAATCATACAACTATACAAGCATCTTTAAACTCCAAGGACACACCCAATACCAGATACCCTTGTGATAAATACACTCATTTTAGCTTAAAGGCCGTCAGTACCTTTTTACATTTGAACCCTTTTCTTTTCTTTTCTTTCTGTTGGATCAACATTTAGGTCGATCTCACTTGTCAAAACTCTCTTTTAATAAGATATATGTGCATTCTAATTAACCCTTTGCTTGCACTTTAGACCGTCCTTCCTTGGCTGCAGTTGCATCTCTTTGGCATATCATGGAGATCATTTAATGTAGCAGCTACCTAAGAGGGTTACTCAATGCGCTGCTCATCTCCAAGCAAAGTGACTTCCACTTGCTCTTGACACCCACCTTATTTACAAATTTTCAAGGTACTAATTTTTTCTTTTTGGACCTAGATGCAATCTTGGGTTGACAACATTTCCTAAAGATATTTCACACTTGCTTAAGCTTCCCATAATATTCTAGTCTGCTTCGACTCATAACTTGTAGATGAAACTCTCCCTAACTCATTACTAACGGCTCTTTTTGCTAGTGGTATCGCCATCACTACGACATGTAGCTTCATCATATCATGTAGGTTGTACCTTCCGTTTTCATGTCATATTAGCACATGTTGTCTATGTAGGATTGGCTCGTACCACTTGGCCTCTTTCTTTTTTTTTTTTTTTGGGTCCGAACTTTACGAATCTTAATCCACATAATATAGCACCATGCTCATGGTGGTAGGTTGCTTGCTCTACATCCAAACATTACTAGTACTATTTCTTGCAATTCTCTTAAATTACTCTATTTCTGAGTCATTCTTAACTAAACTTGAGAACGTAGGAATTTCTAAGAAAAAACTTGTATCTTCGTTGCGTACTAACTCAAAAGATGCTCTGCTTTTATATAAATAATTGTGTGCATTAAGGAATTTTGTTATCCTTTCTAATCTTATGCATTCAAAAATCTCTTGGGATTCCCTCAAAATCATATCTCTTGCCCCCAAGCTAACTTCTAATATCTCGCCTCATAGAGCTAGGCTTTTTGGCATTTCCAGTTCTACTGTGGCAGCTTTTGCCTCAATCTCTACATACCATACCTCAGAGGTTTAGCCGCCTAATAATTCATGAAGCTTTCAGAATTCTCTAACTCCGAACACTCCATTATCCTTTTAAGGCTCGGGGTTTTAAGTTGGTACATCACATTTATAGCTCATTGAGAGTCTATTCCCAGCTTTTATTTATACTCTATAATATTTAACTTTGTTGTAACACAAAATCTGGATGATTGACTCCACTTGTCGTTGCCACAAACAGTTTGACTCCTTGGCCAATTTACCTTATCTTGCAATCTTGTGGTCTTATCTTTATATGTCTATTCTTGGTTACTCATCTTCCCCCTGTACATAACTTGTCAGTTATGCTGATTTGAACAAATGTTAATTCAACTTAGGCACACCTTTTCTGATATATATTTCTTCATGTCTTCTCTCAGCTGATTAACGGTGGCTGTTACCATGAATTGTCACCCCAGTATCTCGATTAATTTTAGGTATAGCTTAGGGTTAAAGTTGCTTAATCTCTCTAACTTATCATACTAGTGTAGCCCCTTGCAATTTTTTTCTTACAACTCTTGGCAATATTTGGCAACATAGTCACCTCATTTCTTTTGTACAAGTCTGTGACATCTTCTTAATAATTCTAAATCCATTGCAGTTCCACTCTTGACCAGCTATGTCTTATCTTTCTGTCCACATTTATGTTAAATTCCTGACCTTAGACTCCATTCCAATTCGATGGCCACTAACACCTTACACAACATATCTCTAGTATTGTGATGTTCAACTATCATTAACTCTTACATTCTCTGATTGCATAGTATGTGTCAATCGTTCTTTTGATCGAAGAAATTAGGAGTCTGGCTTTACGCACGATCTAGAGTGAGAAAGAATGTGAAACTTTCTTAAATGCCTATAGTCCCGCGTTTATAGATATGGGGCCCTCATACCGATAAACGAAACATTACTGACACGACTTCATAGACTCCCTAGGACTCTCTAAACCTGTTGCTCTGATACCAACTTTGTCACGATCCATTTTTTGAACGAGCTGTGACCAGCACTCGGTACCTGAAGTTGACCGAGCGAACCCTTTAAACTTGTCTGTGATATTCTATCTATGTCATGATATGAAAATGACATAATCTTTTTTTAAAAATACTTCAATAAAAGCTCAATTTGAAATTATATTTATAAGATAAATAACTTTATGATGTAGTGCAAAACTATGCAAAATGGATAACCACACCCAACTGTTAAACCATCTATGAAGCCTCTAAGAATTTATACCTGACACTACTACTAACAATGAGAAAGGTTGGAAAAATAAACAATCTCCACAAACAAATGCGGAGCTTGGCAATTGACCGGGTAGTGGGAGGACATCCTAGCTCATAGCCTGCTTGCTTGCAAAATCTATGCCTACATTGATATAAGTTAATGTAGGTTCCCATGAAGAGAACCTCACTACACCACGGCAGTACTCAGTGAGTCTCAACGACCCCCCACTAAAGCAGGAACGAGACATTTAAAAGAAACTTGAAATGCACATAGTTCATTGAAACCATGAGAACATAAAACATTTAAAGAATACTGAAATGTCTTGAAACAATAAAATCCTGAATTTTAATTATATATAAATATAGCTTATTTTCTTTTCTAGGGAGTACCAATTAACTCTGACATAACATGATCCCATAAAGTCACCATGTGATCGGCACGGGTTCGATCCCCGCCTGATCAAATAGGCCCCTTCACTGTAGCACCACACAGTTCCAGGTGATAGCATGTTGCGTGTTTTGTGCTTTGGCCGTGTCAGACAAATCTTATAATAAACTCCTACTCTGGCACGAGTAGTTTCGAGGTCAACATTAACCACTAAAGGTTACGAAACCCTTCTCAGAATCTCAAGGTAACTCCTAAAATATTTTCATAAAGCTTTTCCGTGACCACTCTAAGGTCCAATAAATTCCTTGAACATTATCCATGAGCATATATTATAATAGCATTGAGTAAAAGATGACATAAATATATATATATATATATATATATATATATATATATATATATATATATATATATATATATAGAGAGAGAGAGAGAGAGAGAATCCCGCTCTTGTGTCGTATATATATATATATATATATATATATATATATATATATATATATATATATATATTTTCAAATATTCTTTAATTCATGAAAACTTGACATATAATATCACCTAAATTAAACATAACAAAATATGAACATAAATGTGTAACTCAATGATAAACTCTTGAACAATAACTTGAATGTGGTTTAGCTGATATGCACTATCTCGCTCCAATTAAGCACATATTAACTCTTTAAGATACTTTATCAAACACTTTATAGGCGGGCTTTTGTGAGTAAAACTCTTTAGTAAAGGGTTATATCAACTCACCTCAATTCTTTTCTCAAACCAAACGTAAGCTCCTATCCATGTAGTTCACACCACCAACCGACTCTACAACCATCAATCTGCCATCAACTACTAAAGATTTTCACGATTTTCTCAACTTCAGAACCATAGGACGCTATTGATTGTCTTTATGTCAGTACCCAATAATAGGGTTACTTTAATACCATGACTAAATAGCAAATTTTTACTTTAAAACATAGTCCATAATCATACTTGAATACTGTAATTGAATAGGGAGTAGTACCTCTCTTGTGAAACCTAGAAAATTTCTCCTTCATAATAATGCTAAGACATGGCAAAGACAAAGTCTGCTGATGCGTTAAACTCCAACCAAATAACAACCAGGTTGTAATTTAATTTCCTTACTTTATAATGGTCAAAAGAAGACTTCAAAACATTGCAACGTGATTGGTATCTCCCTTGTAAACACACAGCAGTGGTAGGAAGAGCAGCTCTTCTGATTAGTTGTATTTGAATAGGGCAAAGCAATTGTTTTTGTTATCTCTAAACCAAGTCTTCATTAAATAGCCTAGTATGTAGTCCCTCTAATAGGTGGAGTAATGGTTCTTCCCATTGTGTACCATTTAAAGAATGTACTTTAAATCACAGTCACCAATTCCAATAGTCCGTAAACATATAAAAGAAAAGATGTTGATGTAAACTAGGCCACTAATTAGTTCAAATTTGATAATATTATTAGATTTTGCCTCCATCTAACTTGACAAGCATCTTGGCCCGTCCCAACTTTGGGTATTCTTTTCCACTTAGCACCTCGAACTTGTTCCTAACCGCTTCTCTTCCGCTTCTAAACTACTCAAAAGTCACGCTATAACATGTATATACTTCATGTTCAGAGTTTCACCTTGGTCCTCTGAACACGTTTCTCAAAATATAAATAATTACTGGCAGTGTCCTAAAATTTAGAAGATTCACATTTTTTTGGGACATTACAGTCTGAATTATTATCATTATTACTTGATGTGTTAGCTTCCGCATGCACCATATTATTTCAATCCAACAAGTGGCATCAAAGCCGATGGTTCGAGGAGCCTGGTTGAGCAATGTCGAAGATAGGTTCAAGGCGGTTCAGTTCTAATCACAACCAATATGATGATAATAAAGTTTTTTATCCAAAAAAATTGATTTGAGATGCTACATGTGGAGATAATAATCTTTCAATCATGTTTCAACAATAATGTTGATGCTATATTAAAAATAAAAAAATAAAAATTAAAAAAAAACCTGTTTAGCCAATGTTTGGACTACTTTTAACCAATGTCAGTTTTAACTCATGCTTATTCTTAATGCATGAAGATCAAGATTCATACGGAAGAATTGTTAGGGTTTTTGCCCTGAATTTCTAACCTATTAGAACTCTTTTCTTCAAAAGGATAAAACAGAGTTCTAAATAGAATAAATTTCCTTTTATACCTATCCTTTACTTAGAGGAGAAGTAATAGACAATTTTAAATAGAGTATTTCTTATCACAACAACACCGCCAAACTCCTACAATGTAGTCATTAAAGAAATCATGTTTAGAGGAGACTTTATATTTTAGTAGTATTTTTATTTATAGTTTTAATCTCTTCCCTGTATAGGTCATTATGAAAAACCACTTTTAAATAAATATCATTTTAAATCCTTTAATGTCTGAATTATTGTCATTAATACTTGATGTATTAGCTTCCGCATGTACCATGTTGTTTCGATCCCAACAGTTAGAATCTATCATCTACTATTGGTTTAGATTTGAAAATAGAATTATATACCTATACGTTCAATGAGTTGCGGTTCAAATCCCTGATTGCGTAAGTGTTGAGAGCTAGTTTTGAAGTATGACAAACAGGAAGGACACCGAGGTTCATGCAAAGAACCTGACGAACCCGGTCCTTGAAGGGAAGGGCACGCTTGATCGAAAAGAATGTGGGTTGCAAATCCCTGTGGAACTAGGAATAGTGGCGCGTGGTTGTATACGTATCCTAGTCGGACTAAAAGAGGCGGTGCCCCAGCTGTGTCTACGAAGTATGAAAAGAGTCAGACGTTAACATGGAAAAGAGTTACTACGAATCCATACTTACCTTAATTAAGGGGATTCCCAGTAGAACTCAACTAGGGTTACACGACTCATATAAAAGCCAGTAATAGAGATAGCCGAGATCATTATTCACGTACAGAGAGTTGAGTACAAGCAAAGGCGATTCAATAACTTTCTACGTGGATAAGCTGAAGAAGACAACTAAACTGCATGCAGAGTATTGAGTCTAGATTTTTTGTCTAGGATTATCGAGTTGTAAGTTGTCATAATATCGAGCATTCATTGTTTTACCTATTTGCTTATTCTAGAAGCTTATGTATTAGGTAAACTCTTTTGTGATTACTAGAAAAGCTAGAGTGTAGCTTTGATTAGTGATTAGGGTCTAGAGTGTAGCCCCTTGGTTACAGAGTTTGTAATCTAAAACTTTGCTCTTGTGTTAGTGGATTCAGTGCAAAAATCTCAGAGTGTGGGTCGTGCTTTTCTCCCTTGAGCAAGGAGTTTTCCACGTAAAAATCCTTGTGTTTTTGGTGTGCTAGTCGGGGTGTGTTCTTGTTAGACGGAGGTAGAAGGAAATTCTAAGAACCTTGTTCTACAGTAGAAGAACACAGTTCTTGCGAAAATCAGGAGACACTATTCAACCTCCCTTCTAGTGTCCTTAGGAGGTGCATAAAGTATAACAAGTGGTATCAGAGCAGGTCTTCTCTTGTAAGGCTAACACCTTGAGAAGGATCAGAATGAGTGCACCGCCTACCATTACTGAAGGACAGTCGGTTCTGAGGCCCCCACAGTTTAATGGGCAATACTACGCATGGTGGAAGAATAGGATGGAAAATTACATATGTGCTGAAGACTATCAACTTTGGCTGATAGTTTCTGAAGGAAATCTGATTCCTACCAAAATAGTTGGTGAAGGAACCACTGCCACAAAAGAACCTAAACTGAAAGAAGAGTTTGATGAGACGGATTATAAGATGATCGAAAAGAATCACAAGGCCAAGCGCTTGGTCATATGTGGTCTTGGTCCAGAAGAGTTCAATCGAGTATCATCATATAAGACGGCTAAGGAAATATGAGATGCTTTGCAGGTTGCACATGAAGGGACCACAGAAGTAAAAGACTCAAAAAGAAGAATGTTGAAAAGGCAATTTGAATTGTTTACTATGGGAGAGAAGGAGTCGATTCAGGACATGATGACCAGGTTGACCATAATCACTAATGAAATGAGATCCCTGGAGATGGAATTGCCTGAAATAGAGATGGTCGATAAAATCCTGAATGTGTTGCCTGAAGCATGGGAACCAAAGATGACTGCCATCATTGAATCCAAACCTTTGAAATCCATCAAGCTTGAAGAATTGGTTGGAAGCTTGAAGACTCATGAGATGATGAAGGACTCAAAGGCTAAACCATCAGCAAAGAAGGAAAAGACTCTTGCGCTGGAAGCAACAGAAGAAACTGATGAATATGTTGATCTTAAATCAGTAGAAGCTGCAATGGTGAGTGCCTTAAGACAAAAACTCAATCTGGGAAGGTTTAAAGGTTTCAAACGAGGAAACAAGGAGAGCTCTAGTAGGAAGAACATAGTTGACAGTTCCGACTACTCTGGATGCTTCAAATGCTTCAAGAAAGATCATGCTGTCATGGACTGCCCGATGTGGGAAATAGAGTGGAGGAAGAACAGAGCGGCTAAGGAAAAGGAAACCACAAAGGAATATGATACAGACAAAAAGAAGTCAAGACGGCCCCCAAACTTCAGAGCAGAACGAAGGAAAAAGAAGGAAGCTTTTTATGCCACATGGGGACCAACTGATAGTGAGTCTGATCATGAAAAGGAGGCTGAGGATGATTCACCACTAGCACTAGCAGGTATGACAGACGTTAGTTGTGATGAAGAAGATCCTCGAGAACTTAGAGGAGGAAGAGATCCATCAAAACCACCAGTATTCAATGGGACTCATTATAATTCCTGGAAGAAGCGGATGAAAAATTATTTGCAGGCAACTGATTACAGCTTGTGGCTGATTGTGAAAAGAGGACCTCATGTTCCTGCGAAGAGAGCAGTAAATGGTGTCCTAGTGCCAAAGAACGTGGAAGAACTAGATCCTCAAGATCTGGACTGGTTACAAGCAAACTCCAAGGCTGTGGGGTATCTAAGAAGAGGACTCACTGATGATGTGCTTGCACGAATACTGGAGTGTAAATCTGCCAAGGAAATATGGAAGAAATTGAAGGAGTTATACATAGCTGACAACATCAAAAAGGACTCTGCTATCATGGCAACTGATGGTGAGGAAGTAGTACGTTCAGCAGAGGTATGCTTATCTGATCTAAAGGAAACTTTACATACATACTCTTCTGAAAATTTAATTCTAATCACAGCCACTTTGATTGAAGGATATGAAAAAGAAAAACTTGAAAAAGATAATTTAACTGAAGAATTGAGCAATCTTAGAACTAAGCACAAGAGTCTCCTAGAACAGAATATTGAACTCGAAGAAACTAATGCCATCTTGAAAGGGCAGACTCTTGTGTCAAACTCTAAGATTACTGAGCTTGAACTGGAATGTAATCAGTTAAGAGAAAGTAAGAACGGTAAGCAAGTTATGAGTGAAGTTCAATCCTTCCTGGAAGATGAACTGAAAAGAGCCAATAAAATTCTGTATCAAGAAACTGAAAAAAACAGGATTTTAAGCCAAGAAGTTGAAAACTCAAAACTTGAACTTACCAGACTGACAAAATGGAATAAATCTTCTGAAGCTATGAATTGGGTTCTTGAAAATCAAAACAAAGGAAAACAAGGATTAGGATTCAAGAAACCTCTGCCTCCATATAATCCTAAAAGCAAATATGTAGGTCTACCTTGTAACATGTTATGCACTTTTTGTGGTAAAACTGGTCATGTTAAGCAAAAGTGTGTTAATATCAGCAAGGCAAAGGCCAAAAATAAAAGATGTAGTTTACCCAAATAGGCCAAACAAGACCTGATTTATCCATTTTCTCATAAGAAGGGACCCAAGCTTGTCTGGGTTTCTAAGACTAACCTCTGATTTGTCTTGCAGGCTGGAGTGAGGGAGAACAACTCAAGCTGGATTCTGGATAGCGGTTGTTCTAGGCACATGACAGGAGATAGAAGAAACTTTCTCTCACTCGCAGCATTTCAAGGAGGTAGTGTAGCCTTCGGAGGAGGAAAAAGTGGTCAGATAGTAGGCATTGGAAAGATTGGGAGATCTCTGGAACATGCAATTGAAAATGTCTATTGTGTGGATGGTCTTAGACATAATTTACTAAGTATCTCCCAACTGTGTGACAGAGGAAACGAAGTGAGCTTCTCATCTGTTGGTTGCATCGTAAAGAACCTACAGAGTGGAGAAGTGGTGATGGAAGGAAAAAGGGTGAACAATGTATACAAGGCATCACTGAAGTCTTTACCTGAGAACAATCTGACATGCTTGAATGTGCAAGAAAGTGACTCTCAGCTGTGGCACAAAAGATTGGGTCATGCAAGTCTTTCTCAGTTAAACAAGCTGGCTTCGAAGGAACTGGTTCGCGGATTGCCAAGCAAGAAATTTGAAAACATAAAAATGTGTGACGCCTGTGTAAAGGGAAAGCATGTGAGAACATCATTCAAACCAAAGAAAGTGGTCAGCACAACAAAGCCACTGGAGCTGATACATATGGATCTATGTGGACCTATGAGAGTCAGGAGCCGTGGAGGAAAAAGATTTGTGTTTGTTATCGTGGATGACTACTCAAGATATACTTGGACCCTGTTCTTGGTCTCTAAGGATGAAGCCTTCGAAAGTTTCAATGATTGGGCTGGTGTAGTTCAGAAAAGATTAAGCCTTGAGATCATCAGTATGAGATCTGATCATGGTACTGAGTTTGAAAACTCAACATTTTCTGAGTACTGTGCAAGGAATGGCGTAGATCACAACTTCTCTGCACCAAGAACTCCCCAACAAAACGGTGTGGTCGAAAGGAAGAACAGGTCGTTGGAAGATATGGCTAGAACTATGCTGTTAGCAAGTGGGCTGGCAAGAAATTTTTGGGCTGAAGCTGTAAACACTGCTTGTTACTTGTTAAACAGGTGTTCTATCAGAGCAATTCTTGACAAGACTCCGTATGAGTTGCTCAGAGGTAGAAAGCCAAGTATTGCTCACCTAAAACCTTTTAGTTGTAAGTGTTTCGTTCACAACAATGGCAAGGAACCTTTGGGAAAGTTTGATGCTAGGAGTGATGAGGCAATATTTCTGGGATATTCCACCCAAAGTAAGGCATACAAAGTGCTTAACAAAAGAACACAAACTGTAGAAGAAAGTATGCATGTTGTATTTGATGAATCAGATAAGACACTGGGAGAGGCTGAAGCAGATGATCAAGAAATTGGTTTAAGGAGAGAAGAAAACATAGACGAACTGGAAGACTCAGATGAAAAGGAGAGTCTGAACACTTCAGACGAATGAGTCAACTTGACAGGGGGGAACTTCAGATGAGGCTGACAATCCAGAAAGTCAAGAAGAACCCACCCCAGAGAATGCTGCAGGTCCTTCCAGTCAGATTCAGCTCAAGCCATGGAAGCATCAAAGTTCTCATCCACTGGAGAATGTCCTATCTGAGTTGGATACGGGAATTATGACTAGGTCAGCATTGAAGAACTTCTGTGCATTCTTTGCATTCCTCTCATCCTTGGAACCAAAGAATGTAAAGGAAGCCCTAGAAGATCCAGACTGGATTCTAGCTATGCAGGAGGAACTTCACCAATTTGAACGAAGCAAGGTGTGGCACCTAGTTCCTAAGCCGAAGGACAGATCTATAATTGGAACAAAATGGGTATTCAGGAACAAGCTGGATGAACATGGGATAGTGACAAGGAATAAGGCAAGATTGGTGGTTCAAGGATACAGTCAGGAAGAAGGAATAGATTGTGATGAAACTTTTGCACCAGTTGCAAGGATGGAAGCCATTATGATGCTGATTGCTTTTGCCACATACATGGAATTCACACTGTATCAGATGGATGTTAAGAGTGCTTTTCTAAATGGTTATTTGAATGAGGAAGTCTATGTGGTGCAGCCTCCAGGCTTTGTGAGCAATGAATTTCCTGACCATGTTTACAAACTGGACAAGGCTTTGTATGGGTTGAAGCAAGCTCCTAGAGCATGGTATGAAAGACTCTCAGGGTTCCTGATGAAAAATGGCTTTTCAAGAGGCAAAATTGACAACACACTATTTCTCATGAAGAAAGGAAAGGATTTGCTGGTAGTTCAAGTGTATGTTGATGATATCATCTTTGGAGCTACTGATGAAGAACTGAGCAAAGGTTTTGCAGATTTGATGGGAAGTGAGTTTGAAATGAGCATGATGGGTGAACTGAACTTCTTCCTTGGGTTGCAGATAAAGCAGACTTCTGAAGGAACCATGATTCATCAGCAAAAGTATGTCAAGGAACTATTGAAGAAGTTTGACATGGAAGGAGCAAAGGAAATGACTACTCCGATTGCACCTGGAACAAAGTTAGACATGGACGAACTTGGTCCTTCGACGAATGAAACGAAATATAGAGGAATCATTGGCTCACTTCTATATCTCACAGCTAGTCGACCTGATATAATATACAGTGTAAGACTGTGTGCCAGATTTTAGTCAAAGCCCAAGGAATCACACTTGACAGCTGTGAAGAGAATCCTGAGATACTTGAAAGGGACTCAGGATTTAGGTCTTTGGTATCCCAGAGGTGGGACTTTTGAACTCATTGGTTTTGCTGATGCAGATTATGCAGGTCATTTGGTGGACAGGAAAAGCACTTCAGGGATGGCACACTTTTTAGGTCCCTGCTTGGTCTCGTGGGCTACAAAGAAACAAAACTCAGTTGCCCTATCAACCGCTGAAGCTGAGTATGTGGCAGCTGCTTCATGTTGCTCACAATTGCTGTGGATCAAGCAACAACTGGAGGACTTTGGTATCAAGTGTGGAGCAGTGCCAATTTTCTGTGACAACACCAGTGCAGTGAACATTGCCAAGAACCCAGTCCAACATAAAAGAACCAAGCACATTGATATCAGACACCATTTTCTGAGAGACAATGTAGAAAAAGGTCTGATTACTATGAATTCATGCAGGACTGAAGATCAAATAGCTGACATATTTACCAAAGCTTTGAACAAGGTACAGTTCGAAAGGAACAGGTTGGAGTTAGGGATGACCAAAATACATGGATGACCCAGCAGGTAATCCCTTTGTATTTGGCTAGTTAAGTATTTGATGTGGTTGCTTGAAACTTGTTATAAATGTCTAGTCTAATCTCGTGCTTGTAAAAGTACACTCGTGTTGATGTTTTGATCACAAGGTACAAATAATGTGATCCCATGAAGGACCTACTATGTACTGAGAAGGAACCAGTTTGAACACGAGGAATCATGTCCAGGTACATTCATCCTACTCTGTATGATAGAATTCATAACTGAAATTAAAATTGTCATTCATACGTGTGTCACAGGGGTCTACCATACTCTCGTAACTGTCCTAAATTATAGGAACATTTTCCTTTTTAGGATAGAACTCTTTTTGAATAGCTTGGACTCCACTTCTTGAAAAGGGCTTATTTAATTAGGTTCATAACCGTCAAATATGTAACTTCTCCCGGTTCTCGAAAAATTCAAAAAGCTGCCTTTCTATTCTACTCATTACTTCTTGCCTTCCCTAGACAGTGTCAAATCACTAAAACCTCTTCACTTCGACCACACTCTCTCAATCCCTCACAATTCACCTACTTCTCCTGCTGAAACACCAAAATTCTCTCAAACCCTAAAACAAAAATCTCCTTAAAAATCTCAGAAATTTGCTCATAAATCTTTCAAGATGTCTGATAGACCACCTCCATCCACTCTGGCTCAAAGAATTGCAAGGGCACGCACAAAATTTCTGCAAAAGGGGGATAAGAAACTGGTAAAGAAGATGAAATCAAGAACTGTTCTCTCAACACCCACCGCCCAAAGTTCATCACTATCGTCACAAGAGGTAATTCCTGAACCTATTGCATCTACGCCTGTTGATCCTGTAAATATAAAGAGCCCTGGAATTGTAGAAAGTGAAACCCTAGTTACTGAACTAGACAAGATAATGGGTGATCAAGAAAAGGATAGAACAGATAGGGGGAATTCATGTGAGGGGGAACAAGATAGTAAAAAGATTGATCTTAGGGAAGATGTGCTAAGTCCTGTAGTTGGTGAGTCTGGAGATAAGTTGAATATTGCAGAAAGAATAGTAGAACAGTTTAAAGAACAAGATAATGTGGAAATCTTGAGGGAAGATATAGTAGAACTGAGTAAAGGAGTGAGTGAAACTGTTGAAGTTGTGAAAGAATCTGTGCCTAAAAGTCCTGCAGGTGGTGGACTTGTTATTGCTGAAGCCTCAGGGGATTTGGGTCAAAAGTCTGATGTTTGTCCAAATCCTACTGAAGCTGATGAGGCAAATTTTACTTGGACAGATTCTCAAGAGGAAAGGAACAAAGAAGTTGTTTTAGAACAAGAGGAGATAACCAAAAAGGTTGAAGAACCAAAGAGGAAGAGGAAGTTTGGGGAAGAAGATGAAAAATTAGTTGAGGAAGAAGAAGAGAAAGTAGTGTTTGTGAGAGAAAATCTAGTGGAGCCAGAAAAAAGAAGAAGGTTGGTGAGAGATGGGAAGCCAGTGCTGAAGTCTAGATTGGTTGATGAAGATAGTGTAGAAGGTGATGACAAGGCAGCTGATGAGCCTGTTGTCAGGAGAGTTGGTACCAGATCTTCATTAAATATGCAGTTAGAAAAGATTGACAAGTTGGGAAGGACAGTAACCAATGTCAAAGAAAGAGAAGAAAAAAAGATGGAAGAAGAAGGAAGGGGAGCTGGTGAGGCTGAGCAGGAAAGTGAGGACGGGAGCTATGTAGAACCTAGTGATTCAGATACTGACAGTGAGATGGAGAATAAGAAAAGAAGAAGAGGGGACAATGAAGAAGAAGTGGATAGGGAATCCTTTTTCTCTAGGCATCAGGTACTGCCAGGCAGTATTTTGAATGATGAAAAGGAGTTCCATATGAGACCATTGCTGAGGATGATTGGTGATCAGGGGTGGCTTGCTTTGTTTTCCAACAAGGACAGGAAGTTGTTTGTGGATGAAGTGAGAGAATTCTATACTAATTGTAGAGTAACTGCCATGAGAGTGTTTTCTACTGTTAAAGGAATTGAGATAGAATTTGGAAGACCTGAACTGGGGGTGATTCTGGATATACCTGCTGAAGGTTATTGCAGGTATGTTAAGCTGAAATGGCCAAAAAGAACAGATGGAGTCACTTCTTTGGATGTTGTGAGAAAGTTTTCAGGAAAACCAAGACTGAGGAAGGAGAGGAAAGTAGAGAAGAAGGAGATGGAACCTGCACATCAACTACTGTTTGAATTTGTGCATAGGTTTCTTCTGCCTAGGGGAGAAAGGAATTGTGAGGAAAGTGCTCTGGACCTGACCTATATGGATCTGATGGACAGGGGGGTGAAGATAAATTTGCCTGGGCTGATAATTAGGCACATAAAGAGGATCTCTGACATTGATCAGAAGCCCCACTCTCTTGTGCACTCTTACATTCTTCATCAGATTTTTAAGCATTTTGGGGTTCCTTTGGAAGCAGGAAAGAAGCCAACAATTCATCAAATGTTTGGGACAAATGTGCTTAAGAATTGTGATTTTTTCAGAGAAAGCAGAGCTTCCAAAAGGCCAATGCAGGTAAAACAAGAGCAAGCAGAGGACAGTGAAGACTTTGGTCCTGATGAGGCCATTGATGCAGTGAAGGAACTGGAGACAATTGTTCTTGAGATTAATGCTGAAAATGCTGAGCTCCAAAGACAGTTGAAGGTGAAGGATCAAGAGATTGATCGTTTGAAGATAGATTGCCATAAGTATGAGGCCGAGCTGGTGATGGAGAGGGCCAAAAATACGAAGCAACTTGAGGCACTTGTCAAACACTTCAAACTTCAGCTTTGATCTTTCCAGTCCTGTCCTCCTACCTCTACCTAATATCTACCCCTTCTCATTCTACTGTGATTGCATGTTATGGATGTTTAAGACAATTTAAATTTGGTTTTTGTAACTATTAACAGGGTTGTGCTGATGTCACAATCTGGATAATGATTTTAAATTTCTTGTGTTCTTATCTGTTTTCTGCTTAAGTAATCAGGTTCTTGGATGGGCCCTTATTTGTGTATGCTTGTGTTCTTATTACTAACGAGTTGCCTTGTGCAGTAGACTGGACTAACTTGACAAGTTCCTGCAGGTCTTCGAATCTTTTAGATGATGCCAAAAGGGGGAAGAAGGAATTGTTGGGGTGTTTGTGACCTAACTCATCTGTTGTTTTTATTCTGTTCTCTTGTTTTGGTTTTTGGTTTATGTCTGTTCAGGTTCTTGGGCAACGGTTGTTTGTCATCATCAAAAATGGGGAATTTGTTGAGAGCTAGTTTTGAAGTATGACAAACAGGAAGGACACTGAGGTTCATGCAAAGAACCTGACGAACCCGGTCCTTGAAGGGAAGGGCACGCTTGATCGAAAAGAATGTGGGTTGCAAATCCCTGTGGAACTAGGAATAGTGGCGCGTGGTTGTATACGTATCCTAGTCGGACTAAAAGAGGCGGTGCCCCAGCTGTGTCTACGAAGTATGAAAAGAGTCAGACGTTAACATGGAAAAGAGTTACTACGAATCCATACTTACCTTAATTAAGGGGATTCCCAGTAGAACTCAACTAGGGTTACACGACTCATATAAAAGCCAGTAATAGAGATAGCCGAGATCATTATTCACGTACAGAGAGTTGAGTACAAGCAAAGGCGATTCAATAACTTTCTACGTGGATAAGCTGAAGAAGACAACTAAACTGCATGCAGAGTATTGAGTCTAGATTTCTTGTATAGGATTATCGAGTTGTAAGTTGTCATAATATCGAGCATTCATTGTTTTACCTATTTGCTTATTCTAGAAGCTTATGTATTAGGTAAACTCTTTTGTGATTACTAGAAAAGCTAGAGTGTAGCTTTGATTAGTGATTAGGGTCTAGAGTGTAGCCCCTTGGTTACAGAGTTTGTAATCTAAAACTTTGCTCTTGTGTTAGTGGAAAAATCCCAGAGTGTGGGTCGTGGTTTTTCTCCTTTGAGTAAGGAGTTTTCCACGTAAAAATCCTTGTGTTTTTGGTGTGCTAGTCGGGGGGTGTGTTCTTGTTAGACGGAGGTAGAAGGAAATTCTAAGAACCTTGTTCTACAGTAGAAGAACACAGTTCTTGCGAAAATCAGGAGACACTATTCAACCCCTTCTAGTGTCGTTAGGAGGTGCATAAAGTATAACAGTAAGTATTAAACAATTTGACTGAGCATCAAACAAAAGAATTTTTTGAAAAAGGCGTAAGTTCTTCAATAATTGAAGTGTGGAAATTATTGAAAACAATACCGTTCTAATCCATTATAACTACAAATAGAAAAGTGACTTTTCTTGATATGTGATTTTCTTAATGTTGAAACCCCCACAAGTAAAGCAATGCAGTTTAAAAGTTATTTATTCCTCGCATCCATGAATTAGCAGATGTGTTAATTAACGAAGGGTATATTCATATTCACGGTATCTACGCTTGTTAATACCCAAAACAAACTGTAATCATATATTAATTACACCAAAAAAAAAAAGAGCCTATGTATATTCCCCCGCATTGATCTAGAGATGAGAATAAAGCTTTTTATATGCTGCTACATATTTTTATAAAAGTATGTTAGTCACAAAGAGAGATGAGGGTTTAAGCGGAGACCGATAGATATATCTAAATGGACAATAATATAGTACCTGAGCATGAGTACCCTCATGGGTGCTTCATGATGTTCATCTTAATCAGATCATATATGTTCGTAATAAAACACAAATTGATGAGTGTCTATGCCTAAAACTTGTTTAATAGGAAAAACAATTCAATTCATAAAGGGTCATGGGCAATAATGAAATATCGAAGAAGACATGAATAAAGAGGAGTTGTATTACTAGAACAAGAAGTAAGATTCTCGTTGAATCACAATGTGTCTTTTACCATGATAGAGAAGGGTATTTATAGGCTTGGATTTACATCAGTTCTAATTATGGTAAAATACGTATACTGACCTTAGTCCCATTAAAAGAGGCGGTTTCCCCAAAAAAAACCCTAACTAGGAGTCTTGATTAGTGATAAGGCGGCTAAATAGTGTGGTACACCCGTCGGCTCTTCGCCCGTATCATTGATGAGCGGTCGTGACCGAAGGAGCGGGCATATACTCTTAATGTCCGGTGCCCTGTTGGACATGCCTGATCCAGGCCAGCTGGCTTTTTACTCCCCTGTTTGTAGGTGGCCTATATTCACCCACACAATGAGACCCAAGTATATACTCATTTTTACTATAAAAAGACCTCTCGTGCGCCTCTCTACTAGAACAAAACTCAAACCAAACATCTAGCTAGCTATATTGATCTTAATTCTTAAGAATATTTACTTGTGCCTTTGAGCTAAATTAAATGAAGTTCTCGAGCCGCAAGAGACTAGGGGGGCTCATCAAAGGGTCGAAGCCGGTAAAGTCTTTGTACCGATCAGCTGCAGCACCTAATAATAAACCTTCTTCATCAGCGATGCAATATGTGAGCAGCAGCAACAGGATGCCTACTTACCCCTCTGATGGCTTCGTTATCAATCAGCTGATGGACTAACTGTCAACTATTCATCATCATATGCATGATCATGACCAGCCAAAGCAAAAGCAGCTGGTTCCTTATAATCCAAATACTACTGCTGCATCCTCCTTCTCATCCATTACTCCACTAGACTTCATACTGGACCAGGACCATGTAATCAGTAGTCCGCAGAAGCCCAAGGTTTTATCTTGCATTAAACCGGAGACCACTACTGATCAAAACTCTAGCTGTACTATTACTATTGCCACTTATAACTATGCCCAACTTGACAGCGAAAGCAATGTTGATTTAAAAGCTGCCAACTACATATCAAGTGTTCAGGAGCCTTTTAGGCTTGAACATCTGAATTCTGAAATGAAGGCGCAGCTTCCACATCCTCATCAGGAGGTTTTGCAGCTTCAGCATCCATCCTTGATTAATATTAGTAATTGCTATAGGATTTGGTATGTACATATATATATGCACCTATACAAGGGCTATCGATTAATTGTTCCACCAGTAATGATACCCATTAATAGAGTAATTTCCACTCATAATAATCTCACGTTCTGACAACTTTATTATAGGTGGCGTAATAAAATTTAGCTTTCTTCGGTTGGATTCGCACCTCCGTAGTTAAATGTGGTATATTTTTACCCACACAACATTCTTACAACTTTATTAATGTACTAAATTTTTTTTTTATAGCTTGAAGAATTTCCATTCCTATAATCGATGTCTTTTCTTCCTTGTGATGATGAATGCTATTGCGTATGCGTGCTTGAAAAATATGGCTCGGTTAAAAAGATGTTGGAGAAAAAAAAAATCATTTTCAACTGCCTTAAACTGAAACAGCTGCTGTCTCTCCTAGCCCCTAGCTCTTTTGCATGCCCACGGTAAAGGAACACTTAATTAGTGTACGTGCATTATAACTAGCTTTTATTGACGAATCCAAATGATAAATTTGTAAAGCAAAGCCAATAAAGAGAGGTCGCAAAATTCAGTTATTATTTGGAAACTTAAACACAAAGGCGCCAATACTTTCTGTCGACTTCCATAATAAAGCAAAATCTCCACTACCACACACCATACTTTTTAATTTTCATCCCTTTTAATTCCCTGCGTGCTTTTCACTCTCAAGTTTAGTATCCTTTCTCCTTCTCCACTAAGCAAAATGCAGACAACATTTGCCTTAAATCTCCGACCACTTATATTATTTGCCAAGTAGCAAGAAATAAGACTTCATATTTTTCTGTGTTTAGCAAGTAATTCCCCTGGAAGAAAAAATATATAGAAAATGGGAACAGATTGGGGGCCAGTGGTGGTGGCTGTGGGATTGTTCATATTATTCTCACCTGGATTGCTGTTTCAGGTGCCTTCGAGGACGAGGTGCATCGAGTTCGGGAATATGTACACCAGCGGGATATCAATACTTATCCATGCCATCTTATTCTTTACTGTTTTTACCCTTTTGATTGTGGCCGTTAATCTCCACATTTGGTCTGATTTTTCCTTCCCTCCCATCAAGCTTTGATATATTTTTGAAACTGGCAACAATAAGGTTGCCGTTTATTTTTCTTCTTTGTGTTTCTTTCCCCATATAGTAGTAATTACATTTCACAGGAAATTGCCATGAGTGTTTGGTGAAGGATGTTGTCGTAAAATTCATGCAAATGAAACAAAAAGAAGTTTTTGGACCAGCTTATTATCTTCATGTTCAAATAGTAGTATCTTTAAGCTAGCTAGCGAAGGTTCATAGATGTACGTCAGCATTTGTTTAGATATTATGTGATTTTCATCATGTATATATCTTAGATAAATATAGCACCAATACGTACGTCTGCTCTTGCTTACAAATTAGGTTGTGTGTGTATTTGTAGGTTATGAATGAAACAAAGACACAATCCGTCGATCTATATATTCTCAAGGACAAATATTATCTTGTTGATCTCTCGAGTGTTTCCATATTTGCAGTACACAGCTGAGATATATTGCGCAATCTCCTATACCTCAATTATGAGTACTTAATTTATATTTCTTCCACTTTATGTAAACTTTGATAACTTAACTGAAATCCTCAAACTCACAGCTGAGGATAATTTAGTTAATTCCATTATAATCAACATTTTCTCCATGACAGCTCACAACAATTACAATCACAAGTGCGCCTTTTCCTTTAAAATTTAATCTCTATAAATCCTCTGAGGCAGATGACAGGACGTTGTACTTGTGAATAAGCATTGAAATACTTGAGATAAGCGAAATTTATTGGAATATTAATTATAATTATACAGAAAAAATTTTCGCCTATGAAGCACCTAAATGAAAAGAAATACTATAACACATATAATATGGTTCACAAAAAGGAACCTAAGAGCCCTTGGACCATCTTGTTTAATAAGAGCTGTTCAAACTTTTGGGATAAAGCTATCAAAAAAATTTTGGGTAGTAATAATAAGGCATTACGTCTTGTATCCGAACCTCCTTTTTACCTCTCTTTCTTTTCCTTGCTAGATTCTATATCATGTGAGACTGACGCCTCTATTGTCAAACATATTTCGTCGAAGTTTTATGGAAGAAAAAATTGAAACTGAAGTTGAAAAAGAATAGGAGTACTATTAAAATGTAATAAGAGCCATATTTTAAAAAGGTTATCATAGAAAATCCAAAAATAAACTACTCCACTATACTACTACTATTAGAACTAGTGCGGGTTTTCTGCACCTAATAATTTAATCGCCGAAGAGTAACCGACCTAGCTAGTACTAATATTAGTACAATATGTAGTGCAAGTATTTTACACCAAATATTCTAGCCTCCAATCAGACATAGGAGTTATGGAACTGCACTATGATTTCTTGGATACTGCTATAGTAGTAGTCAATGGGTGCATAATTGCAGGGAAGATAACGCAACCAAAGCCCTGTTATGCAGCTAAGCTTTGTCCGGTTGGTGTCCTCCAATCTCCATAACATCATTCATGGGTTTGCCTTATCCACCATAGCTAATAAAATGCTCTCACACTTTTTAATTAAACTAGTCTCTCAGCACATGCGTTACACGTGAATGTCGAATCAAAAAAATATTGACTCCTTTTTTGGTGAAAGTAAAAAACACTACTCTCTCTGTTTCAGTTTATGTGACAACATCTTCGTATTATTCCGTTAAAAAAATGATAGCTGTCTAAATTTATTAATAATTTAACTTTAAAATTACTACTTTCGTCTTAGTGAAATAATCGATAATCACATAAACATCTTTAGACCACAAATCAGACAAGTCTTCCTTTAACTCTTAAATTTGGTGCCGATTCAAACTGTAGCACATAAAGTGAACTCTATCTTGAGAATATATTTTTCACTATTATTGAAGACAAATTAGAGACACATAATAGAAAGCAGAATTACAGAAACAAGACGAATAACCACATGAAGGAACTGCAAATGGTTAATTTTCATTCAATTATATTATCAAGCCAGTAAAATAATTGTCATGACACTATCGACTATACCTTCATATATTTCCTTTATCTAGAATTTGATCACTCATTTCTAGAATATCCAAGCCTCACTGTTCCTAATTATATGTACATGATAATCACAAATTGTTTCAACAATTTGTCACATAGTAGCCTTATAAATTGCTTCTTCATACCTGTAGTTTATAACCATTGCACTCTTTGCAAGACATATATCCTTTAGTTTAACAGTGCATACCTATAAGTAAGATTTGTTTATCTTGATAATCCTAAATTCGTCTATATAATTCGTAAATTGTTACCTTGTTCCTTGTTGTTGAACACATCATAGGTTGATACAAATGTTGGATTTGGGCTGACTCTTGCAATTTCATCTCAGTTGCATCTAGATTGTTTTGGTTACTGTATTATATTGTTATAATTCTCAAAAAAAAACCGCACGGTACCACTGTTCTATTAATTGACTAAACCAAAAGGCATCCTTTACCTAAAAGGCACCCTTTTATGTAGTAATTCTTCTATTAGATAATTTTTATTAGGATAAGCATGGTATTAAAATTATTTAGAAGGGTATTTAGGTCTTTTAACTTTTTCATGTTTAGAGGACATGTTTTTATAGTAATATGATTATCCGGCACTGTTTGATTGGAAATGAAGCTTCAAAAAAGAATCTTGGAAGCCGCTCATTTTAAATGTGTCATGACATCTTGTGACTACAAAAGCATTAGTGAAAGAGTGAAATGAGAAGTTTAGAATTAAATTATTTATAAATATAAAATACTATAGTAAGGATTTTTATATATATATATATATTTATTAATTTAATAAAAATGTGTAGCGTTAAAAGAAGAGGTAATACTCTTGTAAGCTATTAGAAGTAGAAAGTGATTGAGGTTTTCATATATATTCCTTTAACTTTACGGGATTCTCATCATTTTCTACTTTCACGCCTTAGCATATTCCCAAGCTCTTCCTTTTTTATCAACTTGCTTAGTTCTTTTCGCTCTTTCTTTTCTTCCCTCTTCATTCTTTGAATACATAACTAAAAATCAGGGGCTGCTTGACTTATCTTGGATACATAAACAATGAATGACTGGGCTGCTCCTATCATAGCAACAGCGCTATTTGCATTTCTATCTCCGGGATTACTGTTTCAAATGCCTGGGAAGATTCAGCCAGTTGGTTTCATGAACATGAAGACCAGTTGGATTTCCATATTGGTTCATGCTATCTTCTTTGTTTTGATTCTCATTCTCTGCCTTGTTGCTCTCAATCTACATCTCTATGTTTAATTAGCTAGCTAATCACACATCAAATAATTAATAGAAGACATGCTCCTTCGTTGCTCTACTGTTTTGCTAGTTTTAAGGAAGTAACTATCTTTAAATGAGAGTAATTAGAACCTGGAGATGGTTCTTTTATTTTGTATTCAGATTTCAGTTTCTACGGATTTTTATGTTCCTTTTATGTGTTTTGCCTTGTTTCATCTCTCTTATTTTGGTGATGGAAAGTTGACGTACGTGGTACAAGTCTTAAATCATATTCCCTCAAAACAACAGCTTACTTTATCTGATGCATTGCTAAAGAAATGAATGTTTCCTAAGATAGAGCAAAAATACGATAAACTCTGCGACTGAGCATAATCAACATCAGATGCATGGTGATTTTTCGACGCTGTGCAATGATGCATGGTGTTGGGGATTTTTTGAGAGAGTGCAATTCGAGGTTTTTCTAATTGTACTAAAAATTACTCCTACAAGATAGAGAAGAGGGTGAATTGAGTGATATGGATAAAGAAAACGTTACCATTTAGATTCATGCCTTTCTATATCACAAGTTTTTGTAACTTTAGAAGCTGGTTGGTTAACATATCAAAACCCCAATATAAAAATAAGTCTACTATTAGACTAGTTTACCTTTATGTTCATCAATATTCATTTATAACTTCCAGTTCCAAAGGAAGAAGACCACGTCATTTCAATTGGAAAAAAAAAAAAAAAAAAAAAGAGAACAAATAGACAGCATGAAGAAGACCACGTCATTTCAATTGGACAAAAAAAGAGAACAAATAGACAGCATACTTCAGGATAACTTTAGTACTCGACTCCTATACATAGTTAAACTGTTGGGTCAAATTTTTAGGTATCAAATTATACTGGTGAATTTCCATCTTCCAAAAAGTTCTGATTCAACAGAGCTAGGTTAAAATTTTGCCATGACCATGAAATTGAATTGAAAGTGCCTAGTCTCTGATAAAGAATCTATATCCTGACAACCTTTTCCTTCAAAAATTGTAGGCACACCTACCAAGCTACTTAGGCACCAAAAACCACTCGCAACACATTTCCTCTCAAAATCCACAAAACTTATCATTTGTTTTACATAGTGGAGTGGTAATGAGAAAAGGGGAATCGGATCGACAGACAGATACACAGAGTAACTTGCAAGAAAATAACATCAGGTAGGTAGATAGACCTCATTCAATTCCATAAAATCCAAACTGTTGTCAAGTTCACCAATCAATTCACCAAACCATGACGAGAAAACTAGTCTTTAACTGACTGATAATGGACACAACATCTTGCTAAAATATTATACTCAGGCTTGTTAAGTTTTAGACAAATCAATAAGAAAACATGACCAAGAGACAATCCAACTCAGAACCCTTCATGCATAATTCAAGCGAAATATGTCATTCTGCACGTAGAAACTTCCTTGAGCTGTTGGCATCAAGTGAAACATCTGCAGTCCATGAAACAATAGAAATATGACATTAGAAATAACACATATAACTTGAAGCATTGTATTCAGAAATGAAAATTTCCAAAAACAAGACTGCTTCAAAACTAGAATATCTTAAGACAGCAAACTCTACATCAAGCAAACAACTAAACCATGTCTTTGGAAATTAGGAACAGATAAAAGAGGAAGGAAAATAAAAAACAAAGTGAAAATCAAGAAAACATCCTTTACTATCTCCTTAAATATCTATGCAATGAAGCAATAAAATCTGTTTACATAACATGTTTAAAGGACTGATGCAAAACTACCAAATCAAATAATATTCTATTTCTATGATGAACATAGAGACTGCTCTACAATGAGAAGAAGAGAGGAAAACAATCATTTTGTGCTTTGGAGAGAAAGGAAAACCTCTCTGCAATCCAAAGCTAGTTGCTATTCAAACATAAAGTGGCAAAACACAACAAGACAATCAACATTACATAAGAGTTTAACAGAATAACTTCAAAACCAGTCAAAGCACGATACACTACCATTATTCAAAATGTATGACTAACAAGGAAACGCACAGAAATCGACCAGTAACACTACTGAACATTTGTTAAAATCACAGAAATAGAGATGATAAAGGAAAACCAGTTTGATAATACAACTCTCCTGTTCATGAATAATAACAAGCAGTATGGAAAACTCGAGCTACAGAGCCCCATATAGACTGGATGTAGAATCCCAACATATAAAGCATCCTTGGAATAAGGATTAAGACAAGAAGCCTATAGTACTCTTCTTCTGAAGCTCGCTATTATCCCACAAATGGGGTCTGGGAAGGGTGAGATGTACGTAGACCTTACCCGCACCAAGGTCGGCTAAATCATTCCTTAAATTCCACTTTTTATCCTTGCAACATATATTAGATCAATGCTGCACAATTTCAACATATTTCAGCTACATCACAATGTCCATACGGCTTTAAATCATCTTCAAGAACAGTTTCTACCAATCCAGATGCATCTGGATTTTAGTGGAGGTGATGCATTATGCGTAACTTTGCAAAGCTACTTCAGGAAAATAATTTGCACGTGAAATTATGACTGTTTCTGTAGCTTAAAATAATTTTAAAAATGCACCAACAAGATTGTGACCTTTATTCAGCCTGGCAAAGCAGAATTTCTCAATTTAACAATTCATTATTTCACTGTGTTGTTTGATGAGGCTGTGAGTCATGATAAGGGTATTTGCAATGTGAAGAGCCAAGAGGTTTTGAAGTTTAGTTTATCTGACAGACTCTTTTCACCAAAGTCAGAACTTTTGTCCAGGAAAAACATTTAGCACTTACTTCAAGTTGCATTTTTCCAACTGTTTAGGAGGAAAGTTCCTCAGGCAATCCAAATCAGCCACGCCACTCTTTACTTTTTTAAACACAAACATTTTCTCATGCCCTTGAAGAAAGAAGTGATATCAAATATAAACACGGGGAAGAAAGAGCACTTAGATATACACAAATTAATTCTAGCAAACAGTTGAAAAGTTGCTTCAGACAATCCAAATCAAACAATTATAGAACCATGCCATTCATTACTTCTACAACATGAACATATTCTTATTGACCATGCTGAAAGAAGTGACATCAAAGATAAAGACCAGGAAGAAAGAGCACCAAAAACACATGAACACCAATTAAATAAGAAAGTGGAAAAATTCACATGTAATTGGATATCTAGGAAAGCTATCTTGTTGGATGCCACAGTTTGAATATAGTACACAACATTTCAAGTTCAAACAAAATCGTGAAACTCAAATATGAGTCGACTGCCACAATTCAAAGTTACATTACAAACTATATATGTTTAATCGGTTAATCGTCATCTTCCAAACTATCTCCAAAAAAAACTAAAACAATCAAGGGCAAACAATAAATTAAAAAATTCATAACACAAACAAGGATTACTTATTGGCTTCTCAAGTCTTCAAAGAAACTGCAGACCTATCTGCACCATGCCATTCAAGCTACTATACTAAAGCAATCAAATGAGAAAAATCCAAACCAGCCAGTATTTTGTGTCACATCTTAAAATAAGCCAGTGATTCTTAGGACCTTAGCAACTAAGGACCTATGTAACAAAATCAGCAATGAATAATGAATTTAACAGAGCAAATCCTAGACGGAAGCACAGCAAAATCAAACCCTAACAACATACATAGGACTGAACCCTAAAACCCGGCGGGGACAAAAAGACGGTACCTGACTGAAGCGGAGGGAGTGTTGTTCGCCGGCGAGTTGAAGATTGCCGCTGACGAGGACGAGCATACCGCCACCAGGGCCAGAGGGCTGACAATCGACGGTGCTGACTTTGTGGAGGCACTGCTGGAAGGGGAGACTGGTCAGCTTATTCGCGATGTTCTGAGCACCCTGAATCTTGTCATCTTCGAAGCTCAACAGGGAGTTTTCCTGGTACAGGTTTGCTAACCCGGCCCTATTCGAATCGAACGTCGTGTAGTAGTGGGTCACGAATGCCTTGGCGATCGCGTCTCCATCCATTTTTTTTGGAAGATCTAGGGAGAGCTGCTGGGATTTAGGGATGACTGCGCTGCCACTACGCTCTTATGTCTCATACAGTTGCTTCTCTACAACAAATACCCACCTACTTTGGATCTTGGGCCCAAATTATATGGATTGGACTTCCTACTTCATCTAACCTTTTCCCAAATTTTATTTGCAAAATATAGAAATAACCTTTCAACCTATTTCTTTTTAGTCCGTTTTAAAAAAATAATTCTAACTCTATTTATCATTGTACCTTTAACGACATACATGATTTATAGTCACACATATACCAATGACTTATTTTACATTATAAGTTTCAAATATCTTCTTTTTCTTTAACAAACTTTATACCAAGTAAACAGGTTCACATAAATTACAATAGAGGGAGTAATATATTTTCCTAAGTATGCTACATATCACACAACAACTAGAAAAGTGTGGATAACCCTTATATCTCCTTCTCCCTCTCTCTCCCACTATCACCTCGACGTCATCGACCTTAGCACCAATGGTCATGGTTTCCTCGGTGTTAACCTTGACTATCATCGTATATATAATGGAGACACTTAAAATATACAAGTATATGCAATGACATACCATACTGTATCGTTGTACATAGAATGAAGAAATACTTGACATAGAAGTATATAAAAAATATTTAAAAAAATTGATGGCGATCAGTGGTAGAGGGTGATTCGAGACAGCTGTATGGGGTGGTTGGGAGGTGGTATGGGGTAGGTGGGTGATCTATGATTCTTCTTACCTTTTATATGTATTTGCTATACGTTGAACAAAAATATTATTATGTCTTTAAAGTCCTGTAGCATTGCTAGATTTGTGTAAAGTAGATTCTAATATCTGTAGTTATATGAATTGCCCCTATATTACTCTTGTGCTCTTTATGCCTTACATTAAGAAAACAAAAATTTAGTGTACTCATTTGCACTTGTTTATTTGTTTCAATATTCAATAGTATTGTTGGAAAAATAATCGATGGCGACTGGGAACAGTGTGATTTGGGGCAGCGGCAAGGGATGGCTGGAAGTGGGCAATTAACGATATTCTTACCTTTTATATGTACTTGTTATGCTTTGAACAAAAATATTGTTATGCCTTAAAAGTCTGGTAGTATTGCTATTTTTGTGTAAAGTAGATTCTAATATTGCTTAGTTATACGTAAGGTTGTCTAGTGGTCCGGTTTGAACCTGACCGGATTGAATTGGCCCAAACTGGACCGTTGTGGCGTAGTTGGCTAATGGCCCAACCCCGACCAGTCAACCCCTTATCAAACCGGCTAGATTGGACTGGAACAGACTGGTAAACTAAAAAAAAAAAAATATGCTTGGCATATAGCAGTTGGAAACAACTATTTTACCAACAGCCGTTGGCCAACGACAAAAAACAGCTATTTGAGCATCCCCCACGCCCCCGCGCCCCCATACCCCCAACCTATTTTTTCTATAAATCTATATATCTTCTAATTGAGAAACATAGACAAGTGATGTGGCATGCCTCTATGGCCACCATTCACCTCAATTTGTAAAGAAATCTACAATTTTTGTTTTTCCTCAATTCTCAATGCATACGGTGATGTGGCTTATGTTTGCAGGATTGAAGTATTCATTGATAATAAGATAGTAATTAGCATTCATATGCACAATGACTTTAAACGGCAACATGAATGGGAGTTACTATCTGTATACCATGTTCTTCCCCCCATTAACTCTCATTACTCTATCTTTCAATCTTATATACTACCTATCATTTTCCACAACTTTTGGCTACTTTCCAATCTCCTCAATTGGTTCTTTGGGTTTGATGTCATTCTTTTGAGTTTTGACTAAAGAAAGAAGGACTCATTCAGTTTAAAGATAATGAAGTAGCAATAATTTATCCATAATTAATACAATAGTAGTATTATTTAACCTATTTTATTACCCATCTTTAAAAATATGAGTCCTTTATTATGATCTTCATTCACTTGGAGGTTACACAATGATTTTCCCCCTATTTACTATTTTTTTCCTATATAAGAACAAGAAATTTTAGGAAGTTCTTTTACCACCACAGATCTTCCCACATTACACATAGGTCTCTTCTTCATCTCTTCAGGTTTATGCTTAATCTACTACAGTTTGTTATAAAATGTGTTCTGTTTGCCAGCTTACCCAACATCTTTGTATAATCTATTGTCTAACAGTAATTTGTGTATTTCTCTTTTACCTTTATGTTTGATATTTTAGGTATTGAATATTTGCATCACTGCAACATATTGAAATTGAACTACAACATATTGAAATTGAACTAGAGGTACAATTTCTTAAATGCTGTTAATTAAAATTATAAATTTGCTCATTGTGTGGATGAACACAAGTAGGTTATGTCATTTGTTTCTTCTTTTTCCTTTTATTTTCAGAGATTTCGTTGAACGCGTGAACAGAAGATGCAGTACATTGTCCCTTCAAAATGGAAGAAAAAAAAGATAATAGAGGGAGGCATGAAACGAACTAATCTTATTCAACAATGACAAGCCCAAATCTCTACCAAAAAATATGTAGAAAAATGTGAGGCCTACTGAACGACTGGCTAACTGATCTCCAAAAGATCAAGAAGGGAGAAAAAGATAAGCCATTCAGATGACATATTTCATGGACGATATCATGGGGAAACAAAAATAAGAAAAGAAGTAGGGATCAGAAGCATTGTCAATATAACAAAAAAGCGATTATTAATTTACGTTATTATCATATTACATTATTACTACATTTCCATTTAACAGTTTTGCATGTAGAGAGAACTAAAGATAAAAGCAACTGCATATTGTAAACTTAACCATGTTAAATTTGATTGCACTCATTAATATTAAATATATAAGTATTGCTTTGTCATGGAATTCTTTTAGTCACTTTTGTAGTGAAATTTGATTTGTTCACAAGTGATTGAGGCACTAGAGAGATATTAACCTATGACATCGGTAGTGGAGCATTCTAAAAGAGCAAAGTATTTTTAACATAATGTATTTTAAATTAGTGTGTTATATACTTTGTGATTATCTTTACTATATCAAAAAATATAACATATGAATGAAATGAGGTATTTTCACGATAATAAGTTACACGAATGATGAATCTGCTTTATAACTTTTAATATTCAATATGAGGAAACAATCATTTTGTAAGATCAACAAGAATGTTTTCAAGACCGCGCGATGCGCGGGCAAGTTACCTAGTACCACATTATTTCAACAATTTATTCACAATTTCTAATATTCTCTCTAATTCTCTCTCAATCTCTCTAATATTCAATAAGGGCTATTTGTTAAATTGTTCTAAATTGCTATCGCAAAAAGGGTTTAAATTACATTACAAAAATTGTTCGGAGTGAAGTGGAAACTAGTCAATTACCGACATCAAGTTTCAACTTTCACCTCTAACAAGACATCAAGTAAAATCATTCTTACTTTTTATTATCTTTCTTAATTCTTTAAAATATTATTTGTAGCATATGTTTAAGCCTAAAATTGGTCGTTTAAGTAAAATAATTAAATTTGTTAGAGGGTCACAAGCAATACAACAAATAGGCATGAAAAAGTAAATAAAGCTGAGAGAAACGTAATAAGCAAGAAAGTAATAATCTTATTCCTTGAGAATAGCCGGATTTTATGTGAATCGTTTGATGTACAATACAATGTGAGGAGAGGTATTTATAGTAGAGATCTACCAGCCCTAACTATGGTAAAATACAAAGACTAAAAAAGGCTCGTTGGCCTGTAAATCAAGGCGGTAGTATATACAAAACCCTAACTAGGAGACTGTGAACCCTTAGGTGGCGAGATGTATACCCTGCATCCTATGTCTGCGCCAGCTGAGAATTCGTGGATTGAGGAGCGGCTTTGTATCCTCTATGCCCGGTGACTTATAAGCTAAGTCTAGTCTTGCCAGCTGGACTTGTATCCTCGTAATCATAGGTGGCGTATTTTTGCCCACACACAGTCAGTCCCCCCACTTGCTGAGAGCTTTCGTAAGCAGTTAGGAAGTAAAAGAGGTACGCAAAAGGTATATGAAAAGATATATCACTGACTCCTTGAAACTCATAGTCTCCTTGACCGAGACTGACGCTTGAGTTCTTTGAGAGACAGATATGTCTTCATCTGATTAGTTGATGTCAATTCCATGCACCTTTCCAATAACACATTTTTACTACGCCGAATCATTTCATATCTCCAGGCCAAAACTACGTTTGACCGTTTTGTGCTCCGTCCCCATCTCATTCAGCCTATAAATAGGGGCTTCATGATGGACGAAAATCACAAACTTTTCTTTAGAGAAAACACATTTCTTCGTCCAAAGCTTCATTATGAAATAATAACCTTTCTTCTTCAAGAATATTTCCCTTTGATCCTAGTTTGGAACAACTCCTTCATTTAGAATGGATGGTGCATGAGAAACCTGTAAGCAAAAGACCCTTCGCAATTCTCTTCCTCTGTTTCTCCATCCATGGTTTGATGAATGGAGTCCACCGAGTCATGAAGTTTTATCAGGATTCTAATAACGTTTGTCGACATATCTTCATTTTGGCATGTGCACTGATTACGGTGTGCTCATTTTCTAACATGGCGGTTGATGTAATATTCCTCTTATCATGCGGGGTCAGGACACTTGGCCCTTTCAGCTGTCGTGAGGTTTCTCTTCCATGACCCCGTTGGCGTTTGGGCAGCTCCTTCGATGGTGTCGGGTTGAAGCTCCGGTTTTTGGCTCCATTTCATGGAAGGCAAGAGGATATGGCTTCATGCCATCAGCTGATTAAGGTGTCACCAAGTTCTGAATCTGCTCATGATTCATGACTTTCACCTTGTTCGTCTGGCTCGACTAAATTGTTATTGCAACGCCTCTTCGGTCGTTGGCTGTGGATGCCCGAGGGAAGAGTCACCTTTGTTGTAGGTTCCCAGCTCAAACCCTATTGTCTTTGATAAGCTCTCAATTGTGCTTGATGATCTGCGGGGCAGTGCGCTCTCATTTGATTAGTAGAGTTTGAAGCTAATCCTTGAATGCACTCGTCGTGGCGGGAGAAGGTTTCGCCTGTGCTCAGACGCTTTTGTGGTCCTTTGCTGCTGACAGGACATCTGGATCCTGGTTATATCAGTGACTGCGTGCCAAAGATTGCTCGGACTGACATATCTCATGATGCCTGAAGAGCTTCGGGTTGCTTGCCAGCTTGTAGCTACAATCCAGATGAAGAGACTTCAGCCGTGCAAATTCAGAGGAACTTGTAGTTTTAGCGTTTTTAGTTACTTAAGAATGTATGTAATGAACAATGATATATTCAAAAGAAGTCAATTTTATATTGTGAGCCTATGGGCTGTTGATATTAATGAAATAGTCGTTCGTCAATGTTTTATGCGTACCTGCATAGTTACTTGTAATGTAGTCAAGCAGCATGTGTTTGGGTGCCTTTCTAGGCTAGTGTCTTTTAAAGACAGGTGTGCGCACTGTTGGTTGCTTCATTTGCATCAGTATATGATGGCTTATGTTGTACTTGTGATAGACAGTGTTTGCACCCACAATGGGACATCTCTAGCCCATGTCTTTGCTTGTTTACTCGAGTATTTTAAGATTTTAAAGCACTATGCGAGCGAGTGTCCCCACCGGCATGTTGGTTTATTTGTTGAATTGATGATTTCAACTTACGAATGATGTCTGGTGGCTGAACTAGAAGTGATCTAGCTTTAAGCGAGTAGTGTACTCTACTTTTTGTAGCAAAAAGTGAGTGCATTACTTCAACTTATGTTGTGCCAAAGCTATGAATATTTGGATCGTAGATGGATCTGATTTGTAAAACTGACCAAGTAGGATAGTAGTTTATTAATAAAAGGGTTCGCGGGGCCAATAAGAACTTGACAAAGACGGGGCTAAGTGCCCGTATAAAGTGATAGAAACAAAGAGCAAGAAAGGAGAAAAATACATGTCTCGAGTATGTAGGCCTAGTCGACCTTTCAAGAGTAGTACTTCCTAAGCCAAAAGATAGTTGAACCTTTCATGTCTTTTGAAGATTCCCCATGTGTGATGGGGGATTAATCTTCGGGAGGCCCGGAGGCGTTCTCTGAGGTTTCTCCAGCAACTGGTGCCTAACCTCGAGATGTGACCTGTAGGCTACTAACCACCCGATGATACAACTCATCATTAATAAAGCAATAGTGAATTGCCCGCCTTCCCAGCTGCCTTCTTTCTGTCTTGTCTCTGAGGAGTGTTCCCTTGTCCAATTAGTCAATCAGTACATGGCGCCATTCTAAAGCAGATCCTGTATCTGGAACTTCAAGGATCATCATGTCTGCAGGGGTTAGCTCGATTACTATCAGCTGATCACTTGAATTAGTGTGTGCATCTTCGACCATCCCATTGTTGTCTGTGCATTCCTTTCGATAAGCAAGTTCCCACTTGTGAAAGTTTTTCAAAAGCTCCTTTATTTTTTCTTGCCGATCTGGCATACAGATGTCCTCAGTGGCAAAGACGTTATTCGCTCGATTAACAGCAAACCGGGAGCCACTAAAGAGAATGACCTCCTTGTCCCGCAATATGTAAGCTAAGTCAAGAGCTTGAATTATGGCTTCATATTCTGTTTCGATGCTCGAGCATTTTACAGCCTTGCGAAAGATCTTCCTAGCGGATGTTTCAATCCATAAAAAATCGGCCTCATCTCCTTTAAGATCCATATTTGTAAGTATTACCCAGTGCCTGGGTCGATCATCTCTACACTCTTAATCGATTCTTCTGCCTTTGCCGCTAATTTTTCAACAAAAAATCTACGGTGAAGCCCTCTAGGGCTGTGAACAAACGGTCGCCCGCAGTTGATAAATGATATCATATTCTCTAGGTCCTCAGCCTATTATGCTAACCTTTTTGATAGTCCAGGCTTAGACAGGATGGTTCACATAGGTATGGAAGAAACCACAATGACCGTGTAATTAAGGAAATACGAGCGCAACTTCAGTGTTGCCATGATTACGGTCGCTACGAACTGAACAGGCAATGGAAGACATACATCTGCCCATAAGAATCTCTTACTAGCGTACTTTATGGGAAACTGCTTCCCATCTTCTTCTCGCACGAGGACTGCATTCCACGCCACTTCTGATACTGTGATGTACAACAACATGTGCTCTTCCTGAGTTGGTTCAGTTATCGTTGGAAGCTATAAGAGATGCATATTTACTTGAGTCAACACCTGACGGCAATGTATCGGCGACCAGGGCTCTTCATGCTTTACCTACACTTCTGAGAGCTGGTACCATAATTCTACGGTCTTGGGAATTAGATGACTCATCTCCGATGCCCGTTTTCTCAGTTCTCCAACCGCTATTCTGGCCTTCCGCTCAACAGATTCATCCCATAGCGACTCCCCGGCATCCCCGTTGATCATATTCACCTCAGCTTTTAGCCTTACATCAAGATTTTCTCTATTTGCAGTGCATGCTGCGGGCGAAAACTGCTCACTCCGTAGGTCTCTGATCCCGTGAGGGGTCGACTATCTGAAGACTTGGTAAAGTGTTGAGGGTACTCCCTTCACGTCATGTATCTAAGGCCGCCCCAGGATAATATCATATGAGAGATCACAAGTCAATACCTAAAAAAGTGTTATGCTCGTCACGCCCAGGATATGGACCGGTAAAGCTAGTTCTCCGACAGGTTCTCGTGGATACTGTTAAAGCTGACTATCCTGCAGGGGCTTAGAGTTATCTGATGATCCTGGCCTATCTTTTGTAATGCCTCCTATTGGATGATGTTGACGTCACTCCCTGGATCAATCAAAGCCTGCTCAATCTGGAGGTCAAGCACCTTGATTGGGATTTTGAGAGCGTCCTGATGCTTCCCTTCTCCTTCTGCTGGGCTGAAAGTAATCGGGCTAGCGAGCAGTTCCACCACATTGATCCCGTAAGTTTTGGTTGACCCAGGCATCGCGAAGATCGCATTGATGCTTCTCTTATCCTTAGGGTCGAGCGCTCTTAATCACCTTGCTCCTTCTTCGATCAGGTCCTTGAGGTATCCTTCCTTTAACAAATGCTCAATTTCCATCATCAAGGCCTTACAGTTGACGGTCGTGTGGCCGCTACTTCGATGAAAATCACAGTAATCTATAGAATTTCTTCCAGCCGCACCTTTGATAGTAGGCGGCCAACACACCTTAGAACCCAGTTTCCCAAAGTGATTGGAAACCAATTCTACTATGTTGAACCGCAGCCCAAAGTCTTCAAAACTGCGTGGCTCTATGCTTTTCTCGTAGGATCTGGCTCCCCGAAGATTTCCTTGTTTTTCTGATCCTGCTTGATTATCCTTCCTTTTGTTCTTCTTCTGTCACCCTCTCTCTCCAGAGATGGACTGCCTGCTCACTTTCTCTGGATGTCCCCTCTAGGAACTTGAGATTGTTCGAGTTCCAGACAGAGCTTATCAGTGTATCTCTAATGTAGAGCATTCCATTTCGTCACCGGGTGCTGAGTCAGACTCCACTGTAACTCTCGTATGGCCAATGAACCACTAGAGTTCAGACTTTTGCCAAAAGCTACCACATTGATGTTTTTGGAAACCGAAGGAAGCTCCATGCGTTCCATGTGGAATATCTCCAAGTATTCTTTCAGCAACTCGTCGTTGTGTTGTCGGATCTCGAAGATATCCTTCATGCGCTTCTCTCTCTTGCGGGCTCCGGAATGCACTTTCTTAAAAAAATCTTGCATCTGGAATGACTCGACTGAATCCTTTGGAAGCTAAGTGTACCATGCAAGTGCATCTTTAAATAAGGTCAAGTCGAACCTCTTTACCAGAGCGGATTTAGTTTTTTCTTCAGAAATCTCGTTGCTTTTGACTGTTGTACAGTAAGCAGCAATATGCTCGTCCGGATTAGTAGTTCTGTCATACTTAAGATTATACGGTAAGCGAAAATACTTTGGTACGCGGACCGGTGCATCACTTGCCATATACGTATGCTTGTAGAACTTCTGCTCATCTATGGTGATAACCTGAGGTGGAGCACCCGGTACGTTACCGATTCGATCGTGGATGGCCTTCATCTCTTTCAGGATGTCCTGGATAACAGGTGTTCCTTTAAGATCTTGGTTATTCACTGTTGTCGCGCCTGCAAGAGCGACATCCATGTTGAGCCTGCGATTAGGAACGAATTCTGGTGATTCGTCTAGGGACGCTGGTCCTTGTAGGGACGCTGGCCTCTGAGACGATCCAACAAACATCGCTCCTAATTTCTGGGTCATGCCTTCGAGGATGTTGGCCGAGTTTTGCTCTGCTCGTTCTGACAGGGTTTTGAAGTGATCAACAGGAAATATTTAAGCTCAAAATTACCTCCGTGTGGTTGATCGTTTTCGCCATCACTGGCTACATGGACTGGTTCTTTGGCAGGGTCCTTCGATTGATAATTAGGATCACTGAGATCCCGTATGGAATCATCTGTCGTGTTGGTGGTGTTCTTTGGAACCTTGTCGTTGTCGTCTGATATGATTGCACCTTTTTCCTTGTAGAAACTTATAGTTGCATGGGCCCCACAGTGGACGCCAAACTATTTTTGCCTAAATTTGGTCATTTAGGTAAAATAATTAAATTTATTAAAGGGTCACAAGCAATACGATAAATATGTAGGGAAAAGTAGATAAAGCTGAGAGAAAAGTAATAAGCAAGAAAGTAATAATCTTATTCTTTGAGAATAAACGGATTCTGTATGAATCACTTGATGTACAATACAATGTGAGGAGGGGTATTTATAGTAGAGATCTACCTAGTCCTAATTTTGGTAAAATACAAAAACTAATAAGGCTCGTGTACCTATAAATCAAAGCGGTGGTATATACAAAACTTTAACTAGGAGACTGTGAACCCTTAGGCGGCGGGAATTATACCATGCGTCCTATGCATGCGGCGGCTGCGCGGCCGTGGCTTGAGGAGTGGGTCTGTATCCTCTATGCTCGGTGACTTGTAAGCTAAGTCTAGTCTCGCCAGCTAGACTTGTATCCCCGTAATCATAGGTGACATATTTTTTCCCACACATTATATAGCCATATATTAGTATTTTGCTTAACTTATAATGTCTGGAGTGAGAGCACTTACTGGACATAGGGGTAGTGGTCGATCATGTGGTAACTGAGGGGGATGGTGCTAGCCGAGTGGGGGATGATAGATGTGATCGTGCTCTGGGTAAAGGACCAATTGGTAGTTCTAGTGCTCCTGCTCATCTAGATGATTTTACTCAGAAAGATGACTCACAATTTTATCATGATATTGATGACTTTAATCAACCATAAGATAATGAAATGTTAGAGACATAATATCAAGCTTTTGGTAGGGCTAGGGGTTAATTTAGATGATGAAACACCTGCTAGTCAATTCCACGGTCCACTTGAAAAAATTGAATCTGAATTGCCACCAATGCCTCCTACTAGAGAAACAGTAAAACGACCAGATAGATATGAAGTGTGGAAATTTATAACGAAATTTTTTTATGCTTAAACCAATAAATGTAATCTTTGTAAAAAGGTTTGGGATTTTAAAATTGGAAAACATCATGGTAGGACAGAGAAGTTGAGAACACACTTAGAAGAGCACCATAAGGTAGAATGGGCTATGAGGTCGGGTGGCATACACGTAGGGAATATAATGGCTCCAGATCAAGGTAGTGGAATTTAACAGAAAATTAACCCATTGATTGGGGGGGGGGGGCTTCTTTGGTATGATAAGAAGAAAGATAGGGAACAATTGGAAAAAATGATTGTGGTAGAGTGTTTACCGTTTACATTTGCTTCTTGTACTGTTTTGTTTGTTATATTCAAACTGTATATAATCCATCTTTTCAAGATTTTCCAAAACTACAGTTAGAAGTGATATTATAAAATTTAAAAATGAATATAGACAATATTTATAATATATTATCACTTTGATACTAGAGTTTGTATTACTACTGTTACGGGCAATGGTGTAAATGGACACTTGCGTGTCATTGGATAGATCCTAACTGGGTAATGCAAAAAAAAAATTTAGCATATAGCGTTGTTGATGAACCACATACGGGAACATTTATTACTCGGAAAGTCAATGATACTTGTAAGGTATATTTTATTAATGATAAATTTTAAGTATAATTATTGATAATGCTTCAAACAATGATTATGCTATTGTTCATTTAAAACCAAAATTGAACCCCCCCCCCCCCCCAATTTGAAGAACTGTTTCATGTTAGATATGCAAGTCATATATATAAGTTAGTTGTACAAGATGGCCTTAAGTTGTTTGGTCCTATTATTAAGAAGGTCAAACGCGCAATTAGTTACAATTTTAAAACTAAAAAACATGATAGATGGAGGGAATTTAAGAAAAAGTGTAAAAGGAAGGTTTGGATCCTAGAAAAGTTCCTAAGGAAGTTGCAACTAGGTGGAACACTATATATGAGTCTTTATCTGTTGCTTACAAATACCGAACCTCTATAACTAACATGTTTAATGGTCATGTGGCTGTAGAGTATCACCACAGTGAATCGGATTGGAACCTTGTTCTCCATCTTCTTACATTTATAGAAATTTTTTGGCTTGCTACTAAAGAATTTTTTTTCCAGTCAATATTATCCTACAATTCCTACCATGTTTTATTTTGGAGCTGAAACGACAGGATTACTTAAAGAATATAAAGTAGTGCCTAATTATGAAAATGTTGTTGCTCAAATGATTAAAAACTTTTAAAATTTTTTTTTCATATTCCACCACTTTATTACATTGCTTCTGTATTACATCCATGTTTTAAACGTTTTTCCTGAAATGCTTAGTAGAGAAATTTATCGAAACTTGAAAATTACTAATGATGAAACATCAAGTGTAGAAGAAGCTTGTCAAAGGTATTTCCAGATTGCTAGCGGATTTATGAAAGGTATAGAAGTGCAGCTGATAATGTTCTTCCAAGTGTTCCACCTTCAACTGGTTCAAGTTCAACACAAGTGAGTAAAAGATTTGTAGGGATGAGAACTTTTGCCAGCCTTAATCAAAGGCTTTCTAGCAGTCAATTGAGTGGCGGGGGGTTCAACAAGCTTGATGTTTATTTACTTCACGCTCCAAAGGGTATTGATAATTTTGAAAGTGATCAACTACTGCAATTTGAAAGGATCAACAAGCACAATTTTCAATTCTACCAAAAATAGTGCGAGATATTTTAATAATTCAAGAATCATCACTTGCTTCAAAAAGCGCGTTTAACCAAGGAAGATTACAAATTGGATATCATAAATACCTATTGAAGGAAGAAGCATTGGAGACAGCCGTATTACTCAGAGATTGGATTAGAGTAGAGCGAAGAAATTTTGGATTGCCAGAACAAAATGAAGAAGCAGACACAACATATGCAACCGAAATCTTATCAAGTGGGAGTGTGGATAATGAAGTATATTGTGAAAAAGATCAAACGTTACCACTAATTCCTCCTGAGTTGCCAGAAGACATTATTGAGAAAATGGAAACTTTTTTTTATAAATATATAGTTCTGTAGTTTAATTATCTATGTACTTTGCAAAAAATTCAAACATTATTCAATAAAATGTGTTACGCCTTGCTATTAATGTATAATTCTTTGTTATATTTTCTGATATTTTTTACCTTTAGTTTCAAATTATCACTTACTTAAAAGGAAAAAAAACAAAAAAAGTTTTAAAAAACCGCAAACCGGGCCAGACCGGAACCCGAACCGGACTGGTTGGTATCGCAAACCATAAAAAAAATAAAAAAATAAAGGAAAATAAATTTTTGAATATTTGGCAATGGATACTTTGGCCCAACAGCCAAAAATGGCTATGTTACCCTTCCACCCCCCCCCCCCAAGTGTCCCAACAGCCCCCAACCTTTTTTTTCTTTATAAATGCTCTATTATTTCATCAATTATATCACAATTCTATATTTTCTATCCATTTCTCTTTAAATTTACTATCAAAGGCTATTTTCTAGATTTCTATCATAATGTCTGAAAATCAACCTACTCAAGCTCAACTTGAAAAAATTGAAAGAGCTAGACCCCACTCAAACGAAGCAAACCATTTCTCATAAGATAATAGAAAATCACAAGAAAGATTTGGCACGAGATAGCAATGACAGGAGATTGACCGGTCGGGGTCGAGTGATCTCAGGGGTTTGGGGTGCTTCTCCTACTTCGACTACCTCTCTATTTTCAAAAGTATATAGAAATAGTAGGTACTGGGAGTGAGTGAACTACCCGGGGAAGAGATATTTATAACTATCCCAAGGAGGCTTACTACTCAGTTGATAGATAAGGACAAAATAGATGCAAAGTGTGAGAATTTATTATGAAAAATAGTGAAACTCAAACTGGTAAATGTAATCTTTGTCAGAAATCTTGGATGGCTGGACCATTTCGTGGAGGGACTATGAAGTTTAAGGTATACTTAGAAAAAAAACATATGCAAGAATGGGCTGTTTGTGCAGCGAAAAAATACAATGCCTTGCGTCGTTGACGAACCACTTAAGAAAACATCTATGATCTATGTAATTTTCTACTTTGTCAATTTGATTATGTATTTCACAAATTATTCAATAAATTGCCTTAGTCTTGTTATTTTGTCTACAATATTTGTATACATATTATTACAAAGTCCCAAATCCAATTCAAAAAAAAAAAGTTAATGGAAAATCAGAATTGGACCGGTACCGGACCGACTTGAAGATAACGGTCCCGGTTCCGACATGGCAACCATTAAGTTGGCCGGTGGACCGGTAAATCAGCATTTTGAATTTTTTTAGCATCGGACCGGAAATGGCAAGTCGCACCGAAACCAGACCGGATCGGATCAGTAGACATCTTTAGTTATATGAATAACTCCTATATTACTCTTGTGCTCTTTATGCCACACATTAAGAAATTAAAATTAGGTAGTGTACTTATTTACGCTTGTTTATTTATTTACTACTCCTTTAATATTATTATTGAAAAAATAATATTACTAATAACTCTTGATCTCGTTAATAGCAAGTGTAAGATTGAAAAAATCTGATAATTTTGCATTATGTTTTTAAAATGAAACTTATGTGTGACAACATTTTTTGATTTAAAGTATCACTTGAAATGGGACAAAAAGAGTAGATGTTCTTTAACATTGGAAAACTTCTTAACTTTAGATTTCTTCTTTTATTCTTAATGATATATTTTTTAAGATAGAAATATCATGAAATGTTTAATAATTATAAATTTGATGGTATGTGTCATAATATCTAGTTCTTCGTTAAATTGTGTTTTTAGTTAAGTACCACATTGCTACACTAGAGATGTTAACGAATGGGATGATTACAAAAATTTACAAGCGCAAGTTTCAATTTACACACAATAATGATACTACATCACTTTACAAAACATAATGTATTTTGTTAACAATACAATTATGGATTTTCAAAGAGAACATCCCTTTCTCCTTATCTTCATCTCCATACAAACCCCATCCTCTTATCGCCCATCACTCTGATGCCTGTCGTCGATCAGTCGCTGTTCATCGCCGGCCGTCGCCGATCGCTGCAGTATCTCTTTTTTAGTCGAAAAACTAAATCTGATACATATACACAAACATATATAAAAACACATACACACTATACATTTTCATACTTGAGAAAATATTTTTGATTTTAGGAAATACACAAACATACATATAAACACTGACATTCAATAGACGGGACATACAAAAGTCATTCACAAACATACACTAGATATATATGTGCTATACACATACTAGACATACAAAGATACAAGAATATACAAAGATATACAAACTAACCATGTGATACACCAGGGGCAGACCCATTATAAAAGATGTGGTTCACGTAAACACATGGTCTTTCCACAAATAAGATATTTTATATCACGTAAACCCATGCTCTAAAAGTTTAAATGATTTACTTGATCAATTGATGGTTTACTTACACTCGAGAGTAGGGATTGATTCCATTTAAATTCTCTTTAATATTTTTTCCTCAATATATTATCACATAAAATGAAATTTGACCTATATATACAATACAATTTTTTGATGAAGATTGTTCGTCGACAATTTTTAATACGCTACAACTCCGCTCCTAACAATGGTGAACACCATTCTCTTGAAATCCTGGATCCGCATGTCGATGAACCTTCATTTTATTTACACATACATACTATTTTTATATACACAATATATAATTGTTCACTAAGAGAAATCTATGCTTACAAGGACAACTATAGAAATTCACAAAAATGTTCATGGAAATACATAAACGCACACTTTTTATATTCTTGACATACATAAATATATAGATACATACACCTGCATACACTACACATATAGTCACTTCCACCCTCAAACCACCACCAAATCACCAAAACTATCACCATAAAAGAAAAGGAAGAAAATGAAGAAGAAAGAGAAGTAGAAGAATTGGCGGTGCAAGTGAAGGGGTTATCAAAGTGCCCCTACCAAAATGATCATGCCCTAACACAATCAAGGAAGATGTTGCCGCACAACCTATGGGCGGTCGCCCAATGACATTACCTTGAGGGCAGCTCATAATCATAAATTCTCTATAGTGCGGCATGCTTAGGAAGATGCTACAACATGATGGGAGTTGAAGAAGAGAAGGCGGCCCCCTAATCGCCATGGTCAGACGCACTATCTTGAGAATTGAAGAAGAAGGCTTGGCCTTTTAAAGGGACATCCGCCCTTTACCTATCTTGAAGATCCAAATCTGAGGCAAAGTACAAGGGCCTTAACCCTTTCAGATGTGCGGCAGCCTAACCTGCAAAATGATATTTTTATAATTATTTTTAGTAAAGACTATAAATAGATAGACTTTTCATTGTATCTTTACCTTGGGGAGAAAGTTAGAAGAAGCTTTGGCTTCTTTATCAAGTTTTCATCATTTGGTGAAGAATCTACGACTCACTGTAAGGATCTTTGCTTGTATTTACTATTAATACAATTATCTTTCATTACAATCTTATTTCATTACAAAACATGAGTAGCTAAATCAATAATTAGGGTTATAATTAATACAGTTCATTAACTTGATGAGTCTATTATGTTAAGCCTTAAACTAGTTGAAAATACTCCATTTCACTACCTTCAATCTAACAAGATAACAATTTGTAGTGTACAACATAAGTTTAAGCTCTAAAGTACAAAATCTACATCAAAAGAGTATTTTTCGGAATGAATAAGGTAGTGATAAGGTACTCGTGGTAGGTGTTGTTGCAATTATCCCAGGTTAACAAGTTTGAACATCAAAAGAGGGATACCCTTACTTGGGAATAATCACTTGGACTTCATGCAATACCTCTTTATACCGATAAGTGAAGAGATATCTCGCTCACCCGAAAGGGGTGGGTTGGGTGATGTTGTCTGAGTTTCATTAGATGACTCAACATAATAAACTAAAGGGAACCTCTTCTGACCTAAGATACATTTTGTAATAAATTTAAAAATATTGTATGTTTTGAAAATTTTTAAAAGTATATACGTCAACTGGCGTAAAAATTTCTAAATTCTTTGTAAATTACTAGACCATATTTACTTGTCTTATTGATGCTTATGGAGTATAAAATAACCACACATAAAAATATTTCTTTGTCAAGCATTTCAAATTAGCTCCAGTCATATCATGTATCATTGAATTTTACGCATAGCTTATGTTAATGCTTAGCTTTCACATATACCAAAAAGAAGAAGGATTAAATTAACGTCGACAGCAGGGTTCGAACCTGCGTGGGCAAAGCCCAACAGATTTCCAGTCCATCTTCTTAACCACTTGGACATATCGATGAGCGCGTTGAGTTCTTAATGTTGTTCTACACTTCATTTAGCAAAGTATTGTCGCCTCCGTTTGTGTTGGGTTTGGGGACCTTGGCTACTAACAAATCTCCTAACAAATGCTTCAGAATAGCTGAAAGTCAGTCAGGGATTCCCAATTTTGACAAGCTTATCCCGTAATATAGCCAAGCTAAATTTTTTAAAACTGATCAATATATATAACAAGTAAACAAAAACTTAAAAATGCAGCAAATAATTTACTCCGGAATATTGTTACGCACCATCTATTTTGTTCGTATGTTGGCCTAAATCTAATTAGAGCAACAAATCGAATTGTATAGGATTAACTAGATATTATTCGTATCAAAGTCGCGAGAAAGGCAAGAATTCAAGTAAAGAAAAGAGATAAAAGAATGAAAATAAAGTATAAGTGTAGTTCTGATATTTTTCTCGATGCATTACATAATCTTTAAAAGGCTATTTATAGCTTTCAAGGGCGAGGGCAATATTCACTGCACTTAATAGCAATTACTCCATGTTTAATCGTGGTCTGTCCATGATCTCCTCATTTAAGTCGTGGGCAACGATCGTTAGTTACAAAAAGTGAGAGCTCGTTCGTCGTGAGGCAACATCTTCTACGAGGGGTGAATCTTTCGCCTCGTGGCGGATATCTTCCAATCGCCTCGTGTGGTCAGCTCGTGGCTATCATTCAAGTCGTGCTCGAGGAAACTGACCTCGGGAGCAGGGCGAGCCTTGGAGAACTCGTGAATAGAAGCTTTCAACCTTACCCAGCTCCGAGCCTTGCTAATTTAAACCTCGTTGATTTTTCACCAACACAGATAGTCCCCCCACTCCTAGGATAATAGCCAGAATTTTCCGAGGGGTGGATTTAATTCGGTGAGAATCGACGTGGCCAATTCTCCACCATGGAATTTGAAAAGTTAACCGTCCTTTCGACATCTAATCTTCTCCACGCGGCATTTTCTAAGCGGTTGTAACCCTTCGTTTTACCTTCCCACTGTAAAGGTAATAGTGACGACTCTTTGAAGCACTTGTGTACCGCCCATCTTATAAAACTTCCAACTTGTCCATTACTTGTATTGTTTCGCAAATCTTCTGATCAATTGTAACCAAATTTTCTGCAAATCTCCTTATTGTTTAAATCTTATCGCTATGTCTTCTACTAAGAATCCCTCAAATCCTCAAAGGCAAGAGTAATGGATGAAAACCCTGTAACTACAAGCGAGGTTTTTACTGGTACTCCTGTACCATTGAGGGTAACTTCCCTAGAAGAAAGTGACCAAGAAACGGTCTTCAGCCACCGCGATGCTGCCGCTCAGGAAGAAGTATCGACTGGCGGCTACAGAGCTGTGCTAGAAGAAGCCACCACTACTGATAATAATGCTGAAGCCACCGAAGCTTCACAGCCCACAAAGAAATCCTTCGTCAGGGAGTTAAAACCCCATCATGTGATCCCTTCAAAATTTGATCATAGTAACGACTTCAAGATGCAAAAGCAATCGGCTTCTGATCTTGAGAAAAATAGAAAAATTCCAGTCCAACAGTCCCCGAGTCTAATCACACAATACCTTATAGATCGGGTTTGCGAAGACTGCGGTTGGGGTCCCGAGGTCGAAATTATAGTCCCAACCCCAGAGCACCGTACTTGCGACAGAGTCCCCGGTTTTTCATTCGTCTACACCTATCCATTTACGATGGGTTTCTCACTTCCAATCCATCACATAGCTGATACTTTTTGCCGAACATACAACATTTTTTGGCTCAGCTCGGTCCTGACGTTTGGAGGATCATTCAGTGCCTCGACTTTCTGAGTCAACGAGCCAAAGTTGATTTTACCTTTGATCACCTTATTTCCCTTTTTTGCCCCACTATGCACAAAGATGAGGTTGTCCAGCTAAGCAAACAGGGCAAATTCTCCATAATAATGAAGGGTGACGACATCGAGGATCGTGGTTGGTGCGATCGGTTCATTTTTATCCCCACTGGTCTTCTCTTTTCCGAGGCGGAGTTCCCTAAAGTGTGGAACAGGACTCGTAAGTTGCCTACCCCTGACTTCTTCTTTACTCTTACAACTCCTAAGTTTTTAACTAACTCATTGTTTTCTTTTTCCAGTGGAGAAACTTCCTATCAACCCCCGAAGGGTTTGACTAAATGGGTTCAAGCACTCATCGGCGCCAAGTCAAGACCTGAGAAATCATGGATAGTATTGGCGGCATTAAAAGAGAACCAATTGTCGTACAAATGGCACGGTAAGTGTGAATTAAGCCTTCTTCTTTCTTCTAAATTTACCTTTATTCTTATCTCTATCTTTTGTAGGTTTTCCTAACAAAGAGGTTATCGAACCGGAGAAGGAAGAAGAGAAAGAGAAAGAAGAGAAGAAAAAGGAGAAAAAGAAAAAGAAGAAAGAAGAAAGGAAATAAGTCTCTCCTCGAAGTGGGAGATAGTCTGAAGGAGTTGGAGGACTCAGTGGGAGTCCTTACAGCTAAAGCTTGAAAGAAGAGGAAGGGCGCGACAGCCAACTCTTCTCAAGCTAAACGACCTCGGTCCAAGTCACCTAAAATTCCTCAGCGTGACTAAGTTGACGAGCCTTCAGGTGATGAGGCTTGCAATGAAGTCGCGGTGGTTAACTCTAAGGAGTTTTAGGTCGTGGATAGAGCTAAGGGCAAGGCCAAAGTGGCCGAAAATTTTTCTGTCGAAGAGAGGGTCACTAATGACCCCACTCAAGATGAAGAGAGGATAGATGAAGGTTGTGCTCAGGCAGACCGTCCCTCATCTTCTATTGTAAGCCCTAAGTTGATAAGAATCCCTCCTGATGTGTGCATGTTAGATGAAATAGTGGTTGTTCCCATCAGCCTTAGGGATTTGCTCGGCCCAGCAGAGCGGGAGCGCATTGAGGGCTTTCCAATTGATGACCTGATGGCTTTCGTGTCTCAGCATGCGATTCATGTAATTTTTCACTCTTTTACCTCATTTTTCCTTTACCCTTTGACTTTATTAGAACCCCTTTGAACTCTTTACTTTTGTAGAGTTTTGTTTACACTATGAAAGCAGCCGAGATGGAGGCTGGCCGACCAGAAGAGTTGAGGAGGATTGGGGGTCGCTGGGACCGTTTAAAGGACAAGCTTCAGGACAAGATTGCTGATCTTGAGAAGCATTTGCTTGATTCTGAGGTAGACTTGGACCGAGCTCGTAAAGCAGTCGAGGAGTCTAACCTTGAGCTTGACAAGTCTCGAGAAGTTGTCGCCAAGCTTGAAGGTGAAAAGAGAGCTCAAGAGGATATTCTTCGAGGTGAGATCGAAGCTGCAAATAAGATGATTGATGAATTGAACAATAAAATCCATAGCCAATAGAAAGAGCTCTCTTCGAACGTGATCGAGCTTGAAGTCCAAGCCCAGACCCTCGAGACCCAAGTTGAGACTCTTCAGAATGAAGGGGCCATGTTCTTGTCTAGGCTTAAGTCCAAATTGAGGCTAAGATGAAGTCCCGTGATACTAGGACTCGAGTTGAGAAAAATTAGGCTATCATCCAGACTAAGCTGAGAACTACCGAAACTGTGCAAAGTTTGGGCGAACTTAGACGAGGAAATAGCTATTGTGCAGGAGGATGTTGCCAAGGCTCAGCGGTTGATGAAAAAGTTGCCTTCAAGCAGCGAAAGTGGAGATGAAGAAGACGAGGATTCTCAAGCTTCGTCTGAATAAACTTTTCCTCTTATTTTTTGTCTGGGCTTCGAGCCTTAAGCCTTTGGGCCGATGCTTTGTAAATTCTCGTGTCTGTCCTTTGAGGCATTTAATGAATATTCTGAATATCACAATCTTCTACTTCATACTGAAGATTTCATATTTTTGGAGTTTGTTGCTTGTAAGGCTGTAGATAATGTATAAATGAAGCTAGCTTAGAACGACGTCTCATTCACGAGCAGTGGCATAAATGAAAATAGGCTATTAAGCATCAAATAAAAAAGAAAACGAGTTGGCGATAACATTAGATAACATAATAAATTAAAGGAACAGTCCCCAATGTGCGGATCGACAGTCTTCGAGTTTTGTTTTCGAAGTCCCTAGTTGTACCATTCCCCTTTCACCCCCCAATGTTCGAGTGCGAAGAATGCGGATCCGAGCACTGATTGTTGCTTTCTTAGTTTCCCCAGTAGGATAGGCGAAGAAAACGAGGGGTGACCATCACTCGGCCTAAATGCTGGGGCATCGACGGCTTGGAGCTGTGGGCTCAAGTCTGAATTTAGCGAGGGATAACAATCCTCGATGTCGGGCCCCGGGCCTGGTAGTTTCTATTTAGGTGGCTTAACCAAAGCTACTGTACTCCTCATCGCAATCAAGTAGCACGCACAAGCTATATGTTGCTCTCCTCGGATAGCACGGAGTCCTCATGGTGTTGGAAACTTGATTACCTGATGCAAGGTGGATGGAACAGCTCCCATTTCATGGATCCAAGGCCTCTAGAAGATAACATTATAAGCCATATCCTCTGCCATTACTTGAAAAACAGTCTTCTTATCTACTCCCCCGGCAGTCGTAGTAAGAGTAATTTCTCCAAGTATTTTTTTAGTTGAATTGTTGAACCCTATTAATATGGTTGCTTTCGGGACGACGAGGTCCTTTAACCACATTTTCTACCGCTCCATAATTGATGATGTTCACCGAGTTACCAGGGTCGACCAAAACCCTTTTGACGTCGCAGTCATTGATCCTCAACATGATTACCAAGGCATCGTGATGTGGGAACATCATCCCATCACAATCTTCAGTATCAAACACAATTTCATTCTTTGACCCAACAACTCGAGTCCTTTTTTCCTCAGTAATCGAAAGCTTTGAAAATTTCTTCGCAGCAGCGAAGTTAACACCATTCACTTCTGATCCCCCAGTTATAACGTTCACCACTCTTTTATGGCATATCCTTCGGCAGCCTCACACCTTGATCCATCATCCCTTTTATGGTATTCACCAGCTTAGAGGTGGAGATATTAAAGTTATAATCAGATATTTGAGGCAATTCTTTATCTTTAGACACCAAGGATGGCCCCGAGGAGCTCTTCTGATTAGCGTTGGTGCTCACCTTCCCTCCTAACCTCTGAATCACATGTTGCTGTCCTCTGAGGTGCTGGCTTACATGTTGCCTTTGTGAATTATAAGGCTCGTATCTCCCTTTTGAATTCCCTCGTGGCATATCGGCGCGTCGAGACAATTCTGCTTTGCCCCGGTACGAATTATACCGACCTGCTATCCTCCATCAGCCTCTTCGAGCCTGATTTTCGCAGAGGCTCTGTCATGTAATTCACTCCAAGTGTGGGCTTGGTACTGCTGGAGCTCCTTCTTCAGCTCGGCAGCTGCTTCTGAGTTACTCACGTTCAGATTTCTTTCAAAAGCCATGACTGCCAGAGTATTGTCCACTTTTGGAAAGTCCATTCTTTCAGCTTGAAAGCGCTTGAGAAAGTCCTTGATCGACTCGAGGTACTTTTGTTTGACTTCGAAGATATCCTCCTTTCGCTTGAGGATCTTCTGGGACCCAGTATGAGCTTTGATGAACATGTCAGCCAACTCCTCGATATTTGATATCGATTCCGCGGAGAGGTGCATGTACCAGCGCAACACTCCCTTCTCAAGCGTGTCAACAAACTTCTTAAGAAAAATTGATTCCCTCTCTACCGGGGTCAAATCATTGCTCTTCACCATAGCCATGTATTATGTTATGTGATCCACGGGATCACTTGTCCCATCGTATTTTTTCAAGATTTGCAACTTGAAATACTTGGGAATAAAAGAAGGAGCAGCCTCGGGCTTAAAAGGTTGTTGCCTATATTTTTCAATACTATTGCTCATTGAGGCTTCCCGACTCCAAGGACATTTTCGAGCCGTTTTTCCATGCTGGCCTTGAATTCTTTTTTCTACTTTTCAAAGTCCGACAGGATGCTAGTTTCAGCCACCGTTGGAGCTGCCCTAAAGGGTTGATTCCCCAGTGGCGCAGAGCCCGAGCCCCCAGATGCAGCGATGTTTGGAAGTCCCCCTGTTGTTGCGCCCATAGGAACAACGTTTCGGGATGCTTCCATTGAGCGTGGGCTTGACAGGGTTTGTTGCATTCCTCCCATTTTCAGAAAAAGCAGCGAACTGCTCTTGAAGCCGCTCCAAAGTTGCCATCACATACAATTGAAATGGGTCATTTGCACTTGATGACGAGGGGTTAGTTGGTAGAATAGCACCATTTGGGAGATTTAAGCCAGTTGAAGGAATTAAAGCAGCGGGTGTTAGGCTGGGAGGCGTTAAGCTGGGTGGTGTTAAATCAGGTGGTGTTAAACCAGGTGATGTTAATCTTGGCGGGGTTATAGGCGTTCCATCTTCTGATGAGGTGACGCTAGTCGTTGGGTCAGGGGTTTGGATTGTTGTGGTATCAGAGGTGCTGGTGTTATCTGCCATTGGATGATGTTGACAAGAGTAACCTGTAAAGCTGAGAATATGATTTTGGAACGAACGTTATTGCTAGTTACCCACAGACGGCGCCAATTTGTCTTGGCCTAAATCTGATTAGAGCAACAAATCGAATTTGTATAGGGTTAACTAGCAATTATTCGTATCAAAGTCACGAAAAAGACAAGAGGTCAAGTAAAGAAACGAGACAAAAGATTGAGAACAAAGTATAAGGGTATTTCTGATATTTTTCTCGATGCATTACATAATCTTTACAAGGGTATTTTTAGCTTTCAAGGGCGAGGGTAACATTCATTGCACTTAATGGCAATTACTCCACGTTTAATCGTGGTCTACACATGATCTCCTCATTTAAGTCGTGGGCAACGATCGTCAGTTACAAAAGGTGAGAGCTCGTTCGTCGTGGGGCAATATCTTCTACGAGGGGTGAATCTTTCATCTCGTGACAGATATCTTCCAATTGCCTCGTGTGGCCAGCTATTGACCATCATTCATTTCGTGCTCGAGGCAACTGACCTCGGGAGCTGCGGGAGTCTTGGAGAATTCGTGACTAGAAGCTTTCAACCTCACCCAACTCCAAGCCTTGCTAATTTAAACCTCGTGAATTTTTCACCCAATACAGATCGGATAAGAGCCAAAGACAAGCAAATCGTACAAGACAGTAAATGGTTCATTGTCGGAGCTGACTCTTAGCATGATCAGTAGTTTGTTGTATATGTATGCTAAGAGAAGAAATACTAGAGTATATCTCTTGGGCCTCTCAATATAATGTTGATACTGACATTGTCCGAATGTCAGTATTTAGGAATGTCAGTATTTATTTGTAAGTAGACATATATATATATATATATATATATATATATATATATATATATATATATATATATATATATATATATATATATATATATATATATATATATAGGGTTCCGGTGGATGATTGGAATTGCCATTGTACACTTTTTTCCGAATTACATGTGTTGTTAGATGGTACTTATATACTGTAAAAACTTGTTGCTCCCAAACGCACACGCAAGTATACGCGGTCGCCAAGTAATAAAGTGACAAAGTCGAGTATCGTTCCCACGAGGACTATGCAGACTGAATTCTAGCAAACGATTTATATAAACTATTCAGGGATCTTTTCCAATAGTGATGAGTTTATTAACTAAAGAACAATAATTAAATGGTAGAAGTGAATTCAAACAATGGAGCAAGACTTGGTTGTTATCAGTAATAAGGAGACGGTCCAGGGTCAGAGTTACGAACAATCCAGTTGAGTTTTCCAATTGATTCCACTTCTTAAATCCCGGGTTACTAACTAACAGATTAAATGTACCCGTGAAAACCTTTCGATTCTTCACGGTCTATGCAGGCTACTCCAATCCCTATATGTCTATGGGTTGAATCACGTGCACGCATTAACGAATTCTGTAATGAGTTAAACTAGGCGAGCAAGTATATGTCTATCCTACTCACAAATTGGTTCCCCGATGCCCGGGTTCACAAACTAGTCCTATTCTTTCTTATTACGTAATTAAATTCCCTCTTTCGAGTTCAATCTAAAAACCATAGATAATGCGTAATAATCGGGCCCTGACAATTACACAAGTGAAATCAAGAAAGAATAAGTAACCCGTAATGGGATTCAATTAATGGAAATCAATCTTCAAACATCAACCTTCATGTAATACTCTAACCCTAGAACGATATATTTAGCTACGCATACTCATAATAACAACACAAGGAATTGATGTAATAATGAAATAATGATGTAATAGATTAATGAAAGGAAGAAAAACCCTTGTTCTTGATGTTATGAGCTCTCAAATTTGCTCCAAAGTCTGCACTCCTTAAAAAAACTAAGTAATAAACTATTTATAATGTTTCCAAACCCTTGGTAATAAGTTAGACCCAAGCCTAGACGAAATAGGAAGTCAAAATTCGCTCCAGGGGCGCCATAACGGGCGCCCCGCGCCCCCGATCGCGCAACACTAGGCAGAAGACGTCGAAAGTCTCACGCTTTTGGGCTGCGTCGCACAAGAAAACGCACAGGGGTGGCTGGCGCTGTGGGGCCCGCGGCGCATGGCCTACAGCGCCCAGCCATTTTGTTTCGTTCCTTGCTCTTTTGCGTGCTCGTGTCGTACTTTCGTGTGCTCGATCCAATCCTCAATCAAAATCCAATCTTTTCTTGCTCAATCATGCTCTTAAAAGCTCCAATTACATTGCGTAACAACCTACACACGCACGACATAAAATCAGTGTAAAACCATAGTCACAAGCTATAAAACGAGCGAATAAGGTACTAAAACGTGAGGAAATATTAAGGAAATATAGGCATAAAATGCCAAACATCACCACCCCACACTTGAACCCTTGCTCGCCCTCGAGCAAGTCACAACTAACTTCCAACCTAGGTAAAACAGGTCTGCTTATGACTATGGTTGATACCGACCATTGAACAAATGCACACATGACTACTATGGGTCCACAACATGCCAACAATTTACCAAAACCTAAAATATAGGAACAACCACCCCAAAATAGCTCAAATGCACAAACTCAACTTATTACAACCATGCTCCCACAAAATCACACCTATCTACTCAACCAAGAACCATCAACTTCACCTATTTCATGCAAACCATGTGCCCTCACCAAAATGAAGCAAGAGAGTGTCCCCAAATATCACACACAACAATGAATATCAAGAATAGAATAGGGACAATAGCATAGAAAGAATTCACTCACTCTCACGAAAATCTCACATGTCACACATGATGTACCATAGGCTTGCCCGTAGTGTAGGACTCCACTAATGTAAGCTCACTCCAATCGGGATTAACTAGGACTTTAAAAAGGTTGTAATGTAGGCTAAGGGGTTGGTAGGATACATATGGTAATAGTGACTACCTCCCTAAGCACTTTAATACATCACAATTTAAATTAATCATCAATCTCATCAAGCCACCCAAATCAACAACTTCTACACATACACCTTCTCAACAAGTAGCAATTTTTTCTTTTAAGCACACACTAGCAAGGAATGGATATCTTTTTCTCTTTATTCCTTTTTTTTCCACAATTTTTTCTCTTTTCTTTTCAACTTTGCTATATTTTTCAATCTCATTATCTTCCAACCTTGCCAATGCTTTACACTACTTCACAATTTTAACAATTATTCCCCTTCATTAGCTCCACTCAAAAACCTCCCAACATCCAACCACAACTCCAACATAACACACAATATCACTAAAGTGCTTAAGGAGTAAAGGGCCAAAAGAGACAATTTAGAACAAATGGGTAGGCTCGGGGTGTGGGTACCAATAGAAAGGATCAAAGAAATCACAACAACAATTTTTTCAAGGTATATATGTAAGGGTAGGCAAACAAAAAAAAGGCCTTGTATCATTTCCCGACTAGAGCGAACCTAGGATTTCGCTTTGCACACACACGGGGCAAGTTCTAGACATTAACATGCAACATGGAGTAAATAAGAACATGCCTCACAACACACATTGCACATGATCCACACAAAAAGATTCCATCAACAACTCTCAATCAAGCATCTAGAGTGCAACTTGTGGAAATTTAAGCACTAATGCACAAAGGTTCACCACAAAGTCAAGTGAGCGGACTCAAGCATCTCAAGGGGGTCGTTCCATGTTTTTCCTAGGCATGCATCAAATTAAAACCCAAGGACACCACAAATAGTACATGCAATCAAGTCCAAGTCCACCGGTATCAAACACATCAAAGGCACCTAGCATTCTACCTCTTCCTTTCGTCTAGGGTCACCTATACTAACTATTCTAATCCTAAAAAAAATAAAAACTACCCGGTTCAAAGGCTTCCCCGTGGAAAAGAACCGAGGCCATAAGAAAAACCACGGGGTGGATGACATGTACCACTAATAAAGACTAAAAAGAAAATCTTTTTTGGAATTTTTCATCGGTTTTCTAATTTTTTTTTTTTATATATTAAAGCAAGAAACAAATCAAAATAAAGTCAAGTGACAAAAGAAAAATCCTATGGTACATGCATCCCTAACCTCAAAAATAAATAAAAGGGTAGTTTTCCACCCCACACTTAAACTAAGCACTGTCCTCAGTGCTAAAAATAAGCAAGCGCAAGGTAAAGAAAACTTCCCTGAAGATTCTAGTCCTTGGTGCTAGCATCCTCCAAGCTTCCATATAGTATGAGGTACTCAGACTTCCCTCATCAGGTCATCAACATTAGGCAAGGGTGAGGACACCCCACACTTAGCCTCGACATTACATGAACCTGCAATCCAAGGAAAAACAACAACTACGTGACACTATAAATAAAATAATACAAGTACAAACTCGGGTTGCCTCCCGAGAAGCGCCTTAGTTAACGTCGTGGCACGACGTCCCTTTTAGCTCACTTCCAGCATTTATGTCTTCTCTTCTTACGCCTAACTTTTGCTTTCTTCCTTTCTTTGAGAGACCCCAACTTCAACTTCACATGAGGTGTACTTCCATGTTCTTGACTAACACATTCAATCATAGAGCACTCTTCAACCTTAGCTATGTGCTCCATCTCATTATACACCTTGAAAGTAACCTTTTCACCATGCGCTCTAACAGTCATCTCACCCAGCTCCATGTCAATAATTGCCTTCGAGGTGACTAAGAATGGTCTCCCCAAAATGATTGGAGCTTCTCGGTCCTCTTCATAATCTAGGACTACAAAATCAGCAGAGAATGTAAACTTACCAACTTTTAGCAACACATCCTCCAACCTACCATCAGGGTGAGTGAGAGATCCATCTGCCATCTTAAGAGTAACTGAAGAGGGCTTGATTGCTCCTAGCCCTAACCTTTTGCAAACAGACAGAGGCATGAGATTTATGCTCGCACCCAAATCACACAAGGCACCAGTGATATTATGCCCTCCAATGGTATAAGGAATAGTAAACCTCCCAGGATCTTGAAGTTTTGGAGGTAGCTTGCTCAAGATTGTGCTACACTCCTCAACTAAATCAACTGTATCTATCTCTTGAGGCTTTTTCTTCTTGACTAAAATTTCTTTTAAGAACTTCACAAAGGATGGCATCAATTCAAACACATCAGTCAAAGGAATATTAACTTGAAGTTCTTGCAACATACTCACAAATTTTTGATACTGGGCCAGATCCTTCGATGGTAATAGTCTCTGCGGGAATGGTGGAGGTGGCACAGGTGCCTCCTTTCTCTCTTCTTTCTTCTTCACCTTCTTCACTTTTTCAACTTTTTCTATTTCAGCTCTCTTTTCAGACTTGGCCATCAGCTCTCCACCTTCAATTAAGGTCACTGCAAGACATTGTTCAGGCTCTTTTTTCATAGTGCTTATATCTCCCACCAACTGCCCCAACTGGTGCTCTAGGTTCTTGTGAGCATTGGCAAGATCTTGTATGGCTTGTGCATGGGCTGCAGTGTCAGCTATCATTCTCTGCTGGCCTGCCATTATCTGCTTTAGCATATCTTCAACTGAACTGCTAACCTGCTGTGGTGGAGCTGGAAGTGGGTGGTAATTATTCGGGGCTCTCGTATTGCCTTGATAATAACCATTACCAAACTGGTTTTGACCCTGCAGCCTGTTTTGATTACCCACGTAATAAACTGACTCTGGATTAGAAGAGCAAACCTCTGTAGCATGGTCTTGACCACAAACCTCACAAAAGCTCTGGAGTTGTTGCACTGGAGCCACTGGTTGCTGAGTCTTTTGCAGAGCTAACTTGCTAATTTGATTGGAAATAGCATCCATCCTCGCCCTTAGCTCTGAAACTGCATCTAACTGAAGTACCCCTGCAGGTTTCTGCGTAATAGCTCTACCATCTCCCTGCCAATCAGGATTGCTCTGCAAAAACTTGTCAAGTAAATCATAAATCTGATCAAAATTTAAGGCCATTACTTGACCTCCAGCAGCAGCATCAACCACGATCTTAGTGTGTTGGTTCAGCCCCTCAACAAAAGTGTGTGCAACAACCTCATTGGATTGGTTGTGGTGTGGAGAATCTCTCAATAGAGCTTTGAATCGCTCCCAGGCTGAATACAAGGATTCTCCTTCTAACTGTCTGAAGGACATAATTTCGCTCCTCAGCCGGGCTGTCTTGGCAGACGGATAAAATTTAGCCAAGAACTTCTTAGCCAAATCCTCCCAAGTAGTGATAGACCCAGACTTTTCAGCCTTTAACCACTTCTTTGCTGCCCCAATCAGTGAAAACGGGAACAACGTCAAGCGAACATAATCAGTAGGAACACCCGCTGGTGTATAAGTATCACTGATCTCCAGAAAGTTCTGAATGTGTTGCTGCGGATCCTCATGAAGTAATCCACCATATTGTCCAGTCACATGCAGCAGCTGAATCATGTCGGACTTAATCTCAAATCCCCCGGTGATAGCGGGCTTAACTATGCTCGATGCTACTCCCTCCAGGCTGGGGAGAGCAACATCTCGCACAGCTAAAGCTTGGTCTTCTGCCATTCCTGTAGGTAAAGATCAAGCAGGACCTAATACCTGAAACAGCACAAAACTCAAAACAAAAATTAAACCTGAATAGTAAGTAATAAACTGTTCAAAAAGAAAGCAGTCAATAATTAGCCCCCGGCAACGGCGCCAAAAACTTGTTGCTCCCAAACGCACACGCAAGTATACGCGGTCGCCAAGTAATAAAGTGACAAAGTCGAGTATCGTTCCCACGAGGACTATGCAGACTGAATTCTAGCAAACGATTTATATAAACTATTCAGGGATCTTTTCCAATAGTGATGAGTTTATTAACTAAAGAACAATAATTAAATGGTAGAAGTGAATTCAAACAATGGAGCAAGACTTAGTTGTTATCAGTAATAAGGAGACGGTCCAGGGTCAGAGTTACGAACAATCCAGTTGAGTTTTCCAATTGATTCCACTTCTTAAATCCCGGGTTACTAACTAACAGATTAAATGTACCCGTGAAAACCTTTCGATTCTTCACGGTCTATGCAGGCTACTCCAATCCCTATATGTCTATGGGTTGAATCACGTGCACGCATTAACGAATTCTGTAATGAGTTAAACTAGGCGAGCAAGTATATGTCTATCCTACTCACAAATTGGTTCCCCGATGCCCGGGTTCACAAACTAGTCCTATTCTTTCTTATTACGTAATTAAATTCCCTCTTTCGAGTTCAATCTAAAAACCATAGATAATACGTAATAATCGGGCCCTGACAATTACACAAGTGAAATCAAGAAAGAATAAGTAACCCGTAATGGGATTCAATTAATGGAAATCAATCTTCAAACATCAACCTTCATGTAATACTCTAACCCTAGAACGATATATTTAGCTACGCATACTCATAATAACAACACAAGGAATTGATGTAATAATGAAATAATGATGTAATAGATTAATGAAAGGAAGAAAAACCCTTGTTCTTGATGTTATGAGCTCTCAAATTTGCTCCAAAGTCTGCACTCCTTACAAAAACTAAGTAATAAACTATTTATAATGTTTCCAAACCCTTGGTAATAAGTTAGACCCAAGCCTAGACGAAATAGGAAGTCAAAATTCGCTCCAGGGGCGCCATAACGGGCGCCCCGCGCCCCCGATCGCGCAACACTAGGCAGAAGACGTCGAAAGTCTCACGCTTTTGGGCTGCGTCGCACAAGAAAACGCGCAGGGGTGGCTGGCGCTGTGCGGCCCGCGGCGCATGGCCTACAGCGCCCAGCCATTTTGTTTCGTTCCTTGCTCTTTTGCGTGCTCGTGTCGTACTTTCGTGTGCTCGATCCAATCCTCAATCAAAATCCAATCTTTTCTTGCTCAATCATGCTCTTAAAAGCTCCAATTATATTGCGTAACAACCTACACACGCACGACATAAAATAAGTGTAAAACCATAGTCACAAGCTATAAAACGAGCGAATAAGGTACTAAAACGTGAGGAAATATTAAGGAAATATAGGCATAAAATGCCAAACATCAATATAGTAGTAGGTTAGAGTTATATGTGGCATTAGCAATAGTTATTAATTATATGGTTTGATCAGCTAGCGTTGTCGACTGCATGTAACTAGAGGACTTTAATTTTTTTCTTGCTAGAAATAACTAGAGGACTCGATAAAAGAAGAATGTTTTTTTTTTAATATTGCTTCCCAGTTGCACTGGGATTGGATTAAATTAAAATGAACTTACAAAGAGGGGGGCTTGGCCTTACCTCTTGTACCAAAGAAATTGAGTAGCACAAAGACAAAAAAGCTAATACAGTTGAAAATTCTATAGAACTAACAAACAAAGAAGTTAGCCTTGTCATATCTTATTCTTATACTGGGCATTTGTCATTTATCCAAAAAAATATGCGCCCTTAGCTTCTCTAGGTAGCATCTGCGCAGAGAATAACCTGTTTGTCCATCAAATATTTTTTGCTTTTTTTCAAAATTTTTTTGAAAAACATGTTTGTCCATGAAATCATATGATTTTTTCAACTTTTTTTGGAAAACAGTTTTTGAAAAACCAAAAAGTGGTTTAGAGCACATTTTCAAATTTTTTCAAAATTTTTTTTTTCTCCTCTCACAAAACTCTACCTTTTTTTCAAGTGAAATGTATGTCCAAACACAACTTCAACTTCAACTTCCAAATAGTACCATTTTTCAACCCAACTTCAAAAACTATTTTTTCAAATATTTTTTCAAATCTATGGCCAAACGGCCACTAAGAGTTTTGGTTCTTGGGAATAGGCAGCCTCTTTTGCTAGTCCATCGACAACCTGATTAGTTTCAAGCCATATGTATTCCATTGGTTTTCTTCGGGCCTTATTGTTTCCTAAAAGGATTAACTATTCCACATTAATTTCTCTCTGTACTGTGGATGTCACGGGGCAGGGGGGCGCAGTTTATAAATATCGCAATCAGATAAAGCTGTAGACAAATAAATTTTATTGAATTTAAACCTATAAAATAATTTTGCTATATGTTAAATTCAAAAATTAAATGGACTAGTATAATTGGATTAACTATTTAAGTCCAATATCCATGGGTTCAATAAAAGTCCAAATTCATTGGGCTACAAATAATAAGCCCACTTTATTAGCCCAAAGCTAATGGATATTATCTTATCCTAAATGCCCAAATCAGTGCCACATGTGCAGGCGATGTGGTGCCAAGTCAAATTATAAATCCAATAAGATTATGCCATCTGTCAATGACATGGCAATCCCAGTCAAATCCAAATGGCCAATAAAGATGTGCCACGTGTACAAGTGACATGTTCTGACCAATCAAATGCGGTCTTGTCACTACTTAAATCTGATTGGCCGGTCTACGGGCCAAGGCCCGTTAGGTCTTTTGGGAGCCCACTCCATCCCATATCTATATAAAGGGATCAAACCTCTCATTTGAGGGGATCAGAAATCAAGAGCAAGAGGAATTCATAACAAGAAGCAACAAGGAGCTCGTGGATCAAATGCTACAAGTTTCTTAAAAGCTGCAAGGAATTTCTACAAGTTCTAAGGATTCAAACATTAAAAGGAAGAATTCAAGCATTAAAAGGAAGATTCAAGATCAAGCTCAAGAGCCCTTGGATCATTACTTAAAATTTGTATTTGAAAAGACGAATCAGAGGAATTATAGAGATGGTAACACTCATATTTTGATAAATAAAATATATTGTTGCAATATTTTCCTGTCTTGATATTTATTTCTTGACGCGAATTTACTTGTTACAAATTTTGGCACGCCGAGTGGGACTTTCTCTACCTCTCATCTCAACTTTTCAACTTGCAAAGTTCAATAACATTGAGATGGCTTTTAAGAACACCAACTCAAAATCTGCTGCTGCAGCTGCAAAATCTGTTTGGCCTCATGATCTTGATGCCAATTCTAAGTTCTCCTCTGAAGTTGAAAGCGTCATGAATGCTACTAAGGGAAGCTTTGGACCAGTTACGAGGAACAAAGCTAATTTGTTTGGGCAACAAGCACTCCAAGTGTCGTCCACATTGACTCCAACATTTAATTTTTCATCTTCGAAAGGAGTTGGATCCTCTACTAGTGGATTGGAGGAAGAAAGCAGCATTGCTGAAATTGTTGAAAGAGCTTTAGCTCGGCTTAGCGTTTCTGGATCTAAGAAGAAAATCATGAAGGAACGCGATGATGACTCGAGTGCTGGATCATCTCCAACCGCATCGCCGGACGTAGGCAAATCAAGGATTAATCTGTGGGAAAATTCATGCTACTCTCCATCATGTCCAATAGCCGTGCAAGCGATGGCAACCAATACTTTAACGATGGAGGAACAACTTGCAAGCTTGGCAAAGGCGATTGATAGCTTGACAAACTATGTCAAAGATCAAGACGCTCGCATCAACAAAATGGAAGGCATGATGGAGGGCGAATCTAGCCATGCGCAAGGGAAGCGTCCAGAAGTTCAAGAAATAAATACTCCAGCGAAGCAAGCGATACCTGCTAAGGAAATCCAAGTTTCTGCTGATGGAGTGATTCCAATTGATCAGCTAAAGGAGATTATTATGGGGACGATTAAGGATAAGTACGAGGTTGCCTCCAAGTCTTCTCTCGCATACGCGAAGCCGTACACTGCAAGGATTGATAGCTTAAAGATGCCCGCTGGTTATCAACCCCCAAAATTCCAACAATTTGACGGCAAGGGAAATCCAAAGCAACATGTGGCGCACTTCATTGAAACATGCAACAATGCTGGAACATATGGAGATTATCTTGTCAAACAGTTCGTTCGCTCACTTAAGGGAAATGCCTTTGATTGGTATACGGATCTCGAGTCTGGTTCCATTGATAGTTGGGAGGATCTGGAGTACGAGTTTCTCAATCGCTTTTATAGCACAAGGCGTACTGTGAGCATGATAGAGCTCACAAACACTCGCCAACGAAAAGAAGAACCAGTTATTGATTTCATCAATCGATGGAGGAATGCAAGTCTTAACTGTAAAGATAGGCTAAGTGAAGCGTCGGGAATAGAGATGTGCATTCAAGGCATGCATTGGGGGCTTCGCTACATCCTGCAAGGAATAAAGCCTAGGACTTTTGAAGAGTTGGCCACACGCGCTCATGATATGGAGCTAAGCATTGCTGCCAGTGGAAGTGAAGGACCGCCTGTCTATGAATCTCGCAGAGGAAAAGACAAGCAAGAAGTCAAGAAATGGAGCAAGGTGGCGCCCAAGGCCGAAAATAAAGAATCTATGAATGTTGATACTGCACCTTTGAAGTTCACCACAAAGGTAGGCAAGAAGCAAAGCGTGAAGGCAACTTCCTTTAAGGACAAGCCAAGTCGAAAGTTGACTTTAAAGGAGATGCAAGAAAGGGAATATCCATTCCTAGATTCCGATGTTCCCGCAATTTTTGATGAACTTCTGGAGTTAAAGTTCATTGAGCTACCAGAGATGAAGCGTCCCAATGAAGCTGGAAAGACGAATGATCCAAATTATTGCAAGTATCATCGACTCGTGGGGCACTCACTCGAGAAATGCTTCATCTTCAAAGATAAAATAATGGAATTGGCCAATGAAGGGAAGATCGAACTGCAAGATAAAAAGGAAGATGTGAACCAGGTTTTTATCTTGTTTGGCTCACACGACCCTGTGATCACCTGCAGCTTCGCTGAAGGATATGAAGAGAATGAAGTCATGATCAAGTTTGGTGACTTTGAACCTATCTTAATAAATAAATCACTACAACTCGCCAAACTAAATATGTGGAGCTTGGAGCAAGCATCATCGGAAGAAGGTGAAGCTCAAATTGATCAAGGAGATGATGAAGGTTGGATACTAGTGACTCGGCGGAGGCGCAATAAAATAAAGTCACGCAGTGAATCAGCTGAGCAACCAACAAGGCAAAAGATGGTGAAAAGGATAAGAAAGCAAAGTGCTATTCAACGTCCACAAAAGGAAAAGGTGGAGGTTAACCACTATCAAAAGTCACGTCAGCCTGTGACTTTGGAAGAGTTTATTCCAAGTTGGTTCTGCACGAAGATTCCTAAGGGTGATACTAAGGCTTCGTGTGGTAATGCTGATAAAGAAGAAGAGAAGAGTGAAACTTCACAGTTGTTGCCACCGGCACAATTAGAAGAAGTTATCGAGCCTATCTCCCAAGAAGCAAATACTTGCGAAGCAAAGATCACCTTCACAAATGATGACATTCTACTTGGTGAGACTCTTCATAATCGTCCCTTATTTGTGGTTGGCTATGTTGATGAGCAAAGAGTGAATAGAATCTTAATTGATGGAGGATCTGGAGTCAACATCTTGCCTATCTGCACGCTGAAGGAACTTGGCATCTCTACTGAAGAACTAACGCAAAGTCGCCTGTTGATTCAAGGGTTCAACCAAGGGGGGCAAAGGGCTATAGGTGCCTTAAAAATAGATCTCACCATTGGAGAAATGACCTCAAGCGCATGGATGCATGTGATCGATGCAAGGACTTCATATAATATCTTACTTGGTAGGCCTTGGATACATGAAAACAAAGTGGTTCCATCCACTTATCACCAATGCCTAAAATATCATGAGGGTGGAGTCGAAAAGACGGTCGTTGCTGATGACAGGCCATTTACCAAAGTAGAGGCACACTTCGCCGATGCAAAATTCTACTTGAAGAATGTCGTGGGGGGAGTAAAACCCGATAATAAAGCGACAACCAAAGATGTCGAGCTTGCAGCTAAAAGGCTGAGGTCGCAGCTGGTAAAGCAAAAGTTGTAGCTGATGGAGGTCAAGTTCTCTTTAATCAAAGTAACGTACACAAGGCAAATGCTGCAACTTCGAGCAAGAAAATAAGTCCTACACTTCGCTATGTTCCAAAATTGAAGAAAGAAGAAAGCCAGTTTTCTAGTCTTCAAAGTGATCAACTCAAGGGATTAACTCTCCCCATCAAGCGAATTGATGCGATGAAGCTGACCTCGAAGTTACTTGGTGGTTTTGTGGCTAAAAATCTACCGTTGAATAAAGAACTCCCTATGAAGCGCACGAATGAGGGATTTGATCCGAATGCTTACAAGTTGTTTGCAAAGGCCGGATATGACCCCAATGAACCATCTACACTAGGGAAGCTCTTACCTGAAGGTACCATGAAGAAATCACGCGAAGGCTTGGGTTATGAGAAACCTCCACCTGTTCGAATCTCTATAAGAAGGGCAAGCAACAACTACATCACTGCCGAAGACGACTCGGAGGCTTCGAGTAAGAGGTCTTCTGTATTTGATCAGCTGGGAGAACCATCTCCAAGAACTTATGTATTTGATCGGCTGGGAGAAACATCTCCAAGAACTTCTGTCTTTGATCGGTTTGGAAAACCATCTTCAAGAACTTTTGTCTTTGATAGGTTGGGACCATTGAATAAGAAAAGTAAGCCTCCGAGAAAATCCAAAAGTGTGAAGGTGCATGCTCCTTCTAATTATGGTCAAAGTCTTATCCCTTCAAGAATGAGGCGCGAAGAAAGATTGATAGTCTCATGTGAAGATGTGTTAAAGACCAAGACTCATATTATAGTCCACACGAAGGAGCGTGATGTAGATGAAGAAATCATGGAATCTTCTTATCACATCATTGCACAAGAAGAGGAAAATGCTTTATCTCCAAATGGGATTGTAAGTGAGGTAGATGATATTTCTGGTTGTCACCACATTCTTTCAACAATGACGATCCTCATGAAGAAGAAGATTCTACAGATGCTCCACCGGAACTAGAAGAAGGCGTGAAGGCAACAGTTGATGCATTGAAAGAGATCAACCTTGGCACGAATGAAGATCCAAGGCCTACGTATATTAGTGCTCTGCTAGCAGCGGATGAAGAAGGTGCTTATGTAGATCTACTAAAAGAGTACAAGGATGTCTTCGCTTGGAGTTACAAATAGATGCCTGGCTTAGACCCAAAAGTGGCGGTTCATCATTTGGCAGTCCAGAGTGGTACTCGTCCTGTAAAACAAGCCCAACGTTTCTTTAGGCCAGATTTGGTCCCCTTGATTGAAGTGGAAGTCAACAAACTCATCGAGGCTGGTTTTATCTGTGAAGTCAAGTACCCCACATGGATCTCAAGCATAGTGCCTGTAAGGAAGAAGAATGGTCAAATTCGAGTTTGTGTTGATTTTAGGGATCTCAATAATGCATGTCCTAAAGATGAGTTCCCGCTTCCTATTCCAGAACTTATGATTGATGCCACTACTGGTTACGAGGCTATGTCTTTCATGGATGGCTCCTCTGGCTATAATCAAATTCGCATGTCACCTAAGGATGAAGAATTCACAGCATTCCGAACTCCTAAGGGTATTTATTGCTACAAGGTGATGCCGTTTGGTTTAAAAAATGCTGGTGCAACTTACCAAAGGGCCATGCAGAATATCTTTGACAACTTGCTTCACAAGAATGTAGAGTGCTATGTTGATGACTTGGTGGTAAAATCTAACAGAAGAGAGGACCACTTGCGTGACTTGAGAACGGTGTTCGAATTGCTGCGAAGGTACCAATTTCGAATGAACCTTTTGAAGTGTGCATTTGGAGTTACTTCTGGGAAATTCCTCGGTTTTATTGTTCGACATTGAGGCATTGAAATTGATCAAGCAAAAGTAGATGCAATTTTAAAGATGCCTGAACCCAGAAATCTCTATGAATTGAAAAGCCTGCAAGGAAAGTTGGCCTACCTTAGGAGATTCATCTCAAATCTAGCTGGGAGGTGTCAGCCGTTCAGCCGTCTTATGAAAAAGGGCACTCCTTTTGAATGGGATCAAGCCTGCAGCAATGCCTTCGAGAGCATCAAATCCTATTTGATGAAGCCTCCTGTTTTGGCAGCTCCAATCTCTGGAAAGCCGTTGATATTATATATTGTGGCACAAGAAAAATCAGTTGGGGCACTTTTGGCTCAAGAAAATAGTGAAGGAAAAGAAAATTCACTTTACTATTTGAGTAGAATGATGACGCCAAATGAGTTGAAGTACTCGCCAATTGAAAAGTTGTGTTTTGCACTAGTCTTCTCCATTCAAAAGTTGAAACATTACTTTCAAGCTCATGTTGTACGGCTGGTTTCTCGAGCAAATCCTATCAAGTTTGTAATGTCAAAACCAGTCCTCAGCGATCGATTGGTGAGATGGTATCTCCAGTTTCAACAATTTGAGATCATATATATCCCTCAAAAGGCGATCAAAGGACAAGCACTGGCAGATTTTCTGGCAGATCACCCGATACCTGATGGTTGGGAGCTAACCGACGAGTTACCTGATGAAGATGCAATGTTCGTCGAAGTTCAACCGTCTTGGAAGATGTACTTTGATGGTGCTGCACATCGCGATGGAGCTGGCGCTGGAGTAGTTTTTGTAACTCCCCAAGGAGAGGCATTGCCATATTCTTTCACCTTGACTCAACATTGTTCCAATAATGTCGCAGAGTACCAAGCGCTCATACTTGGGCTCGAAATGGCCGTCGACATGAAGCAATTGCAGTTGCAAGTCTATGGGGACTCTAAGCTGGTGATTAATCAACTTTTAGGTAGCTACGAAGTAAAGAAACCTGAGTTGCGTCCGTACCACGACTATGCACAGAAATTGATAGGATGGCTTGGTGACGTAACTCTTCAACATGTGCCGAGAGGGAAAAATAAGAAAGCTGATGCCTTGGCTGCTCTAGCTTCAACACTTACCCTGCCTGATCAGACAAAAGTTACTATCTGCCGAAAATGGGTAGTGCCACCTTTAGATAATGCCGAGGTTGAAATGAATAACGTCCAACATCTTGTTGCTGTTTCTGAAATCGATGAGGAAGACTGGCGTCAACCTATTATTAACTACTTGAGTCATGGGATACTGCCAGACAATCCAAGGAGGAGGACTGAAATTCGTCGCCGAGCTCCGCGCTTCCTTTACTACAAGGATACTCTATATAGACGATCATTTGAAGGAGTGCTCCTACGATGTTTAGGAGACGATGAAACACTTCAAGCTATGGAAGAGGCGCATAATGGAGTATGTGGATCACATCAATCTGGGCCGAAACTCCACTTCCACATAAAAAGGATGGGATATTATTGGCCGATGATGGTAAAGGATTGCTTGGACTATGCTCGAAGATGCAAAGCTTGCCAGCTCCATGCAAACTTTATACATCAACCACCAAAAGTGTTACACCCGACCGTCGCATCTTGGCCATTTGACGCTTTGGGGCTAGACATTGTCGGACCATTGCCGAAGTCTTCGGAAGGACACTTGTTCATTTTGGCTGCAACTGATTACTTCTCAAAATGGGCAGAAGCTGTCGCTCTTAAGGAAGTGAAGAAGGAGAAGGTTGCAAACTTCATCAGAGTAAACATCATCTACCGCTTTGGTATTCCTCGTTATATAATAACGGATAATGGCAAGCCATTCGACAATAGGTTGATGAATAGTATTTGTGATCTCTTTGGCTTCAAACAGCGTAAGTCTTCTATGTACAATGCTGCCGCTAATGGTCTAGCTGAAGCATTCAACAAAACTTTGTGCAACCTGCTGAGTAAAGTTGTTTCCAAGTCCAAGCGAGATTGGCATAATAGGATGGAAGAAGCTTTATGGGCATATAGGACGACTCATCGTACGCCAACGCAGGCAACTCCTTACTCACTCGTTTATGGGGTTGAAGCAGTCCTACCACTAGAGCGTCAAATACCATCGCTGCGACTTGCTATCCAAGAAGGGCTCACCGATGAAGAAAATGCTCGCTTGCGCCTTGAAGAGTTGGAGGCTCTCGATGAAAAAAGACTTGAAGCTCAGCAAAGTCTCGAATGTTACCAAGCTCGGTTATCTCGTGCCTTTAATAAAAAGGTTCGCCAAAGGTCCTTCCAAGTTGGTGATCAAGTTCTTGCATTAAGAAGACTCATCATCACCTCCCACAAATCTGGGGGCAAGTTCACTACAAAATGGGACGGGCCATATGTTGTGCAAGAAGCCTATTCAAGTGGTGAGTATAAGCTTGTTGATGCTAAAGGAAAAAGAATCGGTCCCATTAACGGGAAATTTTTGAAGAAGTACTATCCTTAAAAAATATCGCTCCTTGACGTACGAGCATAAACTCCAAGTTACTCCTGGCCCACAAGAGTATAAACTGTGCACGCACCTAAAAAAAAAAAAAGTCCGTTAGGTTGAAAACCTCGGAAGAGGCGACCTAGGCAAAAGTTAGGACACAAAAAAAGTCCGCTAGGCTGAAAACCTCGAAAGAGGCGGCCTAGGCAAAAGTTAGGACCAAAAAAAAAACCTGTACCGAACTATGTAATGACTTGATCCTCTTCACCGAGGTACGTAGGAAGCTTAGAGTTTCATTCTAAGTTCAGTCGCATAAAATAAAAATGGTGGGTTTGGCACGATGTGATAAAAATAGTGGGTTTCATTCAAAGGTTGATATTAAAAAATTCACCTAGAGCAATTCTGAATCTATTTGGTTTTGAATTTTAGATATCTTTAGGATTTGAAGTCTAGTTTCTGGAAGTTCAAACGGATCACAATTCGGACGCGTATTCATTAAGTTACAAATATTTTGGTGAAGCCGCGCTGGTCTGTGAACCAGAACGTGACAGACTTTAAAGGTTGAATTCAAAAATTCACCTAGAGCAATTATGAAGCTATTTAGTTCCAAATTTTAGATATGTTTTAGAATTTGAAGTTTAAATTCTGGAAATTCAAACGGATTGCAATTCCGATGCATATTCATTAAGTTACAAATATTTTGGTGAAGCCGCGCTGGCCTGTGAGCCAGAACGTGGCAGACTTTAAAGGTTGAATTCAAAAATTCACCTAGAGCAATTCTGAAGCTATTTAGTTCCGAATTTTTGATATGTTTTAGAATTTGAAGTCTAGTTTTTGGAAGTTCAAACGGATCACAATTCGGACGCGTATTCATTAAGTTACAAATATTTTGGTGAAGCCGTGCTAGTCTGTGAGTCAGAACGTGACGAAATTTAAAGGTTGATTTCAAAAATTCACCTAGAGCCATTCTGAAGTTATTTGTTTCCAAATTTTGGATATATTTTATGATTTGAAGTCTAAATTCTGGAAATTCAAACGGATTGCAATTCCGATGCATATTCATTAAGTTACAAATATTTTAGTGAAGTCGCGCTAGTCTGTGAGCCAGAACGTGCAGAATTTAAAGTGTCAAAATTGAAGACGCAGCGAAAGGGACACAATATGAGCCAAAGCACTAAGAGAAACTTTATTAATGGTGGAATCGACTACCCAATCAAGTGCAAGAAATAAAGAAGGAAAACAAGACGATATATGTAGCCTAATCTAAACATAACTTGTAATTGAGCAAGTCTTGACGGCTAGCTGCTAGGCGTTGTCGCTTTTCTTCCAGATGAGCGGAATCATCGTCAGTCGCCAAATCCATGCCATCGTACGAAGAGATTTCGTTCTCAACAGCTGAAACCTTCAATTGTATCTCCTCAAGCTCTTTCTTTGCAGCTTCAATAATGGCTGCAAGATCCTTCTTCTCTTGCTGCAGCTTCTTCAATTTAGCCTTGGTGGTCTTTAGCAGCTCTTGTTTAGACGAAATTAGCTCAGCCTTCTCGGTTTCTTCTAACTGTAATGATTGAAGACGCTCATTGGCTTTTGAAAGTAGTTCCATCTTTCTAGCTTCACTCGTCTTGTCAGCCAAATGGGATCGTTCTTGGTCATACGAAGTAGCAAGCTCGAAGAGGGAATCCATCAAGTCCTTCAAAGGTGAAAAATCGGTAATTTTTTATCCTTGCATCTCCTCAAAAATGACCTCGAATTCTTCCCTAAGCTCTGGAATAGCGTCTAACTCAATTTTAGAAAGTTTTCCGGATATGTCCTCCCAAAGGCCGGAAACTAACATCTTTTTGTGCTTAAAAACAACACTTTTTCCCTCAAAAATATAAACAACATCATTTGGTATGCGAGGGGTCTCTCTTAAAGTAGAAGACGACTTTGCTGAGTCTTTGTCGTGGCGAACAGAGGATGCTTCTTACTCCTGCTCGATATCATCATTCTGCAAATAAAAAAATATAAGAGTAAGTAAATAAAAAGGGGGCATCAACCTAATCAGCCATCCATGATGATAAAATGAGGAGTTTAAAAGCGTCACCATGCAAGCCGTCAATGTCTTTTCAGAACTCTCAACACTGTGAACCTCAACTTCCTGCGCAAGCTTTTCGATTGAGGTCTCTTTTTGGAGAAGTCCCTCTGATGGCACTTTCTTGCGTTTCCAGCAACGATCTTTATTAGTGCTCCCGCTGCTGTCTTACGAAAGACGTTTTTTAGAAGAATTGAAAATTCTGTTATGACCATTCAATAAGGGTGTCCCATTGTCATCTTGAAAATCTAGAACATGAATTGTCTCAGTAGGCACCTCCGCAGACGGTTTAAGTCTCTTGACCTTACCTTTGCTTGGTTTGGATGGTTTGACCTTCACAGCATGAGGGTCGTCAACCATAACAGCTCCCTCATAATCGTTCAATAAAGGGGTTTCATTGTCACCTTGGAGATTTTGAACGTGAATCGCCTCGCTAGGTTCCTCCGCAGGCGGTTTGAGTCTCTTGACCTTAACTTTGCCGTGTTTAGATGGTTTGACCTTCACAGCATGGGGTTCGTCACCATACCTGTCAACTATAACCCAAATAGAGTCATACCTGCTCTGCGTACGGGGCAAGCCTGTAGTGAAGTCCATATTTACTGTTTCCCATTTCCATAATGAAATCTCTATTTCCTATAATAAGCCAATAGGTTTTTTTTTATGCTCGACTTTAACCTGCTTGCAATTAGGACACTGAGCCATAAATTCTGCTATATCACGCTTCATTCCGTCCCTACAATAAATCTGCTTAAGATCATGGTACATCTTAGTCGAACCTGGATTAACAATATATCTGGAATAATATGCCTCGGACATAATCTATCCACATAAATCTACAACATCAGGAATCCAAAGTCTATCTTTATACATGAGAACCCCATCAGTAGTAACCCTATATGGTGACTCTAGTTTTCTTCTGGTTGTTTGTCTGTATTCAACTAAAACTAGATCCTCATACTGACGCTGTTTTACTTCTACCACTTTTGTCACGACCCAACCTAGGGCCGCGACGGATGACCAACACTAAGTGTCGATCATCACTAATCCTCCTGATAATCTGCTAACCATGAATATAACTGATAAACGAAATAAGCATAAACCTAACTGATGAGAATTATGCAATGCAAAAAGCTGACAAGGCTAACATAAGCTGACATACATAACATACTGACTGAACCACACAGGGACATATCTACAGGCCTCTAAGAGTGATGAACTGAATATACAAAGGACGGGACAAGGCCTCGACATACCCAAGCTGGCTGACTTTACGCATACCAAAAGATAAGTAACTCCGGGAGTAACCGGAGTAACTCCAATAGCTGATAGATGGCCTACTAACATGGTCCAAGCGTAGATCTATCTGTACCTGCATGGCATGAAACGCAGCGCCCCAGAAAAGGACGTGAGTACGATATGTACCAAGTACGTAAGCATGAGCATATAATATATTATAGCTGAATGAAACTGTAAGGCTGGAATATAACTATGTAAATATGAGCTGGAGCATAGCAATATAGCTGGAAATCTGAAGAACGTACTAAACATGACTTGAATATAAACTGAAGTCTAGCTAAATCTGAAACTGAAGACTGAGCTGAACTATACTGATAAATAACTGTAATGTGACTGATAGCTGGTTACTAGAAACTGGAACTGATAACTGTCAACTGATACTGACGCTAAGAACTGGTGGCTGATAACTGAGAACTGATAACTGGTACCGAGCTAAAACTTAACTGTCATTTGAACTGGTACCTGTCTGGTGTTATGGGCTATATCCCCCCAAATCAGGTAACTGAACATCTGAACTAGTACCTGTCTGGCGTTATGGGCTGTATCCCTCCAAATCAGGTAACTGAAAACCCGAACTAGTACCTGTCTGGTGTTATGGGCTGTATCCCCCTAAATCAGGTAACTGAAAACCAGAACTAGCCTCATGTATAATCATGCAGTGCATACTGTGGCTATATACGCGTATATAACAAACCTGGTGGGTGTTATGGGCTATATCCCCCCCAGCCAGTAATATCTAGTCTATCTGGTCAGAGTGTGTGAATGACACCCGGTCACACTAGGTGTTTCAACTCCCCCAGAGGGGCTGTATCCCCCAGACGGGTAGTATCACACGCGACCGGACTCTGTGTCTAATGTCCAACCTCTATGGGGGACTCCAAATCACACATAACATGATCACAATATAAGCATAAACATGTATGAGGCATAACACATGTGGCAACAATATATATGGACTCTAAGGAATGATAAGAAAACTCTGGATGGAACTGTAGACACAACCTGAAACTTAGAATTTATCTAACTCTTTGATTTTTATAAAAATTTTGGCAGAGTTTCCTCTGAAACTGGATGATCCGCAAAACAGAACCAGCACTATACTATACACGGGAATGGATACCCGGATAAACTGATAACATAAACAGATTAACTGGATAACAAGAAGAGAGTTGCGTAACAATTCCACGGATGTACAGAATTTCTAGACAGTACCTGCGTCCTGCATTGCATCATAGTTTTGAGGGTGCAGATAAAGGTTATAGACCTCATGGTCTTCATGAAAGTTGTAGAGATATGTCTTGGGATTCTAAAGATTCTTAAAGCATCTAAATATCAATTTTGTACAAGGAGTTATGATCAATATACTAACAGCTGTCCAAAGATCAAAATGATTTTTCAGATTTTGAAACATTTTGTCTTACTGATTTGGACGTCTTTCACCTTGGATTTTAGTACCAAATTAAGTATATACAAGGTTTACTTGATACCATACAAGTTTCTCACAAGAAACACTAAGTTTAGAACTAATAAAGGCTTCAAAAGCTAAAAGATACATGCCTTACCAAAAGAAAGGTTTAGTCTTACATACCTTTGATGTTTCTCGCTTCTAAACCTTGTCTCCTTTGAATTCCATACCTTCTAAAGCTTAAACAAGCTATAAAATAGAATTTATGTACTTTACTTAGCTATGAAGTAATTCTAAAACTCAAACTATAGACGAAATTGAAGGTAGCATAATGTTACCCTAATCGCATAGAGCATTTTGACGCAATATGTCTTCAATTTCGAGCTAAGATCAATGTTCTTTCTTTCAAAACCATCAAAATATCTTTAGAACCCAAGAACGCACTGCTTCTATCACCAAGTTTCTGAAAATGACGAGATGGAGGAAGATTTTTTCCTTTTATACTCGAAACATTTCAGTTTTAGTCCTCTTTTGCGCTTATGGCCCTTTTTCTGGCCTGACTTCTAACGCTCATATATTTTTATCTATAAGTTGTATGAACAAACCGTTAAAAGTGTTGGAAACTACACTCCAAGACCTTCAATTTGGTATATTATATGTCCCCAAAAGACTTCATATAACACATGAAATTAATTGCTGAAAAAGCTTCGTTACAAGGCGATTCCTTAATCGGTTTTCCGCAACTTAATTCCGACTTTTCCCAAACTTTATATTCAATATATAAACATCATATATGGTCATATTATGACTTTAAACTCACTTAAATCATTCTTAACATGTCTTTAGAATGATATACGTCACTTTAGACATACGGGGTGTAACAATCTTCCCCCATTAGGAACATTCGTCCTCGAATGTTAAATGAAGTATGTAGAAGCATTAAGCAACAATCTGTTACATACTTGAAGTAATGAAAAGATGTGTATATTTGGCTCTCATGTCATTTTCAGCTTCCCAATTTATTTCTTCTACATTATTGCTTCGCCATAACACCTTAACTGAAGGAATGTCTTTCGTCCTTAGTTGTTGCGCGCCATACTTTTGAACAGGAGGCTACAAGGCACTTCAGGACAGTTGTCTTTCTTTCTTCTCTAGATCGTGCGATAGAGCCATGATTATAGAATTCAGCCCTCTAACAATAGTGTTTTCAGCTAAGTGATGCCGCCGAAAACACTAACAGCTGCCAGAAGGGCAAGGCCATTGCTGGCCAGGGTATTAGTAGAGTGCCACCTGAGGTGGATGAGAGTGAGGAGTTCAGACCTGAGGCTCCATCTGAGGCCTCACAGATCCCTTCAGTTCAGGGCGATATTAGAGGGACTGCAGCTGCCATACCTCTAGCTCCTCAGTCTGATAGTCAGGGGCACGAAGTGAGGGATGCCATCAGTTTATTGACCAGTGTTGTAGTTGCTCAGAATAGACAACATAGTGCAGATGCCCAGGGAGATACTGGATCCAGGATCAGGGATTTTATCCGACTAGAGCCTCTAGTCTTTACTGGATCCCGTACAGGAGAGGACCTTTAGGATTTTCTTCTGAGGATATCCAGGGTGTTGAGGGTCATGCACGCATCAGAGATAGATCAGTAGAGTTGGATGCATTCAGATTGCATGACCTAGCAACAGGGTGGTATAAGACATGGGAGCTATCTAGAGGGCCAGATGCTACTCCCGCGACTTGGAAGTAATTCTCAGATGCCTTCCTTCATCAGTATATGCCCATAGAGACACAGAGAGCCGTGCTAATCAGTTCCTGACCTTGAGACAGGAAAGTTTGAGTGTAGAAGAGTATAATTATCTCTTTAAATCTTTAGAAAGGTTTGCCCCCACTATGGTAGCGAGTATGGAGGATATAATTCACAGGTATGTAGTGGGACTTGGTCCACACCTCGTGAACAAGTGCATGACGGTTGCTACGCAGTTAGGTATGAACGTATCACGCATTCACGCATTAACTTTATCACTTGAGGAGAGGAAGTAGAAATAGAGAGCCGACATGGATAGAGGCTTACATAAGAGGGACAAATTGTTTAGTTCATTCGAAGAGACATCCAGAGCGAGTAGGCAGTAGAGTGTTAGTCAGCCACCAGCTAGTATACCTTCAGAGTCTCGTGGCCTGAGATCTGATAGACTTCCTCATTCCAGAGCTAGTCAGACATCACAGACTTCTGGATTTCAGCGTCGTGGTACTTCTGTGCAGGCCAGTCTGACATATCCCAGATGTCCAGATTGTGGTAGACGCCAATTGGGACCATGTCAGTTAGGAGTGTATACTTGTTATATTTGTCGCGAGGCAGGCCATTTCATGAGAGATTGCCCGACTAGGGGTGGTAGTTGTATAGCCCAGCCAGCTAGATCAGCAGTTGCTTGCTCAGCACCAGCACGCCATCAGGGGCATGTTCTTCAGGATGGAACCTGCATAACTAAAAGAACCTAAAGAGCAACTGAATGATTTGTTAGATAAAGGCCTCATCAGACCTATAATTTCCTCGTGGGGAGCCCCAGTATTGTTTGTGGAAAAGGAAGATGGCTCTCTATGCATGTGCATAGATTACAAACAGCCGAATAAAGTGACAATCAAGAATAAATATCCTCTGCCCAGGATTGATGACTTGTTCGACCAACTCCAGGGTGCCAAGTGCTTCTCGAAGATAGATTTGCGATCAGGCTACCATCAGGTTAGATTCAGAGAATCTGATATACCCAAGACTGCATTCTGGACTAGGTATGGCCATTATGAGTTTTTAGTGATATCGTTTGGACTCACTAATTCCCTGCAGTATTTATGGATCTGATGAACAGCGTATTCAGGCCTTATCTAGATTTATTTGTGATTATATCTGTTGATGATATTCTCATCTATTCAAAGTATGAATCAGAGTATGCGGAGCACTTACGCACAGTATTGGGTACTCTTCGGGACTAGCAATTATATGCTAAGTTTTCAAAGTGTGAATTCTAGATAGATTCAGTGGCATTTTTGGCCATATAGTTTCAGCAGAAGGAATTAAAGTAGATGGCCAGAAGATTGAGGCTGTGAGGAATTGGCCCAGACCTACGACGTCAACTGAGGTACGTAGTTTTTTTGGGTTTAGCAGGTTATTACAGAAGGTTCGTAGAGGGTTTTTCCTCCATTACAGATCCACTGACCAAATTGACAAAGAAATCAGCTAAATTTGAGTGGTCTGATTCTTGCGAGCATAGCTTCCAAGAACTAAAGAACGGGTTGATAACAGCTCCAATACTTACACTTCCAGAGGGATCTAAGGACTATGTCATTTATTGTGACGCTTCTCGAATTGGTCTTGGTTGTGTTTTGATGCAGCACGGAAGAGTAATTGCTTATGCTTCCACATAGCTGAAAAAGCACGAGCAGAACTACCATACCCATGATCTGGAGGTTGCAGCAGTCATTCATGCATTGAAGATTTGTAGAAATTATTTGTACGGTGTTCATGTTGATATATATGCAGATCACAAGACCCACCAGTACATATTTAATCAGAATGAGCTAAACCTGTGACAAAGGCGATGACTAGAGTTGCTAAAGGACTATGACATGGAAATTCTTTATCATCCATGTAAATCGAATGTTGTAGCTGATGCCCTTAGTCATAAGTCCATGTGTAGTTTATCTTACTTACAGCCACAAAAGAGAGAGTTAGCTCATGCACTCCACCAGTTAGCCAGCATAGGAGTCAGATTAATAGATTCAGAGGACGCAGGAGTTACAGTTCAGAATGCAACCAGTATTTTCCTAGCGACAGAAGTAAAACAGCATCAGTATGAGAATCCTGTTCTAGTTGAATACCAACAGATAGCCAGAAGAAAACCGAAATTACCACACATGTTACTAGTGATGGGGTTCTTAGGTATAAAGAAAGACTTTGTGTTCCTGATGTTGTAGATTTACGTGGATAGATTATGTCCGAGGCATATTATTCCAGATACATTGTTCATCCAAGTTCGACTAAGATGTACCATGATCTTAAGAAGATTTATTGTTGGGACGGATTGAAGCGTGATATAGTAGAATTTATGGCTCAGTGTCCTAACTGCCAGCAGGTTAAAGTCGAGCATAAAAAAAACCTAGTGGCTTGTTACAGGAAATAGAGATTTCATCATGAAAATGGGAAAAAGTGAATATGGACTTCATTACAGGCTTGCCCCGTATGCGGAGCAGATATGACTCTATTTGGGTTATAGTTGACAGGCTTACTAAATGAGCTCATTTCTTTCCTGTTAGAACTACATATACAGCAGAGGATTATGCTAGACTTTATATCAGAGAGATAGTACGCCTACATGGTATTCTAGTATCTATTATTTCAGACAGGGGCGCACCAGTTTACAACTAATTTCTAACGATCATTCCAGATAGGTTTAGGGACACAGGTGTATCTGAGTACAATATTTCATCCATAGACAGACAGACAGGCTGAGCGGACCATTCAGACATTAGAAAATATGCTCAGATCTTACGTGTTAGATTTTAGAGGCAGCTGGAGTGATCATCTACTGTTGATAGAGTTTGCATATAATAATAGCTATCATTCTAGCATACAGATGGTGCCATATGAAGCTTTGTATGGGCACAAATGCAAGTTTTCTATAGGATGGTTCGAGGTTGGCGAGTCTCAATTGATAGGTCCAGACTTAATCCAACAAGTAATTGATAAAGTCAAGTTGATCAGGGAAAGATTATTAGCAGTGCAGAGCAGACAGAAGTCCTATGCAGATAATCGACGTTGAGATTTAGAATTTCATATTGGCGATTAGGTATTCCTAAAAGTATCACATATGAAAGGCGTTATGAGATTTGGAAAGAAGGGAAAGCTTAGCCCTAGATTTATTAGTCCATATCAGATTATCAGGCGAGTTGGGCATGTAGCCGGCGAGTTAGACCTTCAAGCAGACCTTCAGGAGGTACATCTAGTATTCCATGTTTCAATGCTCAGAAAATATGTCAGAGATCCTTCTAGAGTTGTACCAGTAGAGGATGTACAGATCACAGATCAGTTGACTAATAAGGAGCTGCCAGTTGCAATTTAAAGAGGCAGATTCGTCGACTAAGGACGAAAGACATTCCTTTAAGTAAGATGCTATATCAAAGCAATAATATAGAAGAAATAACTTGGGAAGCTGAAAATGACATGAGGACCAAATATAAACATCTCTTCATTACTTCGAGTATGTAACAGATCATTGCTTAATGCTTCTATATACTTCATTTAACATTCGAGGACGAATGTTCCTAACGCGGGAATATTGTTACACCCCGTACGTCTAAATTGACGTATATCATTATAATATCATGTTTAGAATGATTTAAGTAAGTTTAAAGTAATAATATGACCATATATGATGTTTATATGTTGAATATAAAGTTTGGGAAAAATCAGATTTAAGTTGCGGAAAAACCGACTAAGGAATTGCCTTGTAACGGAGCTTTTTAAGCAATTAATTTGATGTGTTATATGAGGTCTTTTGGGGACATATCATATATCAAATTGAAGTTCTTGGAGTTTATTTTCCAACACTTTGAATGGTTTGTTCATACAACTTATAGATAAAAATATATGAGCGTCAGAAATCAGGCCAGAAAAAGGGACATAAGCGCATAAGAAGAATAAAACTGAAATTTTTCGAGTATAAAAGGGAAAACTCACCTTCTCCTCGTCATTTACAGAAATATCAAGAGATGAACAGTTCATTCATGAGTTTTCAAGCAATTTTTATGATTTTGAAAGAAGGACGCCAATCTTAACTCGAAATTGAAGACAGATTGCGTCAAAATGCTCTACGCGATTAAGGTAACGTTATGCTACCTTCAATTTCGTCTATAGCTTGAGTTTTAGAATTACTTTATGGCTAAGTAAAGTACCTAAATATTTTATTATAGCTTGTTTAAGCTTTAGAAGGTGTTGAATTCAAGGGAAACAAGGTTTAGAAGCAAGAAACATCAAAGGTATGTAAGGCTAAACCTTTCTTTTAGCAAGGCATGTATCTTTTAGCTTTTGAAGCTTATCTTAGTTCTAAACTTAGTATTTCTTCTGAGAAACTTGTATGGTACCAAGGAAACCTTGTATATACTTAATTTGGTACTAAAATCCAAGGTGAAAGACGTCCAAATCAGCAAGACAAAACGTTTCAAAATCTGGAAAAATTATTTTGATCTTTGGACAGTTGTTAGTATATTGATCATAACTCCTTGGACAAAATTGATATTTAGATTCTTTAAAAATTCCCAGAACCCTAAGACATATATCTAAAACTTTCATGCAGACCATGAAGTCTATAACTTTGATCTACACTCTGAAAGTTAGATTAGGTCGAAAGCCAGGAAAGTGGTGCTGTCCAGACATTCCATCTGCAGATTTATTATGTAATCCAGTCATCTCATCTTGTTATCCGTTTAACATGTTTATGTTATCAGTTTATCCGGGTATCCATTCCCGTGTATTTTATAGTGCTGGTTCTGTTTTTGCGGATCATCCAGTTTCAGGGGAAACTCTGCCGAAATTTTTATAGAAATTCAAAGAGTTAGACAAATTCTAAGTTTCAGGTTGTGTCTATAATTCCATTCAGAGTTTTCTTATTATTCATTCGAGTCCATATATATTGTTGCCACACGTGTTATGCCTCATACATGCTTATGCTTATATTGTGATCATGTTATGTGTGATTTGGAGTCCCCCATAGAGGCTGGACATTGGACACACAGTCCGGTCGCGTGTGATACTACCCGTCTGGGGGATACAGCCCCTCTGGTTCAGGCGGTAGTTGAAACACCTAGTGTGACCGGGTGTCATTCACACACTCTGACCAGAGAGACTAGATATTACTGGCTGGGGGGGATATAGCCCATAACACCCACCAGGTTTGTTATATACGCGTATATAGCCACAGTATGCACTGCATGATTATACATGAGGCTAGTTCTGGTTTTCAGTTACCTGATTTGGGGGGATACAGCCCATAACACCAGACAGGTACTAGTTCAGATGTTCAGTTACCTGATTTGGGGGGATATAGCCCATAACACCAGACAGGTACCAGTTCAGATAACAGTTCAGCTTTAGCTCGGTACCAGTTATCAGTTCTCAGTTATCAGCCACCAGTTCTTAGCGTCAGTATCAGTTGACAGTTATCAGTTCCAGTTTCTAGTTACCAGCTATCGGTCATTATAGTTATTTGTCAGTACAGTTCAGCTCAGTCTTCAGTTACTGATACTGACGCTAAGAGCTGGTGGATGATAACTGAGAACTGATAACTGGTACCAGGCTAAAACTGAACTGTTATCTGAACTGGTACCTGTCTGGTGTTGTGGGCTATATCCCCCTAAATCAGGTAACTGAACATCTGAACTAGTACCTGTCTGGTGTTATGGGCTGTATCCTCCCAAATCAGGTAACTAAAAAACTGAACTAACCTCATGTATAATCATGTAGTGCATAATGTGGCTATATACGCATATATAACAAACCTGGTGGGTGTTATGGGCTATATCCCCCCCAGCCAGTAATATCTAGTCTCTCTGGTCAGAGTGTGTGAATGACACCCGGTCACACTAGGTGTTTCAACTCCCGCCTGAACCAGAGGGGTTGTATCCCCCAGACGGGTAGTATCACACGTGACCGGACTGTGTGTCCAATGTCCAGCCTCTATGGGGGACTCCAAATCACACATAACATGATCACAATATAAGCATAAGCATGTATGAGGCATAACACATGTGGCAACAATATATATGGACTCAAAGGAATGATAAGAAAACTCTGGATGGAATTGTAGACACAACCTGAAACTTAGAATTTGTCAAACTCTTTGATTTTTATAAAAATTTCGGCAGAGCTTCCCCTGAAACTGGATGATCCGCAAAAATAGAACCAGCACTATACTATACACGGGAATGGATACCTGGATAATCTGATAACATAAACATGTTAAACGGATAACAAGATGAGACAACTGGATGACATAACTCATCCGCAGATAGAATGTCTTGACAGCATCACTGTCCTGACTTTCAACCTAATTTTCAGAGTGTAGATCAAAGATATAGACTTCATAGTATGAATGAAAGATGTAGGTATATGTCTTAGGATTCTGGGGATTCTTAAATCATCTTAATATCAATTTTTTACAAGGAGTTATGATCAATATACTAACAGCTGTCCAAAGGTCAAAACAATTTTCCAGATTTTTGAAACGTTTTGTCTTGCTGATTTGGACGTCTTTCACCTTTGATTTTAGTACCAAATTAAGTATATACAAGGTTTTCTTGGTACCATACAAGTTTCTCAGAATAAATACTAAGTTTAGAACTAAGAAAAGCTTCAAAAGCTAAAAGATACATGCCTTGCCAAAAGAAAGGTTTAGCCTTACATACCTTTGATGTTTCTAGCTTCTAAACTTCGTTTCCTTTGAACTCCACACCTTCGAAAGCTTAAACAAGCTATAAAATAGAATTTAGGTACTTTACTTAGCTATGAAGTAATTCTAAAACTCAAACTATAGACGAAATTGAAGGTAGCATAATGTTACCCTAATCGCGTAGAGCGTTTTGACGCAATCCGTCTTCCGTTTCGTGTTAAAATTGATGTTCTTTCTTCAAAATCATAAAAAATGGATTCAAACTGAGGAAAGCTCTGTTTATTTCGTGGGTTTACTGGAAATGTCGAGAGAGAGAGAGAGAGTGATTTCTCTTTTATAATAAAAACATTTCATTTCTAGCCCTCTTTTGCGCTTATGTCCCTTTTTCTAGTCTGAATTCTGACGCTTATATCTTTTTATCTATAAGTTGTATGAGCAACCCATTAAAAGTTTTGGAAACTACACTCCAAGACCTTCAATTTGTTATATGATATGTCCCCAAAAGACTGACAGATAACTAGTAAAAGATGTCCAAATCAGCAAGACTAAACGTTTCAAAATCTGGAAAATTGTTTTGATCTTTGGACAGTTGTTACTATATTGATCATAACTCCTTGTGCAAAATTGATATTTAGATTCTTTAAAAATCCCCAGAACCCTAACACATATATCTACCACTTTCATGCAGACCATGAACTCTATATCTTTCATCTACACACTGAAAATTAGGTTGAAAGTCAGGACAGTGGTGCTGTCCAGACATTCTATCTGTGGATTTGTTATGTAATCCAGTTGTCTCATCTTGTTATCCGTTTAACATGTTTATGTTATCAGTTTATCCGGGTATCCATTCCCGTGTATAGTATAGTACTGGTTCTGTTTTTGCGGATCATCCAGTTTTAGGGGAAACTCTGCCGAAATTTTTATAGAAATTCAAAGAGTTGGACAAATTCTAAGTTTCAGGTTGTGTCTATAATTCCATCCAGAGTTTTCTTATCATTCCTTCGAGTCCATATATATTGTTACCACACGTGTTATGCCTCATACATGCTTATGCTTATATTGTGATCATGTTATGTGTGATTTGGAGTCCCCCATAGAGGTTGGACATTGGACACACAGTCCGGTCGCGTGTGATACTACCCGTCTGGGGGATACAGCCCCTCTGGTTCAGGCGGGAGTTGAAAAACCTAGTGTGACCGGGTGTCATTCACACACTCTGACCAGAGAGACTAGATATTACTGGCTGGGGGGGATATAGCACATAGCACCCACCAGGTTTGTTATATACGCGTATATAGCCACAGTATGCACTGCATGATTATACATGAGGCTAGTTCTGATTTTCAGTTACCTGATTTGGGGGGATACAGCCCATAACACCAGACAGGTACTAGTTCCGATTTTCAGTTACCTGATTTGGGAGGATACAGCTCATAACACCAGACAGGTACTAGTTCAGGTTTTCAGTTACCTGATTTGGGGGGATACAGCCCATAACACCAGACAGGTACCAGTTCAGATAACAGTTCAGTTTTAGCTCAGTACCAGTTATCAGTTCTCAGTTATCAGCCACCAGTTTTTAGTGTCAGTATCAGTTGATGGCTTTCGGTTCTAATTTCTAGTAACCAGCTATCAGTCAAATTACAGTTATTTATCAGTATAGTTCAGCTCAGTCTTCAGTTCTAGATTCAGCTAGACTTTAGTTTATATTAAGATCATGCTTAGTACTTTCTTCAGATTTCCAGCTATATTGCTATGCTCCAGCTCATATTTACATATTTATATTCCAGCCTACAGTTTCATTCAGCTATGACATATTATATGCTCATGCCTTACATACTTGGTACATATCGTACTCACGCTCCTTTTCTGGGGCGCTGCGTTTCATGCCGCGCAGGTGCAGATAGATCAACGCTTGGACCATGTTGTAGGCCATCTATCCGCTATTGGAGTCACTCCGCTTACTCCCGGAGTTACTTATCTTTTGGTATGTGTACAGTCAGCCAGCTTGGGTATGGCGGGGCCTTATCTCGTCCTTTGTATATTCAGTTCATCACTCTTAGAGGCCTGTAGATATGTCCCTGTGTGGTGCAGTGAGTATGTTATGTATGTCAGCTTATGTTAGCCTTGTCAGCTCTTTGCATTGCATACTCCTTATCAGCTAGGTTTATGCTTATTATGTTTATCAGTTATAATGGTTAGCAGATTATCAGTAGGATTAGAGATGATCGACACTTAGTGTTTGTCACGACCTAACTTAGGGCCGCGACGGATGACCAACAGTAAGTGTCGATCATCACTAATCCTACTGATAATCTGCTAACCATTATAACTGATAAACAGAATAAGCATAAACCTAGCTGATAAGGAGTATGCAATGTAAAAAAAAAGCTGACAAGGCTAACACAAGCTGACATACATAACATACTGACTGCACCACACAGGGACATATCTACAGGCCTCTAAGAGTGATGAACTGAATATACAGACGAGATAAGGCCCCGCCATACCCAAGCTGGCTGACTGTACACATACCAAAAGATAAGTAACTCCGGGAGTAAGCGGAGTGACTACAGTAGCTGATAGATGGCCTACTAACATGGTCCAAGCATTGATCTAACCACTTTTGTCAAGACCCAACTTAGGGCCGCGACGGATGACCAACACTAAGTGTCGATCATCACTAATCCTACTGATAATATGCTAACCATTATAACTGATAAACAGAATAAGCATAAACCTAGCTGATAAGGAGTATGCAATGCAAAAAGCTGACAAGGCTAACATAAGCTGACATACATAGCATACTGACTGCACCACACAGGGACATATCTACAGGCCTCTAAGAGGGATGAACTGAATGTACAAAGGACGAGATAAGGCCCCGCTATACCCAAGCTGCCTAACTGGTGGAGTGCATGAGCTAAGTTTCTCTTCTGTGGCTGTAATTAAGATAAATTACCCATGGACTTATGACTAAGGGAATCAGCAACAACATTCGCTTTACCCGGATGATAAATAATATGCATGTCGTAGTTTTTCAACAACTCTAGCGACCGCCTCTGTTGTAGGTTTAGCTCCTTCTTCTTAAATATATATTGGACGCACTAGTTGTTCGTATAAATATCAACATGAATACCGTACAAATAATGTCTCCAAATATTCAATGCATGAATGACTGCTACAAGCTCTAAATTATGAGTATGGTAGTTATGCTCGTGCCTTTTCAGCTGCCTAGAAGCATAGGCAATAACTCTAGTGTGCTGCATCAAAACACAACCAAGACCAATTCGAGAAGCATAACAGTAAATGACATAGCACTCAGATCCCTCTTGAAGTGTAAGTACTGAAGCTGTTATCAACATGTTCTTTAGTTCTTGGAACTGTGCTCGCAAGAATCAGACCACTGAAATTTAGCTATTTTCTGTGTCAATTTGGTCAGTGGAGTTGCAATGGAGGAAAAACCCTCTACGAACCTTCTGTAATAACCTTCCAAACACAAAAAAACTACGTACTTCAGTTAGCGTCGTAGGTCTGGGCCAATTCTTCATAGTCTCGATCTTCTGGCCATCTACTTTAATTCCTTCTGCTGAAACTATATGGCAAAGAAATGCCACTGAATCTAACCAGAATTCACACTTGAGAACTTAGCATATAATTATTGGTCCCAAAATTTATCCAATATTGTGCGTAGGTGCTCTGCATGCTCTGATTCAGACTTTGAATAGATGAGAATATCATCAATAAATATAATCACAAATAAATCTAGATAAGGCCTGAATACGTTGTCCATTAGATCCATAAATACTGCAAAGGCATTAGTGAGTCCAAACAACATCACTAAAAAACTCATAATGGCCATTCCTAGTCCTGAATGCAGTCTTAGGTATATCAGATTTTCTAACTCTAACCTGATGGTAGCTTGATCGCAAATCTATATTCGAGAAGCACTTGGCACCCTGGAGCTTGTCAACCTAGACATCAATCCTGGGCAGAGGGTATTTATTCTTGATTGTGACTTTATTCAGCTGTCTTTAATCTATGCACATGCGTAGAGAGCCATCTTTCTTTTTCACAAATAATACCGAGCTCCCCATGGGGAAATGCTAGGTCTGATGAGGCCTTTATCTAAAAAATCCTTCAATTGCTCCTTAAGTTCTTTCAGTTCTGCTGGTCCCCGAAGAACATGCCCCTGAGGGCGTGCTGGTGCTAAGGAGGCAACTGCTGATCTAGCTGGCTGGGATGCATCACTACCACCCCTAGTCAGGAAATCTCTCATGAAATGGCCTGCCTTTTGACAAATACAACGAGTATCAACTCCTAACTTGCATGGTCTCAAGTGGCGTCTACCACAATCTGGACATCTGGGATATGTCTGACCGGCCTGTACAAAAGTACCACGACCCCTAAATCCTGAAGTCTATGATGCGTGACTAGATCTAGACTGAGAAGATCTATCAAATCTCAGGCCACGAGACTATGGAGGTATACTAGCTGGTGGTTGTCTAACACTCTGCTATCTACTCGCTCTAGACGTCTCTCCAAACGAACCAGAAAATCTGCCCCTCTTGTCTAGCACTTTATCCCTGTTGGCTCTCTATTTCTGCTTCCTCTCCTCAAGTAACAAAGCAAATGCCTGAATGTTATGTTCATACATGACTGCATAGCAACTGTCATACGCTCGTTCACTAGGTGTGGAGCTAGTCCCACTATATACCTGTGAATTATATCCTCCATACTCACTACCACCGTAGGGGCAAACCATGCTAAAGAACTAAAGCAATAATTATACTCTTCTACACTCAAACTTCCCTGTCTCAAGGTCAGGAACTGATTAGCAGGGGCTCCCTATGTCTCTATAGGCATATACTGATAAAGGAAGGCATCTGAGAATTCCTTCCAAGTCGTGGGAGTAACATCAGGCTGTCTAGATAGCTCCCATGTCTGATATCACCCTGCTGCTAGGTTATGCAATCTGAATGCAGCAAACTCTACTAACTCTGTGTCTGCCACGTGCATAACCCTCAACACTCTGGCTATCCTCACTAGAAAATCCTGAGGGTCCTCTCCTGTACGGGATCCCGTAAAGACTGTAGGCTCTAGCCTAATAAAATCATTGATCCTGGATCCAACATCTCCCTGGGCATCTGGACTGTGTTGTCTAGTCTGAGCAACTACAACACTGGTCAATAATCTGATGGCATCGCTCATTTTCTGCCCCTGACTGTTGGGTAGAGGAGCTGGACGTACAGTAGCTGCGGTACCTCTAATATCGCCCTGAACTGAAGGGATCTGTGAGGCCTCAGATGAAGTCTCAGGTCTGGACTTCTCACTCTCATCCACCTCAGGTGGCACTCTACTAATACCCTGGCCGGCAATAGCCTTGCCCATCTGGGCAGCTGTTAGTTTCTTCGGCGGCATCGATTTGCTGAAAACACTATTGTTAGAGGGCTGAATTTTATAATCATGGCTCTATCGCACGATCTAGAGAAGAAAGAAAGACAACTGTCCTGAAGTGCCTTGTAGCCTCCTGTTCAAAAGTATGGCGCGCAACATACTCCTAAACAAGACTCTACTAGACACGGCCTGTAGACACCCTAGGACTGAACTGCTCTGATACCACTTTTGTCACGACCCAACCTAGGGCCGCGACGAATGACGAACACTAAGTGTCGATCATCACTAATCCTGCTGATAATCTGCTAACCATGAGTATAACTGATAAATGGAATGAGCATAAACCTAACTGATGAGAATTATGCAATACAAAAAAAAGCTGACAAGGCTAACACAAGCTGACATACATAACATACTGACAGAACCACACAGGGACATATCTACAGGCCTCTAAGAGTGCTGATCTGAATATACAAAGGACGGGAAAAAGCCCCGACATACCCAAGCTGGCTCACTGTACATATACCAAAGGATAAGTAACTCCGGGAGTAAACGGAGTGACTCCAATAGCTGATAGATGGCCTACTAACATGGTCCAAGCGTTGATCTATCTGCACCTGCGCGGCATGAAATGCAGCGCCCCAGAAAAGGGCGTGAGTACGATATGTACCAAGTATGTAAGGCATGAACATATAATATATCATATCTGAATGAAACTGTAAGGCTGGAATATAGATATGTAAATATGAGCTGAAGCATAGCTATATAGCTGGAAATTTGAAGAACGTACTAAGCATGATCTGAATATAAACTGAAGTCTAGCTGAATCTGGAACTGAAGACTGAGCTGAACTATACTGATAAATAACTGTAATATGACTGATAGCTGGTTACTAGAAACTGGAACTGATACCTGTCAACTGATACTGACGCTAAGAACTGGTGGCTGATAACTGAGAACTGATAACTGGTACTGAGCTAAAACTGAACTATTATCTGAACTGGTACCTGTCTGGTGTTATGGGCTATATCCCCCCAAATCAGGTAACTGAACATCTGAACTAGTACCTGTCTGGTGTTATGGGCTGTATCCCCTCAAATCAGGTAACTGAAAACCAGAACTAGCCTCATGTATAATCATGCAGTGCATACTGTGGCTATATACGCGTATATAACAAACCTGGTGGGTGTTATGGGCTATATCCCCCCCAGCCAGTAATATCTAGTCTCTCTGGTCAGAGTGTGTGAATGACACCCGGTCACACTAGGTGTTTCAACTACCGCCTGAACTAGAGGGGCTGTATCCCCCAGACGGGTAGTATCACACGCGACCGGACTGTGTGTCCAATGTCCAGCCTCTATGGGGGACTCCAAATCACACATAACATGATCACAATATAAGCATAACCATGTATGAGGCATAACATATGTGGAAACAACATATATGGACTCAAAGGAATGATAAGAAAACTCTGGATGGAATTGTAGACACAACCAGAAACTTAGAATTTGTCCAACTCTTTGTTTTTATAAAAATTTCGGCAGAGTTTCCACTGAAACTGGATGATACGCAAAAACAGAACCAGTACTATAATATACACGGGAATGGATACCCGGATAAACTGATAACATAAACAAATTAACTGGATAACAAGATGAGAGTGGCGTAATAATTCCACGGATGTACAGAATTTCTAGACAGTACCAGCGTCCTATATTGCATCATAGTTTTGAGGGTGTAGATCAAAGATATAGACTTCATGGTCTGAATGAAAGATGTAGGTATATGTCTTAGGATTCTGGGGATTCTTAAATCATCTTAATATCAATTTCGTACAAGGAGTTATGATCAATATACTAACAGCTGTCCAAAGGTCAAAACAATTTTTTCCAGATTTTTGAAACGTTTTGTCTTGCTGATTTGGACGTCTTTCACCTTGGATTTTAGTACCAAATTAAGTATATACAAGGTTTCCTTGGTACTATACATGTTTCTTAGAATAAATACTAAGTTTAGAACTAAGAAAAGCTTCAAAAGCTAAAAGATACATGCCTTGCCAAAAGAAAGGTTTAGCCTTACATACTTTTGATGTTTCTAGCTTCTAAACTTCGTTTCCTTTGAACTCCACACCTCCTAAAGCTTAAACAAGCTATAAAATAGAATTTAGGTACTTTACTTAGCTATGAAGTAATTCTAAAACTCAAACTATAGACGAAATTGAAGGTAGCATAATGTTACCCTAATCGCGTAGAGCGTTTTGACGCAATCCGTCTTCCGTTTCGTGTCAAAATTGATGTTCTTTCTTCAAAATCATAAAAAATGGATTCAAACTGAGGAAAGCTCTGTTTATTTCGTGGGTTTACTGGAAATGTCGAGAGAGAGAGAGAGTGATTTCTCTTTTATAATAAAAACATTTCATTTCTAGCCCTCTTTTGCGCTTATGTCCCTTTTTCTGGTCTGAATTCTGACGCTCATATCTTTTTATCTATAAGTTGTATGAGCAAACCATTAAAAGTGTTGGAAACTACACTCCAAGACCTTCAATTTGATATATGATATGTCCCCAAAAGACCTCATATAATACATAAAATTAATTGCTGAAAAAGCTCCGTTACAAGGCAATTCCTTAGTCGGTTTTTCCACAACTTAAATCTGATTTTTCCCAAACTTTATATTCAACAAATAAACATCATATATGGTCATATTATTACTTTAAACTCACTTAAATCATTCTTAACATGATATTATAATGATATACGTCAATTTAGACGTACGGGGTGTAACAACAATATTCCCTCACTTGACAAAATATATAAAGAAAATTCTTAAAGCAAAATAAGGAGAAGAGATATGATGATTGTAAGCTTACATGTTAAAATATGTTGCACGGACTTGTTCTGCTTGGAGAGCCAAAAATTATGTGTGAAATATTAAGTGGGGAGCCCCTTTATATAGGGGTTGATATTGTACAAATCTGTCTCTAACAAGGATATAAAAAATTGTATCCTAAGAGGATTCTAAAAAGCAAGAGAGCAGCTAGCACTTGAATAAGGTCTCGTTGGTTGACGCCGCCAGTTCAAACTGAAGTTATGAATTAAACAAATAGCCACTTTCAAGAATGTGGACAGGAATATAGTCAATTTTGTGATAGCCACTTTCATCACTTTTAACTGAGACATAGCCATTTCGTTTATGTGACTCGCTACGATGGAGCGGGAAAGAGGCTGGCATTTTCATTCCGAGCTACTTTCTAGACTGCTCATTGAAGTATAGTCAATCAGTGGCGCAAGCTAAATATTTAGCTATTTTCTAAGCGTTAATTAGAAATTACTCGCTTCAAAAAAAATATTTACTTCAAGTCTAGTCTTCGAATGCCACAGGGATCCTGACAAGATTTGAAGTAGGGGGCATTTGTAGACAAATAAATTTTATTGGATTTAAACCCATAAAATAATTTGGCTATATGTTAAATTCAAAAATTAAATGGACTAGTATAATTGGATTAACTATTTAAGTCCAATATCCATGGGTTCAATAAAAGTCCAAATTCATTGGGCTACAAATAATAAGCCCACTTTATTAGCCCAAAGCTAATGGATATCATCTTATCCTAAAGGCCCAAATCAGTGCCACATGGGCAGGCGGTGTGGCGCAAAGTCAAATTATAAAGCCAATAAGATTATGCCATATGTCAATGACATGACAATCCCAGTCAAATCCAAATGACCAATAAAGATGTGCCACGTGTACAAGTGACATGTTCTGACCAATCAAATGCGGTCTTGTCACTACTTAAATCTGATTGGCCGGTCTACGGGCCAAGGCTCGTTAGGTCTTCTGGGAGCCCACTCCATCCCATATCTATATAAAGGGATCAAACCTCTCATTTGAGGGGATCAGAAATCAAGAGCAAGAGGAATTCATAACAAGAAGCAACAAGGAGCTCGTGGATCAAATGCTACAAGTTTCTTAGAAGCTGCAAGGAATTTCTACAAGTTCTAAGGATTCAAACATTAAAAGGAAGAATTCAAGCATTAAAAGGAAGATTCAAGATCAAGCTCAAAAGCCCTTGGGTCATTACTTAAAATTTGTATTTGAAAAGACGAATCAGAGGAATTATAGAGATTGTAACACTCATATTTTGATAAATAAAATATATTGTTGCAATATTTTCCTGTCTTGATATTTATTTCTTGACGCGAATTTACTTGTTACAAAAGAAACATGGAGTAACATATTGTTTTTGAACACACACGTTCTATATAGTTTATATACGTACAAATGTGTAAATTAAATACAAAAATAATCACACACAAGCAATTAATGAAGGGATTTTTACACTCTATACCCATAAAATTTAAAATATTTACAAGCCATACCTATTACAAATTATACTACCCATAAAACTAAAAGTATTTACCCAACCTACCCATTTATTATTGTATACCTTATTTATCCCTTATAGGTGTATACATTTAAAGTATACTGCATAAATTATGGTATACAAGTCTGGAGGTACATTTATTACTGTATACCTTTGTTATGCCTTATAGCTATATACCTTTATGGTATACTGCATAAATTATGGTATACAAGTCTGGGTGGGTAGAGTGGGTAAATAATTTAGTGGGTAGGTCCGGTAATATTTGAAAGTAATGGGTAGTGGCTGTAATTATTTTAGGTTTTGTGGGTATTTTTGTAAGTGTCCCGTATAAATCTAATTAGTCAAGTTGACTTTAAAATGTACATAAATAATCACACACGAGCTATTGTTATGGTCTGGCATCGTGCTTTAATAGTTTTCTAAACATTTAAATGAAATCGACATAACAGTAATAGTCAATATTATTTGAAAAATGAATTGGATAAGTAGTATATATTGGATCGGAGGAACCTGCAGCTACTCACATAGAATTTATGATTTCATTGTTGCGAAGAGTCAAAATTTTGCAACTTGTCGTGCATATTTTAAATTTAGAATAATTTGCCCCTTCAAAGTTAAACTACACTAGTTATTTGTGCTATTTTTCATCAAGTTCGTTAAATTAATAAAGAATAGCATAAGATTTGCAATCCATAAAAAAAACAAACAAAAGAGAGAGACGGTAGCAATAGGTTATGTTAATCAAACATGAATACTCTTCTCTTTTTAATTTATATGATATTTGTGTATGGGCCTAAATCAGTTTAGGTACACAAATCGAATTTGGATTCGAATATAAACAGATTTTTGTATCAAAGCTTGAATAAACGTGCAAAAGTAGACGTAAATGCGTAAAAGTAATTCTATTTCAATATATGGATGTTGAGTACAAATTTGGACAGAGTTTCGGTATATATTTCTGAATACCTATTACATAGAATGAACTACTATTTATAGGTATAAGCTTAGCCCACGATCTCCACTATCTGCTACAACGTCGTCCCACGATCTTGGTGAGTAATGGCTGAGTTAGTGGGGGTGAAGTAGTGGGCTGCAAAGCCGCTTGAACCGAGGGGATCCACCGAGGTGAGAGCTGACGACCTCGGTGGCTCGGCCCTGTTGCTTGATCGAGGTGAGGGTTACCGAAGCTCAGCTCGCGGCTCGCCTTCGGTGACGCATCCTCGGTTTCAAGGCCTCGGCGACTTGCTCAATCGCTTCGGCCGTAGTTTAGTTGTGACGTGTTCGGTCGTCTAAGATTTACGTGACCGGGGCAAATCGCCGTGGGTCGATTTTTACCCAATACAGATAGTCCCCCCACTCCTCGTTTGCATACCGAGGTAACCGGGGAGTGGAATGAAGTTTAGCGGGAAAGAGACGTGGCTCGATCTTATCCAAGCGTTTCAAAAGTTGTCAACGGTTCGCGTCCCATCAGGTCACTTCTTGTGGACACGTGGCATTCATCCGTTGGACCTTTGAACTTCCACGCCGAAGTATTCGCTTCTCCCAACGTTACAATGATGACGATGACGTCACTTCCCCTCGTCACCCACACCTATAAAAGGAGTGTTCTGTTGAACATTTTCTTCACTTTTCCTTGAACGATCAACAGTGCAAAAACTCCATAACACTCTCAAAACCTTCCAAGTTTCCGATCAACAGTGAAAACTTAACTTTATTTCTGCCACCATGTCTGCAACAATCTCTAGACAAGATTCTAGCGATTCTGGCGAGAGAGCCAGAGCTGATCAACTTGCTGCCATCACCGCTAGTGGTGAATTTGTTGCCACCGTGCCGCCGCTTCAAATGGTAGAGGCGGAGGTCGGTGAGGAGGTGACCTCCGACGTCGGCGCCACTGGGCGGCGGAGGCAAAGAGTTAGGCATGAAATTGCCGCTGGAGATGAGGACGTCGGCCTGGAGGAAGAAGATGCTGCACATGGAGAAGAAAGCGCCGAGGGCGATGAGGCCGTGGACGGGGGCGAAGGTGGAAACGCAGAGAGGACATCCTCGGGGCCCTCAATCCCATTGGAGCAGGAGCTCGAGCCCCATCAGATCATTCCCTCCCATTTTGATAATAGCAAGGATTTGAAGCTTCAAGCTCAAACAGCCGAGCAGGAGGAGAAGAACCGAAACATCCCAAGCTCACGTTGAAAGAGTTCGACACGCATTACCCAAGCTCACGTTGAAAGAGTTCGGAGGGAATGCCAATTTGCGCCCGAGGTGAAAGTGATCGTCCCTGATCCAACGAGCCGGGTATGCCATAATATTGAAGGGTATTCTTTTGTCTACACATACCCTTTTACCCTCGGCTTCTCTCTTCCTGTTCACAAGGTCATTGATGACTTTTGCCGGGCTTATAACTTGTGCTTGGCTCAACTTGGCCCCGGTGTCTGGAGGGTGGTCCAATGCATGGACTGGTTGAGCAAAACGGCCGGGGTCGAGTTCACCTTCCAGCACCTCATCTCACTCTACTACCCCTATTTTCACAAGGCTGGGGTCGTAGCGCTAAATAACCGAGGCAAATTTGCCCTACTTCATAAGAGCGAAGACCATGGGGACCGAGGCTGGTGTGATCGGTACATTTTGCTGGAAACAAAGGTTTTATCCGCCGAGCCAAATTTCCCTGAACGGTTGAATAATACGCGTAAGTGCCCTTCTTCTTACATCTTACTCCTCGGTGGTTATCTATACTTTACTGACCTCGTTTCTCCATTGCTTCTTCAGCCAACAAGGTGGACATCATGCCCCCGGCAGGTTTGACTGCTTGGGTCAAAGCGATGACCGGGGCTCTCAAACGCCCCGAGAGGACGTGGATGAAAATGGCCGCCGAATTCGGCTGGCGGTGCAAGAGGCATGGTGAGTCTTGGGCAATACCTTTTAATTGAATCGCTTCGGGACTTTGACCTTGGTTGTTTGATTTTCTTTCCCTCGGTGCCAGGTTTTCCCAACCGCGCCATCAACACCAAAAAGAGTAAGAAGAAGAAGAAGGAGGAGAAAAAGAAAGATGGAGAAGAGACCGAGTCAGACGATGATCTGGCTGCGGTGGCGGGAGAATATAAGGGATTGAAGGCTTCCAAGTCTTCAAAAACTCCCAAGGGAGCCCCCGATCAAGGGACTTCCAAAGGTAACATTTCTCTTCGGTCCGTGTCGTGAATTGACATTCCTTTTTCGTTTTCTTAAAAAATTTTCCCTTGATCGCAGGCGTGAAGCGGAAGAGGGCTACCTCGAAAAAGCCATCCCGCTCGGTGACCCCTCGTACCGAGGTGGAAATTCCTCGCCAGCCCGAAGCGACAGCTGAAAGGCGCCGAGGATTAGTGGACGAGCCCGAGGATGAAGCTTTTGAGGCTTGGACTCAAAGGGAAGTTGACGTTATTGACCTTGAGGGCCAAGAGCTCGAATCCGCCTCTACTGCGGAAAAAGCCAAAGGCAAAGCTAAGGTCACTGAGGCGGGTGCTGCTGCATTTGTTGGAGAGGCTAGCACCGGGTCAGTAAGAGCACACTCCGAACCCGCGAGGATTTCTTCCTCGGTGGGGTCTTATTGGAAACTTGAGGTACCGATCTCTTCAATCTGCTTGGCTGCAGCCCCGAGGACCTTTTAAGGCTTACACCCTTGTTAGGGCCAACCGAAGACAGGCTCATGCAAGATTTTACCTCTGGCCAGTTATACAGCACCATGGCCTCCAACGCAGTAAGGGTAAGCTTCGTCATATTTGAAATTCAAAAAGACCAAGGAATTTAACTTACCTTTACCTTAGGGCTATTTCTGACTTCGGTTTGTTTGATCTTTGCTTAGACCTTCATCCTCTCTCTGAAAGCCATCGAGGTCGAGTCCTCGAGGACTGCCGAGGTTCGGCGCGTGGCTCGCCTATGGGACCAGCAAAGGGATAAATTTAATGCCCAGATAGCTTTGCTGAAAGCTGACCTAGCCAAGTCTCAGGCCGATCTACACGAAGCCGAGGCGAATTCCGAGGCAAAGATTAAGATCCTCAGGGATGATTTTCAAGCTGAACGCTCGAGGTTGGCTGAAGAAGTCGCGAGGTTGAGTGATGAGCTGTCTCGAACCAAGATCGAGGCTGTGAATATGGCCAGGAAGCACCACGAGCAGTTGAAAGACCACTTGCTTCACATTAAGAAGCTAGAAGGTGAAGCTTCCAAACTTTCAGCCAAAGATGCTCAGATTGCGGCCCTGAAGGATGAAATCGCCGATCGAAAAGATAGGGCTGCACTTAAGGTGAAAAGGGCCGAACTGGACAAGCGGTGGGCCATTATCAAGTCTCGGCTAAGGCTGCTCAAGCGATGTCGCGCCGGGGAGATTGATCTGGATGAAGAGATTGCCAAAGCCGAGGTGAAATCAGCGGAGGCTCAAGCGATCATTGATGAGCTTCCATCAAGTGAAGCTTCGAGCGGCGATGAAGACGAAGAAGAAGATGAAGATGCCGAGGGGGGCTCCGGGGATGGAGGTGATTCTCCCGAGGCGTAAGCCGCTTATAGCACTTCTTTGTAAGCCTTTGGGCTTTTAAGTTTGGACTTTTCGACCTTCGGGTCATTTTTGAATGTAAATGTTCAGCCTTCGGGCCTTTAATGAAAGTTTTCGCATCTTTACTTCGTGTGATGGTTTTTTACATATACCGAACACTTTGATGCGCGTTTTAATGTTTTCTTGCAAGACTTAAGCAGAGTTTGACCGATGCAAACTTAGGACGACGTCTCGCCCTCGAGTCGATGCATTGCGCGATTTCAAAATGTAAAGATTCACACAGATAAAATGAGTGCAAACGAAGTCGTTTTATTGATATCGGCGAGCCAAAGGCTATGTACAAAGAACCAAGTCAGAGTGGACCTTGGGTAGAAAAAGTAAAAAACTTTCAATGAAAATATGCCGCTATCGGGCTAATTACAATGCACTAAATCTAATCCTCGGGCATCAGTCCCCGGTTATCGGATAGATAAGCTTCGGTTGGGAGGCTCGATGTCGACCTCGCTATCAACCCTTATCACTCCCCCCCAGTGTTCGGTTGTGAATCTTGATGAAGATCCGAGCACTGGAGTCGGTTCGGTTCGCTTCCTGAAAAGGTCAAGCAAAAAGATGGAACGAGGAGTAAGTTAGTACATTGTCTATCAATGCCATGGGAGCGCTGTTCGGCTCGGGGCTGTTTAATTTAAAAAGAATTGAAAGATATTTACCTCGGCTAAAAGTAATATCGCTTCATTGGCCAACCACTCAGGATACTTCACTTCTCTGATAAAGCCATTTTCTTGCAATTTGGCGGTTTCGTCTTCGATTGCCTTCTTTTTGACCCCGGCGTGAGGTCTTTTCTTCTGCTTCACCGGGGTAAACTTTGGGTCTACGGTCAATTTGTGGGTCATGATCTCCGGATCGATACCCGTCATGTCTGAGTGCGACCAAGAAAAACAATCGTGGTTGGACTTCAAAACTTCTATTATTGCTTTTTTCGACTCCGGGTCCAACTCCGAGCCGACAAATACCTTCCTATCGGGGAAATCTTTTGATAGAGTGAAAGATTCCAACTCTTCAATAGTTGAGTCCTCGGCCTTTTGCTTCCGAGGCTCTTAAACACAGGCTGGAAGTTTTTCAACTCCTCCTCGGGCGTCCTCCCCGCTTGACCCCGGATCCTGTAATTGCTATTGTTTTGGCCCAACCGGGGCGACTCCACTTTTCAGTGCAACTGAATAGCATTCTCTTGCTACTCGCTGCTCCCCTTTGATCGATCTAACCCCCCAAGGTGTAGGGAATTTGATCACTTGATGTAGAGTGGAAGGAACAGCCTCCATGGAGTGGATCCATGGCCTTCCGAGGATCACATTGTAAGCTAGATCCTCGGGCATCACTTGGAACAGTGTTTCTTTGGTAACCCCTTCGGCGAATGTTTTGAGTGTGATTTCACCCAAAGTCTTCTCCGTGGAGTTGTTGAAGCCAGCTAACACTGTTGACTTGGGAACAACTTCACCCTTCAGCCACATCTTCTTAACGGCCCCGTAGCTAATTATGTTAACTGAGCTCCCGGGGTCGATCAAGACTCTTTTGATATCGGAGTCATTGATCCCCAACATGATGACTAGCGCGTCGTGATGGGGGAACATCATCCCATCGCAATCATCGTCATCGAAAACAATATCTTTGCCCGAGCCTCCAACTCGAGTCCGTTTCTCCATAGTGATGGAGAGCTTAGCGAACTTTTTGGCGGCGGCAAAGTTCACGCCATTCACTTCAGATCCCCCAGTGATAACATTCACTACTCTTTCAGGGGGTGGAGCCCGAGGTGGTTGTCCGTCACCTCGGTTCTTGGAAAAGTTGTCTTTTCCCTTATCAGTGAGGAAATCTGCCAAGACTCCCTTCTTCAGTAGGTGGGCCACCTCGAGGCGCAAAGCTTTGCAGTCCTCGGTTCTGTGGCCATAATCTGCATGAAATTCACAATGCAGATTCTGATCCCTTTTGTCCGCCGGGGTCCTCATATCTTTGGGAACTCTTACCCCGGCTGTCCCCTTGACAACGTCGACCAGCTCCGAGGTCGATATGTTGAAATTATAATCTTGGATCCGAGGAAGATCCTTTCATGGTACCGAAGCGGAGCTCGAGGGATTTCTTTGGTTCACATTGGTTTGAACCTTCCCTCCGAGCCTTTGGCTTATATGAGAGGCTGGGTATGAGTTACCGGGGTTGTTCCCCAACCTCTGGCTAACATGTTGCCTCGGCGAAGTATAAGGTTCATACCTCCCCTTCGAATTATTTCGTGGCGCCTCGGCGCGATTTGAAGTATCACCTCGGTTTTGATAACCTCGGTTCTTGAACTCTGCCTCCTCCAATCTGATTTTGGAGTAAGCTCTTCTATGTAGGTCCTCCCACGTCAGGACCTGATACTGTTGCAACTCTTTGCGCAATTCAGCTGCAGCACCTGAATTGCGACTATTGATACCCTTTTCGAATGCCATGATGGCCAAGGTATCATCCATTCGAGGCAACTCCATGCGTTCAGCGTGGAATCGCTCGAGGAACTCTTTAAGTGGCTCACCGGAGCGTTGCTTCACTTCACATATATCCTCCTTTCTCTGGAGGATCTTTTGCGCGCCGGTGTGAGCCTTGACAAAGGCACTGGATAGTTCTTTAAACGAGGAGATTGACCCCGCTGGCAAGCACAAATACCACCGAAGGGCACCTTTTTCTAATGAACTACCAAACTTCTTTAAGAACATCGACTCGAGCTGTGTGGATGTTAAGTCGTTGCACTTTACCATGGACATGTATTCCCTGATGTGCTCCTTGGGATCAGTTGTCCCATCATACTTTTTGAGGAATGTGAGTTTGAAACCCACAGGAGTTGGAGCTGGCGCTGCTTCGGGCTTATAGGGCTGCTCCCTATATTGCTCGATGTCAAGATCATCTTCCTCCTTGCTTATCCCTGGTAAGCCTTCAAGACGCTTTTCCACGCGCGCCTCGATGCGCGCCTCGATTTCTCTACTCATTCTTTCAACGTCGACCGAGGACGTTGTTTCAGCCACGGTGGGAAACGTCCCGAAGTGTGGCGATGCAGTTGGGTTATTCCCCGAGCCCCCAGACGTGGCTCCATTGTGAGGTCCCCCTGTTGTCGCGCCCGGAGGAACGAAAGGCGGGGTGCCTCCACCAGGAGCCGAAGGCTGAGCGCTGTTTGGGGCAGCGCTGTTTCTCACTTCCAACGAAGCGCGAAACTCAGCGTTGATACTAGCCTGCTCATCCTGCTTACTTTGGAGAGCCCTTAGTGTGGTGACAACGTACATTTGAAATTCTTCAGTTGTCATTGGGGTGAAGGGTTTTTGGTTCGTCGGAACGTCAACCCGATCATTGTTACCGCCGTTGTTGTTATCAGCCATAACGTTGGATCACAAATTTTAAACAAAAAACAGATTTTGATCTTTGGAACAAAGCGTTACTGCTTATATCCCCACAGACGGCGCCAATTTGTATGGGCCTAAATCAGTTTAGGTACACAAATCGAATTTGGATTCGAATATAAACAGATCTTTGTATCAAAGCTTGAATAAACGTGCAAAAGTAGACGTAAATGCGTAAAAGTAATTCGATTTCAATATATGGATGTTGAGTACAAATTTGGGCAGAGTTTCGGTATATATTTCTGAATACCTATTACATAGAATGAACTACTATTTATAGGTATAAGCTTAGCCCACGATCTCCACTATCTGCTACCACGTCGTCCCACGATCTTGGTGAGTAATGGCTGAGTTAGTGGGGTGAAGTAGTGGGCTGCAAAGCCGCTTGAACCGAGGGGATCCACCGAGGTGAGAGCTGACGACCTCGGTGGCTCGGCCCTGTTGCTTGATCGAGGTGACGGTTACCGAAGCTCAGCTCGCGGCTCGCCTTCGGTGACGCATCCTCAGTTTCAAGGCCTCGGCGACTTGCTCAATCGCTTCGGCCGTAGTTTAGTTGTGACGTGTTCGGTCGTCTAAGATTTACGTGACCGGGACAAATCGCCGTGGGTCGATTTTTACCCAATACAATTTGTTTTTATATTAATTCGTTTTTCATAAAAAATTAAACATAAAAATAATTTGATATTTTCTTAATTACCTCACAAATATGATAATCAAGAGAATATTGTATGTATAAAATCATAAATTCAGAGAAACTATAAGTATATACAGAGTATTTGAGAACGTAGACACTAAGGCTGTCTAATAGCCCGGTTTGGGCCGGGCCGAACCGGACCGGACCGGAAACCGGTCCGGACCGGCTCAAATCGGGCCAAATATAAAAATAAAAAAAATTCGACCCGGTTTCGATCCGGCACGTCCAAAATGGACCGGACGAACCGGACCAAAATGGACCGGAACAGGACCGGACCGGCTGACCTGATGGCTTGCGAAAACTAGCCGTTGGGCAACGGCTATTTCACTTTTGGCCGTTGCCCCAACGGCCAAAAACGGCTATTTTGGCCCACCCCCCTAGGGCGCCCCCATACCCCCCCTATCTATTTTTTCTATAAATACCATCATTTTTCATCAATTTATTCACAATTTCTCTAATATTCTCTCTAAATCTCTATCAATCTCTCTTATTTCTACAAAAGGCTATTTGCTAAATTGCATACTAAAAAAATATTTGGAGTAAAGTGGAAATATTGTTCGGTGCGGTTCCGGTCAAGTTTCAACTTTCACTTCCTAAGTTCTACATTCTAAGTTCACGATATCAAGTAAACTCGTTCTTACTTTTTATTATCTATTTTATTTTTGTGCAATATTATTGTTTGTAGCATATTTTAGTAATTTGTTTGAAGCATATTTTAGTAATTATAAAAAATGTCTGGAATTTGGAGATCAATTACTGGGCGTACGGGTAGCGGTCGTAGATCAAGTGCTTCTAACCGGGGGGGGGGGGGGGGGATGATAGACGTAGTCGTGCTTTAGGTAAAAGACCAGTTGGTACTTCTAGCGCTCCTTCTCTTCTAGATGATTTTACTCAGGAAGATGACTCGCAATTTTTGCATGATATAAATGTTGTTGCACCACTAGATAATGATATGTTAGAGACACAATATGAAGAGTTTACCGAAGGGGCTAATTTAGATGAAACACCCACTAGTCAATTTCAAGGCGAACAACATGAAGAAACTGAATTACCACCTATGCCTCCTAGTAGAGAACGATATGCACGACCCGAAAGATCGGATGTGTGGCAATTTATGACTAAAGATATTCCGGCTCAGAAAGCTAAATGTAATATTTGTAAAAAAGTTTGGGAATTTAAAACCGGCAGCCATAATAGTGGGACGGGAAAGTTGAGAACACACTTAGAAAACCATCATAAGGAAAAATGGGAAGCAAGGGCGGGTGGCCCTCGTTCAGGGAATAGAATGGCTCCATCGCAAGGTAGTGGAATCCAACAGGAAATTAACCCAGTGACGGGGGGGCTTTTGCATTATGATAAAAAGAAAGATAGGGAACAAATGGCAAAAATGATTGCGGTAGAGTGCTTACCTTTTACATTTGCTTCTTGTCAAGGTTTTATTCGTTATATTCAAACCGTATATAATCCATCTTTTCAAGGTTTTCCAAAAACTACGGTTAGAACTGATATTATAAAATTTAAAAATGAATATAGACAATATTTACGATATATATTTTATCACTTTGATTGTAGAGTTTGTCTTACTTCTGATTTGGGTCGTGGTGTTAATGGGTATGAGTATTTAACAGTTACTTGTCATTGGATAGATCTTAACTGGGTAATGCAAAAAAGAATTTTAGCATATTCTGCTGTCGATGAACCACACACGGGAAATTTTATTAAGGGAGAAGTTTCGGATATTTGTAAGGCGTATTATCTTAGTGATAAAGTTTTAAGTATAACTCTTGATAATGCAACTAACAATGATTATGCTATTACTAAGTTAATACCCGCATTGCATCCCCCTTTTGAAGAATTGTTTCATGTTAGATGTGCATGTCATATATATAATTTAGTTGTAAAAGATGGACTTAAGTTATTTTATCCTACTATTATGAAGGTTAAACTCGCAATTAGTTATATTTTTAAATCTAAAAAACCGGATAGATGGAGGGACTTTCAAGTAGATTGTCTGAAAGAAGGTATAGCTCCTAGAAAAGTTCCAAAGGAAGTTTCAACTAGGTGGAACACTGTATATGACTCTTTGAATGTTGCTTACACTTTACGAGTGCCTATTACTAATTATTTTAATCGCAAAGTAGCTGACGTGTATCACCTAGAAGAAACAGATTGGCAAGATGTTGAGCGTCTTCTTCAATTTTTAGCAAAGTTTTTTTATGCTACTAAAGAATTTTCCGGTCAATATTATCCTACAATCACTACCATGTTGTATTTTATAGCTGGAATAGCAGAATTACTTAACGATTATAGAGTAGTGCCTGGTTATGAAGTTGCGGTAGAAGCAATGCTTGAAAAATTTTAAAAATATTTTTTTCCGATTCCACCACTTTATTACATTGCATCTGTATTACATCCATGTTTTAAACGTTTTAATACGGAAATGCTCATTAGAGAAATTTATGGGAATTTGAGAATTACTGATGAAGAAACACCAAGTGTAGAAACAGTTTGTGCGCAGGTAATTGTAGATTGCCAACGGATTTATGAAAGGTATAGGAGTGCAGCTGATAATGTTGTTCCAAGTGTTCCAAGTGGAGCTGGATCAAGTTCAATGCAGGCTCCCAAAAGACCTGCAACCGGATTGGGATGTTTTTCCAGCCTTAATCAAAGGCTTTCTAGCAGGCAGTCGAGTAGCAGCGGAGGGTTCAACGAGCTGGATGTTTATTTACTTCATGGTTGCAAGGAAATTGAGTATTTTGGAAGCGATCAACTACTGCCATTTTGGAAGGATCAACAAACACAGTTTCCAGTTTTAGCAAAAATGGCGCGGGATATTCTAACTATTCAAGCATCATCTGTTGCTTCAGAAAGCGCGTTTAGCCAAGGAAGATTACAAATTGGAGATCATAGACATTCATTGAAGGAAGAAGCAATGGAGACGGCCGTATTATTCAGAGATTGGATTAGATCGGAGCGAAGAAATTTTGGATTTGCAGAAGATAAAGTAACCGATTCAGAAGCATCATCAGAAATTTTATCAGGCGATGGAAGTTTGGACAATGAAACTGAATATGAACAAGATGACTCTTTGCCACCGGTTCCTCCAGAGGTGCCAGACGAAATTATTCAGAAAATGAGAAGTTTTTTTATTAATATGTAGTTTTTGCAATTTAATATCTATGTACTTTGCAAAAAATCAACCATTATCCATTATTCAATAAAATGCGTTACGCCTTGCTATTAAGTAAATCCTTTGTTATATTCTCAAGTATCCTTTGCTATTAAGTTACCTCTTTGCAATTCAATACTAAAATACTAAATACTAAAATACTAAATACTAAAATACTAAATACTAAAATACTAAAAACTAAAAACTAAATACTAAATACTAAAAACTAAAATACTAAAATACTAAATACTATTATACTACTAACTTAGTATTAAGTTTGAAAAAATAACAATTTATTAAGTTATACTAGATTACTAAGTTTTATAAAAAAACTACTCAATTATACTTTTATAATACTAAAATACTACATTACATAATAGTTAATATTTTAATACTAGATTACTAGTATTATATAAAAGTTATTAAATAAAACTAAAATTTAAACAAAACAAATAACCAAAAAACAAAAAACAAAAAAAAAATAAAGAAACCGACAAAATCGGGCCGGACCGGACCGGACCGGAACTGGACCGGACCGGCCCACTTCAAATTTATGTCCAAATCCGCTCCATTTTGAAAAATAGCCGTTGGCAACGGCCATAAACGGCTATTTTTCCCACCCCCACACCCATAAACGCCCCTACAACCCTCCCCTACCTATTTTGCCTATAAATACTCCCATATTTCATCAAATTAATAACAATTCAATATTTTCTATTCATTTCTCTTAAAAAAAAAGCTATTTTATTAAATTTTCTATCAACATGGCTGCAAATGCAAATAATGCAAATCAAGTTCAAGGTGCTACTAACGTAGGTCCGTCTGCTGCTCCAAAAAGAACTAAACGATCCGAAGTTTGGGAATTTATCACAAAAAATAATGATACCGGCAAAGCTCAATGTACTCTTTGTCAGAAAGTTTGGAATTGGGAAGATGGAACAAATACTGGAGGGACAATGAGGTTTAAGACCCACTTGGAAAACCATCATGACCCCGAATGGGCAGCTCGTGCTGGTGGCAAATATCTGCAACCACGTGATGACTGATGACTGATGATTGAGTTGAGTCAGTGTTGAGTCGATGAACTTGAAAATTTATGTATTTTTCTAATTTCTAGTCTATTTTCATGTTTTTATTTTCTAATTATGCATTTTCATTTTCCAACATAATGTAATGTGTGTATTGTTGAATAATATATGTGTTTTGTGTTGTTTATTTAGATTTTAGTATTTTAAAAAATAAAAAATTTAATTTAAAACAAAAAAAAAAATAATTAACGAACCGAACCGAACCGGATCAAACCGGACCGGGACCGGTACAATATCCGGCTGCCGGTTCCGGTTCCGATCCAGCATTGGTGCAATTGCACCGGTGCACCGGACCAGAACCGGGCCGGTGACGGATTTTTTTTCCCAACAAAACACCGGACCGGACCGGACCGGACAAGCCGAACCGGGACCGGACCGGACCGGGTCAATAGACACCCTTAGTAGACACATGTGGCTGTGGGAGAGGGAGGGCCCAAAAAAGCCAAAGCAGCAAGACCAAGGCGCCATACTTGGTGGGACACCATTTATTTGTAGTTTAGCGTTCTGTTAACGGAAAGCCCAGTAGCCCACTCCATCGCCAGTGCACAAACATGATAAACGCTGCTCTTGCTTTGTTCTTTTCCTTCTATCGCACAAAATTCGAGTGGCCATTCAATCGTTATCCCCGGTTCGTATGTACCACCTTATGATAGATGTTAGAATTTAAAGATTGGGGTGCCATTTTTTTTTATTGACCTTTATGCATAAAGATTAAATAGAAAGGTCGGGTTGGTTCGGTCAAATTTTTATTATTTTGACTAAGTTAATTAAGCCTTTTATTTGCAATAGACCAATAAATTAGGTTTAATTTAGTTACTATTTTTTTACTCTTATTTTAAATTCAATATATTAAGGAAGGACATTGTGAAAAAAAATCATGGATGAGTACCCCCAATTAAAAAATTTGCTTAAAAATTAAATTATTATATATTTCTGTTTGACTAGATTAATTTACCTTTGATCGGGAGTTAACTTCTTCATTTTAATTTTTCATGTTTTACAATAATTTTTTGCACAACAAAAAGTTGAAAATTTTATTTTATGAGAATTAACTCAAATTATCGATTAACAAAGCACTTAATTTTGCAAAATCCAATATAAGGTTACTCAAATTATTTTTAAATTAATAAAAGTTAACGTTGCATCATCAAAACAAGAGTAACTATATATTAATTAAGATTAATTTAAATTATTTACCAAAATCAATTGTCAATAAAAATAAGATGTAATAGTAGAAACATGATAAAGAAAAACAACAATAAAGAGAAAAAAGAAGAAGAGAAAGAAAAGAAAGGGAGAGATTTAATTTAGGCAGAAGGGCCAAATGAACACGTGTACTTGTCCGTTTTAATCATAATCACGCTTGTACTTTCTGAAGTGTCAACCAGCCCCTTCTACTTGTCCCAAACATAACTTTTAAACCCTCCCGCCTAAATGTGGTGCACAAATACGGCCAGGTGACTTACACGTCAGATAATTGTGCCACATCATGTGCCACCTAATTTTTTACCCAAAAATTGCTCCCTCATCCACTCGCTGAGTATGCTCGTTGAGCGAGAAAAATCTCAGCCCAGCTACAGCCTCCAACGCTTCGCTGCCTCCCCTTGCTCGTTGACTTGCTCGCTAGGCGAGCAAGCTTTCTGGACGTACGTAGCCTTCAGTGCACACTTCCATTCAAAAGGAATTATTTTTTTGTTATGTTGTAGCTGTGAAATCTCATATTTGAATCAATTTATTTTCATAAATCTAGAGTATTATTGCTAGTAGAATTGCATTCAATCAAGAGAATTACATTACAAAGAAATAAAAATTATACTAGTTTAGCATAAAACACCCCAATAAAGAAGGTAATAAGACTAGCAATCCACACTTTCCTCCCTCGGTTTTTGCCATTTTCATGGCGTTCAATTACATTCCTTCTATTGCGTAGTCCTATAATGACTTTTTTGTAGTGATCATTAAGAGTTCGATCAACCCACAAGAAAAAGTCATACCCGATACCCAATTCATAATTTGGACACTCAAGAAATCTTCTTGCCGGGTTTCTACTAGTCCATGATGTCTTTATGTCCGCTGTCATTCCACAATAGCACAATGGAGGATGCTCCATGTCTTCCACCATTAAATCTGAATTTTTGTAAAAAAAATAGACAAAGAAAATAATAAGGAATGAGCAGAAACTAAGGTAAAAGAAGCAAAAGAGAAAGGAAAAAATGAAGGTGAAGATTTGATAGTAAAATGCCTTAAAAAAGCCAAAAAAAAAAATAGCTGTTAGGACTGCTTTTTTACTGTTCCACGCTCAGAAAAGCCGTGTGGCTCATGCTCATTTGCCACATCAGCAACCAACTTGACACATTAGTGCGGGAGGGTTTAAAAGTTATGTTGGAACAAGTAGAAGGGGCTGGTTGACTCTACGAAAAGTACAAGCGTGATTATGGTTAAAACGGACAAGTACAGGTGTTCATTTGGCCCTTCTGCCTTTAATTTATACTAGTAACAAATAAAGGGGGGGGGGGGGGGAAAAGAAAGAACAGACGCCTACTCGCCTATTGGCCTATGGGGCATCTTTGTACGATTCTTTGCACTTATTGCATGACAGAAAACAGTTCTCAAAAAAAGTCCACATGGAATCGATCCCTGGTGTTCTGGGATAAATAATTCGCCTCTTGCCACGGGCACCAGAACAACTTCTATTACTATGGGTGCCATTCTTTTATTTTGTAGTAATTCTGGTATGAATATACCTATATATATATACAGTTTTGATCGAAGTTATCGGGTGCCATGGCACCTCCTACGTCCAATATAGATCCGCCGCTGATGTTAATACAGATCATAATTAAGTTTTTAGATGTATATATTACTATACTTACTATTTATATATGGTATATTGCATTCAAATATACTTGGAGAAAATTTCAACACTCATTAATTATATACACGGTAAGACGTATCTAGACTTTTATTATTCGCTATAATTTTAGCCTTATTCATATATTTAGTAATAGCAAAGCATTATATTTTTTATGGAGCTCTAATATGAATTTTACGTGCAAAAAATTATTTAGTAAAATATGTTTTAATTTACCCCTTTATTATTTACGATAATACAAACTTACTTCTATTGTACTTAACATTAGAACTTCAATTTATACAAAGTCAGATACAACTTACATGTAACTAACTCCAAATATTAAACCGATTAAAATATGTATTTATAAATAATATACAGTAACATCCTTGTCACCCTCCCTCAATCTGAAGTGGAGGAACGAACATGAAGATTAGCAAGAAACTCTTTGAATTTTATAACAGAGACAACTTTTGTAAAAACATGAAACGATCTTAGGTAGTCGTTTTGGAAATTATGACCCCGATGTGCGTGCCGATAATTTAAAATTCTTCGTAAGGTCTATTAAAACCTGTCTGTAAAATTTGAGCTAAATCAGACCTCGTTTGGTACGTATCGGAAGAAGATTTCAATTTTTTTTATTGTCGATAAATATTAAAAAGAGGTTTTCGAGTTCAATTTTGGCGAACGAGCTCCGATTCGAAATTCGAAAGTTCAGTTAGGTTCGTATGATTATTTGTGACATGTGAGAATTTTTGAAGTGAATTTCGAGGTTGTTCGGCTGATTTCGGCCAAAGTTCCAAAAATTAATAATTTGATCTTTTTCCTTTTAATTCGAATCTTCAATTTCGGGGATCCGATTTGAGATCCGCTTTAGCGAGTGTGTTATATATATTTTGTATAACTTACTTGAGAAGGACTGCATTTTAATTTTATTACGAAAATAAAATAAAAGAAAAAGAAAAGAAAAAAGGATTAAAAGAAAGTAAAAGTCAAAGGGGTGGGGGCTAAGGGATATATTATCCCTTAGCTTCATTCAGAATGGGGAAAGCAAAACAGAAACAAGAATCGAACTGAGACAGAAAAATGAAATAGATTATGCAGCAAAAAAAATACCAGAAAATGAGAAAAAAGCCGGAGAAAGATAAAATTTTCAAGCCGAAACATTCAGGTAATGATCTTAATGCATTATTTTAGTTTATTACGTGTGTTTGAATATATTTTGATGATAAAAATTGGGATATTAGACATTGTTTTAATAACTTCAATTAATAGTTTAAAGGGTTAATTGGACCCTGATAATGGAATTGAGTTTATATTCATACTTACTGAGTTATGGGCAACCCATAAATATAATTTATTTAGGGTTTGGTTATGTGACCTTAAACCCTGTACATAGGCTTGGCCTGCGTATTGCGTATGCAAATAGAGTATCAGGTTATTGCCCTAAGACGTAAGGAATGAAGTGGCGTTATGTGATATATTTTTCTGCTTATTGAACACAGTGGGATCGTTTGGCAATGAATTCAAAGGACAAATCGGTTGTTGAATAACTGTGCTAACTTTGTAACTAAGGTAAGTGTTTGTATTCATTTCTTTGGAGGCCCTCGTGGATAATCTACAACGTGTTCCTTACGTGCGTAGCTGCCGATAGGCGTACTCATTACACCTTAGCTTTGGATTTACATTGTATAGTATATGTTATGTCCTGTTGTTGGTTGTATTGCATTGAGGATCTGAGTCTTATACTCTGGTTGTGAGTTGGCATATACTTTTCGGTTGTCGATGAGAGTCCCGCGTTGGTGATGGGTTATTATTGTATCATATTGCATTCATATGCATTACATTGTATCATATTGAGGGTAGGAGGATTCCGCCCCAGAAGCAGGAAGATTCTGCTCCATTGCATTATATTGAGGGTAGGAGGATTCCGCCCTAGGAGCAGGAGGATTTCGCTCCATTGCATCATATTGAGGGTAGGAGGATTCCACCCCAGGAGCAGGAGGATTCCGCTCCATTGCATCATATTGAGGGAACGAGGATTCCCCCCTAGGAGCAGGAGGATTCTGTTTCTTATATCATATTAAGGGTAGGAGGATCCCGCCCTAGGGTAGGAGGATTCCGCTTCATCTATGTGGCACATGTGACCCCATTGCATCGTACTGCATTCATCCCATTTCATTGCACCGCATGCTGTCTATTGTGTGACTATCATGTTGTGTTTTGTGTATACGGTATGTATACCATATTGTGGACATATTTCAGTTTGCCTATATATTTCTGGCTGGTATTCTGGGTTGCACGCCGCAAAAGTATAAATATATGGATCGGGTTGCACGCCGCAATAGTATAAATATATGGATCGGGTTGCACGCCGTAACGGTATAAACATATGGATCGGGTTACTTACACACCGCAACAATATAAAAATATGGATCAGATTGCACGCCGTGGCACTATGAATATATGGATCGGGTTGCATGCCACAGCAGTATGTATTTCTGATTGTTGATATGTTCGGGATACTTAAAAACCTATATGTTCTGTCTATCTTATGTATTATGAGTTTATGATTCCATACGGGTTTCCAGTTATTATCCGGCTCTGCTTTTTTATAGTTTAAATAAGATGGATTTGATTTACCTGTTTTTCTTCTCCCTGGCTAACTATTCTATTCTTTGAGGTGGCTAGTCTGCCCCATTTATTGAGTCTGTTTGACTCACCCTTGTTTGTTGTTTGTTTCTTGTCCATTTATTTCATTTCGGCAGGTTCGCTCCAGGATTGGGTTCGCTACGTTGTTAAGGAGCGAAGACGACTTCAGTTGTCAGGGTGAGCCAGCTTTTATTCCGGATGGCCATCAGATTTATGTTTATTATTTCAGTTGTATTTTTCTCCCTTCATGAGGTATCTGTCTTCTTTTGTGCTCTTAGATGTCTAGTCTGGATAGCCCTAAATCTAGTATGTTGGGTAGTCAGCTGTAGTTTTTTTTCTTTACAGCTTAGAGGTATCAGTATATTTATGCTTTTTCTAAGTTTTGTTCTTATTTATGAATTGATTTATATTTATTTTCCTAATTTAATTAGTAAGGGTTCGCCCGACGAGTCTAGGGGAGGATGTCGGGTGCCCGCACGGCCTAGCTGGATTCCGGGTCGTGTCAAAACATTTGCAAGCTGGTGCGAGGTAGGAACATGTGAAACAGTAAGGTCACCTTCGCTAATCTTCTCGCGAATAAAATGGTAGTCCAATGCAATATATTTTGATCTTGAGTGAAACACTGGATTATGAGCGATATGTATTGCACCAATTTTATCACATTTCGCAAGATCTTTCATCGCGAATTCAAATTTCATGGAGTCTATAAATTTGGAAATAAGTGCTTTGGAGGAACCAAAAATAACAATATCGTCAACATAATTAAGGAGGATTAAAATAGCAGTATTTTTTTGAAAAATGAACATACAATGATCTAAAGTAGATTGCTTAAAACCAAGGTCCAAAAGATAAGTCGCTAGTCGAGTAACAATGCCTGAGGCGATTGTTTCACTCCATAAATGTCACTCCTTAACTTACACACATGTTCTGGATAATTTGGATGTTCAAAACCTCTAGGTTGCCGCATATAAACAACTTCATTAAGCTCTCCATGTAAAAAAGGAACTAGATACATCTAGTTGATGCATACACCAATTATCATAAAGAGCCAAAAATAACACTAAAAAAACAATGCTTAACTTGATCACTGGGATAAAAGTCTTTGTATAGTCTAAACCAGGTAATTGAGAGAAGCCTTGTGCAACCAAACAAGCTTTGAAGCGGTTTATAGATCTATCAACACCATACTTAATTCGAGATGCCCATTTATTTCCTACAATATTCACATTGGGAGGTTGTGGAACCAATGTCCAGGTATGAGTTTTTAGGAGAGCATTAAACTCTTCACTCATTGCAGTGAGCCACCTAGAGTCCTTTGCTGCTTGCGTGAAGCAGGTTATGATGGACTGGAAAGAGAAGCAGTAAGTGAAGGGAGAACACATGGTTTTAGTGACCCAGTAATGGAACGAGTAACCATGGCATGTGCCCGGTTATTTTATTCTGAGGCTAAAGCTTGAGAAGAATTTAAATTTGAAGGAGATAATGATTGTAAATTGGGAGAGGAAAATAGATTCCGATATATTTGGTTGAGAGTTCTACATGGTGGAAGATTGATTTGAAGGTGGTTGCATTGAGTTAGATGCACCTATAGTTGAAATTACTTGATGATTTTGTGTGGATAAGGGAAGAGATGGAATAGAAGTATGTAGAGATAATGATGGTCCTGGAGAGAAAATAAGAGTAGTACGTATAACATGGTTATGAGGTTGAGGAAACTGATTGTTTGAACGTGAGGAAGTTAGAGTCCTACGATAAGTTGTAGACTAGTTTTGAGGAGATAAAGAGATAAGGGGGAAATAAGTTATATCTGATGTGGAGATAAAATCAGAATTCATAGTTGGAGAAAAAATAGGAGAAGTAGGCGCTGCAGTTTGTGAGGCAGGAAAATTAAGATTAGAATTTGTATTGGATTTTGATGGAAAGATAGAACACAAGGGAAAGAGGATTCTATAAAATGTACATGACGTGAAATAATTATATGATTAGTCAATGGATCCAAACATTTAAAACCTTTGTGCTGCGGAGATAGACCAAGAAATAAACAAGGTACAGAACGCCGACGAAACTTGTGAGCAAAAGAGTGAGCAACATATGGACAACACATACACCCAAACACTTTAATTAAATCTTAATATGGTGATTACCATACAGTTTTTCATAAGCCGACACAGAAATAAGAACATAAAGAGGAGTAATATTAATAAGATGAATAAAAAATAGAGAGGCATCCGTCCGAAAAGAGTAAGGCATTGATGCTTGAATGAGCATATATCGTATCATATTATTAACATGTTGATGCTTTCGTTCTCCATGATCATTTTGAGTAGAGGTATGTGGACAAGAAAAGCGATGAACAATTCCATGCTCACTAAAAAAAGATCAAAAGTTAGAACTATCATACTCTTTACCACCGTCGGATTGAAAATAAGTGATAGAAGAATGAAAAATATTTGTGACCATTTTAAAGAACTCTTTGAATTTATCAAATGCCTCGGACTTGTTTTGCATTAGCTAAATCCAAGAGTATTTAGTATAGTCATCAAGAAATAAAATATAATGACGAAAACTAGAATTTGAACTAAATGGAGCTTGCCACAAATCTGAATGAACTAAAAGAAAGGGAGAATTTGCAACATTATTATGAGAAGTGTGAAAATGCAACTTAGATTGCTTTCCTAGATGACAAACATTACAACCATAATTTTCAAAAATGAATTACAACGAATAAAACCTGTATTGGGTAAAAATCGACCCGCGAGGATTCGCCCCGGTCATGCAACTTGACAACGACCGAACACATATCGGCGAGCCAGAAACCAAAGCAAATCAATGAATCGCCGAAACTCGGCACCGAGGTCGGCACCGAAGGCAAGCCGTAAGCTAAGCTTCGGTGACAAGCCGCCTCGGTCAAGTAATAGGGCCTTGCCACCGAGGTCAGCTACTCGCGCCTCGGTGGATCCCCTCGGTTCAAGCGGCTTTGCAGTCCACTTCCTCAGCCCACTACTTTGCTCATTAACTCCACCATAAATGCTCCAGATGTGGATTGGCCATGAATAAGTAGTGGAGAACGTGGGACAACATCTGGTATCTATAAATAGCACTTCATTTTACATTGTACGGATCCAGAAATTGATACTGAAACTCTGCCCAAATTTGTACTCACAATCATATATTGAAATACAGTTATTTTTCCGTATTTACGTCTTTTTCGTGTATTTATTCAACTTTGATACGAAGAATTGCTTATATTCGAATCCAAATTCAATTTGTAATCCTAAACTGATTTAGGCTCATACAAATTGGCGCCGTCTGTGGGGATATAAGCAGTAATGCTTTGTTCTAAAGTTTCACGTCCGATTTTCATCAAAGCTTACGATTCAACAACGTTATGGCTGATAATAGCGGTAACAATAGTGAACGGGCTGACGTTCCGCTGAACTAACAGCCTATCTCACCAATGACAACTGAAGAGTTCTAGATTTATGTTGTCACTACGTTAAGAGCTCTCCAAAAATAGACAGGATGAGCAAGCTAACATCAATGCTGAGTTTCGCGCCTCATTGGAAGCGAGAAACAGTGCCGCACCGAACAGCACCCAGCCTTCGGCTCCTGGTGGAGGCATCCCGCTCTTCGTTCCTACGGGCGCGATAACAGGGGGACCTCACAACGGGGCCACGTCTGAGGGCTCGAGAAACAATCCAACTACAATGCCACACTTCGGGACGATTCCCACCGTGGCTGAAACAACATCCTCGGTTGATGTTGAAAAGTTGAGCAGGGAAATTGAGGCTCGCATCGAGGCGTGCGTGGAAAAGCGCCTCGAGGGCGTGCCGGGGATAACAAAGGAGGAAAACGACCTCGATATTGATCAATACAGGGAGCTGCCCTTCAAGCCCGAAGCGGCTCCAGCCCTAACCCCCAAGAACTTCAAACTCATGTTCTTGAAGAAATATGATGGGACTACCGATCCTAGAGAACATGTGAGAGAATACATGGCTATGGTGAAGAGCAACGACCTAATGGCTATACAGCTCGAGTCGATGTTCTTGAAAAAATTTGGCGAGTCCTTGGAGAAAGGGGCTCTACGTTAGTATATGTGCCTGCCAGCGGGGTCGATTTCCACCTTTAAGGAAATGTCTAGCGCCTTCGTCAAGGCACACACCGGGGCCCAAAAGATCCTCCAAAGGAAGGAGGATATATGTGAAGTGAAGCAAAGGCCCGGTGAGCCACTCAAAGAATTTCTTGAGCGATTCCATGCCGAGCGCATGGAACTACCTCGGATGGACGATACCTTGGCCATCATGGCATTTGAAAAAGGTATCAATATTCGCAATACTGACGCTGCCGCTGAATTACGAAAAGAACTCCAAGAATATCAGGTCCTAATATGGGAGGATCTGCATAAGCGAACTTACTCCAAAATTAGATTGGAGGAGGCTGAATTCAAAAGCCGAGGTTATCACCATAAAACCCGAGGCGAATCTTCGCACCGCGCCGAGGCGTCGCGAAGCAACCCAAAGGGGAGGTATGAGCCATATACCTCGACAAGGCAGCATGTCAGCCAGAGGCTGGGGAACTCCTTCGGTAATTCATACCTAAATTCACACATAAGCCAACGGCTCGGAGGGAGGGTTTAACCCAATACAAACCAAAGAAATCCCTCAAACCCACCTTCGCCCACAGAAAAGGATCTACCTCGGATTCAACACTACAACTTAAACATATCGACCTCGGAGCTGGTCAATGTAGTCAAAGGGACCCCCGGGGTAAGGGTTCCCAAGGACATGAGGACCCCGACGGATAAAAGAGACCATAATCTGTACTGTGAATTCCACGCAGATTACGGCTACACGACCGAGGATTGCAAAGCTTTGCGCCTCGAGGTAGCTCACTTACTGAAGAAGGGAGTCTTGGCCGACTTCCTTACTGACAAGGGGAAAGACAATTTCTCCAAGAACCGAGGTGATGGGCAACCACCTCGGGCTCCACCCCCGGAGAGAGTGGTAAATGTCAATACTGGGGGATCAGAGGTGAACGGCGTGAATTTCGCTGCGGCGAAGAAATTCGCCAAGCTATCCATCACCATGGAGAAAAGAACCCGAATTGGCGGCTCGGGTAAAGAAATCGTGTTTGACGATGATGACTGTGATGGGATGATGTTCCCTCATCACGATGCTTTGGTCATCATGCTGAGAATCAACGACTCTGACATCAAAAGAGTCTTGATCGACCCCGGTAGCTCGGTCAATATTATCAGCTACGGGGCTGTTAAGAAAATGTGGCTGAAAGGGGAGATTGTCCCCAAATCGACAGTGTTAGCCGGCTTCAACAACTCCACGGAGAAAACATTGGGTGAGATCACACTCAAGACATTCGCCGAGGGGGTTATTAAGGAAACACTGTTCCAAGTCATGCCCGAGGATTTGACATACAATGTGATTCGCGGAAGGCCATGGATCCACTCCATGGAAGCTGTCCCCTCCACCTTGCATCAAGTGATTAAGTTCCCTACGCCTTGGGGGGTTCGATCAATCAAAGGGGAGCAACGAGTAGCGAGGGAGTGCTATTCGGTTGCATTAAAAAGTGGAATCGCCCCGATCGGGCCAAAGCAATAGCAACGACAGCAACCGGGGTCGAGCGGGGAGGACGCCCGAGGGGAGGTCGAAAAGATTCCAGCTTGTATTCAAGAGCCTCGGAAGCAAAAGACCGAGGATTCAACCGTCGAAGAATTGAAATCTTTCACCCTATCGAAAGAGTTCCCCGATAGAAAAGTGTTTGTCGGCTCGGAGTTGGACCCGGAGTCGAAAAAGGAAATTATTGAAGTTTTGAAGTCCAACCATGACTGTTTTGCTTGGTCCCATTCAGACATGATGGGTATCGATCCGGAGATCATGACTCACAAGCTGAATGTAGACCCAAAATTCACCCCGGTAAAGCAGAAGAAAAGACCTCATGCCGTGGTCAAAAAGAAGGCGATCGAGGATGAAACCACCAAGCTATAAGAAAATGGTTTCACAAGAAAGGTGAAATACCCCGAATGGCTGGCCAATGTGGTGGTCGTACCGAAGAAGAATGGCAAGTGAAGAATGTGTGTAGACTACACCGACTTAAACAAAGCTTGCCCCAAAGCGTCATACCCATTGCCACAAATTGACAGGTTAGTAGACTCCACGGCTTGACACAAACTATTGACCTTCTTGGATGCATATTCGGGCTATAATCAGATCCTCATGGATCCGAAGGATGAAGAGAAGACCTCATTCATCACTGACCGAGGTACTTTCTGTTATAAAGTGATGCCCTTCGGTTTGAAGAACGCCGGGGTGACCTACCAAAGGTTGGTATGTCGCATGTTCAAGGTGTATATTGGGAAGTCTATGGAGGTCTACATAGATGATATGCTCATCAAATCGATCCGAATGGAGGATCATTTGAATCATTTGAGGGAAGCCTTTGCTGTTTTGAGGCAAGACGGCATGAAATTGAATCTTGAGAAGTGCGCCTTCGGCGTTAGATCAGGCAAATTCTTGGGATTCATTGTCTCTGAACGAGGCATCGAGGCTAACCATGATAAAATCAAAGCTATCGAAGAGATCCCCGAGGAACTGACCGGGGTGAAAGAAGTTCAACACTTGACTGGCCGAGTCGCCGCCTTGAGTCGATTTATCTCAAGGTCCTCGGCGATGCCACAAGTTCTTCTTCGTTTTGAGAAAAAACAATCACTTCGAATGGACACCGGAGTGTAAACAAGCGTTGAAAGATTTGAAACAATACTTGGCTAACGCACCGTTGCTTGCCAAGCCAAAAGAAGGTGAAACATTGCTGGTCTATTTGGCTGTGTCCGAGGTGCATGTCGGCGCTGTGCTGGTTTGGGAAGAAGATGGCAACCAGCAACCCATCTACTATGTGAGTAAGACACTCCTCGACGCTGAAACCAGGTATCCACACTTGGAAAAACTAGTACTTGCTTTACTTGTTATTGCTCGGAAACTACGACCATATTTCCAATGTCACCCAATAGCGGTAGTTTCAACCTTCCCTTTAAGAAGTATATTACATAAACCTGAGTTATCGGGGAGGTTATTGAAATGGGCGGTAGAGTTGAGCGAGTATGATATCACCTATCAGCCTCGGACAACAATTAAGTCTCAAGTCCTATCCGACTTCGTGGCCGACTTTAGTGTTGGGATTCTGCCCGAGGCGGAAAAGGAAAACTCCATGGCAAAAGGAACCTCCTCGGGGCCATGGATACTTCACACCGATGGAGCAACAAATTCCAAAGGATCAGGTTTAGGCATAGTCTTGAGAGCACCCACCAGGGAGAAAGTCAGGCACTCGGTTCGGTTCAAGAAAATGACCAACAACGAGGCCGAGTATGAGGAAGCTTTAGCAGGTTTGGAGTTGGCTAAAGAAATGGGGGTGGAAATAATCGAATTGAGGTGTGACTCACAGTTGGTGGTAAACCAGGTCCTCGGTGATTATACGGCTCGGGAGCCCAAAATGCAGTTGTACTTGGATCGAGCACAAAGAATCTTGGCCCAATTCCAAGAATGGCAAGTTAAACAAGTGCCTCAGGAGGAAAATATCGAGGCTGATGCTTTAGCAAACCTGGGTTCGGCGATCGACGAAGCTCACTCGGGGACTGACTCAGTGGTACGGTTGTTGTCCGCACAAATGAGAGAGATGAAGTTGCAGGTCAACTGCGTGGACAACAGATGGGATTGGCGGAGTAAGTTCTTCTCTTACTTCGACTCGGGGACTGTTCCCCAGGACAAAAAAGAAGCAAAGAAGTTAAGGACCCAAGCAGCCTCGTATCACCTGATCGAGGGTAACCTGTATAAAAGGTTATATTGCGGCCCGATGGCCAAATGTTTGGGTCCCGATGAGGCAAGGTACGTGATGGCCGAAGTGCACGAAGGCGAGTGTGACAACCACTCGAGGGGAAAGTCCTTGGTGCGTAAGTTATTAAGAGCTGGGTATTATTGGCCCACAATCAGTGCCGATGTGAAAGCCTTCGTGCAGAAATGTGTTAAATGCCAACGCCATGGGCGGATGATCCACCAGCAGGCCGAGCCTCTACACTCCGTGGTATCACCATGGCACTTCATGAAATGGGGGATGGACATTGTTGGACCATTGCCCAAGGGAAAGGGTGGTGTTCGCTTCATCTTAGTGCTAACTGATTAATTCACAAAATGGGTGGAAGCAGCGGCTCTCACCGAGGTAAAGCAAAAACAAGTAACCGACTTCATTAAAAAGAACATCATCTACAGGTTCGGCATCCCAAGAGAGATTGCCTGTGACAACGGTAAACAATTCATGGGGGCAGCCATCACTGATTTCTTCAAGCAGTGGGGAATCAAAAGAATTGCTTCGACTCCTTATCACCCAAGTGCCAATGGCCAAGCTGAGTCTTCAAATAGAATCATAATTGAAAATCTCAAGAAAAGACTCGATGAGAAAAAAGGTCCTTGGCCCGAGGAGCTGCCCGGGGTGCTATGGTCCATGCGCACAACGGAGAAGAACAGCACCGGTGAGACTCCTTTCTAAGCCATTGAAATTGAAAGTTGAATATTGTGCACACCAAGTGTTTGTGAAAAAGCCTCAACCATGAAAATTGCCTAATATTGTGAATTCTTGAGTAGCAATGCTATCCTTAGGCTTAATATGAACATTGAGTGTCGCACATGCATAAAAAATTGGCTATTTTGTCATCCCCACTAGCTTGATCGTGAAGTCCACAAACGTGGCAATTTTGTGCAATGCTAGTTTAGCTAAGTGTGGGTCGCTTGTGTCATTGAGTTGAATTGTTGATACATAGAATGAGCGATAAGTGTGGGGGGGGGGGGTGTCCTACTAATTGTGCTTGAGTTGAATTTTTGTGCTTAATTTGACATCTCACATTGGTATCCTTGTTTGTTGTAGGCACCATGGTTGTAACACCCCCACAAACCAAGTTCTTCATCCACCTCGGCCCCTAAGAAATCACTCCAAGCGGGCCTTCATCTAGCAAGGCAAAGGGCAAGGCACCGGCCAATCCCAAGGCCAAGCCAAAGGCCAAGGCTAGAATTCCTAAGGATGCGGTGCCTATACCAAGGCCCGAGGGCAAGACACGATTTGGTCTCACTTTTGTGAAGAAGGGTGAGTGCCAAGCTTGGCACAAGAGTGTGAAGCTTGCGGGGTACATTCCCGAGCAAGACATTGACAAGAGGAGAATGATCTAAAAGTTTCGAGGTGTGGGTGATGCTATTCATGCCTTGCATGACTCGGTCTTCGAGATTCTGGGGCATGCCAACCTCGACCTAGTACAGGAACTCTGTGCCAATTGGGAGCCGGATGAAGTATGGAGAGATGATGATATGGTTACTATTCGGGGTGTGAAGGTGAGATTGGACCACACGACGTTGAACGCTTTCTTGGGGGTCGAGGACCCCGACTATGATGAGCTGAGGGACTTTATTAGGAAGCCTGATTGCAAGGCTCTGTGGGATACATTGTGTGGTGAGAGCTCCACTCATAGGTAGGAGCGAACTGTATCAGGAAGACACAAATTCATCTTCTTCTCGCAATTTTTGAAAACAGCTCGAGTGTGGATGAGATTGATAAATGCACGCATCTTGCCTTCATCTCATTATACCGAGGTCACCAAGACTCGGGCATGCATGGTTTACTTTTTCATGACCGGGAGGCCGGTTAACATCGGCTACTACATGTTGCGGTTGATGAGAGAGCAAAGGGAGTGGAAGACATGTAGTCGTTTGTATTTTGGGAACATTCTTACCCGGTATCTGGAGCAGGCTGGAGTTCCAGTGGATGAGATCGGGGATCGCATTGTCCCCGACATTGAGAAGCCTTTTGATATTACCGCGGTGAAGGGTGTGACCACTACTGCACCAGTGAGACTGACGGCAAACGAGTGGCGGGACACAGACGCCAACTTGTCCGCACGTCACAACTTGGTGATGGAGCACATGGCCCGGCAGGCTGGCATGGATATGGCGGCTCTTGATCGCACAGTTCCTTTATTGGAGTCCTCGAGACGCCTGCTGGGTATGACTCAGGCAGTAGAGATGCCCCCCGAGGAGGATGAGAACACTGATTCGGACATTGTTGATCGTGATCCGGACAGTGAGGCTGTGGAGACTGATGTTGAGGGAGGTGCCTCTGATGGGGAGGAGGAGGACTAGGACCGCACTCCAGCGCACTACCCAGTGTAGGCCACCTGGCTTTCAGGGAAGTTTCCTTTACTTTTTCACTTACTTCTTTGTCGCACTGAAGACATTGCTTAGTTTTAAGTGTGGGGTGGGGAACTACCCTTTATTTTTGAGGTTAGGGATGCATGTACCGTAGGATTTTCTTTTGTCACTTGACTTTATTTTGATTTTTTTTCTTGCTTTAATATATCAAAAAATTGAAAAAATTAGAAAACCAATGAAAATTTTCAAAAAGATTTTCCTTTTAGTCTTTATTAGTGGTACATGTCATCCACCCCGTGGTTTCTCTTATGGCCTCGGTTCTTTTCCACGGGGGGGACCTTTGAACCGGGTAGTTTTTATTTTTAGGATTAGAATAGTTAGTATAGGTGACCCTAGACGAAGATAATAGGTAGAATGCTAGGTGCCTTTGATTTGTTTGATGCCGGTGGACTTGAACTTGTTGCATGTGCTATTTGTGGTGTCCTTTGGTTTTAAATTGTGATGCATGCCTAGAGGAAAAAATGGAACGACCCCCTTGAGATGCTTGAGTCCACTCACTTGGCTTGGTTGTGAACCTTTGTGCATTAGTGCTTAATTTTCCACAAGTTGCACTCTAAATGCTTGATTGAGAGTTGTTGATGGAGCCTTTTTGTGTGGATCGTGTGCAATGTGTGTGTGAGGCATATTCTTGTTTGCTCCATGTTTGCATATTGGTGTCTAGAACTTACCCCGTGTGTGTGCAAAGCGAAATCCTAGGTTTGCTCTAGTCGGAAAATGATACAGGCCTTCTTTTGATTTGCCTACCCTTACATATACACCTTGGACTTGATTGTTGTGATTTCTTTGACCTTTTTGTTGGCACCCACACCCCGAGCCTACCCACTTGTTCTAAATTATTATCTTTTGGCCCTTTACTCCTTAAGCACTTTAATTGATAATGTGATATTATTGTGGAGTTGTGGTTGAAATATTGGGAGGTTTTTTAGTGGAACTAATGAGGGGAATACTTGAATGAATTGTGTAGTAGTTGTTTATGATCATTGGCAAGGTTGGAAAGTAATGAATAGAAAAAGAAAACAAATGAAAAAAAAGGAGCAAAGTTGAAAAGGAAAAAATTGGAAAAAGAAATAAAGAGACAAGAATATCCATTCCTTGCTAGTGTGTGCTTAAAAGAGGAAAAAATTGCTACTTGTTGAGAAGGTGTGTGTGAAAGTTGTTGATTGGGTGGCTTTAATGAGACTTGTGCTTAAATTAATTATGATGTATTAAAGTGCTTAAGGAGGTAGTCACTATTACCCATATGTATCCTAACAGCCCTTAGCCTACATTACAACCTTTTTGAAGTCCTAGTTAATCCCGATTGGAGTGAGCTTACATTAGTGGAGTCCTACACTACGGGCAACCCTATGGTACATCGTGTGTGACATGTGAGACTTTCATGAGAGTGAGTGAATTCTTTCTATGCTATTGTCCCCGTTCTATTCTTGATATTCATTTTTGTGTGTGATATTTGGCGGACATTCTCTTGCTTCATTTTGGTGAGGGCACATGGTTTGCATGAGATAGGTGAAATTGCAGCTTATTGGTTGAGTAGATAGGTGTGATTTTGTGGGAGCATGGTTGCAATGACTTGAGTTTGTGCATTTGAGTCATCTTGGGGTGGTTGTTCTCATGTTTTGAGTTTGATAAATTATTGGCATGTTTGTTGGATCCATATTAGTCATGTGCGCATTTGTTCAATGATTGGTATCAACCATAGTCATAGGCAGACCTGTTCTACCAAGGTTGGGAAGTTAGTTGTGACTTGCTCGAGGGCGAGCAAAGGTTCAAGTGTGGGGTGGTGATATTTGGCATTTTATGCCTATATTTCCTCACGTTTGAGAATTTTATTCGCCCGTTTTCTAGTTTATGAATGTGATTTTGCACTGATATTGTGTTGCATGTGTGTAGGTCATTATGAAGTGCGATCGGAGCTTTAAAGAGCATGATCGAGCAAGAAATAATTGGATTTTGATTGAGGATTGGATCGATCACCTGAAGGCATGACACGACACGAGCTGCGGAGCAAGGAGGAGCAGGATTTTGCCTGGCGCGGTAAGCCATGCGGCGCGCCTCCCAAAGCACTCAGCTTCTGGTGCTTTTCCCAGCGTGGGGCGTGGCCAAGGCGCCCAGATTTCAACGGGTTCTGTATGTGTAGGCGCATTCGGGGGCGCGCGGCGCCAGTTATAGCGCCCCTGGAGCGTTTTTGGACTTCCTATTTCGTCTAGGCTTAGGTGTAACTTATTAGTAGGCCTTTGTAAACCCTATAAATACTCTTTTACTTAGTTTTTGATAGAAGTTCAGACTTTGGAGCAATTTGAGAGCACCATACTTCATTGAACAAGGGTTTATTCCTTTGGAGCAATTTGAGAGCACCATACTTCATTGAACAAGGGTTTATTCCTAATCTTTCATCTATTTAATCATTTACATCATTATTTCATCAATTTATTTCCTTGTGATTATGAATATGCGTGGCCAATTCTTATGTTCTAGGGTTAGAGTATTTCATGAAAGTTGATGTTTGAAGATTGATTCCCATTGATTGAATCCCATAACGAGTTGCTTATTCTTTCTTGATTTCACTTGCTTAATTGTTAAAGCTCGATAATTGTGCATTATCTATGGTTTTTAGATTGAACTCGAAAGAGGGAATTTAATTACGTAATAAGAAAGAGTAGGACTAGTTTGTGAACCCGGGCATCGGGGAACCAATTTGTGAGTAGGATAGACATATACTTGCTCGCCTAGTTTAACTAATTACAGAAATCGTTAATGCGTGCACGCGATTCAACCCATAGACATATAGGGATTGGAGTAGCCTGCATAGACCGTGAAGAATCGAAAGATTTTCACGAGTACATTTAATCTGTTAGTTAGTAATCCGGGATTTAAGAAGTGGAATCAATTGGAAAACTCAACTGAATTGTTCGTAACTCTGACCCTGGACCGTCTTCTTAATATTATTAACAACCAAGGTTTGCACCATTGTTTGACTAAACTTCCATCATTTTAATTACTACTTTTTAGTTACTAAAACTCTCACTATTGGAAAAGATCCCTGAATAGTTGTTAGAAATTGTTTGTTAAGTGTCAGTCTGAATAGTCATCATAAGAACGATACTCTACTTATCATTTTATTACTTGTCGACCACGTATACTTGTGTGTGCGTTGGGAGCAACAACGACTGTGTGATGTTCTAGAAATCTATGAGAAGCTAGAAATGCTTGAGTTGTTCCAAGAATAGGAACGATGTTTCGAACTCAGTTAGTATGTTCCCCTCAACTATGCGAAGTTCAGAAAATCATTCAAAAATAAACTTACAATGTCCCACAGCCACTGAGTCTTGCCATCTGAGTTTTGAAATCTTTGAAATTCATCGGCAATCCAAGAAAAAGATCTTTGTGTTGCTTTCTCCTTCTAATAAATGCGTTCAAAGCCTCCATTTTTTTCCGCTTCAATGGCTTGTAAATATCCACTTGAAACCTTGGAGCAACTTCTTCCTGCTTCTTTTTCTCTTCTGTTTGTGGTGATTTCACAGCCTTTGCAGGTTTTATAATTATTTTGCTCTTCAACTGCTCATTCGTCTCCTGCATGGCTGCTATCTCCATCTCCATGTCTTTACGCCAATCGTTGCAATTTTTGCAATTGCAACTGCTATATTTAGAGATGTCCAATCCATCTCCACCAGAAGAATCACCTTTGATTTGCTCAGAAGCCACAATATTTGTCTCATAGGCCACGATCTTTTGCTCATAAGCCGAAATCTTTTGCTCCATTGCTTCCCTTCATCCGCTGCATTCATCATATTTGCAACTTCTGCAATTGGAGCTCCTCTTCACTGTACCAACTTCAGTGATACCAGCAACTTCAAACTCACCAGCAACTTTATTACCATCAGCTTAGTTTCCAATGTTGATATTTACATCTTGCAGGCCATCAATTCTCTCTTCATTATATTCGGCATCACTTCCAAATACCATCGCTTCTACTCCTTCCATAGCTTTAATTTCTATCACTTGTCTTGGAGGGGTTGCGGGATTGTTCTTGAAGATACAAATTGTAGTGCCACCAACAAGACCAATGTTGGAAGCATCCGCAAACACTTTACAAAAACGATCTATTGTGTCATCCTCAGAGTCTTCAAATAGCACAAGGTCTAGAAAGAAATCCATCTCCAGCTCATCATCAGTAGGAATGAGGAAAGGGTGAAGAACCTGTTAATATACCCCCACAACATTAAATAAATATCAACAAAATTTTAAAAAGCTTTTCAAGTTTTTTGGAACAAAGTTAGGTTGTTCGAAAACATCAAGCCGTGATGTTCCGAAATTATAGACTGAAGCAGTTGATGGTGCTTCATGTAGATGTTTCGAACATCAATTAGAAATATCTCAGCAAACACGAAGTTGTTCCAAACATTACATAACATATATGGAAAAAGGAATACTTACAGGAACATCATGTTGCTCAAACAACCTGTCCGTATCTCTTTCACAAATTTCAGTAAGACTGTTTATGATCCTTGGCATTGTTTTTTCTTTTGACAAATCTTTTGGCCTCAAGGTAGGTATAGCTTCAGGAGCCCAAACCATGAATGCCATGGAAAGTCATAAAGATTGAAAGTTTGGGGTACTTCTGCACGAGGTTCCATTGGCTTGATCAGATATTCCATTTAATTCAAAACTCATCCTACCCCAAGGATAATGCTGGAATGCCTCAAGATCGGACGACAAGCACACTACCTATTCCTCTATTCCATATTTGGAATCCCTAGCACAAAGAATAGTATGAACAAACCAAGACATGCACAGATTTAAATACCACTTCTTGGGACAGGTTCCAGAACATACAAACTCAAGCAAGTCACCAGACTTCACAGCTTGCTTTTTCTGCGGTTGTTTTTGTTTTTTGGGCTTGTTGAACTTCCTCTTGGCGGGTGAAAGTGAGGGTGAGGGTGGGGGTGACTCCTCCACCTTCTTCTTCCCCTTCCACCTCCCACTCCCCTTCTCTTTTCCCTTCTCCTCCTTTTCCTTCTTCTCCTTCTCCTCCTTTTCCTTTTTCTCTTTCTCCATCTGCTTCCTCTTCTTCTCCTTGAAATAATCAACAACAAACTTCCACAATTCCTTCCCCTTTTCATTCATTTTTCCATGTACTGTTTATTTGGATAGGCACCACAGTTTAGCCCTGTCATTAGTGCAAACTCGGATAGGCCAAAACGTGCTGGCAATCCATTGATGGATATCCAAACCTCTCTCTGCTTCTTGCAAAGAATCCTTCGCATGAGGAGGTTGTGCACCAGCTTGGTGCCAAACAGTGGATATTCCGGTAATTACAAGAAAGGACCGAAACAAGTATGGGCAAAGCCCTTTCTTACCTGCAATTTTTTCAAAACCTCCTTGAACTGTATCATACCCCTAGCCAACGAAGATCGAACAATAATCTTCCCATTAAAAGGTTCATTGTTGGTCAGAAATATCTTGAAGAGACCCTCAATGTTACTCTTAAAAATAGCATGACCAACGTCTTCATACTGCATATAGTTTTAGCATAAAACTAATAAAGTGAATCACAATGATAGTAAATCACATTAAAGGAAAAATAGAAATGTTCGGAATATGTTTATGCTGAGGTTCTGAACGACAGTAACAATCGTTTGGAACGTCACGTAATGTGTTCAGAACGACAGCTACCAACCTTAATGTTGATGTTGGGAACATAAATATGTCGTGTAGAACATCAACATAGTTGTTCCAAACAATCATGAGTTTCAATTCAACTATCACCTGGACTTCCTCCAGTTTCAATCCAGATGTTCCTTCAGCAGTTTCCTTCTCTTTACTTGCTTCCTCTTCAACTTTTCCACCTGCATTATTTACAGCTTCACCATCTATTTTAATTCTTTTTACACGATCCTTCAGAAAGTTGCTTTTTAAAATTACATCATCCGCCTCTCTTCTACTTCTTTTACTGCTTCTTGAACTTTCCACGGTCTTATCTGCTTCCCCCTCTACTTCTTCTCCTTTTTCTCTACTTAAATCATCAGCTTCTTCATTTTTTTACCACCATCTTCCTCTTTCTTTTCACGATCACCATCTTCCTCTCCAGTCCTCAAAAAATCACTTTTTAACAGTTCATTAATACCGGCGTCATCTAAATCCACCCTTCTTTCATCCTCATCTGCAGCCCTCTCCAAATCCTCCCCAAGACATAAGCCCAGAAAGGCACCCAAAATATGCTACTTGGCTACACTACAAGTAACTACGCTAGTACGCATAAAATATTGATGAACGTCCGTTTCATTAATATCAAAAACCCATAGGCTTACAATATACAATTAAGTTATTTCGAATACAACACTATTTATTACAAGCGTTCTTAAGAAACTAAAAGACTAAAAACTGCAAGTTCCTCTGAATTTGCACGGCCTGATACTCTTCATCTAGACTGTAACTCTTGTATCAAATTTTCTCTCGGCACACAAAAGAAGACATTACCAACATAATACCCCCAAAAAGCAACATCTTTGTGACGCTGTGCTGCGGGTGTTGGAAAATCAGTACAACTGAAGAATCTCTCAGTAGAACAGTGAAAGGAGCAGCGCGTAAGCTGAAAGTTTCATCTGGAATCACTTGGATAGACACCTGACGAGGTCCAAAGTGTATAGGAATTGTTTGCTCGTTCTTGTCAAATTCTAATATAGTTTAAGATATCGTCCCACAGAGATTGGGTATTCTATGCTACGGACTTGTAGTATTTTAATTACTATTTAAGAGAATCAAATTGATGAAAAGTGAGTTTTTAATTTAAATTTACTTAAACTAAAAGAAAGAACTTCCGGAAGATTTCAAATTTAAAAGGAGTTGGGAATCGTTGAATTCACTTGGTAATACTTATAATAAATATCTCAGTTTTGACATGTATTTCTCTTAAGAATAATTGCTTATTGCTAATTCAATTATATTTTGCTCACTAAGAAAATAATCAATTAATAACACTCCGTGAGGTTATGCATATTAATCAAATTATAACTAGTGACGATTAAACCGAAATATTTTTCTTGCCTGAATTGTGCTTAAAAAGTAAAAAACTTCGTGAGAACATTTTTACGGAAAATCAATAATCTTACCTACAACAATTCCTCTGTGAGAATTAAAACTGAGGTAAACAAGATTACAGACTTGGAAAAATAGTTTTTACTCTACTACTTTATTCATCAGTTATTATACATTAATTTTGCTCCGTGAGAATTACAAAATTAATATAACAATAACCTAGATATAAAATAGACGGATGTGAAAATAAAGATTTAGTAAAAACTATAATTCTAGCACAGTGTTAAAATGTGATTAAAAACTTCAGGCTAAGCATGTATTAAAACTGAGATACGTATTATAAATATTACCGAGTTTCATCAACTATCCCAACAAAAGAGATTACTCCATTATGGAGTAAGAAAAACTTTAAAAATATAAAGACTAGGAAGAAGTAGTATTTCTTCTACAAAAGAAAACTACAAAAGCTTAATGTTATAAAAGACAAAGAAAGAAAAAGAGCAAGAGAAAGTAGTTCTTGCAAGATGAAAATTTGATGATCTTCCATACAAAGTTTACTACCTATTTATAGATAAATTCCAAAGCCAAAGTTCTACCTAAGATGGCATATCCTAAGGTGGTAGGAAAATTTTCAAGATGGCCAAGGTGAGTTGGGTTTAGATGATAATTTCAAATATTCATACGTAGCTTCCTTTCATGAACTTTCTTCCGCTTGCACTTTTATTCTTCAGCATAAAACAATTCACAGACATTACTATCAGTGTTATAATCACACTATGAATAATGTAATCATCAATGGTCATCCCTTATTTTTCTTCACCTTGGATAATTTCTTCTTCCTGCAAAATATGTTAGAAAATATGCGAGAGATGGATATATTTATTCACGTTTTATTTAAAATACTTAATATTTAACTATAAAAATATATCAATAAATTATATCCATCAAATTCCCCCATACTTGAATCTTTGCTCGTCCTCGAGGAAAAAGATCTTCTTCTTCTTCTTTTTTTTTTTTTTTAAATAAGAATATTTTCTTCAAACTTATGATCTTTGTAGGATAGAAAATTTATTCAAGATAAACTTCTTTCATCATGCTCAATGCAATTATTCTTTTTACTTCACCAAATTCCTTACCTTATTTCTGAATTTTGACTTGATCAACAAGAACTTGCAGCCTTCTCCCCTTGAATCTTTTAAAATTGATAGAGTTATGATCATGTATTTAGTAAGTATCATTGTCTTGTCCATAGGCTTGCTCGTCATGTTCATCTCCACTAATATAGATACAATACTGACTTTCAAAATCTTTTTAGGACTTTTCATGGCTTGTAATGTTAGGCTTCAGGCTGGTAGGATAAGGATATTTGATAGTGACTGTTCTTTTTCCAGCTTGGAGCTCACATTTCTCAATTCTTTCTCCATTCGGTAATACTTTTTTTTTTCCAATTCTTTTCCCTTTTTTTTCTTTTTGCTATATCATATATATTCATATATTCACAACATTGCTTCTTTTGGTAATATTTCTTCCTTTTGGTGATGTTTAATCTTTGCTCATTCAAAGCTGGAAGAAACAATAACTCTTTTTTTTTCTTTATATATATGTAAACAATATATACATATATCATATATATCATTTTTTTTTTGTAATATATCATGGTGTTGGGAAAAAAAAAATAGGATTAAGGCTCAAAGAAGGGTTTGAAAAGATAAAAATATGTATATTTGGATAGAAAATTGAGAGGCTTGAATTGTGTATCAAAGAAGGCCTAATTTCATTTTTCAAAAATCAGTATCATCCATTATTTCGCCTCGAAGAACATTCAGAGCAAGTTCTAGCCAAGTTCATTGATTCTACCTTCTTTGTGATCATAATTTTTCTCAATTCCAATGATTTTCTGAGTTGAAGATGTTTGCTCTTGCTTTCACAAAGTCAAAATCATAGACATGAAAAATCATATGGTGAATATAAAAAGAAATAATATTGAACAGAACGAACAAAAATTTATATTGTTAATTAAAAACCTACAATTAAGACCATAAATAAGAGGAAAATAGTATATAATATATAAATAACCTCCCCCATACTTGAACATTTCATTCTCCTGGATGAAAATGCTTTTTAAGATAAGTGAAAGAAAGAAGGGTGAAAAAAAAAAAAGAATGAAGAAGGATCAAGTGGTAGTTGGATTATATAAATATAATATAATTAATATAAAAATACTATTTTATTAGTAAAATAAAAATCTTTTTGGCTTTCAAATATACGATCACAGAAGAAAGCTTGAAAGAAACTGTGACCACACATGTTCTATGTGTAATAGACTGGATTATTTTTAGACCTTATCAGTCATTAGGTCCTAGTTTGAATATAAACTAGAAATTTACCTGTGCCAACATTAGATTTGGAAAATGGAATGGTTAACCAACCAGTAACTTAGGCATACCGATCACCATGGAGTTACTCCTGTCTAGGTGACTCTGTTTTTGTAGAGGCCTTCATGAGATGTTCCGGTTGTACAATAATCTGGATATTGACCAGATCAATTGGTTAAGCATTTAATTAGTCAGATCTAAGTGGGACTTATGAGGCTCCATTGCTTCACCCTCAATGGCTACAGGATAAAGAACCATAGTTCTGAGTTTAACGTCGTCAGCTCGACATAGTAACAGCGGCACTCATCATACTATCATGGTTACTGAAGGGTGTTGTTCAAAATGTCCTCCAAAGTACAATTTTAGCCTGTGACCATTGACCTTAAATTTCTCTCCTCCATTGCTTTGTTGAATTTCAATTGCTCCATACGGAGTAACATTTGTAACATTGTAAGGACCTGTCCACCTGGATTTCAGTTTTCCTGGGAATAGCCTGAGACGGCTATTGTAAAGAAGTACCTGATCTCCAATTTTAAAATTTTTTGGTCGGATCAAATTGTCATGCCATTTTTTTATTTTTTCTTTGTAAATCTTGGCATTTTCATAGGCTTCCATCCTCAGTTCATCTACCTCATTAACCTGCAAAAATCTATTTTTACCAGCAGAGGTTAAATCAAAGTTCAATGCTTTCAGTGCCCAAAAGGCTTTGTGTTTCAATTCAACAGGCAAATGGCAAGCTTTTCCAAAGACTAATTTATATGGAGATGTTCCAATCGGCGTTTTGAACGCCGTTCGGTATGCCCATAATGCATCATCTAATTTTAAAGCCCAGTCTTTTCTTGAGATTCCAACAGTTTTTTCAAGAATTCTTTTTAGTTCACGGTTGGAAACCTCAACTTGCCCTTGAGTTTGAGCATGATACGGTGTTCCAGTTTTATGAGTCACACTATATTTTGACAATAAAGCAGAAAATTGCTTATTCATGAAATGAGTCCCTTGGTCACTAATGATGACTCGTGGTGTGCCAAATCTGGTAAAAATATTTTTTCTGAGAAAATTGCACACTGTTCGAGCATCATTCTTTCTTGTGGGAATGGCTTCAACCCATCGTGAAACATAGTCAACAGCCACAAGGATATATTCAAATGAATGAGATGAAGGAAAAGGTCCCATAAAATCTATACCCCAGACATCAAATATTTCACATACCTGAATAGATTGCAATGGCATCTCATCTCTCTTTGAGATATTACCTGTTCTCTGACACCTGTCACATTGTGCAACATACACACGGGCATCCTTAAAAAGTGTTGGCCAGAAGAATCCAGCTTCCAAAACCTTGAAAGCAGTTCGGTTTGCAGCATAATGTCCTCCAATTGCTCCATCATGACAATGAAACAAAATCTTTGGCATTTCATCTTCAGGTACACATCTTCTAATGATATTATCTGCACAAATTCTAAACAAGTAAGGGTCATCCCACAGATAATATTTTGCATCAAATATAAGTTTTTTCCTCTGTTGGTAAGAGAGATCTCGAGGTGTCCATTTTCCAACCAAGTAATTTGCAATATCTGCAAACCAGGGTGGTTGAGTCACTACTGAGCTGACAGAAAAGATGTGTTCATCAGGAAACTCTTCTTTTATATCACTAGACTCAAGAGGAGGGTTCTCTAATCTAGACAAATGGTCAGCTACCTGATTTTCTGTCCCTTTCCTGTCTTTTATTTCAAGGTCAAACTCCTGGAGAAGTAAAATCCATCTTAACAATCTAGGGCGGGCATCTTTCTTTGCTAAGAGGTATTTTAAAGCTGCATGATCAGTAAAAACAGTGACCTTGGTTCCTATTAAATAGGAACGGAACTTATCAAAAGCAAATACTACTGCCAGTAGTTCTTTTTCTGTTGTGGCATAGTTGAGCTGAGCTTCATTCAATGTTCTACTGGCATAGTAAATGGGACGGAAAATTTTATCTTTTCTCTGGCCTAAAACAGCTCCAACAGCTGTATCACTAGCATCACACATGACCTCAAAAGGTTGGTTCCAATCAGGGGACACAACTATAGGGGCAGATGATAATTTCTCCTTAAGAGTGTCAAAAGCTTTCATACAATCTCCTGAAAAATCAAACTTAACATCTTTCATCAAAAGGTTAGTCAACGGTTTTGAAATCTTTGAAAAATCTTTTATGAACCGTCTGTAAAAACCTGCATGACCTAGAAAACTTCTAATGCCTTTAACAGTTGTGGGAGGGGGTAATCCTGCTATAAGATCAATTTTTGCCTTATCAACTTCTATCCCTTTAACAGTGATTTTATGTCCTAAAACAATTCCCTCGGTAACCATAAAATGACATTTCTCCCAATTAAGAATCAAGTTTGTCTCTTCACATCTCTTAAGAACTAAGGTCAAGTGATTAAGACAATCTTCAAATGTTTTACCAAAAAGGGTGAAATCGTCCATAAAAATTTCCAAAAATTTTTCAGTCATGTCTGAGAAAATAGCTGACATGCAACGCTGAAATGTAGCAGGTGCATTACACAAACCAAAAAGCATTCTCCTATAGGCATAGGTTCCATGAGGACATGTGAAAGTTGTCTTATCCTGATCTTCTGGTGCAATTGATATCTGGTTATACCCTGAATATCCATCAAGAAAACAGTAAAAACCATATCCTGCTACTCTTTCTAACATTTGATCAATAAATGGTAAAAGAAAATGGTCTTTTCTTGTGGCATCATTGAGACGCCTGTAATCAATACAGACTCTCCATCCTGTTACTGTTCTGGTAGGTATGAGTTCATTATTTTTATTTTTTACAACTGTCATACCTCCTTTCTTTGGTACCACCTGAACAGGACTTACCCAAGGGCTGTCAGAAATGGGGTAAATAATACCTGCAGCCAAAAGTTTTATTATTTCATTTTTCACAACTTCTTGCATTGCTGGGTTCAATCTCCTTTGGGGTTGGACTATTGGCTTGTAGCTATCCTCCATGAGAATTCTATGTGTGCAAATAGCTGGACTAATGCCTTTGATGTCTGCTATAGTCCACCCTAAGGCTCCTTTGTGTGCTGTCAGTACTTCAATCAATTTATGTTCCTGTTCTGCAGTCAGAGAAGATGAAATTATCACAGGAAATAATTCAGGCTCAAGATAAACATACTTCAAATGGGAAGGGAGAATTTTGAGTTCAATTTTTGGTCGAGCATTTTCTGATAGCATTTCTCCCTCTTCTTCAGAATCATTTTCCAATATTTCAGCTTCACTTCTAATTGTCAATTCTGCCTTGTGCCAGATTGGGCCAAGCATCTTTCCAATGAGTCTGAAATCAATTGGTCATCTTTGAATTCATCTGCAAGATCACTAATCATGTCAATTGAAAAGCAAGAAGATGATGTCTCATCTTCGGGAAATTTTAGAATCTTGTGCATATCAAAAATGACTCTTTCTTCGTCTACTCTCAAAATTAGTTGTCCTTGATGGACATCTATGATTGCTCTACCTGTAGCAAGAAAAGGTCTACCCAAAATTATTGGCTCATCAGGACATTCTTCCATTTCAAGTACTATGAAATCTACATGGAACACAAATTTATCCACTCTCACAAGCACATTTTCAATAATTCCCTTAGGTTTCTTAGTACTTTGATCAGCAAATTGAAGAGAGACAACAGTATTTTTTATGTCACCAAGATCCAATTTTCTAAAAATAGAAAATGGCATCAGATTTATTGAAGCTCCAGAATCACAAAGTGCTTTTTCAAAATATACTCCTCCCAAAGTGCATGGAATCGTAAAACTGCCTGGATCGCCTAGCTTTTGTGGTAGCTTATTTTGAAGTATAGCACTGCATTTTTCGGTAAGCATTACCACAGAAACTTCTTCTAACTTCCTTTTGCTTGACAAAATTTCTTTCAAAAATTTAGCATATGAAGGCATTTGCAATAAAGCATCAGTGAAAGGAATATTAATGTGAATCTGTTTCAGAATTTCCAAAAACTTTGCAAATTGACTGTCAAGCTTTTCTCTTTTCATCTTTTGTGGAAAAGGGATTGTCACAGGGAGAGGAGTTATTTTTTCAAAATTCTTTTCACCTTTTTTCTTGATTTCATTCTCTTCTGATGGATCATATTGTATTTCAACATTCTTACCCTTTGCTGCCTGGTGTTCAAAATGGTTCTTTTCCTGTCTATTAGCATATGGATCATCAAGATTCTTACCTGACCGTAAGGCGATGGCCTTAAGGTGTTCCTTTGGATTTTTCTCCGTATTGCTTGGTAAGGGACCTTGAATCTTTTCTGAAACAAGAGTTGCCAATTGGCTTACCTGAATTTCCAAGTTTTTGAGGGTTGAGTTTTGGCTTTCCATCTTTTCATCAGTGGCCTTAATGTACTTGTACAACAAGTCATCGAGACTTGAATGAGCTTGTTGAGGCCTTTGCTGATATGGAGCTGCTTGTTGATATGGCCTGAAATTCGATTGCCCACGATTTTGATTTTGGTATCCAGGTGGACCCTGTGCTTGGTTGCTTCTGGAAGCTTTGAGAGTTCTCAGCACCATTTGGATTGCTCCACTGAAATCCTGGATGTTTCTGTGCCATTGGGCTTCCAAAAGGGTACGACTTGTAACCGATGACATTAGCCTGCTCATCATTCTGATTGTTTGCGCGACATTCATGGTTAAGATGGTTTCCTCCACACATGTCACAAGCCTCAGACTGGCTTGGTTGTTGTGCATTCACCTGAAAAGATTCAAACTTTTGTGCCAAGGAGGCAATCTGTTGTGTTAGTGTATTAAATGCATCTGCCTGGTTTACTGTGGCAGCCTTTTTGATGGTTACACGATCAGATGGCCACTGGATTGCATTCTCAGAAATTTCATTCAACAATTGCAATGCTTCTTCTGTGGTCTTTCCCATGATGGAACCTCCTGCAGCTGCATCTATCACATTTCTAGAAGAGCGTGTTAATCCGTGATAGAAAATATACAACTGCATATGTTCAGGAATGTCATGATGTGGACATTTTCTTAACATTGATTTTAATATTTCCCATGCTTGATAAACTGACTCAGTGTCAGTCTGCAAGAAATTAGAAATATCTTGTCTTAACTTTGTTGTTTTAGCAGGAGAAAAATATTTGTTCAAAAACTTCTGTGTCATCTGGTCCCATGTGGTTATAGAACCTCGAGGCAAACTTCGCAACCAAGTCTTGGCATCTCCTTTTAAAGAAAAAGGAAATAGCCTTAACTTGATAGCTTCAGCGGGCACTCCATTATATTTGGCAGTTTCAACTAGTTCCAGAAAATCAATTAAATGACTATGTGGATCTTCACTTGGATCACCAGTAAAGGTGCAAGACTGTTGAATTGTTTGAATTAGACCGGTCCTAATTTCAAAATTATTGGCTGCTACTGGTGGGTTCCTGACACTAGATTCACAATTGAAGTGATCTGGTCTAGCATAATCCCTTAGAATTCTGTTTGCTGGTCTTGGTGCTACTTCATCAAACTGATCCTCTACTTGTGGTGCGAATCCTAATGGGTTATTGTTATCTCCTAATTGGTGTTCCATTTTGTCACAAATTATGCTTTTAGAAGATGATGGTTGTCCTTTTCTGCACAATCTCAAAGATCTTTCAATTTCAGGATCGTAAATGACTAACTCTTTATTAGAAGAGCGGGTCATAAACTACTTGAAATTGTTAATTTTTTTTTTTTTTTAAAAAAGTACTTGTAATAAAAGTATTATAAGAAAATACTAAAATGTAGAAATAATTAGTAATAGAAGTTCTGTAAATAATAATAATAATAATATCTTGAAATGAAAGAAAAAAAAAATTGACTACTAGATAATAACAGTAGTAATAATAGAAGTGGTTAACAAAATAGTAAAGAACTTTATAATTATAATAGCAATGCTTGGTAACAAAGCAAAGAAAATGGTACGGTGATATATAAAAATAACATTAGTAATGAAAGAAACAACAATGACAAAACAACATATAGTGATACTGACACGGGAATAGTAAGTAGTAGTAGTTAGTATATAGATAAAGTAATAAGTTGTATTAGTTTTGACAGAGGTAGTTAAAAAGACAGATAGACAAGATGGTAATTCTTATAATATCATAAGGTTGTACTACTTAAAGTAACAAAGAGAAAAGGAAAAAATAAAAATAAAAATGCAGTGATAGCTCAGAATGAAAGAGAGGGAAGAAGGAAATAGAAATAAAAATAATACTAAAACAATAGTTATATTAATAGTAGTAGTGATAAGTGACACTAGTAAAGAAACTTATAATTACTATAACAACATTTTGTGATATTACAAAGGAATGAGTCAAATATAATACTTATATGATATAATAGATAAAGTAATAGTATTACTAGTACTGATGGTAAAGAAAAGAAAGAAAAGAGAAAAACTAGAAAGCTGACGGAAATAGCTGAGGAAGAAAATGTACTATAAGTAGAAGTACTAAAAATAAGACTTTTAAGTATAAGATAGATAGAAGAAAGAGAAAGAACAAAAAGTATTAACAATGTTACTTATAATAAAAGAGATGTAATCGATCAAAAACAGTAAATAGAAGGAATAACAATGAAAAGCTAATAAAGTAGGATATATATATATTAGTAGTGACAGTAAAGAAAATTAATAACAATAATAGATATACTAAAAGAAATAAAAGTGTTAGAAAAGATAAAAATGTTAGAAGCAAATATAATATTATTAGAGGTTAAAGGTTAGTAATCAATAGTTATTGTTATAGTAGTATTAAGTAGATTATGTTAATATTACTTATATTAATATGTCCTCAAATTAGTAATCAAATATTTAGTCCAAAGTAGATGTACGCCAATCCCCGGCAACGGCGCCAAAAATTTGACGAGGTCCAAAGTGCATAGGAATTGTTTGCTCGTTCTTGTCAAATTCTAATATAGTTTAAGATATCGTCCCACAGAGATTGGGTATTCTATGCTACGGACTTGTAGTATTTTAATTACTATTTGAGAGAATCAAATTGATGAAAAGTGAGTTTTTAATTTAAATTTACTTAAACTAAAAGAAAGAACTTCCGGAAGATTTCAAATTTAAAAGGAGTTGGGAATCGTTGAATTCACTTGGTAATACTTATAATAAATATCTCAGTTTTGACATGTATTTCTCTTAAGAATAATTGCTTATTGCTAATTCAATTATATTTTGCTCACTAAGAAAATAATCAATTAATAACACTCCGTGAGGTTATGCATATTAATCAAATTATAACTAGTGACGATTAAACCGAAATATTTTTCTTGCCTGAATTGTGCTTAAAAAGTAAAAAACTTCGTGAGAATATTTTTACGGAAAATCAATAATCTTACCTACAACAATTCCTCCGTGAGAATTAAAACTGAGGTAAACAAGATTACAGACTTGGAAAAATAGTTTTTACTCTACTACTTTATTCATCAGTTATTATACATTAATTTTGCTCCGTGGGAATTACAAAATTAATATAACAATAACCTAGATATAAAATAGACGGATGTGAAAATAAAGATTTAGTAAAAACTATAATTCTAGCACAGTGTTAAAATGTGATTAAAAACTTCAGGCTAAGCATGTATTAAAACTGAGATACGTATTATAAATATTACCGAGTTTCATCAACTATCCCAACAAAAGAGATTACTCCATTATGGAGTAAGAAAAACTTTAAAAATATAAAGACTAGGAAGAAGTAGTATTTCTTCTACAAAAGAAAACTACAGAAGCTTAATGTTATAAAAGACAAAGAAAGAAAAAGAGCAAGAGAAAGTAGTTCTTGCAAGATGAAAATTTGATGATCTTCCATACAAAGTTTACTACCTATTTATAGATAAATTCCAAAGCCAAAGTTCTACCTAAGATGGCATATCCTAAGGTGGTAGGAAAATTTTCAAGATGGCCAAGGTGAGTTGGGTTTAGATGATAATTTCAAATATTCATACGTAGCTTCCTTTCATGAACTTTCTTCCGCTTGCACTTTTATTCTTCAGCATAAAACAATTCACGGACATTACTATCAGTGTTATAATCACACTATGAATAATGTAATCATCAATGGTCATCCCTTATTTTTCTTCACCTTGGATAATTTCTTCTTCCTGCAAAATATGTTAGAAAATATGCGAGAGATGGATATATTTATTCACGTTTTATTTAAAATACTTAATATTTAACTATAAAAATATATCAATAAATTATATCCATCAACACCAACATGGAACCATCGGTGGCTGCGGGAGCACCATGTTCCCCCCTTTCTCTAGACAATTAGAAGCAGACACAACCTCCTAATTGCATAACAAGGAAGAGCTACACGGCCACCCTTAGTTCAAAAATTCTGGAGAAATTTGTTGAACATCAACCGCCCAGAAAAGGAGAGAATACCATAGCAAAGACCCTACCTTGTCTAGTGGCGCTATCTATGGATGATTTATCCCATGGAGCCAAAAGACGAGCGAATGTGACGAGACCAAAGTGTATAGAAATACATATTCGTGCTAAGTCAAATTATAATACAGTTTAAAATATCGTCCCACAGAGATTGGAATATTTATGCTACAGAATTTTCTACCTTTAGTTACTGTTTCGAAGGATCATTAATAGTGAAAACGATTTTTTGCAAATGGAAAATAACATGAATTCACAAAATACTAAAAGTATTATAGTTTTTATCACAATAATTAAAAGAGTTGAGATTTTTTAATTCACATGATAAGAAACTTATAACTATATATATTTATTCCATTATTTCAATATCAAAAGAAATAATTGTTTATTGCTAATACAACTATTATTTATTCCTCAATAGATTTGATGTATATTCGACCTCCTGCGAGAAAATATACTCATTCACTGAAGAGATGAAAATTAAAGAACGTGTACAATCTTGACCAAATTGTATCAATTGAAGAATAATCCTCTGTCGATTAGATTTTTCTAAGTAAATAATTATTAATTAAATCGTTCTTCTTCTCACGAAGGACCTGATCTAATTAAAATTTTAATTTTTAAGAAATTAAAATGTTATCACTGATAACCTCATGGATTCACTTGTTACGCCACCTTCTGTTATTATGTCAATTCAGTTTACCTCTCTCCTCAAAATTCAATGTTGGTAGGATAATGGGATCCTAATTCGTCACCATCAGAATGTGTTATCGTTTTTCCGGTGCAAAGTGATTAGTAAGTAATATTCGATCTACGTGTCGCCTCTTGGTTCAAAATGTTAGTGATGTCATGTTATTCTATGAGCTTCTCTCAGTTATAAAAGAGTTTACCGATAAATTGTTGGAGTTCTCTTCTTATGAGAAGGCTAAATTGGCATGGGTGTTGTTCCATAAAGCTTATTTAATGTCTATTTCTTCAATTGCGGTTCTTTGGCTAGCTTAACTCGGAAGTAATCTAGCTCTGGTGGCCAAATAAATAAGAAGATGAACTTCTCGAAGTTCTAATTATTTCTATCCTCGATCCATTTCCATTTCTTCTTCGTCCGGCACTAGTGAGCTTGGGCGACTGGTAGCCGCTTGTGACGTTCCCTGTGTTGAGCCAGAGTACGTGTTATTGTAGCCGGGTAAGCATATTATTATTTTGGATATCAGTTTATCCGGGTATCCATTCCCATGTATAGTATAGTGCTGGTTCTGTTTTTGCGGATCATCCAGTTTCAAGGAAAACTCTGCCGAAATTTTTATATAGAAATACCATCCATCAGGCGGTGGTGTTTACGGCAAAGGTATGGAGTTGAGAACTCGAGAGTTGCAGCTGTTTGGTAATTCAAAAGGGTAGTTGGTAGCTTAGGTCTGCCTACGTTCAGCTTTTAGCTAAATCTTCTTTAGTCCAGCAGACTGTGCGAGGATGGTTATTCCTATTCAAATAGCTGCATGAGTTTGTGCTTTAAGTGGAGGAGTCGTCCTCCAAATACTGAATGGTAATACTAAATCAATTGAGATGTTGTATAGTGCATTCGTAAAAATAATATAGCTTTCATCAAATCTTCTATAGTATGTAGTAACAAGGTACTTCCAAAGCTCCCCCTATTGCATCAAGCGTGAGCTAATTTTTAGTTCCATCGACCTGTTCTATATCAAAAGGTATATCGAAGGGGTGATTATCGGCTGAATCATGTTAATCCATTCAAAGTTTCGTGTATCTTTTCTTCGAAAATGTAGAACTCTCTTCTTTTGATCGAGGAAGAATCAGCTTAGTCAGAATAAGCTGTGTAATGGTATTATCATATTATCCAGATATATTTTATTCCAAAAATTCGATATACGTGTTATAATTCTGATCCTGTAACTAGAAAATAATGCCCGTGGAGTAGCTCATAAAGGTCGTGCAGGTTCTTTTGCAATCTGTGCGAATTTTTCTTTAGATTTAGGCTCGTTCGAGGACGAACGAGAGTTTAAGTGGAGGAGAATGAAACGACCTCGGTCAGTCGTTTCGGAAGTTAGGACTCCGATTGGCATGCTGATAATTTTAAAATATTCGTAATGTCCATTAGGACCTGTCCGTAAAATTTGAGCTAAATCAGACCTCGTTTGGTAGGCATCGGAAGAAGGTTTCAGTTTTTATTGGCGATAAATATTAAAAAGAGATTTTCGAGCTCGGTATTGCCGAATGAGCTCCGATTCGAAATCCGAAAGCACCGTTAGGTTTGTATGATTATTTGTGACTTTTGTAAACTTTCGAAAGTGAATTTCGATATTGTTCGGCTAGTTTCCGCTAAAATGCTGAAAGTTAAATAGTTTGATCTTTTTCTATTTAAATTCGCATCTTGAGTTTTGGGAACCCGATTTGAGATCCGCCTTCGCGAGTATGTTATTTGTATAACTTGTATGCAAAAGTTGGAATTATTTCGAATATCGTAGGGTACTGTTTTAACTTTTATCGTAGCAGCGAATTTTAAAGGAAAAAAAGAAAAAAAAAAGGAAAAAGACAAAATATTGAAATTGGAGTCGGTGGACAAAGGGATTAAGTTAATCCCTTGTCTTCCATTTCAGAAACATACGTACATACATCAGAAACGTAAAAATGAGATGACAGAGTGGAATAAACGCTAGAAAATGCGAAAAGGGGCCGGAGAATAGTAGTATTTTTACCCCGAAACATTCAGGTAATGATCCTAATGCATTATTTGAGTTTATTACGTGTGTTTTAATATGTTTTAACGGTAAACCTTGGAATATTAGACATCGTTTTAATAAGTTCAATTAATAGTTTAAAGGGTCAAATGGACCCCGATAATGGAATTGATTATATATTTGTACTCAGTGAGTTATGCGCAACATATAAATGTAATTTAATTGGGGTTTGGTTATGTGACCATAAACCCTATATATAGGCCTGGCCTGCGTATTGCGTATGCGAATAGGGTATCAGGTTCCTAACCGGATTGCCCTAAGATGTGAGGAATGAAGCATTTAGCCTAATTTGATATATTTTTATGCTTATTGAATAGAGTTGGATCGTTTGACAATGAAACCAAAGGACAAAGCGGTTATTGAGTGGCTGTGCTAACTTTGTAACAAGGTAAGTGTTTATATCCATTTCTTTGGAGGCACCTGGCCTCGTGGATTTTCTACCACGTATTCCTTACGTGTGTAGCTGCCGATAGGCGTACTCATTACGCCTTAGCTTTGGATTTACATTCTATATTATATGTTATGTCCTGTTATTGGTATTGCATTGAGAATCTGAGTAATGTACTTTGGCTTTGAGTTGGCATCTACTTCCCGGCTGTCGATGAGAGTCCCGCGCCGGTGAAGGTTATTATTGCATCACATTGCATTCATATGCATTATATGTCATTCATATGCATTACATTGCATATCATATTGGGTGCAGGAGTATTCTGCCCCAGGAGCAGGAGGATTCCGCTCCATTGTATCATATTGAGGGTAGGAGGATTCCGCCCCGAGGGTAGGAGGATTCCGCTCTTATGTCAGATATTGAGTGCAGGAGTATTCCGCCTCCGGTTTACATTATATCGGGTGCAGGAGTATTCCGCCCCAGGAGAGTGCAGGAGTATTCCGCCTCTGGTTTATATTATATCGGGTGCAGGAGTATTCCGCCCCAGGAGCAGGAGTATTCCGCTCCAGTTGGTTATCAGATTGGATTCCCCTCGAATGCAGGAGTATTCCGCTTCGGGATGGGATTACGGGCACATGTGACCCTTTGCATCATTTCATTTCATCTCATTTCATACCATTGTGTAGACTTGTGGTACATAACTACTGTTCTGCTTATACGTGCATTGCTTATTTGTCTATATATTTCGGCTCGTATTCTGGGTAGCGGGGATCAGGTTGTACACCGCAACGGTATAAATATATGGACCGGGTTGCACGTCGCAGCAGTATAAATATATGGATCGGGTTGCACGTTGCAGCAGTATGAATATATGGATCGAGTTGCACGCCGCAACATGATGTATTTCTGATTGTTGATGTGTTCGGGATACCTATATGTTCTGGCTGTCTTACGTTCCTGGTTGTTGAATAGATGGACACCAGTTTATTGGTTATCATTTCAGTTGTATTTTGCTCCCTTCAGGAGGTATTTGTCTTATTTTGTACTCTTAGATTTCTAGTCTGTATAGCCCTAAACCTAGTATGTTGGGTAGTCAGCTGTAATTTCTTTTGTACAGCTTAGAGGTATCAGTATGTCTGTGTTTTTATTTTAAGTGTTGTCCTTATTTGTAAATTGTTATATTTATTTTCCTGATTTAATTGGTAAGGGTTCGCCCGACGGGTCTAGGGGAGGATGTCGGGTGCCCGCATGGCCTAACCGGATTTCGGATCGTGTCAGTTGGTATTAGAGCCCGGTTTAGAGTTTATCCAGACTAAGACAGTGTCTAGTAGAGTCTCGCTGATGGGTACGTAGACGTCCGTACTCATCTACGAGAGGCTATGATGGCATTTAGGAAGTTTCACTTCCTTCTTTTCTGATCGTGCGTCGGTCAAGGATTCAAAAGTATTTTCGTTAATTTGTTAATTCCTTCATGGTAATTGTGAAACCCTCGAGCGATAAATCAGTAAATGGTATGAGTTCAGGACGAAGCAGTCTGGCCTGGGGTTAGCACTGACGAAGCCCCGAGAGTTTTTGATCGTGCTGACGACCTAGTTACGGAGGTCCCAGCTGTACGAGTTAGCAATGGGCAAGGGAGCAGGGCCTTGTAGTTCCCTTGGCTCTCTACGATGATTTACGATAATCTTGGCGACGCAGATACCGTAAGAACCTATTATTCGCTGGGCAGCCTATCAGGTTGCCGCATGTGCAAACGTTCGATCTCAGGGAGCTCCTTTTCTGGTTCTTAATATTGCTGCAGTAAATTATATTCCGGAGGTAGTATGTGTTGTACCTCTAATTGTTCTGACTTGTTAGCCAACCGAGGTATCAGTTCGGTCTGAGTGTCCGAAGAGGTTGCATTATTTTACGCGGTTGAACCTTCCGATATTCGTAAGCAATGCATTAGATAAACCCCGTGAATTTTTTTTTAAAAAAAAATAATGTCAGGGTATTTGTATCCTTCAGGCTCTTGATTATATCGAGCGGTATGGTGTTGATTATTCTGCTTTCCAGTTTCAAGGTCCAGCCTTGAATTGATGGGCCTCTCTCTCTTATTAGCTAACTTGGTTCGGTTTTTCTTCTAGATTCGTGGAAAAGTTCCTTTCGAGTAGCGAGCGAGATGAAAAGTGTTCCCAGTTTGAGTGGATTGGACAGGGTAGCCTGTCGGTTAGCCTGTTAGTGTTTCAGAATACGAGATTGAATTTTATAGAATGGCTAGATATGCATTAGAACTAGTCCATGAACCTTCCAAGAGATTCAAAGATTTGTTTGATGACCTTTCTCCTTTCTTGAGATCCCAGATGGCTCGAAAAATTGAGGTTAGGACTTTATTTAGCATTGTTGTTGATATTTCTCAAAGGTATTAGGCATACCATAAGTTAAAACGGGAAGAGTGAGAGCGGGAGAGCAAGAGATCCTGTGTCCCTAGTGGGCAACCATGGTACCTCATTTGGAGGTAAGAGTTTTGATTATTTTTGGAGGTCACCTTCCAGGTTATCTCAGCTTGTGTCACTTGATTCTTAAAGTGCGCTAGTAGCTCATCAAGATCAGATTCAGTCTTCTCTTTATAGCTTTCAACAATCTGTCCAGCTTCCATTCTCAGCAAAAAGGTGTTATCATTGTCGTGAGTCTGGTTATCTTTTGAGGAGTTTTTCCTTATTCCGGAAAGTAGGTCGTTGTCCTTTCTCTCGTCATCAGGCACCTGCACAGTCGTAGGGAATTTTATTTAAATCTTAATCAACCAGAGAAATGCCACCATCCAATAAAGTTCGAGAGCGTGGTGGTTGTGGTTCGTATGGAAATAATTATCAGGGTAGCGGCTAAGCTTAGCTGCAGAGGCAGTTCTATTAACTGCTAGTCTGGCAGGATGCTGAGGCATCTGATGTAGTAGACCCATGTATTTCTTCTTCTCTTAAATATGAGTAAGATTTGATTCTTTCGATCGATCCGAAAATGGTGTGTCTTATCATGTTTCGATGGTTTCCTTAGATGTCGTTTCTATTAAGAATCAGTTGCGGTAGAGGGGTGAGCTTCTTGTATGATTTATTCCTGGCATTTCTGAGATCCTCCTAGTTGATCTGGTTTAAATGTGAGAGATTTGGGAGTGAGTATCAGTATTGTCTGCTTGGCATCTTGTTACGCCACCTTCTGTTATTATGTCAATTCAGTTTACCCCTCTCCTCAAAATTCAATGTTGGTAGGATAATGGGATCCTAATTCGTCACCATCAGAAAGTGTTATCGTTTCTTCCGGTGCAAAGTGATTAGTAAGTAATATTCGATCTACGTGTCTCCTCTTGGTTCGAAATGTTAGTGATGTCATGTTATTCTATGAGCTTCTCTCAGTTATAAAAGAGTTTACCGATAAATTGTTGGAGTTCTCTTCTTATGAGAAGGCTAAATTGGCATGGGTGTTGTTCCATAAAGCTTATTTAATGTCTATTTTTTCAATTGCGGTTCTTTGGCTAGCTTAACTCGGAAGTAATCTAGCTCTGGTGGCCAAATAAATAAGAAGATGAACTTCTCGAAGTTCTAATTATTTCTATCCTCGATCCATTTCTATTTCTTCTTCGTCCGGCACTAGTGAGCTTGGGCGATTGGTAGCCGCTTGTGACGTTCCCTGTGTTGAGCCAGAGTACGTGTTATTGTAGCCGGGTAAGCATATTATTATTTTGGATATCAGTTTATCCGGGTATCCATTCCCATGTATAGTATAGTGCTGGTTCTGTTTTTGCGGATCATCCAGTTTCAGGGGAAACTCTGCCGAAATTTTTATATAGAAATACCATCCATCAGGCGGTGGTGTTTACGGCAAAGGTATGGAGTTGTGAACTCGAGAGTTGCAGCTGTTTGGTAATTCAAAAGGGTAGTTGGTAGCTTAGGTCTGCCTACGTTCAGCTTTTAGCTAAATCTTCTTTAGTCCAGCAGACTGTGCGAGGATGGTTATTCCTATTCAAATAGCTGCATGAGTTTGTGCTTTAAGTGGAGGAGTCGTCCTCCAAATACTGAATGGTAATACTAAATCAATTGAGATGTTTTATAGTGCATTCGTAAAAATAATATAGCTTGCATCAAATCTTCTATAGTGTGTAGTAACAAGGTACTTCCAAAGCTCCCCCTATTGCATCAAGCGTGAGCTAATTTTTAGTTCCATCGACCTGTTCTATATCAAAAGGTATATCAAAGGGGTGATTATCGGCTGAATCATGTTAATCCATTCAAAGTTTCGTGTATATTTTCTTCGAAAATGTAGAACTCTCTTCTTTTGATCGAGGAAGAATCAGCTTAGTCAGAATAAGCTGTGTAATGGTATTATCATATTATCCAGATATATTTTATTCCAAAAGTTCGATATACGTGTTATAATTCTGATCCTGTAACTAGAAAATAATGCCCGTGGAGTAGCTCATAAAGGTCGTGCAGGTTCTTTTGCAATCTGTGCGAATTTTTCTTTAGATTTAGGCTCGTTCGAGGACGAACGAGAGTTTAAGTGGAGGAGAATGAAACGACCTCGGTCAGTCGTTTCGGAAGTTAGGACTCCGATTGGTGTGCTGATAATTTTAAAATATTCGTAATGTCCATTAGGACCTGTCCGTAAAATTTAAGCTAAATCAGACCTCGTTTGGTAGGCATCGGAAGAAGGTTTCAGTTTTTATTGGCGATAAATATTAAAAAGAGATTTTCGAGCTCGGTATTGCCGAATGAGCTCCGATTCGAAATACGAAAGCACCGTTAGGTTTGTATGATTATTTGTGACTTTTGTAAACTTTCGAAAGTGAATTTCAATATTGTTCGGCTAGTTTCCGCTAAAATGCTGAAAGTTAAATAGTTTGACCTTTTTCTATTTAAATTCGCATCTTGAGTTTTGGGAACCCGATTTGAGATCCGCCTTCGCGAGTATGTTATTTGTATAACTTGTATGCAAAAGTTGGAATTATTTCGAATATCGTAGGGTACTGTTTTAATTTTTATCGTAGCAGCGAATTTTAAAGGAAAAAAAAAAGGAAAAAGACAAAATATTGAAATTGGAGTCGGTGGACAAAGGGATTAAGTTAATCCCTTGTCTTCCATTTCAGAAACATACGTACGTACATACATCAGAAACGTAAAAATGAGATGACAGAGTGGAATAAACGCCAGAAAATGCGAAAAGGAGTCGGAGAATAGTAGTATTTTTACCCCGAAACATTTAGGTAATGATCCTAATGCATTATTTGAGTTTATTACGTGTGTTTTAATATGTTTTAACGGTAAACCTTGGAATATTAGACATCGTTTTAATAAGTTCAATTAATAGTTTAAAGGGTCAAATGGACCCCGATAATGGAATTGATTATATATTTGTACTCAGTGAGTTATGCGCAACATATAAATGTAATTTAATTGGGGTTTGGTTATGTGACCATAAACCCTATATATAGGCCTGGCCTGCGTATTGCGTATGCGAATAGGGTATCAGGTTCCTAACCGGATTGCCCTAAGATGTGAGGAATGAAGCATTTAGCCTAATTTGATATATTTTTCTGCTTATTGAATAGAGTTGGATCGTTTGACAATGAAACCAAAGGACAAAGCGGTTATTGAGTGGCTGTGCTAACTTTGTAACAAGGTAAGTGTTTATATCCATTTCTTTGGAGGCACCTGGCCTCGTGGATTTTCTACCACGTATTCCTTACGTGTGTAGCTGCCGATAGGCGTACTCATTACGCCTTAGCTTTGGATTTACATTCTATATTATATGTTTTGTCCTGTTATTGGTATTGCATTGAGAATCTGAGTATTGTACTTTGGCTTTGAGTTGGCATCTACTTCCCGGCTGTCGATGAGAGTCCCGCGCCGGTGAAGGGTTATTATTGCATCACATTGCATTCATATGCATTATATGTCATTCATATGCATTACATTGCATATCATATTGGGTGCAGGAGTATTCTGCCCCAGGAGCAGGAGGATTCCGCTCCATTGTATCATATTGAGGGTAGGAGGATTCCGCCCCGAGGGTAGGAGGATTCCGCTCTTATGTCAGATATTGAGTGCAGGAGTATTCCGCCTCCGGTTTACATTATATCGGGTGCAGGAGTATTCCGCCCCAGGAGAGTGCAGGAGTATTCCGCCTCTGGTTTATATTATATCGGGTGCAGGAGTATTCCGCCCCAGGAGCAGGAGTATTCCGCCCCAGGAGCAGGAGTATTCCGCTCCAGTTGGTTATCAGATTGGATTCCCCTCGAATGCAGGAGTATTCCGCTTCGGGATGGGATTACGGGCACATGTGACCCTTTGCATCATTTCATTTCATCTCATTTCATACCATTGTGTAGACTTGTGGTACATAACTACTGTTCTGCTTATACGTGCATTGCTTATTTGTCTATATATTTCGGCTCGTATTCTGGGTTGCGGGGATCAGGTTGCACACCGCAACGGTATAAATATATGGACCGGGTTGCACGTCGCAGCGGTATAAATATATGGATCGGGTTGCACGTTGCAGCAGTATGAATATATGGATCGGGTTGCACGCCGCAACATGATGTATTTCTGATTGTTGATGTGTTCGGGATACCTATATGTTCTGGCTGTCTTACGTTCCTGGTTGTTGAATAGATGGACACCATTTATTGGTTATCATTTCAGTTGTATTTTGCTCCCTTCATGAGGTATTTGTCTTCTTTTGTACTCTTAGATGTCTAGTCTGTATAGCCCTAAACCTAGTATGTTGGGTAGTCAGCTGTAATTTCTTTTGTACAGCTTAGAGGTATCAGTATGTCTGTGTTTTTATTTTAAGTGTTGTCCTTATTTGTAAATTGTTATATTTATTTTCCTGATTTAATTGGTAAGGGTTCGCCTGACGGGTCTAGGGGAGGATGTCGGGTGCCCGCATGGCCTAACCGGATTTCGGATCGTGTCAGTTGGTATTAGAGCCCGGTTTAGAGTTTATCCAGACTAAGACAGAGTGTAGTAGAGTCTCGCTGATGGGTACGTAGACGCCCGTACTCATCTACGAGAGGCTATGATGGCATTTAGGAAGTTTCACTTCCTTCTTTTCTGATCGTGCGTCGGTCAAGGATTCAAAAGTATTTTCGTTAATTTGTTCTGGTTGTCTTACGTTCCTGGTTGTTGAATAGCTTGCGATTCCATACGTGTTTCTAGTTATTATCTGGCTCTGTCTTTTCATAATTTAAATAAGAGGAATCTGGTTTATTTGTTTCTTTTCTCCCTGGCTAGCTATCCTATTCTTTGAGGTGGCTAATCTGCCCCACTTATTGAGTCCTTTTGACTCACCCTTGTTTGTTGTTTGTTTCTTGTCTATCTATTTCGTTTCGGTAGGTTCGCTCTACGATTGAGTTCGCCACGTTGTGAAGGAGCAAAGACGAATTCAGCTGTCAGGGTGAGCCAGCTTTCATTCCGGATGGCCACCAGTTTATTGGTTATCATTTCAGTTGTATTTTGCTCCCTTCAGGAGGTATTTGTCTTCTTTTGTACTCTTAGATGTCTAGTCTGGATAGCCCTAAACCTAGTATGTTGGGTAGTCAGCTGTAATTTCTTTTTTACAACTTAGAGGTATCAGTATGTCTGTGTTTTTATTTTAAGTGTTGTCCTTATTTGTAAATTGTTATATTTATTTTCCTGATTTAATTGGTAAGGGTTCGCCCGACGGGTCTAGGGGAGGATGTCGGGTGCCCGCACGGCCTAACCAGATTTCGGATCGTGTCAATCAAGTTTTATCAATTTTCCCAACAAGAAAAACTACTCTAGTATGGAATAATATTAAACATAAAAGATGAAATGACAACAATAATACAATATCTTAAAAGAGAAACACTCGCACAACTTAGAAAACAATTACTGCTATACTAAGGAATAGAATAATTTTTGGTAGAATATTTCTACTACTCTCCACTTTCAATTCTCTCCCATTCGCCCTTTTGCATCTGCCAGAGTCTTATATATAGGAAATGTCAAGATATAAAGTAGTAGGAATCTTTCCTTTTGCAATAACAATTTGGTGATGACATGGCAAGAAAGACCAATGTTCTCTTTCCACAACTTTTATTGAACTTGTTGATGATATGTTAAAAAGACCATTTTGTGTGTAGGAATCTTTTTCTCTTTAAAGCCAATTTGGTGATTTGGCTCACGTATTTTCAAGAAATCCTTTCATGTCTTCTTTTCTTTTGTTTTTTCTATTTTTTTTTTCCTTTCTTTCTTTATTTTCATTATAACACAAAATATAGGAATTTTGTCAATAACTTCCACATATGCTGCAGTAAATGTCAACATAAAGTACTTAAAATATTGGATATTTTTACACTTATTAAATTCCTCCATACTTGAATTTTTGTTTGTCCTCAATGTAAGAATAATTTTTTTTCTAACACATATTCTTCTAATTCAAATAATATCTCTAATAGAGTTAATTGAATAATTTTATTTGAGTGTATCTTATTCATACCTTGCAATTAATTTTTGCGCTGCTCAACAAAATTAGATCTTCCTTGTCCCGCTCTGCTTTATCAATTGATTGGTTTATTTTCACAATTTTTCTGCATCAAATATTCTTTTCCATAAGCTTGCTCTTTATGTCAATCTTCACTGATAGATACAATACTATATATTGAAATCTGATTAGGATTTTTTCAGGCTTGTAATTTGGCTTCAGACTGATAGGTAAAGAATTTATTTGTAGTGACTATTTCTTTTCCGACTCCGATGTAAGCATTTATTGATTTATTTTTCTTTCTTTTTTTTTTTTTTTTTGCTACATCCAACTTTTTCAAAATTAAACACAGAGAAATCAGGCACACCATTTTTTTTAATTCTTTTTTTTTTTTTCTAGTGTATTCTTGTTTGACCCTTGAACAATAATTTTGCTCCGAAAAAGGAAATATTTTCCACAAGGGAAATATCTTAATTTTTTAAAAAATTGGTATATGACATTGTATTCAATAGAAGGTTCAACTAAAAATGGGTATTGAAAGGTATTTTCACCTAGTTTAGAAATTCAAAAATGGTTGAGATAGGGTCTAAGAAAGCCTAATCTTTTTTTTTTTTATTATCACTATTGTCTGAAATTTTGCTTTGACAGACATTTGGAGCAAGTTCTAGATTGAAATTTTTATATTACCTATAGTAATAACAGAACTTCTCAATTGACTAGCTCACAAGATTTGGTGATCTTTATTTTTTTTGTTTCACAGCTTCAAAATCATTCGCTTGTATTAAGAAATATCAGAAAAAATTAAAAAAACTAACAAAAATTATGAGATGTTATTTGAATTTTGTGTCCTTTTTTTCTTTTTTCTTTTTTTTACTGATCAAATTATTTTTCTCCGTGTAGAAACTTGACATGTCAAAGTTCCTTATCCTGATTTTGCTTTTTACGCTGAAGTACTTCTTTGCCACCTTGGTTTTGGCATGATGTCATGAACATTTTTGTTTTCTCCTTTTTTTTAAAAAAAAAACTAAATATTTGTACAGTTTGGTCTTCCTTGTATATTTTCTTCACACTAAAACAATGATTATTGTGCTCAAGCCCATGTTAGAACGTGAATAAATATAGCGAGTAAAACTATTAAAATAAAATACACTAGTATGGAAAAATTAGAGATAATATAAACAAGAAATAATAAAATATATTAATACTACGCAACTCCCTCACACTTAAATAATTCAGTCTCTTGAATGAATTTGGTGTGAACAATACTAACCTGAATCGGACTCAAAAGTCTCCGAATCTGCCACTCCCTTGCCCTTACCTTCATATTCCTTCTGCCTCTTTGACGGGCTTTCTTGCATGCCATCTCGAATTTGCAACCGATGATTATTATGAATAGGTGGAAGCACTTGATTCCAAATAGCATCTGAACCAATACTTACATGTGTGTAAGTATTATTGAATTCTGCAGTGGATTTGCCGAGAAATAATTTTTTTTTTAAATGACGGTATTATTGAAAAAGAGGTGTTAGAGTTAGTGGCCCCCTGTAGGATTGGTATTGGGTGTGAATTTACAAGTGGTGGTTTAGGGGATGTATTAAGATCAGACATTGTAACAAATTTAGGCTTTGGCCCTTGATTCTGATCCTGAAAAAAAAAAAAGGAAAATAAAAATATGAGTGATCAAAAATCTGCAATTTCAATGCAATGTCCTTAATCATGTTTGCACAATCACACAACATAGTAGTATTATAGATTTCTATTTGCATTTGTATATTCATCATTTCCCTTTTCTTTTCTCTTATCTCGCGCAAACTTTCCGCTATTTTCCTCTGATCTTTGCTTATTTCTCCTAGCAATACATTCAAATTCTTTAAACGATATTCACTTTTATTAGTAGGTGCTCTCTCTACGCCCCTTTTTGGTCCCACAGTTGCCTCCATATAACTCCAAATTGATCTGTTAATAGTGGAGTGATATTCATATGCAACAATGTCAAATCCAATTCTTATCCCGGCTAATATGCACAACTTAGTAATCGTGGATGGAAATCAAAAACTAAATATGATATTTTCGGTGCGACACTCCTTCATACCCTCACAAATGACCCTACCCACATTAATAGGCATCTCAAGATAAATTGCATACAATTACACCAGTCTTTTCGTGAATATCTCTGTGCCATGAGAAGTGGGCATTTGTCTAATATGAATGAACATCATTACAGGCCTGTGCGTGAAGCTAAGATTCTACTTTGTGAAGGAACTCAAATGCTGAAAAAGTATTTTATTAATAGAACTATAGAGAGAAAATTAGAGTTTTTGCTCTATCACTCATAAACTCTTAAACTCACCACAAAAATAATGGGTAGTAACACCTCTATTTATAAGTAGTAAACAAAGCCTACATTGGCTAGAACTAAAAATCTATTTCAATATGGTTTAACCAAAACCCAACTAGACAGTAATCAAATAAACTACCAAATACCCAATCCTAAACCATTTGGGAATACTAATCTTGGTTTAATTCCTACATAATCTCCGTTAAACCAAGATCTTCAAACTTGACCATGCCCAACATTTTCTTCAACTTTATGTAAAACTCCAATTTTAGTGGCTTTATGAAAATATTAGCAACTTGTTCTTCAGACTTGCAATAATCAACGACAATCTCCTTTTTTTTTTTTTGGACCCAATCATGAATGAAATAGGCTGTAATGTCAATGTGCTTACTATGCTGATGAAAAACTGGATTCTTTGTCAACTCAATTGCAGACTTGCTATCACCAAATATTATTGTAGGACCATCTTGCTTATGCTGAAGAAATTCAAGCAGTCTTCTTAACCATAATGCTTGTGTTGCACTACTTCTTGTCGCTATGTACTCGGCTTCCACTGTTGACAACGCAACGACTTGTTGCTTCTTCGAAGACCAAGAAAATACACCAGAACCCAAATAAAATGCATTGCCAGAAGTGATTTTTCTTTCTACCATATCGCCAGCCTAATCACTATCCGTAAATCAAACAAGAATACTATCATTAGTCTTTGAATAAAATATATCATTAGATTGCGTACCTTTAATGTATCTTAAAATTCTCTTAGCTGCTTGCAAGTGGGATTGACGCGGAGACTCCATAAATCTGCTAATTAATCCAACTCCATAAGTAATATCAGGCCTTGTAGAAGTCAAGTACCTTAGACTCCATATCAATTTTCTAAAATACTTAGCATTAACAAAATCACCAGTCCCATCTTTAGTCAACTTCAATTTTTCTTCCACAGGGGTCAAAATTGGCTTGGACTTATCCATATTAAATCTCTTCAAACTATCACCGGTATATTTTTTTCTGAGAAATAAATATCCCACTATCCAATTGAGAAACCTCAATGCCAAGAAAATAAGACATTAACCCCAAATCAGTTATCTCAAAATGACTAATCATGGCCTCCATAAACAAGAAAATTAAATTGGGATTATTACTAGTAAAAATTAAATCATCCACATTTAAGCACACAATGAGAATATCTCCACCAAGATTGAACTTAATATATAAAGTATACTCATAGGGACATCTCTGAAACCCATGTCCAAGAAAATAGGAATCAATACGAGTGTACCAAGCTCTAGGAGCTTATTTCAACCCATATAATACATTCCTCAGCTTATTAACTTTATTTTCTTGACCCCTTTTGACATAAGCGGTTGGTTGCTCAACATATACCTCTTCTTCAAGAACACCATTCAAGAAAGCAGATTTCACATCCATTTGGTAAATTTTTCAATTGTTATTAGAAGCAAGATAAATAATCATATGAACAGTATCAATTCTGGCAACAGGCGAAGATACCTCACAATAAGAAATACCGGGTTTTTGCTTGTATTCTTTAACAATCAATCTTGCTTTATAGCGATCAACTTCTCCAGTTGGTTTGTACTTGGTCTTGTACACCCACTTTACTCCAATTGGCCTTTTTGTAGGTGGTAACTCAGTCAATTCTCAAGTTTTAATTTTCTCAATGGCATGGATTTCTTCATTCATTGTACGAACCCAACGATCATCTTTCACAGCTTCTTCAAACACAACTAGATCACAATCAGCAAATAATGCAAAATTCACAATATCTTCATCAGACAAATCATTATCATTGCCAACAACAAAATCTTCCAAAGTGGCTGGTAATTGATGTTGTCTTTTTGGGCCGCTGGATGTATCAGTTTGAGCAGGATTTACTACTTGCTCCTCTTGAGATCTACAAGAAGATCCTTCTTCCATAATTGAAAGCATTAATCCAGATCTAGATAATTCAAGCTCCTTTTTTGACCAATCCCAAAAATTCTGCTCATCAAAAGTAACATCTCTGCTAATAATCACTTTTCCCGTAGTTGAATTAAACAACTTGTAGCCTTTTGTCACATGACTGTAACCAATAAAAATACACTTTTCTGCTTTATCATCCAATTTCTTTCTCAAATTATCAGGAACATGAGCATAAGCAAGACAACCAAATACTTTTAGATGAAAAATATTTGGTTTCTTACCAGTCCAAGCCTCTTGTGGATTTTCCAAAAATTAGCCCGAGTAGGACACCTACTTAAAACATAAATTGCACAGGAAACATCTTCTGCCCAAAAAACCTTTAGAAATATTTTTGGAGTGCATCATAGATCTTACCATGTCCATCGTTGTTCTATTTTTCCTCTCAGCCACACCATTTTGTTGAGGGTTATATATGGTTGTTAATTGATGTTTAATACCATATTTATTCAAGTAATCATCACAAACAAGATATTTAGTGCCTTTGTCAGTTCTCAGTATTTTTATAGAATAACCACTTTGTTTCTCCACATAAACTTTAAAACACTTGAATATATCACATGCATCAAATTTATTTTTCAAGAAATATACCCAAGTTTTTTGGCTGAAATCATCAATGAAAGTAATAAAATACTTACTACCTCCATTTGAAGGAACTTCAACTAAGCACATATCTGAATGAATCAAGTCCGATGGTGTATTTGCCCTCCAAGCCTTACCTTTTTGAAAAGTTTCTCTATACTTCTTTCCCATAATACATGACTCACATTGTTTGTCTGGAAATAGAAGGCAAACCATCAACCAAATTCTTCCTTACAAGAAATTTCAAACTTTCAAAATTTAGATGACCAAGACATAGATGCCACAACCAAGTATCATCAAAGTTCACAGAACTAAAGTAAGGTAAATCACCACAATTTAGATGAACATGCCACAAGCGACTCTAGTTCATATTTACCTTTGCAATTAGTCCTACTTTATCATCAGTAATTGTACATATGACATACTTAAAGCGCAAATCGTTTCCCTTTTCTGATAGTTACCCCAAACTCAATGAATTATGATGAAGACTCGGCACATAATGCACATCGGATATAAAATTAGAAGACCCATCATTCACAGTGATACAAAATTTTCCTTTTCCAAGAACATAAACTTTTGCATTATTTCTGAATATCGCTGAATTTTTATAAGATTCATCCAAGTCAACAAATAAATCTTTATTTCCACACATGTGATAGCTACAACCAGAATCAATAAACCAATCATTCGCTTTATTTTCTTCAAATTTAGAACTTGAAAATAATAAAATTTTGTGATTATTACCATTATTTTCAGCTATCTTTGCATGTGCCTCCTTATTTTCATATTTATTGGACCAACATTCACTTTGATAATGTCCAAATTTTTTATAATTAAAGCACTAAACTCTTGATTTATCACGCATTTGAAAATTTTGATTGCTCTGTTGTTCATTCCTATGATAATTATTATTTCTTTGTTGATAAGAAGAATTGCCTCTACCACGACCTCGATAGTTACCTCTACCTATGAAGTTTTGCCCTCTTTTATTTATTTCAATTTGATTTGGTGTCATTTCTTTTGCTTTGGGTTGGACAACCTTTGCTTGTAATGCCTCTTCTACTGTTTCTGTTTTATTTTGATTAAGTAACATCTCGTATACCACCAATTCACCCTCTAAATCATGAAGTTTGAGAGTGGTAAGATTTTTGGTTGCTTCAAGAACCATCTTTTAGGTGTGAAAATTTGTATTTAAAGATCACAATATTTTTTCAACAACATCAACTTCTTCTAATGCTTGTCCATTAATTTTCATGCTATTGATAATATGAATTCTAGTAAAGAATTCTTTGACAGACTCTGTTGGCTTCATCTGTGCCAACTCATAGTGTCTCCTAAATTCTTGCAATTTGACTCTGTTTACATCTGCAGAAACTCGATAAGAATTCTTCAATATTGTCCATGCCTCTTCTGCCGATTTTACATGTAAAAATTTTGCTATATACATGCAATTCAACCTTACTATTGAGAAAATAGTTTGTCTTGTAATCCAACTTCCCATTCTTCTCTAATTTATTAGTTTCATCACCTGCCAGTGTTGTGCCTTCTAGAGGTTCCACAAACCCTTCACCAATAATTGACTATAATTCACTAGTATTGAAAAATTCTCCATCATTACAGACCATGTTTCAAAACTACTTTTGTCATCAAACTTAAAAACATTACAATCATATATAATATTTGAAGCCGTCATATAATTTATATATATATATATATATATATATATATGGCCTCACACAAGTATGATATCACACAGGCTCTGATACCAATTTGAATGAACTCAAATACTGAAAAATTATTTTATTAATGAATCTACAGAGAGAAAGTTGGAGCCTTTGCTCTATCACTCATAAACTCTTAAACTCACGATAAGAATAACGGATAGCAACACCTCTATTTATAAGTAGCAAACAAAGCCTACATTGACTAGAACTAAAAACCTATTCCAATATGGTTTAACCAAAACTCAACTAGACATTAATTAAATAAACTATCAAATACTCAATCCTAAACTATTTAGGAATATTAATCTTGGTTTAATTCCTACACTTTGCAATTTATTTTTGGCATGGCGGCGTGTGTTGCTCCAATGCGTTCCCAGTGGACATAAAACTTTTTCGAGCATTTCTATTTGTGGGATTAAAAATTAACCTTTGTGTCTCTGTAGCATCGACTGATAATAAGCCATAAAGTTCATTGATGATTTTAGAGTCAGAGAATATTCTTCTACCTATCATAATAGAATAAGATTCAAGCACATTCATATTAGCATAGAATTGGTGCTCAAATTCTAAGACATATGCGCCAGGATACTTCGCAAATACTTGCCACTTATGTGTATTTATGAGCGTAGCAATTGGAGTATCATATTCACTATCTCCAGCACGAAAATCTATTCCCTTTTCCTCTATAATTTTCCTATTATAATTGACATGGAACCACTCAAGTGATGAATTGTGAGTGACTTCTTTTTGGAACATTTCAATTAGGAGTCATTGAAAAGAGAAAAAAATAACTAACCAAGAGAGTTGTGCTAAAAAGTGAAAATGAAAGAAAGTATTGATAACTGTGTGAGCGATTTAGACAGTCAAATGCAGTTACTAATATTGAAAAAGAGTGAAGTTCATCAGTTTTATAGAAGTAAAAAGCTTCTAAAGATAGAAATAACAAAAAGTGGGAAGTACAGTACATGATATGGCGTAAAGTTTTATTTTAGTGACTGCAACACGATATGTCAGGAATTTGTGATTACATCCCTTTTTTCTATAAATATTGCAAGCTTTTTGTTGATGTATATCATCTATCCCAGCAACATTCTTTACAATATCACTTTTTCTTTTATACTGATATATATATATATATATATATATATATATATATATATATATATATATATCACTATTTTCACACAACTCTAGGCCAACTTTGCTGTCTTCCTTTATTATTATTTTTTTGGGGCTGTTTTCATATTTTTGTATTCTTTTTCCTTCTCTGCACAACATCACCCTCCATATTTTGACCATGCAAACTATGTACTTCTTTATTATATTAGAAATATAGTTAAGGAAAATATCATACTTACTTTCTATTTTTTTATTCTCTTTTTTTAATAAATTTATACAAAATTATTTCGTACACACTTACACAAATATATAAATAATATTTGATATATATATATATATATATATATATATATATATATATATATATATTTTAAAAAAAATAGCTTTCAAACTTACAATTACAGAAGAAAGCTTGAAACAAATTGTGACTACACATATTCTATATGTACTAGACTGGACTATTTTAATACTTGACAGTGATGGGGTCTTGGTTATAAATATAAACCAAAAAATTTACCATGCTCCTGTTTAGGTGACACTGGTTTTGTAGAGGCCTTCATGAGTTGTTCTCGTTGTAGAGTAACATGGATATTAACCAGATTAATTGGTTAAATATTTAATTATTAGACTCTATGTTAGACTTATGAGGCTCCATTGTTTCACCCTTAATGGCTAAGGGTAAAAAACTAGTAGTTCTTAGTTTATTGTCGCCAGATCGAGATATTGACCATGAATACAATAAGTCAATCAAAGTTACTGAAGGTTGTTTTTAAACATGTCCACCAAAATACAACTTCAACCTGTGACCATTTACTTTGAACTTCTCTTCCCCAGTGCTCTGTTGAATTTCAATTGCTCCGTAAGGAGTAACATTCGTGACTTTGTATGGACCTGTCCATCTGGATTTTAATTTTCCTAGAAATAATCTGAGTCTGCTATTATAAAGAAGCACATGGTCTCCTATTTTTAAATTCTTTTGTCGGATTAAATTTTCATGCCATTTTTTTAATTTTTTCTTTGAAAATTCTCGCATTCTCATAGGCTTCCAACCTCAATTCTTCCGATTCATTAATTTAAAAAAATCTATTTTTACCAGCTGAGGTTAAATCAAAATTCAATGCTTTCAATGACCAAAAAGCTTTGTGTTCTAATTCAACAGACAAATGACAAGCTTTTCCAAAGATTAAAATTTATATGGATACGTACTGATTGGCGTTTTAAATGTTGTAAGCCCATAATGCATCATCTAATTTGAAAATCCAATCTTTTCTGAAAATTTCAACTTTTTTTTCAAATATTCTTTTTAACTCACTGTTTGAAACTTCAACTTGACCTTGAGTTTTAGCATGGTACGGTGTGCCCATCTTATGAGTGATACCATATTTTGACAGTAAAGCTGAAAATTGCTTATTCATGAAATGAGTTCCTTGGTAACTAATGATGACTCTTATTGTGCCAAATCTAGTAAAAACAAAATTCTAAAAAAATTGCACACAGTTCGAGCATCATTAGTTTTCGTGGGAATAGCTTCCACCCATCTAGAGACATAATCTACAACAACAAGAATGTACTCGAAAGAATTAGTGTGGAAAAAGGACCCATGAAGTCTACCCCCCAAACATCAAATATTTCGCATACCTGTATTGACTGGAATGGTATCTTATCTCTCTTTGTAATAGTACCTGTTATTTGACATTTATCACATTGTGTAACATATGATCGGGTAGCTTTAAAGAGTGTTGGCCAGAAGAATCCGGCTTCTAACACTTTAAATGATGTGCGGTTGGCAGCATAGTGTCCTCCAACTGCTCCATCATGGCAGTGATGTAAAATGTTGCTTATCTCTTCTTCAGGGAAACATATTCTTATGATGTTATCTGCACAAATTTTAAATAAGTAACGATCATTCCACAAGTAATACTTAGCTTCTGCTATAAGCTTCTTTCTTTGCTGGTAGGAGAAATCCTGCGGGTTCCATCTTCTAACTAAGTAATTTGTAATGTCTGCAAACCATGGTGGTTTTAGTCACAATTGACTAGATAGAAAAAATATGTTCATCGAAAAATTATTCATTTATGTCACGAAACTCAAAAGGAGGATTTTCTAATCGAGACAAATGATCGGCTACCTAATTTTCCGTCCTTTTTTTATCTTTTATTTCAAGGTCAAATTCATGAAGCAGTAAAATCCATCTTAACAATCTTGGTCTAGCATCTTTCTTTGCTAAGAGATATTTTAAGGCTGCATGATCGGTAAAAACAGTGACCTTGGTGTCACGACCCAATTTTCGGGGCCGTGATGGCACCTAAGTATTACATCCTTAGGCGAACCACGAATAATAAAACTGACTCATAATGATAATTTAGATAGACATATTTCAATAAAATGTAGGTGTAAACATCCACCCGAAATACAGTGTCAATAGAGCATCTACGAAATCTGACAACCGATATATATATATATATATAATACAAGATGTAGGAAGCGTCTAAGCACTAAGGTGGATCAGACGGTATGCCACCGCGAACCATGCGGTTGGCTCACCTCAAGCAAAAATAGTCACAGCCTCGAACGGATCGGATAAGTCCAGCTGTCTGACTAGTAGAAGGATCTGCACATTTAAAACAGTAAGTTATGAGCCAAAGCCCAGTAAGATCATCGACAGGCCCGCTAAATTACCCTTTCGGGACAAGTCTTTGATAATGCATAAGCAGAAAACGGAAGTACAATCCACACCTTTACAGTAACCCATAAACATTACATACGATAATATAATTATACAACAACACAAGCAATAATACGCGAATACATAACATAGTCAATAATATAAAGATACATAATATAGGCAGCATATACAATATTATATTGATACTATGGCATAAACAGTAATAAATTAACACACAGCATGGCGATGATATATCTCGCACACCACATAGGTAATGATATACCTAGCACATAGCATAAGCACACACCCTGTGCGGCTTTATTTATAGGTTATAACACGCCACAGGCCTCTGTCCCTATAAACAACTTTACTTATAGGTCATAACGCACCACAAGCCTCTGTCCCTATAAGTCTCCACATCTAGGTCATAACGCACCACCGGCCTCTGTCCCTAGATGGAATTTCGCTTCTAGGTCATAACGCACCACCGGCCTCTGTCCCTAGAGCATATCAATAACACACCGGCACACAACATCGACTATACACGAGTCACGTTTGTGCTTCACCTTTTTGTATAAATATAACGAGTAGTACATAATACTATCTACTAGACAATGCTAGTCAATTAAGTACTCGACATCTTACTTAGCAAGATCAAATCTTATCCGCAAGCAAAATAGAGGTCAAGTCTCACTTACCTCAAAATCGGCTCAAGTGGCTAAGGAACGACCTCCTTTCCCAAACGATGTGCCTCCGAAAGACTCCTCTCTGAGCCAAAGAAATAGTGTCGCACTCGTAAGCATGTGAGAAAATGATTCTAAGCCCTTACGCAATTTAAGAGGCAATTTACCAAAATACCCTCGGGTCGGACGTACCCAAAACCCGTAAAATTTATGTTTCCGCACTCCCCATACTCCCACGAGTCCAAAAGTACCATTATTGTACATACCCGAGTCCAACTCGGTCATTTTTCCCATTTCACAAATCTAGGGTTCAAACCCTCTTTCCAAGGATCGTCACTTTGATCCTCGGATTAAAGCGTTAAAAATGGGTAAGAATAGTTACCTTGTGTTTAGGAATGATTTTGGTACTTCAAATTCCCCTTGGAATCACTTTTAGAAGCTCAAAACATGAAAATAAAAATGAATGCCCGCCCTAGAATATATAGCAGCCCGCAGCTTTAAAGAGTTGTACCACATGCTGTCCAAATTGTACCTCACTGGACAGCTTTCGGTAAAATACACCTAACTTTTCTTACAAATGTCCAAATGATACAAAATTGGTGGCATTAGAACCACAACTCAAAGAGCTACAACTTTCATGTTTTGACTTTTTTCTAATTCCTTATGGATTGATCTGAAAAATTGATTTCTTTCCGGCTGAAAAGTAAAAAAACAGATTTCAGCAGCTTTTTGGCTTCGCACCAGGTCAGCCACTGTTTTTGGGTCCAAACGGGACCCTACGAAGCTCGGAATGACCCTAAATTTTGTACGCAAGTCATACAAGACTTGTGTGATATGCTCGTCAAGACAGAACTCAATTCGGATCTCTAGAACTCAAAAAGTAGGTCCCACGGGAAAGGGTCAAATTTCGACTTTCGCCAAAATAGAGAATTTTAATCAAACGACCCCGGAATCCAAATTCGAAAGTTGCTACAAGTCACAAATGACGATACGAACCTAACGAAACCCTCAGATCTCTCATCGGAGTTCATTTACTCAAATCGAGCTCGAAAACCTCTTTTAACCTTTTTAAACTTCCGCAACGGAGACTTTATCAAAAGTCCTATCAAACGAGGTCCGTTTTCACTTCTGAAGGTTGCTACAGGTCATAAATTACCATACGAACCTAACGCAACTTTCAGATTTCACATCAGAGCTCATTTGCTCAAATCGAGCTCCGGAACCTCTTTTAGCCTTAACGAATATCCGAAACGGATGTCTTTCTCCGATACCTATCTAACAAAGTTCGTTTTAGCTAAAAAATTTCAGGCATGTCATAATGGACCTTACGGAGCTTTTGGGATTGTCGATACGCAAATCGAGGTCCCGATTCCCGAAACGACTATTTTGAGGTCGTTACACTTGGTTCCTATTAAATAAGAGCGAAATTTATCAAATACAAATACTACTGCCAGTAATTCTTTTTCTGTTGTGGCATAATTTAACTGAGCCTCATTCAATATTTTACTGGCATAGCAAATGGGACGAAAAATCTTTTCCTTTCTTTGACCCAACACAGTCCCTACTGTTGTATCGCTAGCATCACACATGAGTTTAAAAGGCTGCTTCTAATCAGGAGAAACTACTACATGTGAGTTGACAATTTCTTTTTAAGTGTGTCAAAAGCTCTCAAACATTCACCTGAAAATTCAAACTTGGTGTCTTTCAAAAGATTAGTCAAAGATTTTGAAATCTTAGAAAAATCTTTTATGAACCTTCTGTAAAAACCTGCATGACCTAAGAAACTTCTAATGCCTTTAACAGTTGTAGGATGGGGTAATCCTGCTATTAGATCAATTGTAGCTTTATCAACTTCGATGCCTTTAGAAGTCATTTAATGTCGTAAAATAATTCCCTCCTCTGACCATAAAATGACATTTTTTCCAATTCAAGATCAAGTGAGTTTCTTCACCTCTCTTAAGAACTAATATCATAAAGACAATCATCAAATGTTTTCCAAAAAGTGTGAAGTCATCCATGAAAATTTCAAGAAATTTTTCTGTCATGTCAGAGAAAATTGTGGACATGCAACACTGACAAGATCATTGCATAGACTAAATGGCATCCTCTTATAAGCATATGTTCCCTATGGACATGTAAAAATTGTCTTATCGGGGTCTTCTGGTGCGATTGGTATTTGGTTATATCCTAAATAACCATCAAAGAAAGCAATAAAAACATGCCCAGCTGCTCTCTCCAGCATCTGATCAATAAAGGGTAAGGGAAAATGATCTTTTCTAATAGAGTCATTGAGACGTCTGCAGTCAATACAGACTCTCCATCCTATTACTGTTTGGGTAGGTATGAGTCAATTATTTTCATGTTTTACAACTGTCATACCCCCTTTCTTTGATACTACCAGAACAGGACTTACGCATGGGCTGTCAAAGATTAGGTAGATTATACCTACTGCCAGATGTTTGATAATTTTCTTTCTCACCGCTTCATGCATTGTTGGATTCAATCTCCTTTAAGATTGAACTATTGGCATTTAGGTATCCTCCATGAGGATTCTATGCATGCAAATAGCTGGACTGATACCTTTAATGTCTGCTATAGTCCACCCAAGGCTTCTTTGTGTATTCTGAGTACCTCAATCGATTTATTTTCCTTTTTTGTAGTCAAAGAAGATGAAATAATTACTGGAAATAATCCTTGCTCAAGATAGACATATTTTAAATGAGGGGAAAGAGGTTTGAGTTCAATTTTTAGTTGAACTTCATCTGGTTGCATCTCCTTATTTTCATAATCTTTTACCAGTATCTTGCTTCACTCTTCATAGTAGGGCCATCATCATGTGTTGTTCCTGATTTGACTATACATCTTTCCATTGAGTCAGCGATCAATTGATCATCTTTGTATTCATCTGCAAGATCACTAAGAACATCAATTTGCAAGCAATGAGATGATGTCTCATGTCATGTGAATCTAAGCAAGCATATAAACAATGACTCTTTCGTCATCCACTCTCAAAATCAATTGACCTTGGTGAACATCTATAATAGCTCTACATGTGGCAAAAAATGGTCTACCCAAAATTATTAGTTCATCAGTGCATTCTTTCATTTCAAGTACTATGAAATCTATTGGGAAAATAAACTTATCCACTCTTACAAGAACATTTTCAATGATCCCTTTAGGTTTTTTAGCACTTTGATCCGCAAACTGCAAAGAAACGGCAACATTTTTCATTTCTCCAATATTTAACTTTTGAATAATAGAAAATGGCATCAGATTTATTGAAGCTCCTGAATCACAAAGTACTTTTTCAAAATATACTCCTCCCAGAGTACAAGAAATTAATTGTAAAACTTCCTGGATCACCTAGTTTTTGTGGTAGCTTATTTTGAAGTATAACACTACATTTTTCAGTAAGCATTACCCCAGAAACTTCTTCCAACTTTCTTTTGCTTGACAAAATATCCTTCAAATTTTTTTCATAAGAAGGCATCTGAATCAAAGCATCAGTGAAATGAATATTGATGTGAATTTTCTTTAAAATTTCCCCAAAAAATTGGAAATTGACCGTCAAGCTTTTTCTCTTTTCATTTTTTGTGGAAAAGGAATTGTTACCGGCGGATAAATTATTTTTTCAACATTTTTCTCAGGCTTTTTCTTTAATATCGTGTCTCATTTTTCAAAGGGTGTCACGACATCCTTATTCTTACTCTCTTGCAAGTCAGGATGAGTCTTCTATTGTCTACTAGTGTATGAGTCATCAAGATTCTTACCTGATCTCATGGAAATTATCATAATTTGCTCTTTTGCATACATCTCAGTGTTACTAGGTAATGTTCATTGGATTCTTCATGAGATTAAAGTAGCTAACTGACCTACCTGAACTTTCAGATATTTCAATGTAGCATTTTCACTCTCTATTTTTTCATCAGTTGCCTTAATGTACTTATACATTAAATCCTCTAGATTGGGTGCTTATTGCGGTTTTCTAGGTTGGTATGGATTGTAATTATGTTGTATCCTATTTTGACCTAGAAAACCTGGTGGTACCTGCACTTGTTGATTTTGAAAACTTGGGGCATTTTCGGCTCCATTTGGGTTGCTCCATTGAAATCCAGGATGCTTTTGAACCATTGGACTGACAAAAGGGTAGGATTTGTATCCAATTTGATTCACTTGTTCCTCAATTTGATTTGTAGCTTGACATTAATGATTTTGATGCCCCTTAGTCACGGACGATTTTCTCACCTACATGGTATACGACCAAATATATCACAATCGCCAGATGAAATAGATGGTAGAGAATTCACCTAAAAAGTATCAAACTTTTGAGTTAAATCAGCAATCTGTTTTGACAAAGTAGACAAAACTTCAGATTGATTTATGACTACTTTTTTTAAACATCACTTAATCAGATGGCCACTGCACCGCATTTTCATTCAATAATTGTAAAGCCTCGGCTGTAGTTTTTCCCATTAAAGATCCTTCATATGCTGCATCTATAACATTTCTCGTAGAAGGCATTAAGCCATGATAAAAGATGTATAGCTGCATGTGCTCAGGGATGTCATAATGAGGACATTTTCTTAACATACTTTTCAATCTTTCCCAAGCTTGATATACTGATTCAGTATCAAGTTGTACAAAGTTAGTTATGTCCTGTCTCATCTTAGTAGCTTTGGCTGGAGAGACGTATTTACTAAGAAATTTCCAGGTCATCTGGTCCCAAGTGGTGATGGATCCTTTAGGTAAACTGCGTAGCCACATCTTCGCTTCTTCTTTTAAAGAGAAAGGAAACAAGCTAAGTTTAATTGAATCTGGTGAGACACCATTATACTTGGTTGTTTCTACCAGCTCCAGAAAATCAATCAAATGACTGTAAGGATCCTCATTGGCTTCACCATTAAAGACACAATTTTATTGAATAGCTTGGATCAAGCCAGTTCGGATCTCAAATTTGTTAGCTGCCACAGGTGGCTTTCTAACACTCGACTCACAGTCAAAATGATCAGGTTTTGCATAATCTCTTTAGATCATATTAGCTAGTCTGGAGGCTACTTCATCAAACTGGTCTTCTGGGATTGGTAGATTTATTGGTGGGTTTGGTGGAATGGGATGATTATTTTCTTCCATTATGAAAAAAGAATTTGAAATTTGTTCTTTTCTCTTTAACTGTAACAACCTTTCAATTTCTGGATCGTATTCAACTAACTCTTTTGAAGAATAGCGGGTCATGCACCATCCAAAATAAAGTAAAAATAAAAAAGGTGAAAAAAAACTTAAAACCAAATTAGTAATAAGATAATAATTATGAAGTAGGTGCCAAAAATTTGACGAAGCCAAAGTGTATAGAAATATATGCTCGTGTTAAGTCAAATTGTAATACAGTTTAAGATATCGTCCCATAAATATTAGAATATTTATGCTACAGAATTTTATACCTTTAGTTACTATTTCGGTAGATCATTAATAGTAAAAATGATTTGTTGCAAATGGAAAATAACTTAAATTCACAAAATGCTAAAAGTGTTATAGGTTATAATAATTAAATGAGTTGAGATTTTTGAATTCACTTGATAAGAAATTATAATTATATATATTTATTCTATTTTTTCAATTTTCAAAGGAATAATTCATTATTGCTAATATAATTATTATTTATTCCTCAATAGAATCGATGTATATTCGACCTCATGTGAGAAAATATAGTCATTCACTGAAGAGATGACAACTAAAGAACTTGTAGTATCTTGACCAAATTGTATCAATTGAGCAATAATCCTCTTTCGATTAGATTTTGCTAAATTAATAGTATAAATTAAATCGTTCTTCCGCCGCCTTGAGTATGCATGCCCACGCCTTATTAGTCTTTGTATTTTACCATAATTAAGACTGGATAAATTTTAGCTATAAATACCCTTCGTTACATTGTATTTTACATCATGTGATCCACATCGAATCCGGCTATCCTCGAGGAATAAGATTATTACTTTCTTGCTTATTACTTTTCTCTCAGTTTTACTTACTTTTCATACGTATTTACCGCATTACTCGTGAAAATCTAATAAATTTAATTATTTTAGCTAAATGACCAATTTAGGCCTAAACACATAGGATATAATAGATATACACCTCCCTCCTCCTTTCAAAATCTAGTTTGTATGCCAATTTTTTTCACCTTGTCACGCCCTAAAAATTCTTTACAAAGAGAGTTGTTTCATTTAAAGGTTGTGACCGGTGTTTTAAAAAGGTACAAAATATTTAGAGAGAACTGGGAGTCGCTACTTGACATGTTAAAGGTGTACTAAGTCTCCAAAATGTACCCCGGAACACCTTTGACTCATCCAATGGTCTGCGCTAGAGATTCGAGTAAGGTTCTCAGTTGACTCTCGGGAAGATATTAGACACCCTCAAATCCTGTGTCGAGCACAATTGTCGCATTTTTATTTATTAAAATATAGTTGTTATATCTTTGCCATTATTTAAAGTCATATTTGATTTCAAAGTGAACTTGTAAAAAATGGTTCATGTCTACTTGTTAACTTGTTCCAACTCCAAAAAAATATTTTTAATTACGTGGTATAGCTCAACAATTCATACTTGCTAATTGATTTGGAACATAACTATAAAACCAACTTTAAAGAGATTATTAAATTTTATTAAGCCTCAAATGAAAGTAGTGGACTACGTCGTCAAAATAGTTGAAACAGAGGTTGTTTGTTAAAGCAAAAGGTTCTCATACCCAACTAATTGGGCCAGATTTTACAAGTCCACTTCTGGGCCTTTGTTTAATATTGTACTGATATTTACAACATAAAGAAAAGGCTATTTTGTCAAGATTTTGTCTATTTACAAAATTATTAAGCTGGTGAGCTAATTTAAAAGTTGTTTATTAAAAGTAGAGGCTACTTGTGAAATGGGACTGATTTTACAAAAAAGAAAAAAAAAATTGTTGTACACTGGTTACGTCCCAAAATAAGGCTGTATCAAAATAGTGGGGGTAAATTTGCAGAAATGAGCTGCCTTAAAGGTGGTCTTACAAAATTGTGACCTACTATTTCTATTCAAACAGTGGCTGCTCTGTTCAAAATAACGTGGCTATTTCAGTAGTTTCATTGTTCTTGGTTCTTTCCTTTGCCGTTAATGTTCCTGTGTTCTTAATAAAAGTGTATGAAATTCAACTAGATGGCGTGGAGATTAATTTCATTTAGTCGGCCTCTTGAAACCTTCTTTTAGAAATAAACTAATGTTGCCTACTTGTTTCACATTTTGGCCAGATTTCACGATTGGCACCACATAGCTTCTTCTTTTTCAATAAAAGAAAACAGTACACATTGTATTTTATGAAAACTTAATTTCTTGTAATCTTTCCATATACATACATTAATACGTCAACTTATACATTCAAAGACAACATTTACATTTTAAACAATACATTTCATGTAAATGGCTTAACATCTTTGACTAGGCAGCAACATACTCCTAGCAACATATCCATGACAATAAGCAGGCTTCATACATGCTAATTCATACTCAAAAATAAAATAAATTTGATTTATGTGTTTACCTATGACAAAGGTGACCTAAGAGCTCGGCAAAGTCGATCCACGAGCTTAAAAATGAGATACTATGCAGCAAAAACAGCTACTAAAACAGCCCCTTTATACCTCTATGTAGACTTTAAAAGCTTAAGATTTATGCTCCAAAAGATCTTAGATGTAAAGTCTTTTGGTTCTAAATCTATCTCTCAAACTTATTTTTTTTACTTTATTTTTCTCTCAAGTGTTTGCTCTCAATCAATGTGTTTTTCAGCTAGGTAGGTGATGTGTTTAAGAGGAATAAATGCTCCTCTTATAGGTGAAAAGTGAGGCAAAAAAGGTGGAGTATGGACTTGTACAAAAGTACAAACCCACACCCCTATTACTTGAGTGTTTTCTCCTATTTTTCAGCAAATAGTACAGCAGCTCTATGACTTTTTTTCAGCACCTAAACTGCCCCTAAAGCTTAAAATATACTAGTAATGTTCTTTAAAAGGATACCTAACACTCATTATACTAACTAAAAGGACTAGGACCCACTAAACAAATTAAATCAGTCCAAACTAACTTGAAACTGAACCAAAAGCAACCAGCTTCTAAATCTATTTAAACTAATCCAGAACTCAATCTTTTGAACCAAACTCCAAGATAAACAAAACTAAATCAATCCTAAACTAGACATCGTGAAACCAGGTTATGATATAGTAACTAAACAAGACTCAGAACTCTACTCAATGACTTGCAAAATTAGTATTTGGATAAACTAAAGACTATCGTGCCCAACAACGGATAGGAACAGACACAGAGAACTTGCGAAACAGGAAACATCCATGTATATATATGATTGGGAAGCGACAAAAACCGAACGTCTCCCACAATTTCCTTTTCGTTAAATATGAGACATAGAACTTTCAAAACAGGAAAACAATGTGTATATATATGATTGGGAAGAAACAAAAACCGAACGTCTCCCACAATTTCCTTTTCATTTCCTTAAGACAAACAAACACACGCACTGATTTTACGTACTAAATTGATTCCTACACAAACTCCAATATGCTTGAACAGATTCAATTGACAATGAACGACTTGCACGAACACATAAATAGACAAGCACAGAATATTACACATGCTACCAAACAACTAATTCGCTAATTGTCCATCGTCAACTTCTCATTTAGTATTATACTAAACAAAATCCCACAGGTTTGGTTACAACCTCACAAGACTTACACACACAAAGGTAGAACTAATTAGCTCAGTCAGACAAGTTTCATGGCTGAAGTAAAATGAATAAAAGCATATTTCGAGCCTAACTGCTGAACATATATAAGCAGCCTTCACTGTAACATAAATAAGCACACACAAGAGTATGAGTTGTCATTAATTCAATCTGGTTTCTGTACTTAGATAAATAACCAAGTATTTCAGTTGCAGCCTCACATATAGACATATATTAATGGATATAGAACACTAAGCTCAACTTGAAGCAAGATTCATTTATTGTCTAACCAATCCGAAAGAAAACAGTACCCAAAGGGAAAAAACAAAAATGACAAGATAAGGCTTTAAAACTTGACTAATCAAGCGATAAAACTTCAAAAAGGCCATCGCTGTATCATTCCACTGTGTCGCTTCCAGCCGTTGCGCCACTGCCTTGAATCACCATTACTGCTGCCCTGGCAAGTCGAATGCTGCTGCCTAAAGAATGCATCATCATCACCATTGCAGCATTTTTATCGTCGCTGCCCAAGCACATAAATCTCCACCATTGCAACCCTATCTCCGCCGAGTCATAGCCTTGAACCACACCACACGGGCTTGTGCTACAGTGGCGCCCCGTGTGAGGAGGTTCAAGGCCGTGTCTCCACGGTGAGAAAAGAAGGAGAAACTGGAAATCCTAGCCACTACCGCCGTTGGCAAAGAAAAGAAAAGATTTATTGGGCAAATGGAGTTTAGTACTAGTAAGAGAGAGTTGAAACAGAGGAGAAGTAAAAAGTAACCGGAAAAACTTACCCTTGTCCAAATTTGAGTTTGACCAAATTTTAAAGCCCAGATTTTGATACACATCTGAAAGTTAGTTATAAGTTTGGGGAGATTGACAATTTGGTCCACACAGTTTTAAATAGAAGTTATTACTTTTTATACATTAGTCCTTCCAGTCTTTGTAATTTAGCATATATTCCTAAAAGGTTGTTAGTCCTAGTCAGCATAGAGGCCACACTTCTGAAGTGGAGGAGAGGAGTATAGGTAAAGAAACATTGAATCATTTCTATTATCATGAATGAGAGTTGTTATTATTCTTTTTTAGTATTATAATTAGCTTAAATTCTTCTTCCTTGAGTCTGTTCCTGTCTCAATTTGCATCAGTTGGTATCAGAGCCTGATCCTCGCACAGTGGGTCAAGCATGTCGTCGGAGTTAAAGGAGGTTCTGAATCGACTTGATCGCATGGCGATTGATGTTGCGACGTTTTCCCAGCGACAGAATCAGCTGGAAGCAGTTCACGAGCAGTCCTTTCGTGAGCTTAGGGATTCCATTGCTGCAGCTAACAAGGGGAAAAAGGGAAAATCAATGGAGCAGGGTGAGTCAGTAAGGGGTGAGCTATACTCTCCTACAGAAGGACCCGGGAATTATTCAGGTATATCGATTGGAACTCGTAATCTTCAGTATACCCCTGATCTTAATCACACTTTATCTAGCCTTAATTAGATCAGATCTTGTACGAGTGTTGTTAATTTTCTTATGCCATCAGCTATTACCACTAACAGTCCAGCTAAGATTCATACCTCACAGATGTCAGCTCAAATCACTCACCCAAACTACAGTATTCCCTTGCTATCATCCCAGGTGCCTGTTAACACTAATCAAAATCCCTTACCCAGAACTAATTCTCAACTCCAATCACCATTCCCACCACCACAGTTTCCACCCCTGACTCAATTTGCACCACCACCCAAATTTCTCCAACCTCACTACCAGATTCCAGCTTATGTGACCCAAACACCATCTTATATGCAACAAATTTCATCTTATATGAACTCAGGATATCAACATCAACACACTCAGGTTCCCACTCTACAGCAAATACCTAATTCATCATTTACTAGGTTATCCAAGATTGAGTTTCCCAGATTTAATGGAAAGGATTTCAGATCCTGGTGGTATAAGGTGGAACAGTTCTTTTCCCTAGATGAGATACCTTTACACCAGAGGGTGGCTGTTGCATCAATGCATCTAGATGACATAGCTATCCAGTAGCACCAGGCTTACATGAGAAATAGGCAACACCTTCCACCCCCTAGTTGGGAAGAGTACTTGTATGTATTGGCTGATCGATTTGGCAATGTGTTTGATGATCCTATGGCTGAGTTGGTTAAGTTGAAACAAACTGGATCTGTTAAGGATTACCAGGATGCTTTTGACAATGTTATGACCAGGGTTAACATTACCACTGAAAATGCTATTAGCATATTCTGTGAAAATTTAAAGCCTGAACTGGGTGATGCAGTTAAGATCTTAAGACCCTACTCCCTCCCTCAGGCCTATCAGTTGGCTAGGTTGCATGAGAGTATATTTCAGAAACAGTCTAAAGCAATGAGAATGAGTATGAGTGGATCAGGAGGGAACTCTGTTAAACCAGCTTTTCACACTAGAAATGCCCCCTTCCGACCAGCAGCTGCTTTAAGTAACCCTGTTAACCAATCATTCCCTGTCAATCATAGAAGAAGGAAACTCACCTCTGCTGAACTTAGTGAGAAAAAGGCCAAGGGGTTGTGTTATATCTGCGATGAGAGGTATCAACATGGGCATGTTTGTAAGACCAAAGGACAGTTGTTCCTGTTAGAGTTAGAAGAAGGGGAAGAGGGTTGTGAAGAGGTTCTTGAAGTTGAAGAAGAAGAGAATACTATGGTAGAGAACTGTGAAATTTCCTTTCAAGCCCTGAATGGAACCATGGGTTTTCACTCTCTCAGGGTCACTGGTTATTGTGAACAGATGCCTCTCAACACACTCATAGATTGTGGGTCGACACATAACTTCATTGATTCTGAATTGGCACATAAGATGGGTTGGAAAATAGACCAATGTTAGGCTCAAATGGTCAAGGTTGCCAATGGAGAGTCATTTACAGTTAATCAAATATGCAAGGGCTTTCAATGGATCCTGCAAGGGACCATGTTTCAGGCTGATTTTCTGTTGTTTCCCCTTGGAAGCAGTGATATAATCTTGGGTATACAGTGGTTGTGTACCCTGGGAGATATAAAGTTCAACTTTAGCCATCTGACTATGGAGTTTGAATACCAAGGGAAGTTACATACATTGAGAGGGGCTGTTCCATAGCTCAAGACAGTAGCTGCTGCTTCTTTCAAGGGAACCAGGAATAATAATGCTCAATGTTACATGATCAGGGTGACAGCAGTAGAGGTAACTGGAGAGGAAGCTAAAGCAGAAGACTTGATCCAGCTTCCAGCAGGTATGCAGGAAGTGTTAGAAGAGTATCAAACAGTGTTTGAAGAGCCCAAGGGACTTCCTCCTTCTAGGGTCCTTCATGACCATAGAATTCCTCTCATGGAAGGAGCTAAGGCTGTTAATGCTAGGCCTTATAGGTACTCACCAATGCAAAAAGATGTTATTGAGAAGCTGACTCAAGAGCTGTTGGCACAAGGCTTGATCCAACACAGTTATAGCCATTTTGGCTCTCCTGTGGTATTAGTGGGCAAGAAGGATGGTAGCTGGAGGATGTGCATAGATTATAGGGCCCTCAATCAGATCACCATTAAGGATAAATATCCTATTCCCATTATTGAAGAGTTGTTGGAGGAATTGGGGGGGGGGGGAGGGGTCCGCAGTTTACTCAAAGATTGACTTGAGGTCTGGATACCATCAAATCAGGATGTCAGTTTCAGATGTTCATAAGATAGCTTTTAGAACACATTCTGGTCATTATGAATATTTGGTTATGCCCTTTGGCTTGACCAATGCACCTTCCAGTTTTCAAGGATTGATGAACCATGTTTTTCAGGATCATCTTAGGAAGTTTATCATGGTATTCTTTGATGATATATTGGTGTTCAGTAGGAGTCTGCCGGAGCATGTGGAACACTTAAGGATCACCTTTAACCTGTTAAAAGAACATCAAGGAGGGCCAAATGTCAATTTGCAGTGACTAAAGTGGAGTACTTGGGGCATTATATCTCTGCTCGAGGAGTTGCTACAGACCCAAAGAAAATACAGGCAGTTAGGTAGTGGCCAATACCTAGCAATGTGAAGCAGTTAAGGGGATTCTTGGGTCTAGCTGGGTACTACAGGAGGTTTATAAGAGGCTATGGTAAGATCAGCAAGCCTTTGACTGACGTGCTAAAGAAGGATGGTTTCAATTGGTCTTTCCGGGCTACTTCAGCTTTCCAAGAGTTAAAAGAAGCACTCACTAGTGCTCCAGTATTGACATTGCCTGATTTTTCCTTACCTTTCACAGTAGAAACTGATGCTTGTGATTTGGGTATTGGTGTTGTGCTAATGCAAAAGGGCCAACCCATAGCTTATCTAAGCAAAGGATTGTCATTGCAACATCAAACCATGTCAGTATATGATAAGGAACTGCTGGCTTTAGTGATGGCTATAACTAAGTGGGGTCAGTACCTAACTGGCAAACATTATACTGTCAAGACAGATCCGAAGGCTCTAAAATTTTTGTTAGAGCAAAAGCTGCACACAGGGACACAACTTAAGTGGATCACCAAGCTCATGCAGTATGACTTTGATATAGAATACAATAAAGGAAAGGAAAACAAAGCTGTAGATGTCTTGTCCAGGCTACCTGCAGTAGAATTGTCTGCTCTCACACTCTCTACTGTCAGAACTGATTTGCTGCAATCTATTATGGAGAGCTGGAAGAGTGACCCTAGCCTGATTGAGCTGATTCAGGACTTGAAAGATAAGGGAGAGAGCAAGAAAGGCTTCACTTACATCAACTCACAGCTTAGGAAGCATGGTAAGTTGGTCATAGGGCCTGATCAAGAATTGAGGACTGAGTTATTACAGTTGTGGCATGATTCTCCCACTGGAGGCCACTCAGGAATTGACAATACTTATAAGAGAGTCAGTGCCCTGTATTACTGGAAAAACATGAAGGATGAGATAGAAGATTATGTTAAGAAGTGCACTGTGTGTCAGAGAAGTAAGTATGACACATATTCTTATGATGTTATCTGCACAAATTTTAAATAAGTAACGATCATTCCACAAGTAATACTTAGCTTCTGCTATAAGCTTCTTTCTTTGCTGGTAGGAGAAATCCTGCGGGTTCCATCTTCTAACTAAGTAATTTGTAATGTCTGCAAACCATGGTGGTTTTAGTCACAATTGACTAGATAGAAAAAATATGTTCATCGAAAAATTATTCATTTATGTCACGAAACTCAAAAGGAGGATTTTCTAATCGAGACAAATGATCGGCTACCTAATTTTCCGTCCTTTTTTTATCTTTTATTTCAAGGTCAAATTCATGAAGCAGTAAAATCCATCTTAACAATCTTGGTCTAGCATCTTTCTTTGCTAAGAGATATTTTAAGGCTGCATGATCGGTAAAAACAGTGACCTTGGTGTCACGACCCAATTTTCGGGGCCGTGATGGCACCTAAGTATTACATCCTTAGGCGAACCACGAATAATTAAACTGACTCATAATGATAATTTAGATAGACATATTTCAATAAAATGTAGGTGTAAACATCCACCCGAAATACAGTGTCAATAGAGCATCTACGAAATCTGACAACCGATATATATATATATATATATATATATATATATATATATATATATATATATATATATATATATATATATATATATATATATATATATATATATATATAATACAAGATGTAGGAAGCGTCTAAGCACTAAGGTGGATCAGACGGTATGCCACCGCGAACCATGC